>WOFF01000002.1:4800000-6000000 GCA_018357685.1 Trichophyton schoenleinii
GAGATTAGGTACATCCTGGATGGCGAAGGGTATTTCGATGTTCGCAGCAGAGACGACAAGTGGGTGCGCATCAAAGTTGAGAAGGAGGACCTACTTATCTTGCCTGCCGGGATATATCATCGCTTCACGACGGGAGAGAGCAATGTAAGTTGCGTAGCCCTTTATTATCCATAGAAGTCCATAATTTTAACTGGATGGTTCTGTGACTAGTATATCAAAGCGATGAGGTTGTTCCAGGATGAACCGAAATGGACACCTTTGAACCGTGAACCAGCGCTTGATAACAATTCGTTCAGACAGAGCTATGTTGCTGCCCACGTGGAATCTTGAATGCCGCAGACTTGTACACCGGTATCCCATTGCTCGGATATGAATCTGCAATGGAAAAGATGGTATATTGTCTCTACATAATGTGTACTTGGTATTTATTATTCAATAATAACTTCATTATGTACTGATCATTTCCAATAAACGTGTCGGAACAGTCATGCTATAGCAGATGTGCCTGGCAATGACCCGGGTATCCTAAACTGCTCACTAGATGTTGGCTGTGGGTGGCCGTCACCTTGAGGTAGGTTTTCATAGTTGTCTGGTATAGACTGGCCCCCTCCATTACCCCGCCGATACCTCAGTCCGTCCATATTTAGGTCCCTGGACGTCTGGGGTCCATCACGGCTGGCATTAACAGGAGTGAATCCACTTTGTGCAGCCTTGGCTTCGGGATCATCCGAGTCGACAGAGACAGCATCATGGTCTTCTTGCGCCCGAACACCAGTACGACCCATCCGTGGCCATATCCCCGGTAAGGCAACTAGTTGCACACGAGGTTCTACTACACGGTCCTCAAACCACGACTGAACTCGTGCTTCAACGAGTTGCGCAACCTTGGGAACATCCTGGAGTCTGCTCCGTGACCCAATGAGTGATCTAACAGAAATGTCTAAGCGGTAGTCAGGTAGAAAAGAAAATGCAAGACTTGTTTTGGGTATTCCCGACCGGACTCCATCCTTGCTACTGGGCCTTCCGTGGTCCTCTTGCCCCGGTCGGTGTCCATTCCGGTCCTCTGAATGAGGCGGCGGGTTGGAACTGTTCTCCGATGTTGTACCAGGGCTAGGAACAAATGAAATGCACAGAGTCCCGGAAAAGCGTACAACGGATACTGATAAAGCAACCGGTAAGACGGCAGAAGCAGGCTTTGGGTAATTCAGTAGCAAGTTAGTCTCAATCGCAAGTGACAAGTTGTCATCGCTTAAATCAACATCCATCAATGCTTGTAGCCTTCCCCCATCTGAATTTGGATCGTCGACAGCAATGACGCGACAGTTGCTGAATATAGGGAACTCCTCGCCGATTGAAATATCTGTAACATTAATCCGGTCAATCCATGATGGTTTCTTTTCCACGTTGTTTAGTGTCTCTGTAAGAGAGTCAAGAATTGATGACGTGGGCGAATCTTTGAGTAAATATGCAGTTTGTCGGTACTGCGCGATTAACTGGGCAATCAAAACATTAAACCAATCCAAAGATTCTGGCTGATGAGTAGAATGATGGAGACGATTGCGACCATTTTTCTGGAAATTGGTAGGGATGGCATTGTAGTAAGTTTTGCGGAGGATAGACTTGGTGTTTGTGGATGAGGAGGGAACGGGACGCAAGACATTTGATGAGGCCGACTCCTTTAGCGACCTTGAAGCTGCATCTCGAAATAGTGTACTGTTCGCAGAATATGATCGTTTGCGGGGCGCCGCTCGCTGCGATATGCCTCTTGAGGATGAGGAAGGGGCTTCGCCGAATATGAAAAACTTGATAAACGCGCCTATCAGCAGGACAACAGACAGTTGACCGAGCAGTAGGCCTTGCGTAAACGACAGCCTAACCAAGAAGTTTAACCTATGGACTTGATGAAGACGACCGGGCGAACTCACGAATGCTGCGGAGGTGGGCAGGAGGCATCTAAAAAGCAAGGAATAATGGCGATTAGTTCATGAGACGGATTAATTAACAAAATCATACTTTTAAGATTGACCTACTTTCTGGACTGGACATTGTAGCTACGTGTTCCACCTTGCCTCACCCATTTTCTTCCGTTTTATACGGCGCGCAGGGCTTGGGTGCTGGAGAATATACTGTTGCTTTCGCAGTTTTTATTTGCAGGTGAAATCGACGTTTATGTGGAAGTTGAATGGCATGGTCTGTGCTCTTATCAGATTGATCTTATCTCTTGGCACTGGGCCTTCCCACTTCGTCATGCAACGTTATTTATGTTTCTGCCTGCAGAGAAGGCCACTTGTCCTTGACAGCAAACAAATGGAATATAAATAGCTAACCAAAGCGGACTATATGGGGTTCTGATGAGCCACGAATAGTTTCCCAGATGCGAAGCCGGCCTCTCACAGACCTACTTCTTGTTTCACAGCTCAGCTGCATGAATGGCAATGTTTGCCGCAGTGACTTGTCTAATTGCGCTATCAGCCCTCCTCCAACCTGTAGCCTCATACGGCAATAACAAGTCCCCTTCAAGGAATGCCGTCCTTCTGTCAGACGTTCAAACCCTTACTTTCCACGCCAATCGCAAAACTACCCACCGTCGAGTCTCCGCGATACCCCAACTCAACTGTGTTGGACCATCTAAAGAAATATGCTCTCTCTACAAGCCAGATGTCATCCGATGTTCCAACGAAGGGTACGACTATGATGAAAATGATGTGCAATGGACCTGTACAGCACAACTTCCTCCCGAATTCAAGCTTGGAGGGACAGAGGTAGTTTGTGAAGGTTATCGGAACTCCAACGATCCATGGATTCTTAAGGGCAGTTGCGGCGTGGAATATAGGCTTTTGCTTACTAGTATGGGGGAAAAACGGTACGGCCATATACCCCATGATAGAGAAGGGTATGATGAATCAATATGGTCTACCCTTATCCGGATGGCTGTGTTTTTCGGCTTGTTCATGGCTGTTGTTAAGCTCCTTCAATACTGTACCGGTATACAAGGCCAAGGATGGGGAAGAAATGGCGCCGGAGGAGGTGGTGGAGGAGGTGGCGGCGGATGGTGGCCTCCAGGACCCCCGCCCCCATACGATTATCAGCAGCCCAGGTTCGCAAAGGATGATTGGCAATCGTGGAGGCCAGGTTTCTGGACTGGGGCTTTGGGCGGTACTGCTGCAGGGTATGCAATGGGAAGAGGCTCACGAAGAGGAAGAGATAACACCTTCAGGTCTGGTAGCAATAATGCCGCTCCGGGACCTTCATTTTCTTCATCAACAAGGGAAAGCACTGGGTTTGGAGGTACAAGGCGTCGCTAAGTTTGACTGAAGAAACTATACATTTTGTGGATTGTAGAATATTATAAAAGAAAAAGAGTTCGGAATCTGGAATTGCACCGCATAAACAGTCCTGTAAGATAATATAATACTATTTACTAGAAAGAAGGTCCATGCTTCATAATATGCTACAGAACTATATCAAAAGTTGAATCATTAGAAAAGTGTAAGTCAGATTAATCATCGATAGAGCCCAGAATCTCCTCCGTTCCTCCTCCGAACTTTGCCTTTTCAGCCTTCTTCTTTTCCCGTCGCCGCCGGGCCTCGTTAGATTCACCCTCAATACTAGGTAATACCTTGTCGCCCGGTTTCCCACCAGGGTTGCGGAGCTGTTCCTCACGAGCCATCTGTTCTTCAGCATGTTCATTTTCAATTCTCTTTTTCTCTTCATCTAGCTCTCGTTGTATAGCTCTAGGGTCGTCATAGACTGTATTCGTCATCTCCGAATAGGCTGCTAAATCAACTGGTTCCCTGGGACCAAGCAAAGTTCTCTTGATTCGTTCTGGTTCACGCCTTTCCTCGTTGGAAAATTTCAGTTTTATATGCCGCCTCGTTCGGCCTGGGAACATCTTGCTGATCATCATGAAATCTGTGCCAAACATCCGTAGTCCCTTATAGAATAAATCCGTCGCCGCCTCGTCCCAGGTCTCGAGCTTGGTCCGTTTCCCAAAAGAAGCAGCGTTTATGCGTCGAGTGAGCGGGTTTTCCTCGACTTCCTCCATATCATCTGCATTCCTGTCTGCATCCGCATGACGATCGATCTGTAGTGAGGACGTGTCCAGCACAATCTCTCCATTGACGATTCTCATTTGTGGACCAGTAACTTCGGCCGACGGGCGCATCTTCTTCTCGGCTGGTTTTGGGGTATCTGTAGAACTTCCCTTGGTAGATTGGCTCCCAGAACTACCAGCTTTTTTCCTTTCCTCTCTCTCTTTTTTCTTTCGGGCAATCTCAGCCCAGTCCATTGTTCTCAGTTCCATTTCACGCTTGGAGGTTTTGCCGGTGCGCAAATCACGACATAGGTCTGACATCGTTACTACCGCAGAAACTATCTCTATTGATTCCGAGTTTTCTGGCGTAGACGCCCTCTTTCTCGACGTTCGCGGCTTCTTCTCGCGCACTGCATCAGCTACCACCTCTGCAGCCGCATCCTCGGCTGCTCGTTTGCGCTTCGCCATCTTCTGGGGTGCTGTAGTGGTGTCAGCCGTGGCTGCTGGTGGCTGCGCCATAACTTTAGTTTTCCCTTAGTCAACGAAACTGACTTGTTGCAACGATGACTGCTGTCCCTGTAGATGTATGTGACGAAGATGTCGGAGTCGAAGTGTGGTGGGTTAAACAGTCACAGTAATAAATTCAGCGAACGGCCACGAAAGCTTATCTAATCATGCGATAAGCTTTTTATCTCTGGGCTGAATGCCAATATATTTTCTTTTTCTTCTTTTCACATTTTTTTTCTTCCTTGCGACTCCACGGAAAACAAATAATAGTAAAAAAGGCGAAGGTGGTTCCTGGTCTCATGCTAAAAAGGACCCCTCCATGGCCATGCTCGCTGAGGGGCGATTTCCAGGACTCTCAACCAGAGGGCGTCTAGATGTTTTACGGCGGCTGCTAGAAAGCACAAAGACAGATGGGAGGGCTGCGGCCTGTATCACAGCAAGGGCATTGCAGCAACCCTCGTCTGATCATTCCTACGCAAGCACTCGTTACCTGCTGTCATTCCTTCTACAAGGCCAGCTCCGCATCTGTTTTTTCGATCTTCGTCCTTTCCTTCCATCCCTCTATCATTTATTTATTATTATTATTTTCACCTTTTTCCTTCTGTCTGCCTCCTCAAAACCTCGATGTCGTCACGTGATATATTGCCAAGACGAGCACTAGCCTGGGACGGGGAAAATCCTCCTTTCTCTGCTTGAACTCTGGATATTTCAACCTCACTCTGAGGATGTCCAGCTCGTCCTTTTGCATTGTCTATAGCAACTAGCCGCTCTATCAGTCAGCCTCGTGGTGTCTGGAGAAGCCATTCTACACGTGTCTCTCTCGTCGCCCTCAGTATTCTGCAGGACTGTTTTGCTGGCTCACCCTCATTTTCTCTTCTCGCTGCTCGTCGGTGGCCACACATTTCCCAGCCCCCGTCCAACCCCATGACGGCTCTCGAATCCCCTACGGTGTCCCTACCCAAGTCCGGCCTTGTTGTTAAAATGGAGGACCGCAAGCGACTTGCTACGCAGGATCCCGGTGATTCGGCCCCCCCGTTGAAGAAACAAGCCACTACTGTTAATGGAGGAGTAAAGGCGCACCCGGACACCGATATGCCATGGCGCGATGATCTTGAGGTGAGAAAGACCCTGTCTAGCTACCTTCATGCGATGTCCGCAGATGAGATTGTGTTCCTCCTTTCACGCATAGTGTTGCATTCGCGTATTTTTTTTGTCCAAAAGGTGCTGACGCATTATTCATTTTTCGCACAGCGATATCAGAAGGATGCAATCTGGAGGCAGATGCAAGAATATAAACGCGAGAAAACAACACTCGAATCTCGGATAAAGGACCTATCGAAGAAGATGGCGTATAATGAAGAACACGTCAGCGTTCTCGATGCATGGCTTAAGCAGGTATTTCCACCCACCTATCAATAGCTGATGTGTGCAGACGACTAAGTGTGTCAAAATAGTTAATTGATGAAGTCAAAGTTATATCCTCTTCAGTAGACGAGTCCTCTGAAGGTACTTCCAGATCTGAATATTCATTTCCGGGGTTTGTCGGCTAACACGTTTTCTCAGAGAACCCCACGTACCAGACTTCGTTGCTCTTCAGCGGCCATGAAGCATTCGAAAAACATTTACAAGACCGAGCCAGCGAAATTAAGGGTTCGATATCTCGTCTTCTCTCCAACGCAGCCAAAGCTACTCCAGATATCACCAGCTTGCAATCCCAACTCGCAAAGAAACTTGCGGACGAAAAAGCTATTAATGTTGCCATTGAGAAAGCGATTGCAGAAAAGCAACAACTTGAGGAACGTCTAGAGGCAGCATCGTTGAGATATATGGTAGCTGAGAAGAAAATCGATCGAGCCAAAAGTCTTACTGTTGCCAGACTGGAAAAACAGCACATTCTCGGACCCCATAAGTCCGGCGATTCTTCCACAAAGCGAGAGGAAGGGCCATCTACAAATGGAACGACTGATAACCCCGAAAAGGCCACTGAGATGGAAATGTTGTATAACACCACGCTTGCAGTATCCAACAAGCAAAAGGAACAGCTAGAAAGGCTCGAGGCGGAAAATTCCAAGCTGTTGACTCAGATAACTGAACTCCACGTTAAGGTACATATCTTTTCCCCCGTTTCAATGATCGGTCCTGCTTGCTAACAACATTAGCTTTCAAAACTTTCTGATGAGGACTATGCTCACTGCGACCTGTTTAAACAATTAAAATCTCAACATGAAGATGTCATCCAGCGGATCAATCATCTAGAAGCGACCAATATCCAACTACGTGAAGAAGCTGAGAAGCTACAAGCCGAACGGACTGCATATCGAGTTCAAATAGAGAACGAGGCTCAAAACACCATTGGAGAAAAGGAAGCCCAGCTAGCGAAAACAGAGTCCAATCTTGTTCGAATTCGGAATGCTCGAGACGAGCTATTGGCAGATCAGCAGATGCGTAAGGCAGCGGAAGATCAGGAGAAGCACTCTGTCACTCAATTGAAAGAGCTGTTAGACGCCAAAGAATCCCGGATTACGTCTTTGGAGCAGGAAGTCCAGAGAGTGCAATTACAAATCGATGGGGCAAAGGACTCCCGGCCAAATAATAGCGAGCTTTCACATGATCAACTACGGACTAAGTTTGATACCCTTGAAAAGCAGTATGAGATGCTCAATATGGAACTATCATCCATGCAGATAGCTTTCCGGAAATCTTCCAAATTAGCATCCCAAAAAATTGCCGATACAGTTGCCGCTGAAGAAAGAGTCCAGCGTTTGATGGCCGAGAAATCCAAGGCCGATCAGAAGTATTTTGCGGCTATGCAGAGCAAAGAATCTCGGGATGCGGAGCTTAGATCTCTTCGGCTACAAAACATGAAGAGCTCTGATATCATTTCACAACTCAAGGAAGCCGAGGCGGCAACGAGGACGCTTGTTTCAAATGTTGAAAAACAACTTAGTGAAACAAAGGAAGCGTTGACCAGTCTAACGAACCAGTATCGAACGTCTCAGCACCAAGTCAATGAAGCAACCATTGTTATCCAGGGGTTGAAGTCACAAGTGGCTGAATTAAAGGGTCAACTGGCGACCAAAGATGCAACGCTCACAACAGCTACGAATAACTGCCGAAAGGCGGAGAGTGAGGTCGAAGGCCTTAAGATCACCCTTTCAGATACTAAGAAGAGTTTGGAGTCCTGGAAAAGCCGTGGTTTGGGCAATAACACATCTGAATATGAGATGTTAAGAGTAAGCACCCTGTCCAGAAATATTACTTCATTTATACTAACCATGGCAATGTCTTAGACTCTTGCCCTCTGCACCGTCTGCCGGCGGAATTTCAAGAATACTGTCATTAAGACCTGTGGCCACGTCTTCTGCAAGGAATGCGTTGAAGAGCGATTGACCTCCAGGTCCCGTAAGTGTCCGAATTGCAACAAATCCTTTGGCAGCAACGACCACATGCATATTACCCTTTAAAAACATTATTTATTATCTTTCTGCTTCCTGTACAGTATTGTTATATTTTTTTTACCCCCCTTTTTTGTGGCCGTCAACTGCCCCTCATTATTTCACCTTTACTCCTGGAATTCTTCTTTTGGAATTAAAGAAAGGCTTCTTGCTGCTTGTGAGAGGTATCTGGGGCTACTCGGCGCTGAAAGGGAAAACTATTTGTCTCTTAATGTTCCCAGTTTTTTATTCGTTGATCTGGTTTGGTCGGACGTGATTGTGGAGTTTTTCTACCTTTGTCTTCCCCTATACACACATCGGGGTGTTTGATGTTATTGGCCCTTGGGGTCTGCTGGGCAGCAGGCCATTTCTTTTGCGTTCATGCCACGTTTACATGTATGATGTACAATGATGTACTAATTTTGAAGCCACCGAATATTCACCTCGATGGCCTCTATTTACGGTCAAAACGAGAAGTAGTTTTAACACGAACTTCCCGTTAATGTCGATTCATTTGATAATTCATTGATATATACAAACAATTTGCCCTAATCAAGTACATGCAGAACCGTCAGGAGTTGAAAATCCTGCTATATAATAACTCATGTCTTCCCATCCATAGATCCATAATAGGGACAACCTGCCCTGCATCTTCAGGCTCAGTCCACCATTCTCTCTGCAGCAGCTCAGCAATGGTTTTTTGAAGTGCGTTGCCCGCAAGCACACCTTGAGATTGATAAGGGCCCATAACAGATGCTCTCACTGCAGCGCTTAGGACCGCCTTAGCATGGTTAAGCATAAACACATATGCTGCTTGTTCAAGGTCAATGTCCAGTGCCAGGCATACCACTGCCCATAACGGGGCAAAATGGCCATTGACAGCACCATTAACCTCATCATGCTCTTCATCTACACCGACATTTTTCAATGATTCCGAGAACTGGTCCAACACCGCCACCGCGCGTACTGTGTGATGTTGGCTATCATGTCTTCTTTCTTGAATCCGTTGTATGGCTGAAGATTTCAGTGCGCGCTCCCATACCTGCAACATGGCGAGGCCTTGAGCAACACTTGCTCTTCTTGCGACTGTACATGGTGTTGATGCATCGAGGTCATTGTCCAGTCTCTCCAATTCTTCAGGCTGTCTATGCGCACGGTGGAGATAGGGTATCGTAGTACTTGCAATGGACGCGAGGGATAGTGAAAGGAAACGATTAAACGAGGTAAATGGCGTTACATGTGGTGGTAGAGGCTTGTGGTGAGCGATGTATGATTCCAAGCCGCTGGAGTAGGCGAACGAGCCCAGAGGGAGCGCAGAATCTGAAAGGAGTAGGAGAGAGTGGGAGATCGGAACGGATTCAAAGCTTGGGGCTATATAGTTAACGGTTAGCCAGATGATCTTATCTCTAATCCAGTCATTTGGATTACGCAGATGATGGAAATACCCTGAGTTTTATCCCCGGCGGCGTTTCTCGTTGGCTTCCGGTTCGTCGTCATGATAGGGAGCGATGCACTGAAGGGGGGCCGTGTTCCCTTTGCGGCCTCCTGGTAGCTACCCTTGATTTCTTTGACGGTCATTGTGGCGTTATCGGCGCAGTTTGATCAATATAGCAATAAAGGTAATGAGTTGTACAATGGCTGTATGAAAGATGGAGGTAGGTGGTGGAGGAGGAGGTGTTTCTTATCGCTTGCTCTTATCGAGGCGTTCCTGGCAGAAAGGGGACAGAAGCTCACCGGCTTGGCCAATCAGAGGCAAGCAACTTTCAACCTCCATCAGCATTTTCACGGAGCAATATACAGAAACGCCCTCCATTTTCCTGCTGACTTATGATGTGATTGAGAGTGATATACCTATAATTTGTGTCTCTGCTATGTCCGGACGCCGTCTTCTTGACGCCATCTCGTTTTTCAATGCGTCCCGCGGCGTTGCGAAAAAGCACATAGTGCTGCAGAGGCACGCCCTCGACCGCCATGCGCGGACATCATCGTTGACCAAAGAAGCGAAAACCCAGATTCAACGGATTAGCCTTGCGGTACAAGCGGCTTCTGACTTAGCAAGAAAGCTTGACGATGACCCTACACCTGGAGTTACGCTTGCAGATCATAACAATGCAAAAGGAAGGGGGATATCCAGATCTGAGCCCTCGAAGGTGGATGATAACACCGGGAAAACTGGTACTAAGATAGAGGCTACGGAAGCTCCAGGCGCTGGCGTAGAGGCAGGCTTTGCAACTGTGCCTGATGAGAGCCTGAACTCGGAACAGAAAGAAAATGCTGCGACCAATGAAGCAAATGAAGTGTCAAACGAGATGATGCAACAACTGTTTAGGAGCCGAAAAGTGACAAGGTCTCTTTTCAAAAATCAAAGTCATAAGTCCGGGAAAGTCGACTTAAAAACCGAGGCTATTGCGGTGTCAAAATTAGAGACTGCTCGCCCTGAAGCTGTCCTAGAAACCAAGGCACAGGCTGAAGACGTAAAGCTGGATAGCCCGGGAAATGCAGAAGTCCAGAGTGATGCCATTAATGCCAATATTGTCGCGCCTCAAGATACTTATCAAATGGTCCAGTCGAGAGTCCCATCTTCTCGAATTGGGAGGCTATGGGAATACGGTGGGCTAGCAACCTCCATGGCCATGGGCGTTGTCGGGGCAGGCTTCCGTCGAGCTACAGGAGGCGATGACTCTGGCTCCTTGCTACTTAGCCCTGCCAATATAGAAAGATTAGTGGCTAAATTGTCCAAGATGAGAGGAGCTGCTCTAAAGCTAGGGCAAATGTTAAGTCTCCAAGGTAAATAGATACCCTCTTGAGGAATTCTAAGATTGAAGTAGCACTGACTGTATGCATAGATTCTAAAGTGATGCCTGAATCGATTCAGCTCGTACTTCAGCGTGTACAGGACAGAGCAAACTACATGCCACAGTTCCAAAGGGACCAGGTACTCAGGGATAATCTAGGCCCGAATTGGCGAGATTTGTTCGAATCCTTTGACGAGGTTCCTATGGCTGCTGCATCAATCGGGCAGGTCCACGGAGCTGTCCTAAAGGAAACAGGACAACGCGTTGCTGTGAAGGTGCAATACCCGGGCGTTGCGGACTCGATAGATTCGGACCTAAACAACTTGTCTATACTTCTAACTGCATCTCGTCTGCTACCCAAAGGGCTGTATCTTGATAAAACAATTGCAAACGCCCGAACTGAGCTTGCGTGGGAATGCGACTATATCCGAGAAGCAGAATGCGGTCGTAAATTTAAGGAGCTCTTGAAGGATGATACCGACATTTTTACCATACCAGAAATTATACCATATGCCTCTGGGAGACAGGTCCTTACCATGGAACGTTTGGATGGAATTGCAGTAACCCGGGTCCAATCTTTCACCCAGTCTCAGCGCGATTGGATAGGCTCACAAATTATGCGCCTCTGTCTCCGAGAGATTGGCGAATTTAGGTACATGCAAACCGACCCGAACTGGACCAATTTTCTCTACAACTCTGCAACTAATCGTCTTGAGCTCCTTGATTTCGGAGCATCCCGCGCGTATCCCGCAGCCTTCATATCCTTGTACGTTAGATTGCTTGCTGCCGCATCCCGGAATGAACGTGAAAAATGCCGTGAGCTTTCACAGGAATTGGGCTATCTCACTGGGTTCGAGTCCAAGGCAATGGTAAACGCACATGTATCGTCCATCACGACTATCGCTGAGCCATTTATGAAATCATCCCCCGAGGTGTATGATTTCAGGGATCAAACTATCACGGACAGAGTTCGAGAGTTTATCCCGCTTATGCTACGCGAGCGCTTATCTCCTCCCCCTGAAGAAACGTACAGCTTGCATCGGAAATTGAGTGGCGCCTTTTTACTTTGTGCTCGGCTTGGGAGCAGGGTAAGATGCCGTGAGATGTTCGAAGAGATGCTGGAGAAGGTAGAATTTGTGGACGAGAGATATAAAGGGAGAGATGAAATACCTGTAGCTCAATAATTGTACAATACAAAATAAACAGCCTTTGTATGATAGAGTATATAGAATTGGGATAACTTGCAAGTTTTAAAGTTGTTTACAATAGAAAGGAGTAATAGAGAAGAAGCAACGGCAGCTACCTGATTCTCCTCAACTCCAGGTAAGAAAAAGCTATATACAAAGTTCATTGATCACATCCCAAAACATACAGGTATCAATCGTATCGTTGAATCACTTCTAAACAAAGTCAATAGCTGGCTGGCTTGGATTTTTTGTTAAAAAAAAAAAAAAAAAAAAGACAAATACATCGAAAAGGGGGCCGGAAAGTTTGAAAAAAGCCCACACGTTTTCCCTATTGCTTGGGCTGTTGCTTCTCAAAAACCTCATTCCAGTACTTCTTCATGTTATCACAGACACCTTCAAGCTTCTCCCAGGATTTGAATTTTTTCTCCAGTTCGCAGGCAACCCACTTCATCTCCGACCAGAATTGTTTCTCGATACCATCGCCCATTAGTTTTATCGTTTCCACTGGTACGCTCCAAGGTCGAATGAACTTCCCCGTGTGGTCTCGGACAGGGTCGATTGGGTGCTTTCCAAAGATTGTAGCAGGGTTGAACTTTGGAACATTGACATGGACAAAGAAGGGTCTAGGAGGCGGAGCAACAGATTCGTTGATGACACGCCAGAGACCCTTTTGGGTCAGAGCATAATCTTCCGTTGGATCAAATTGAATCATGGCTGAACCGGCCAGCCCGGCTGGTGACCGGTGTCCAATAGCACGTAGTCGCTCGCTGACTTGGTAGAAATCATCCTCAACAACCGTAGCTGCGGCAAGGAAGGTCTCTTTATCTCCTTCTCCTGCGGCGCCTTGGGAGAGAAGCGGGTAAAAGTACTGGGGACCATAAAGGTTGTAGTATGTGGCAAGCAGCAATGTCTTTGCATGGTGCTTCTTTGAAAGCATAATTTCCCCGGATTCAGTCGAAGCCCGCTTGTTCATGTTGGGAACTGGTAACGAAGCAACGGTGTAGTATTGTTGTGCTGCGCTCGAGGCCCAGAAGTCA
This sequence comes from Trichophyton schoenleinii, assembly GCA_018357685.1. Taxonomy (NCBI): domain Eukaryota; kingdom Fungi; phylum Ascomycota; class Eurotiomycetes; order Onygenales; family Arthrodermataceae; genus Trichophyton; species Trichophyton schoenleinii. The sequence goes on from WOFF01000002.1 coordinate 4,812,994, forward strand.
GGGAAGAGAACCATCTTTCCAGAAGAGAAAGGTTCCTTGTGGAATAGTTCGTTAGGGTCGTGAAGAGGGAAGGCATCGGCATCAAGGAAAAGCAGCTCCTCGAACGATGAAAAGAGCATCGCGAATACCTTGTACTGGTAGTGGGAGATCGAGATCCCCTTAGGTGCAGTTTTGAGCATGTTCTCAAGGACGACACATTTAGCTTGCAATGCAGGAAAGACCTGGTTGCAGATGTATGGTTCAAACTCGGCGTTTGTGGCCAAGAAGACTTCCATCGGTAGGGAGCAGCCCCTATTTCGAAGCATGCGCAGGGAAACTGTCAGTACAGGGAGGTATGGACCTCCTGCTGTAGACACCAGACCACGAGTACCCGGGGCATAATAAGGCTGATGACGACCACTGTTGGCCTCGACAACGAAGTCGGTATGGAGTTTCTTCATCGACAGAACGTCATTTGCGGGCATCCTAATGTGATCTGGCCGTTTCTGGTCGTTCCGTTCAGGGTGAAAGCCGATCTCACTCGTATCGGCTCTACCCTCTTTCTTCGGAGGCTGGCAGGTAGGTGCATATCGTTCTAACACAGGCTGGAATGCGCTCCAGAAGGAAGCATGGAGTTCTGGGCTGTTCTCGACGGGTTTCGACGGCGCATGGACAGGAGTCTTGTGGTAACCCAGCGCAGGAACCGTCCACTTATTGTTTGACAGGTAGAGCAGTAATATCAACACTATCCCGGCGGATACGGCTAACCGGAGCCGCGTGCGAAGGGACATCATCGATATATGCTTGGGTAAGGGACCGTTTTTGTTTCCCCTTTCGTGACGACAGGAAGAGGACTTTCTGTTAATAATCCGATTTTACGTGTCAGTGCAGATGCTCTTGCGCCGGTGGGTACGCAAAAGCCATAAGCCGGACAGGGGAGCGAATCGAGTCGAGAGGCTTACCGCTCTATTGAAAGGGGATCGTCGTCTTCCACGTCGTGATTATGAGCGAGTGTTGGATATCATTCACATCTCGCGAACGGGGGGGGGGAAAGGAGAGGCAGAGACGAGAACGTCGGGTGTCTTCGTCCTACTTGGACTCGTCTGCTGGTCCAAACTCCAGCGGTTGAGATGAAAATGCTAAGAAAACAAGCCAAGCTGGACGTGCAAAAGAGGCTGCACACGCTCGGTCACGTGGCGGCCGTATACGAGCCGTGAAACAGGGTCATCTTGGGACGCAGAAGGAGAGCCGAGAGAGAGAGAGAGAGAGCAGCTGGAGAGACCGGGAGCGACCAGCAGAGACATGAAAGGGACGCCGGGACGAGGATGTCAAAGACAACAAAGTGTCAGGCTGGCACTCCCTAGCTATGGATGATGAACAGTGGCCCGTTCGCTGGAGACAGGCCTCCCCCCCAGCAGGCACCCGTACGGAGTAGCTAAGTGGTCAAGTTAATTAACTAGCTAGTGAGGCAGCTAACTAGTTACCTAGCTAGTCAGGCCGGAGATTTCTTATCGTCTCTGGCTTAGGTGACCAGCTGTCGCACTGCGTAGTTACGTGGAGCCAGGGAGATGTCAGTACGGGTTAGAGTGTAGAGACAGCGATGGGAAAAAGTGCTGCCAGCATACAGTGTAGTGTTATTCAGCCTGTGCTCGCCACTTGGATCGTATCTAGTATTGAGATCTAGCTATTCGCCCAACCCTCGTCTCGGTCCAAGACAAAGATCGAGCTAAGCTACGATGACGCTGTGTTAGCGCCCATTAGACGGCGAGATCTGAGACCTGATGGCCCTGGTTGGCTACGTCTCCAGCTGGAATCGTCTATGCTATCGCTTGCGTGGACGAACTGCGTGGCCCATTCTGACTTGACGGGAGCCTCGTCTTCCCAACTTGGCCTACGCTTTGGCAGCCGCTTTGGAACCACTTCCGCTTCCGCTTCCGTTCTCGGCGACAGGTTGAACAGGAGGCAGATATAAGAGCTAGACAGGAATAGAGCCCAGCCGGTAGCAATACCGATCACTGCTGCAACACCGAAGAATTTGTATAGGGGCTACGCATATGGAGTAGAGCATTAGCACACAGTTGCATACAGGGCAAGGTCCTTGCAAAAAAAAAAAAAAAGAAAAAGAAAAAAAGGAATTGGGAAGGGAAATCTAGCAAATTAATCCAACCAAGCATGAAAAGCACTAGACGAAATGTTATTTGTAATATTCGATACGCACCTCCAGTTTCGTAGATAGGTGCCATGGTAGGAGAGAGACGTAAAGCATATGGGAGGAGAGCTCGATCAGCGGAGCTGTCACGAAGCTCAGAAGAGAAATAGCTATGTTCGAGAAAAGCACGACTGGGTAGACGACATAATACGTCAGAATTGATGCCCATCCCATCGTTCGGTCCTGGAGTAGGTTTGATATGCTAAGCTGGTATAGCGGCAGCCCAAGAATCAAGACTGCACAGAGGGCAGCACCCAGGTGGGCGGCCATCTGCCATCCTCCATACATCGAAATTGGCGGGCGAAGGCCAAAACAGTAGACAGCTCCTTTTATTTCCAGTGTCTTCTGTATCAACTGCCTCCAAAGCCGGGGTATCCTTAGTGATCGCGTGAGTGTTTTCGGTTATCAAACACTAAGCTAGGCCGCTCGCCGGTGGTTTGCATTCTCAGGTAACCAGGTCAGCCCGTCCCATGGCGAATGAGGGATAAAGGCGATAAGTCCATCCACCGGTGAGGCGTCTGTCTGCAATCGCCCGTCCGTTTTATACCTAGGTGAACAAGACAGCCTGCAAGATACAAGGGAGGTTCATGGAGGTCGATGGGATTGGAAGGCATCCAGTGGAGGTCCATTTCAGGGCGGGAAGTCGGCCGGGAGCGGAAAAACCATGACTCCGGCCACTTTAGGCCCAAAAGGGATGGACGCCAGGCGGCTCTTCCATCGCTCCCGTCAGTTCGAGGGTCGCGAGATAGAGATGCAAAGCAAGGGAGACGCCGCATACTCCTGTGTCGACGCTCGAGGTGCAATGAACTGAGCTTGAGCTCCCTCTGGCTGATCTGGCAGAGCTGTTTAGGCCATTGTTTTATGAGCGACTGAGGCGCGAAGCCATGGGGAACGCCCCTTCGAAAGCTCCCGGTGCGACGGCCGGCGTGGACAAGAAAGTGAACCGCAGGACCTCGATACAGGCGCTATCCAGCTCAAAGGCGCCGGCAGCAGACCCGTCGCACTCGAGGGAGAGCGCTACCGGCCACCATGCTGCGTTGAAACAGCAGACGCCCGTCCACCAGCGGCTGCAGACGCCCAGCTTTGGCGGGGAGAGATTGGAGCGTCATAACTCGCGAAAACATCGCGAAGGCGACCAGTATGATCTCCCAATTCACTCTCACTCCCGGGGTTCACAGGCTGCTCATGCGCAGCAGGCCATTCCGGCTGCTGATAACGTTTCCGCTCCTTCAAACCGTGATCAGGGCGAGGCCCTCTCGACTCCTAGACCGGTCAACATATACTATGCCACCCCTTCCAACCTCACCCGGCCTCCACGACTACCCCTACCCATCGGTGATGCCATGACAGCACCCGGTTCCCCGATCACAAGCGGCTCGCTAGGTGCCGCAATGGCATTCGACAAAACAAATCCTGAGGTGTCGCCCGAGAAATCGGAATTGGATCCTGCGGTTGATGAAGACGACGTTGTCCAGGATGAATTGGACTCCATTGTCCCAACGGGGTTTAACAAGTCTGTTCCTACGACTATCGACTGGAGAGGCGGCGGCGAGAAAGTTTATGTGACTGGTACATTCGTGAACTGGGCAAGGAAGTTCAAATTACACAAAAGGTTGTTTACCATCCACTTACCGAGATTGAGAAAGGGAATAAACCCGAAGATTGTTATTTTGACTTAATTTTATTAACCGATTGGCCATAGTGATATCGAAAATGGAGTGTTCACGACGGTACTTCAATTACGGCCCGGCACACACCATCTAAAGTTTATAGTAGATGGCACTATGCGGACATCAGATCAATTGCCTACTGCAGTCGATTTCACAAATCACTTGGTCAATTACATCGAAATAAGCGCAGATGAAATTGAGCGGCCGCGGAGAGAGAGTGACAAGCCACCGAAAGTTATAATACCACCCGAGATTTTCCCCCCAAAAGTCCTCCCGGAGTCTCTACCTATCGACACCACGGAGCCTCAAGAAGAATCAGACAAAGAAGAACCGGAGGAAGAGATCCCAATGGGCGACTTTCGTAATATCATCCCTCAATTCCTGGTTGACATTGACCGCAACGAAGACGGCGAGGGATACCACCAAGCTGCCAACGTTATCCGGGATTCACGAGCTCCGCCTATGTTACCCCTGTTCCTGGCTCGGTCGATATTAAACAGCACAACTCCTATGAAGGATGACAACAGTGTGCTTAATTATCCCAATCATACGGTTTTAAACCATCTGGCGACCAGCAGTATCAAAAATGGAGTCCTGGCGACTAGTGTCACAACTAGATATAAGCGAAAAGTGCGACCCTTCCCCCAATTTCCATGCTTCTGCACGTTACTTCTCTGTCCTACTACATTTATGCTGATGGTATTTTTAGTATGTCACCACAATCTTATACAAACCGACTGGACCAACAACATGATGATGATCTTGGTTGGTTTTCGGGGTTCGATGCTCCTTATACCCCATTTGGGTTGAAGTACGGTTAAAATGACGCACCTCCTATTCATCCAGCATCTGCCAAGTCTGCGTTTTTTTGGTGTGATGGGTGGTGCCTCCTAGTCATGGTCATTTGTTTCATATATTTTTCTCCAGGCATGAATATTTAACGACACAAGTATATGCATACTTTTCTTTTTGGCTGACAGACACCAAGCATTGGATACGCGATGGAGATACCCAAAGGAAGGACAGGCGGAGATTGGTTGAACGGTTAATGCATCCCACAGTATCTTCAGAAATGGTCAAGGCAATTTAATCTGCAGACAGAAATGAAGATACAGATGCTTTCATTTTCTCACCTATTCATTCGATCTTCAGTGCACGCAACTACGTTTCTTTTCTTCTCACTCGTTCCTTGCAAAGGATCTACTCCTGATCTTCCATTCCCAATCAGCCTACACTGCCAACGGGCCAGAACCAAACACCTCGTGAACAAGCAAAGGATTTGGAGAAAGGCTGCAGCCATGAGCCAAAAATAGACGAGGTGTGTACCTCAGGGCTCCGGAAACTTATTACAAACTCGGCTAACATTGGCTAGGAAGCAAGTCGTTGTTACACAGCAAGCCCCAAGAGGGGTGAAGTCAGCACAGGGTAATTAAGAGCACTATGGTTTCACTTGCTCTTCAGCTCGCTTTCCATCAATCTTCCATCACGTTCAACTGAACCCTAGCTCCGGTAAATGTTGCACACTTTGACTCGCCATGTAGGAGGAGGTTCCCAGGCGTGAGAGTGAGGTAAAACCGTCGCTCTGCTCGTTTGGCGTTCTGATCTGCAGTGGCTAAGCACAGGCCACAGAGTTTTGCTGTACGCTGGATCAGGTTCGAAGGTATGTCGTATTCAACTTGCCCGTTACTGGCGTGACTTGCTTATCACTGCAGGTTAGGTCTTCTTTTCCTAATGGCCCAATATGCCGTGTGCTGGTGAATTTATCTCAGCTTCCTTGTTTTTTTTCCTTACATAGGCAGCCTTGACTATCGACATATCACACTCAGGCTGTTTTGTTGTCACCAATGCCCCCTAGCCTGACCGAATCCCTTTTGATTTCTAGCCAATAACCAATAATATAACAAAACAATACCATTTGACGTTGGTCCAGCTGTCAGGGGTGCCTCTTCCCTCGTCCTACTAACAGGTGGTTATAGTGGCAACCTTACCATTCGAATATAACCTACGCTATTTTCCCTGGATTGTTAATGCTGACCTCCCGGCCGTCTGCAGAGGCCGATCTGGACACTTAAGTATATAGGAGAAATACGGAATCTGTGGTTCTCCCGTATTTTCTGTCTAACCACCCATCTCTCTAGGCTGGCTGGCTGGGCAGCAAAACTTTCCAACCACAACAATCCTGCGCTCTGCACCAAAGTGCTATGCAGACGATGATATTATCTTGCTATCTATTTTGCTTCCTGATGTGATACGGACAGTCTGTACCACCATTGATACTGTTCTCTTGCCTGTGGGCGAAGTTACCATACAACGTGGTCTATTTAGTCTTGTTGAGCCGCATTTACCCACTTTCTGCCTTTACTCTGCGGGAGCTCAGCTGATACCACGATCTTCCTGGAGTAATACCAAAGCAGCTCGGACCAATCAGCCTAAACTTTCTCCCTGAGACAATGGAAACAAACGCCCGATATTCGAGCTGTCCATGATGGGTAGTATTTGGGTCGTACAGTATACGATCTGCTGCTTAGCCAAGGGCATCGTATTCCATCTGCGCCTTCTATTAAAACTGCAAGCATACTAACCAATAACGCCTGGTATCTCTGATGGCTTCGATATCTACCAACAACAGGTTGATCGGGATTTGGAAATGATTTACAGCTGAATGATGGCGATCTGCCCTTCCAGCGCGGGGAAGGAAACGAGACGACTACGGCGTAACACAGAATTGATTAAGAGCGGCTAGTATACCCTTGATGAGCTGTTCTGGGGGCATTTGTTTGCGAAGGATACAACTCCTCGGGGATAACTGTGAGAGGTATTAAACGGGATGTATGCACGAGTCCATGGCTATTTAAGAGGCCTTCATCTCCCCCTATTAAGCCAGGAAATTCAACAGCAAGACCAGACAACAATCAACAAAAGGAGAAAAACCAGGACCATAGCACCAAAACAACTACCCATAAAGCACAATGAAGTTCTTCGCAGTCCTTTTCCTCATCCCCTTCCTCGGAGGCGCCCTCGCTGCCCCCAGCCCGAGTGAAATGATCACGGAGGCTCCGATGCAGGAGAACTCTGATTTGGAGGCCAGCTCCCAGCTCCTGTCCGTTACTGCTGCTCAGTGTCCTCCCAGCCATCCCTTGTACTGCCGTGCATACAACTTCTGCTGTGCCAGGCAGGCAGTTTCCTGCTGTCCAAGGGCCTGCTGCGCCCGTGGCACTACCCACTGCGGAAGGGATGGCCACTGCTACCGCCGTGGATAAACTATATCTTCAGATGCTAATGCATGGGTGAGTTCATTGTCTCTGTCAATATATATATATATATTGAGGCCGACTGACAATTTCATAGAGCCCGCCTCGGTCGAGTTGGAACTTTACGATAAGCCCACGAACATCTTCTCTTTCGTTTTAACTGAGTTTCCTCCCTCCTTTTGATGGCAGAAACCAGCGGGTATCAAAGGACAATGTCTCAGAGCATAGTAGTGGTGGTTGACATAACTATGGTGTCTCAAATAGTTCTGGCACCTGCCCTCCCCCTTTTTCTGAAGCCGAAGTGATCCACTGTTGAAATATCCGAGAGACGCTTCAATCTCTGCCCCCGCTGGATTTAAACTTAGGTAGCTCATTTATATATTTTTTTCGGGGTTCGATAATTCAAAACATACCTAGCTGCCCATGAGGTCACCGAGGCTCTCTTGGTCCGTGTTATAAGTTGTGCTCCGTAGAAGTCATGGCTTTTAAGGATGGGCCACCGGTAATATGATAGTTAATCTAGATTGATTCATAACTATTCCAGGGCTACATGAGACCATGTCCATGTCCATGCATGCTGCCATCCTACAGCTCGCTAAGGGCGGAAGACTACTGATTGGAGGCAAATATAGCTAAGACTTGGACAATTTGTGTGGTACATATAGATTAATTATCGGATATGGAAACCCCGTAGAATCCATGGAAAGAGGGAGAGGTAAAAGCGGTGATATAGTATACGGAGTAAGTATTATTATTAGTAGTCAGTAGTTAAGGGTCTATGAACGAGGATAACTAGGTTAAAAGAACGACCCATGAACCCCTATTCTCCATGCAATGCAACCAGCCGCCCCCGATGCTGTTCCCAGGCTTATACCGCCCATTATAGCCTCTAGCGGCTTCACGACGATGGCGGGTTTCTTATTGATAGCTGTTGCTGCGCTGGCGGCGGTTCTGCCCTTCCCGAGCGCCATCGCTCCCAGGCCTCCGAGTACTCCTCCAGTGGCAAGCCACTTGTCGAATTCACACTGCCCTTCACTCCCCAGCAACAGCCAGGCTCTGTCCTGCCATTCGATGTCTTCCTTCCCCCACATCGTTGTCGTGAGCATCACGCCGGAGAGCAGGAAGCCAGCTATACTTCCGCGACTGGCGTGGATGAGGAGCCGATTGCCATGTCGGGACGAGAGGAGGGCAGACGGTTCTTTGAAGAGAGTTGTCAATGTTCCTGATAGGACGGAGAGGACTGAGCCAGCAGCCAGGCCGCTGCGGAGGACGTGAATGGTCAAGATTGTTTTGGAGTGCTCTTGGTCCTCGGGGTACTCTGAATGTGGGAATAGCTTGTCCATCTCAACCACTCCTGCGCTTTAGTTAGCGTTAGGCACTGCTGTTCCGTTTGAGCGGATGTATGGAAGTAGGTATTATTGGGTGTTTTTGGTGAGACGAATCGTTAGCTGGCGAACGAGAATCTGTCTGCCTGATAACCTATTTTATGCCTTGTTTGTCGATCAGCATCCCTCAGCTTACTCAGAGCGACCTTCTTTCGCTTTCGTATTCTCAACTCCTCCTCCTCCCCAGCTCCATCTTCTATCTCACAGTGGAAGATAATACTTAGGAAGAAGATCGATAGGAGGAGGGGAAGGCGAGTGTCTTAGGCTGCGCCCTGCCGATACACACACATACACACAGACACACATTCGTCCACAGGCTGTCAAATGTATCCCTGTGTATCCCTGTGCGTCACTATAATCACTCGCCTGGCAAGCTTATCCTGAGACAAAAACGGATCTCGATATACCTAAATTTTCGAGGAGCCGAGGAACGGTCCGTGAGTTAGGTTTTCGATGCCATATTTTTAGGGTTGGCTTTTTGCTTCCTCGCTGCCTGCTCTGGGCCTTTTTTTTTGCTGAAAGAAGATGCTCCAAACGGCGGAGAGCTCATGGTTGGCCGCTCGATCTAGCCCTGGAGCTACCCAACGGAGCAGCGGCGGCGGGCACAGGCTGCATCTGCATCTGCATCTGCATCTCAAAGGGGCCGGGGACTGGGGGCTTCAGGGAGGGACGAAGAGCCCGTCGCTCCAATCACGTCTGCCAGAGATCAGACATGTTGTGAGAAAGGCCATGAAGCCGCCACAGACAGCGGCCAATAGATAACGGCGTAGTACCATAAAAGAAGGGTACCTTTTCTTTTTCGCCCATTGCTTTTTCGTTTATTCTCCCCTTTGAAGCAAAGAAAAGCCTGCTAGTATGTACTCCGTAGCTAGTACTCGGTAGGGGATGCGCAGATGCAAGAAGTACGGAGAAATCCCCCAAGGTCGACGGACGCTCTCCTGCCAGTCGCGGGTCTGCCATGGACGAGCGACGAGTTGCATCCATCTCCAGACGAAAATTATACCAGACGGTGGATTTGGCCCCTCTGCACACACACGCACACACACACACACACACACACACACACACACACACACACACACACACACCAGGGGGGGTGTTAGCTCTTCTGGAATCCAATAGTTCGGCGGGGATGGCATGCGCAAACCCTGCACGTAGATGGATGTCGAGTCTCAGATTCCTTGTTATCACGGAGGGATCTCAAGTAACTGCCTTATACAGAGCGTCCTCCCCTTTCCAGCCATGGCTCAGCCTGGCTCTCTGGCTCCTCCATCCCGCCTGTCTGTTCTTTCTTCCGGTCTGGCGTGTCCGTCTGTCCCCAGCGATGTTCGCATTATTTCTGATATATCTGCTTTCGACATCTGCTCGGCCAACTGCCTGCTCAGCGCCTGCTTAATCACAAGCTGCTGGCTCTGTCGATGCAGCAGCTAGGGGCCCAGCCGTGGAGAAACACTGGTGAAACAGCAGCAGCAAGTCGTGAGGCCTAGCCTGTTCCCGAGTACCACCGCCCCCTGTTACCCGTACCTTTTTATACGCCCACAGGGAAGGCCGAAAAGGTCCCCATTCTGATAGCTGCTGTGTTAATGCTGTCGTTGTATGCATGAAGGGACGCAAGCGAAGCGACATCCGTAACTGTAAGTTAAGCCTGTAGTGCGCCGTAGCAGCAGTACCTCTCGACGCCGCCGCGGCCAGGCTCCGGACGGTTCGCAGGGCCCAGCAGCAGCAGCGAGGTAAATCCTCCCTCCCTCCCTTAAGAAAAGGCTGCCGTCCTGTAAGTATGTAGCTCAGCGTGTCAGAGGAGATGCGCAGAAGTCGCCTCCGCGGATTGCTCCTGTTTCAGCTTTCGACAAAGCCCCCATTGTCCCTCTCCCCCTTCGCTCTTTATATTGCTGCTCAGAGGGGGGAACAGCAGGCCAGTCCGCCATCCGTTACGCTGGACGCTTTGCCTGCTCGATAGTCGACCCTCTCCCGTATACGCTTATCCATTAGTTATATACCGCCAGGGGCAGTTCGAGTGCGTTGTGAGTGTGTGATTCGTGAGGCTGTTGCAGCTAGCCGCCGCGGATTCTGTCCTTTCTCCTCGCATTCTCGACAGCCTCTCTCTCTCTCTCTTTTCTTTCTTTCCCTCTCTCTCGCTCTCTCTCTGTCACTGTCACTGTCACTGTATTCTCGTTCCCTGCAGCTCGGCTGAGGCATGTCGCTGTCGCCTGCCGTGGTGCTGTGAGCCTCTCTCGTTCCCGGTGAGTAACCGCCGTCCCTCGCAGCTCCTACAGCCAGCGGCGGCAAGAGACCAGCCCAGCGTCCGCCTGTCCGCCTGTCCGACGGGCATCTGTCTGTCTCTGTCTGTCCGTCAGTCTGTCAGAGAGTCTCAGACCGAGCAAAGGGACTCCCCTCCCCTCCCTTCCCCCCCCTGATACCAGGTTTTTTATTGCTTTTGACGGCCCCCTCGTCCCTTGTATCGCTTCTTCCTCTTCCCGCCCGCCACGGTATTCAAAACCTCGTATGCCAGGGGATTAAGGGATCGCGAGTGGGCTTCTGGTCGATGCGATCTCTCTGCTGCCTGGGGTTGATTAGCTTCTTCTCGTCTTCTTTCTCTCTTCTGCGTCGTTGTTGTTGTCGTTGTTGTCGTTGTCGCTGTCGTCCTCGTCGTCGTCGTCGCTGCTCACTCTCCTTTCGTCTCACAGCGTCTGCTTCTTGTCACGGCGGCTAATAGTGCGATCGCGCATCAGGACAGGAAGACAAGACGATCCTCATACAGGACTGACTGACTGCCCCTTCGCGCTCGCTTGCCTCTCTCGATTCCATATCTTTAGCCATCTGCCTGTTTTAGGCGGCGTTTGCGTGCCGCAGAGTTGAAGTCACTACTGGCCCCCCGGGCTTTCGTCTGATATCAACCTCCAACATCGGAACACACCTCGATACACCAGATACACCAGATACACCGCAAGAGGACGGCCTCACTCTGTTAGCTACTCTCCGCCGGCTGTGCGCAGAGCTCTTTGTCTTACCGCTGCCGCCTCCATCGAACTCCTGGTCGTTGAACTACCCGGCTGCTGCCCCCGTTCGTGAACATGTCCACTGCTGTTGCACCCCCAACAGCAGCACCGTTGCCCCCAATGGTCGACCGAGACAGAGACCTCAGTCCCAAGACATATCCGGCCCTCGCGCCGCTATCGACCTCCCGGCCGTCAGTGTCCACGCCGAGGGGCCCTCCTGCCCACGATTATGCAGGGGAAAAGACGACTCCAGATGACAAGCGGTCTCCCAACTCGTGAGTCCGGCCCCCGTATCCCTTCCGCCTCTCGCTCTACGCCCTTCTATCAGGCCATATACATACGTTGGCGCATATACAGCGCTGGTCTGTTGCTTGTTTTTTTTTTTTTTCCCTCCAGGCTAACCTATATTATCTATAACAGGTCCCGGAGGAGTGGGGGTCCAGCCCCGAAAATATCTATCAAAAAGGAATCGCCGCCATCCCCTAACATGCAAACTGGACCAAGCCGACACCGCCCACAGAAACTAGACCTGTCCTCCGTAGCTGGCAGCCAGGGCCCAGCCACTGCCAGGGGACCGTTGACAGCTCGGGACGGGCTGGCCATGCACGACGTCGGCCTTGCATGTCTATCCCCGGGCTTCCAAACGCAGGATCCTAACATGAGAGAACAGCTGCAGAGAAGTATCTCTGTCAGAGACCAGCAACGTTCCATAATTGAGTCTCGCCTACAGAAATCGGCCAAGGGCGATGGTCCGGATTCCGTCAAACCCTCAGAATCAAATCTCTTTGGCTCTGCTGCGCCAAAGTCGAGCAAGAAGCGGCCACCCCCAGGGCTGTCCATTGTTGCTCCATCTGCTGCCACTTTCGCCGACGAAAGAGTCATCCAATCTGCACCTCTCAACCAGACATTCACTGGCCGCCATCAGCCACCACCTCTAACTCGCCGTTTTATCAACCCTCCAGATTTTACCGCTTCCCCTCAGGTAAATCATAACCCTGCCAACCAGACCAACAACCGTTTACCACCAATATCAGATGTATTTGGCACCGATGCTCTAGGTCCACGAGACAGAGATAGAGACAGAGATCGTGAAGCAAACTCCCGGAATGGATTCGGCCCACACTCTCAATCTAACAGCCATGGGCCCCTACCTTCGCCCAGCATTGCTGCCAATCAGCCTAATAGTGCAGTAACCAAACGACCCCGGGAATACCGTTCTGCCGAGGAAGCAGTGCATGAACTCGCTGGTGGACGAGAGGATCTCCTTCCCCGAATAGTTCATTACAGTGGGAACAGAGCCAACAGCCCTCGATCTCCTGCAGGGGCCCACAACGGAAACGGGGAGGGCCACTCTTCCCACCCACAACCTCACCAACCACATACTAGCGGCGGACCACCCAGCAGCCAATTTTCCAGTCAATCGTCACTTGGATTCCCCGGTTCAGGTGCTCGTCGACGCACCAGAAACGAGTATGAGCAGGATCATGGCAGTCCACCCCTTGGAAACGGACCCGAGCATAGATATAGGCCTCCTCCAACTTCACACGGGCCCTTTGGAGCTGGAAGAGATTCGCCTGATACCCAGCGAAGGAAGAAGGAGGAGTTCTTAAGTTTATGTGCTCGTGCATGGGACTTGTTCCATTCATAGTACTGCTGTCTTATCTCTCCTTATATTCCATGCGCTCCAGCCTTGCACTCGTTCTATCCGTTATGTGACTATACTTACTCGGTATCATTACCAATTTCCCATTCTTTACGGAGCACGCCTTCTCTGGATCCATTATTTTTTTCCCACCATCTCATGCGCTCGTTTCTCATCCCATCTCTTTTTACTTTCTTTCGACCTTTTAGTTTTTATAACTCCTTCTCTCTCTTTTCGCCTCGATGCTCATTCGCGGGCTGGTTACTGTGGATGTGTCTCACGGCCATGTTCCTTTCGATTTCCTCTTCTATCCTTTGATGTTTTTCTTTAGCAGCCATTTCTTCTCTATCCTCTTATTTCTCTCTCTCTCCGTCTCTTCCCACTACACTTATCATACAACTTACATCTCTAACATCTCCCTTCCCTGCCTTATTTTTCATATTTCCTTGCTTTCAGTCATTTAGTGTGGCATAATATTGGGTATTCATGATTGGGATGGATGCTGGGTTGGATTAATGCTGTCATATATAACTATTTTTCTTACGCCCCCTTCCCCCCTCTTGCCACTCAGACTCCTTTCTTTTCACAATTTCTCATCTCTCTCCTATGAACTGACCATATCATGCGCCTGCTCTGGATTTATAACAGAGGAGCCGACAAACATATTCAAATATTTTTTTTCCCTCAGAGAAATCTTTTCCTTCTATGCCTTCCATCGTTATTGTGTGTTTGCATAGACGAGTCTTGCAAAAGATGTAACCGATTCATATAATAATAATCTACAACTGTGTTAAGCTTGATTTATGGCTTCGAGTTGAGCGTTTTATATCACGCCGAGTATCATGCTCGATGTAACCGGCGTATCGTATGCTTACGGGGGGAGGAAGAAGCACAATAGAATCCCTCTTATCAATATCGTCAATATCCGTCTCACCCTTCCACCACCCTTCTGCTTCTAGGCATCTCCTTCTTCTCCTTAGAAGCAACTTTCTTCCTCCGCCTCTCAATGCCTTTCTGTCTCTCTTTAGCGCCCATCGACTCATACTTCTCCTTCAGAGCCTCCTTCTTCAGGTCTGCTCTCTTCAAGAACCACGCTTTCTCCTTCTTTCCTTCCTTGATCAGCTCTCTCTCCTTCTTCCGATGTCTAGCCAGCACCTGTCTCTCTCTTTCCCGGTTTTCCATCGCCCTCTTCCTATCCTTCATAGATGTGATCATCTTTTTCAGCCGAGCCTTTTCATCATCTTTCTTACTTCGACGTAACTGTTCCTCAAGTTCCTTCAGTTCCGCGTCCCGATACTCGTTTAGGAATGCATAATTCTTAGCCGCTGTTAGATCAGAATGAGATGTAGAGTAAGATGAGGATTTGGTGTTGTGGCTGTAACTTTGTACTGCACTGTCGAACCGCGGATCCCTCGACTTGACTTGTGCTACACTTTCTCCGTCAACAACAACTCGTCGGCGACTGACGGCGTATTTGCTCGATTGGACTGCAGGCGCATGTTTGGAAGAACGAGCCTCCTTGTGCTTTTTGTCCGAGACTTCACTGTCTCTCGATCGGTCTGATTTGGAAGTTTTCTCCTCTTTCGCTCGTCGGATTCGCTCGCGAAGTTCATTCAGAGCGTCAGCTTTGGATTTCTTATATTTGTTATTTTCATTGGCTTCTTCCTCTTCCTCTTCCCCCCCGTGCTTCCTTTTAGCTCCCTTTTTTGGGGGCCCAAGAGATTGCTGGGCTTTGGCAAGAGCGCCGAAAGATATTTGCGATAGCGACGATTTGATATCATTGTCTCCGTCGTCTTCGAAAGAAGCATTGTCTGACTGTTTCAAGGGAAGTTTGGTCAGCGACACCCAACAAATTCATATCATTCAAGAGTAAAACCTCTATGAACATACTATTTCTTCATTTTCTGACTCGTCACCTTCATCTTCGTCGTCTTCACCGCTCAGAGTGTTCAATTCTTCAGAGCTTGAGAAGTCATCCTCCAGTTCATTCTCATCTTCCCGGTGTGCTGTGACCCTTTTGCTCAGTACACCTGAAAGGGCCATCACTTTTGGCTCTGGATATTCTGCCGTAGCTGTAGCCAAGTATATTATATGCTATAGCCTGCTTTGTCTTGCGATCTCGTCTTCTTCATAATCTGAATTTCGATATCAAACGCTGCAAGAAGTCGCAAAAAAGTAAAGCTTATTTTTCTGCCACGCCAAGTCCTAAGGCGGTGGATATCTTATCTGATTGTTATCGTTATCTTATCTATAACTATACACGTGATCTTTCAAAAATCTCTAATTTTTTGAGTAACAGACGGGTATGAAGCAACTACTCTCATCCTGTCAACTTCGGCGGCCTTTGTTATCCGCACGCCTACGGCCATGCTTAAGGGCCGGTATGGCTTTGCTCCTTTGTTATCGAACTATCACTTGATTTGGGGTGCTAGGACTAGCCATCATTCACAATATTCATTCTTCTCCTTTTCCAGTCACCCCGACTATCGAGTGAGTATTAATATTTCTAATACGGGTAGATGGCCACTTACTAATAACATGAGGTTTAGCAGGTACAAGTCTGCTCTCTATTTAATAGATCTACTAGAATTTTTACTACGACGCCGCATGTCATGTTAGAACGAGACACAGAGCAATCGCTCCCACCTGTGGAAGAGCAGACGCAATCGCAACAGGATGTTGAAATGTCAAATGGACTGGAAGACACGAACCTGGGCACTTTTACCAGCCGGGCTTATACCAGTACATCCCAGATACCTGAACATTCGAGTTCATCACAAGCGTTTGGTCATCATGCTTATGTGCAAGCATCAATCAATGAACCTCTAGATTTACTTCCTAGAACTGTTTACCGCGATGATGGCCCCTCGTGAGTTCAACTTTTTGGCTTTATATTAACATGAATTTAAGTGACTTAACCGCGGTACATAGATACCTTCATCGACCATCTCATACTCCTCAACCCTACAATATCTTTGCACATAACTCTCTTTCTGCATACAGCTGTCGCATATCGCACATGCCAACAAATATGGACCCCGCTAGGCAAGTCGCAACAAACCAACTCACGCCTCTATGCTCTCGACCATATTCAACCAAAGCGCAGCGATCTCCAATGCCTGACATACAACCCGTTGCGCCCACTCCAACAGAAGGGTACATGGCCCAGGCTGAGCTCCAGCCTGAATCGTCACAAACGCAACAGCCGCTGCTTGTTGTCCTTGATATGAACGGAACATTAATATACCGAAGACGTCGTACATTCCCCCCACAATTTACAAAGCGTCCCGGCCTAGATACATTTCTCCGGTACCTTTTTGATAACTTCAAAGTCATGATTTGGACTAGCTCGCAGCCGCATACAGTCAATGAGGTTCTGGATAAACTTCTATGCCCCGCAATGAAAAAGCAATTGGCCGGAGTATGGTCACGCAAAGATCTTGATTTGACCTCCAAACAGTACAAAGAGAAAGTCCAAGTGTATAAGCGTCTTGACAAAGTGTGGGGAGACGCGCATATCCAATCCCAATACCCCAACCCGGCTACACAAAATATAAAACCACGAAAGAAGAGTAACAAAGTGAAGCCTCCACGGATACTTGGAGGAGATACTCAGGTTTGGGACCAAACGAATACCGTCCTCATAGACGACAGCAAATTAAAAGCTGCCGCCCAACCACATAATATCATTGAGATACCTGAATTCACCAATGACCGTAAAGTTGACGAAATCAAGAATTTAAACACTGTCATACGCCAACTGGATATACTATCCCGCCAGAAAGACGTTAGTCGCAAGCTGAGGGAGTGGAATCAGAAAAGGCCAGAAGGCGAGAACGACAGCATTGATGTGGATGCTTTTTGGGAGAAAGAGCTGATGCACTCCTCCCTTGACATAAATACGCTCGAGATCTCCACGTCCCAAGAAAAGGCGGCTACCACCACTACTACGAAGGCAACCAAGAATATCAAGGTGCCCCAGTCCCTCACCATTGAACAGCTAATTAGTGCAGCGAAAAAATCACACGCAGCAATCAATCAACAGGATGACAATCCTACGATGAAAGGGGCAAGCGAAGAGTCTAAGCCCCTCAACGATGGAAAGCCAAAACCAACCAAAGGTCAAAAGCGAGCTGCAACAAGGAGGCGGGCAAAGCTCAAGGGAGCAGGGTCCAACAAAGTTGACCCAGTTTGATTTTTGCCCGTGAGGAACTAAGCGATTCATGAGTCTACAACTGACTCAGTGTCGAGTACCGCGCTAAGTGGCAGAAAAGGTACTTCATATTTTAAAACTCTGCAGACTACGAGAACACAACGCAAACCGCTAGTGCATTAGGCCAAAGGGTATTTGCTTTATGGGTGACTTAGGAAATTCATTTCACATTAGGGTAGACAACTGACTAACAGCAGCCAGGCATGGAAACATTACTGTTTGGCAGTGTTCAAGTTCGTCGTCAAAACACATAAAGTCATGGATATGCACCTAATTTCTTTTTCCCTTTACCTGGTATCTTTCCGATTTTTTTGGTTTATTGAGGTGACTGTAAAATGTCAAGAGGGATAGTTTACTTGCAAACCTTGCCCTCGGTGCATTCGTATTCCTTACCGTTGACGGTAATAGGCTTGTCCTGGGCCCACTGGTCCTCGACGAAGGCTTTGTCCTCAGGCTTGCTGGCGTCAAGCTTGGTGAAGGTGTAACTGTCGATATCAGGGGCAACGTCAAATGCAGGAACATAGTCTTGACCACGGATGACGAAGGCTCCCTGGATGACGGAGTCGTTGGTCTTGCCATAGACGGAGGCAGCACCGAAGATACACTTGCGGGAGCCCTCAAGACGGTTGAAAAATCCACCTAAAATCCATAAATTAATCTTCCGGTTCCCTTAAAGTTGAATCAACATAGGCAGTGCTTACCGATCAAGTTGTTAGACATGAAGGTCATCTTCAACTCGTCGTTATACTTGTAGTCAACCTTCCACAGGGAATAATCCTCAGGGTTGTAGTTCTCCCAGAACCATGGCATGGCAACGGAGCGGGTGTCCTCGTTGGAGTACTTGCGCTTCCAGTCATCAAGGATCATTGATGGCTTGGGAAGAGACTCAAGAGGGTGCTTGGCCTTGGGAGCTGGCTTCTCCTCCTCCTCAGCAGGGGCAGCAGCAGCAGCAGCAGCCTTGGGGGCAGGAGCTGGCTTAGCAGCCTCTTCCTTTTTTTGGCGGGACATTCTTCAATGGCTCCTCGACGAAAGGAGGGTCAGGAACAACAGCCTTGAAAACAGACTGGTTGACAATGGTTTCATACCATCTAGTAGTGGCAGGGTTGGAGAGGCGCCATTCCTTGCCGAGGACATACTGGAATCCACGGTAGCAGAGACTGGCAGTGAAGAGATCAGCAAGAGTGATACGCTCGCCGACAAGGAAAGTGTTGTTGGTAAGGTGCTTCTCAAGGACATCGAATGCTTTCAAAGCACGGACAGAGACATCCTCAACAGCCTTCTTGTTGTAGGGTTCCTTGCCGAGGATTGGGCGGAACCAGGCACCGACGTTTGGAACAATTTCCGAGTTGGCAAAGCACATCCAGCGAAGGATGGAGGCATAGTCCTGCTTGGTCTTTCCGAGAAGGGTAGTCTTCTCGTTCTGGGAAGCAACTACAAATCGTTAGTGGAAGAGTATACCAAACAAAGATGGCTCATGTCTCAAATAAACGATATCAGGATTGTTTTAGAAGATGAAAACAAAATCAGAGTCAAGGTAGTCAACACAGCATGATTAAGCCAGGGATAACTGAAAATAGTATTGAACTTCTCATCATAAAAAAAATTGACGGGAGATATCATATCACCCAGTGAAATAGTAGAGGGAAGAGGAATCCCCCATGTAGAGAGCACTTACGGAAGACCGCAATGGCAGTAGACTCAGTCAAGAGGAAGCCATTGGCACCAACGAAGACAGGAACCTTAGCTAGAGGGTTGATCTTCTGGAATTCAGCAGTAGTAGCACCGGGGATAGCCTCAACGAGCTCGAGATCAAGGTCGTTGGCCTTGGCTACAATACGGCACGCAGAAACGCGTGGGTTGTCCTGAAAGAAATCTTGACGTTAGCAGTGAGCTACAAGCTCGCAAGCGCAACGGCAACAAGAGGAACGAGAATGAAGCAGGCATTAAGCATACAATGACACCGTAGATCTTTCCAAACGACATGACGGGCAGGCACGAGAGAAGTCGTTCAGCTTCCAATTGCTTGCTTGCTGGTGAGGTTGATGAAGAGGAGAAGAAGAGAACTTTTTGCGGCGGGGTGAAAAAGGAAGAAAAAAGAAGAAAAACTCGGTTTGTTGTTAGTTTCTTTTAGGAAAGTTTCTCCGTCAAGGAACATCATTGATCCAGGTAGGTCATGTGATATCAAATTTTCCCATCGTGAACTTTTTTTTTTATCAGAGACAGAGACTAAGCAGACAGAGCAGAGCGCCGGCACAGTGCCAATTAACCAGATACCACGACAATTGCGGTTCTCTATCACCGTCATGGCCTGGCAGAGGCCGGTTCTCGCAGCTCGGGCGTTCCGGCTCCCACGGTGTTTGACCCAATTCGAGGCCTTCCGACACCAACCATTTTCGACCACTACTTCTTCTCCCCTTGACGATTCCCCCAATGCCGCTCCTCCACTCGATCCTAGCGAATCGCTCGGACGGCCAACTCGTATGCTACCCGTCTCACGGTCATACTTTACCGGGACACCTAAATTTACAGATTACGAATTGAAGCTTGAATACCTGAGAGCCAAATACATGGATTTGCCTAGCTATGGCCCTAGGGAAGCGCCTCGAGTAGCATGGCTGGTGAGGGGCCAATTTTTGCCAAAGATCAACGAAGACATATCTGTTTCGAGGTATGCAAGGCTGTTGAAAAGCTTAAAGGTGTTGAACAAAATCAAGGCAGAAGTAATGCCGGCAGAAGTTTCGAAATTCATTGAAGAATTCTCAAGGCCAAGAAATCTATACCAGTGGGAACTCAATCCACGGAAACCCGATGAGGATGGCCGCTCTCGAGGTATAGGGAGACGAAAGACTGCACATGCAACTGCTTATCTTGTTGAAGGAGATGGCCAGATTATCATCAATGGGAAGACCATCTCGGAGGTATTCCCTAGAATTCATGATAGAGAGAGTGCAATGTGGGCGTTGAAAGCAACAAATCGACTACATAAGTACAATGTATTTGCTGTTGCTCGTGGAGGCGGTGTTACCGGCCAGGCGGAAGCAGTTACGCTTGCTGTTGCGAAGTCACTTCTTGTCCACGAACCCGGTCTGAAATCCGCCCTGAGAAGAGGTAAGTCCTTCCTGTCGATATTATTGTTCTAAATTATGTATTCATACTAACATCCACCTCAACAGCCGGCGTTATCAGGACTGATCCCCGTCAAGTCGAGAGAAAGAAGCCTGGAAAGCTCAAGTCAAGGAAGATGCCAGCCTGGGTCAAGCGATAATACATCGACTTTACTTCTTATTGCATCTATGGGGCTATCTTGTTTCTTTCAGATATAGTCGCTTGAAACTGTATTTTATCTATCATGTATACTTTAAGTGTGGACTGGGTAATAGGATTATTCGCCGTTATCGGTTACTTACATGATGCTTTATTACTATGCAGAGTAGCATTTCTAGAGCCCTTACTACAGCCCATCATCACTCGTTTATGAAAATGATATTCATACACTGCACATGCAGAAGCCTAGCATGGGAAACCTTTTCAGAACAGCCTCCCCCGCGAATAGTGTTTAGATGATTATTGATATTACTGCTATGACTACTCACAAAAATACTACGCGGAACCAGTAAACTCCCTCCACTTCCTCCAGAATCAATCCTCACCTTTTTCACCACCTCCAGTCGGTTGTGTGAGGATAGAAAATCATCGGTTGGTATACACTAGGACACCTGCAGCTATCAAGGAAAAGAAGGTGTATTCCATTTCTCTACGATGTCCTAGGGAAATACGCAGATGGCGCAGAGCTTATGGATTAGTCTTATGTGAAATCAGTCTAAACTATGACGTAGACCAAAAAACTGTGAAATATACCTTGACTTACACCTATACATAATTTTATCAACGAGGATATTCTAGGATTTTAACCCACCTATTCGAACACGATTCTGCATTTATATAAGCATACCCCGTACAACACATGAGATAGCAAGTGCGGCCGTGCTAATATATCTAATCCCATAAGATCAGCATTAACGAGTGGATGTATCCAGAAGCTGGCTCCAGCCAGCACCAGAGAAACGCACAAGATAAGTCTCATAGATTTTAGATCCAGCTTAAGCCCACATTCTGAGCCCATATCCAAATCCTCGGGAATAACCTTGCGCATCGTATATGCATGGAGAGCATATCCAAATCATTGAAGCCAATTCCCCAAGAAGGAAAAAAAAAAAAAAAAAAAGACGCCGCTGAGTCTTCAGGTGCGCTCGAGAAAACAACCCTCAATTCCTCAAAATGACTAGTCAAAACCTCAACTGAGATTTTACTTGGCTAGATTTCTTGATAGAAAGAAGTTTAACAGCACCTGTTCTGTAAATAGAGTCCAGAGTAATAAGACGCCTCTCTGATGAGGTGTTAATTAAGGAAAACGGGAAAGAAATTGCCTCCTTAACTCAGATAGATCAGGGGTGCTAGGGGTGGCAGCTGACAATCTTCCCAGCGGTTTAGTTTCTGTGTAGCCTGTACGGGAGTACAGAGTAGGTATCTATCATCAGGAACAAATTCACAGTCAAGTAAGAACGTCAACGTGTCCCTCATAATACGAAGCTGTAGTTCTGAAGTCACAATTGCCGCGTTTAATATTTCCCGAAAGCGCAAGATAGCAGTTGTCGATGGCTGGATCAACGACGCAACAAGTTGATCTCAACCACAGGCTTGTGTCACTTGGAATGCAACACCCTCGTATCGACCTGACATGTGGCGTAAACCCCATGTCAAGCCCAAATAAAATCAGCGGCCTTGGGAGTCTGACAATTGAAAAAGGAGCAAGAAGCGCGTAAAAAAGAAAGCTGTGACAAGTGTTGTCATTTTGATGGTGCTTTCGACCGCGGAACATATTTCCGGTTCAGGGACCCATGATCTGAAACCTCCACTGAGATCAGTCTTGTAAAGGGCGCGTGCCATAAAAATGCCCTTGTCCACTCTCCTGATCGGCTCTCGCCTCGACACTAATATTATCGCAGCCATCATTCTCATGACGGATGGGGTCACGAAGGCAAAAAGGAGTTGGCAAGTCAAAATTCCAATTTGTTTAAAGGAGGACCCGCTTAACGCCGCAGATTGGCTTGATTATCTCCCGTGCATCACCCATCACACATCGATGTGGTTGTAAAGCCCACTTTCCTCAGTACGGTGTATGGAGTAGTGAATGAGGCCTGCCTCAACTTGCAGGGCTTTGATCTCTGTGACGCCTATTCCCACTCTGACACCTTAACAAAACGCAGGGATGTTTCTGTCCACTCCACGGTATCAAGATAGTAACATCAGCTTGAAGAAGAACAAACGGAGCACAGGATTTTACCAGCCATCACTTATCGAACCCCCCTTGTTTTGATAACCTTACTCTGTACTGAGTACTATTGTTGGAAATATGCTGCAAAGAAGAAACAAAAGCTGATTCGTGATGCCTTTGTCTTGATTGAGCGAGCTTCGTAACTTTCTGGTCCATTCTCCTAACAAGGGTCTTAATCCGTGTCGAGGTTGACATCCTTCTGGCGAGGAGATAGCAAGGTCAGCGTGTGAGTGGAGGAAATAGAGTGCTGCTCCACACGGAAGTCCGGAGTACGGGCGAATGCTTGGCTTCTAAGATCAAGCGTTGAAGAGAGTTTGCCAGCCCAAAAGGGGAGAGAATCAGGAAGCTAATCGGGAGCCCAGTAGAGGGTGAGATCTCCAAATTCAGGAAATGAATCGATTCCCAGGATACTTTTTGGCTAAGAGGGAGATGCGTCCTTGAGTTGCCTAGTGGCTTGGGACAATGACAGTACTGGCCAGTAGGATAGTTAGTGAGAACTCAGCTCCACGCAGGTACGAGGAGGCTAACCTCCTGCACCTGAAATGTACGTAAGAATTTCGGAGTTGCCGTCGACTATCATTATTGGTCTGCCGAAGGAAGCTTCTTCAGCAACAAGCGCTGCTCGTGTATGCATCAGCCACCCAAGGAAGAGGTGAGCCTATTCCATACTGGGGAACAAACTCTTAGAAAAGGGGAGAAAGTGAGGGGAGACTTCAGCACGCAAATCATGTTGGTAACATTAAGGTGGTTAAAATTCGGCTTTGGCAGACGGTAACACCCAGAGGCTGGTTTTCGCAATGTGAGAGAGTTGCATGGGCTTGAAGAGTGGGTGGGCTTGGAAGCTGCCAGTTATTCCATCAACGACTTCGAGAAATATTCTCGAAATTCTAGATCTGGCGGGCAAGGATGATCTGCAATACTCAACGTGTCCTCGGCTGCAGACTGAACAGGTTGAGGTCTGGGGTCAGTGTTCACCATCGATAGAAATGTGTCGAAGGAAAGCCTTTTTTTTTTTTTTGTCCGAGAGCTCTGCATACGGAATACAAAGTAAATCTGCGCAGTTACAATGGAAAGGATTATTTGCTTCCATACGGAGTGCTTCGAACGAAGGACACTTCTGTCAGAACTCCGCACTCCATAACCCACAGCAGTCTGGACGTACTCCAATTAGCCTATGCATTATTTATCCCGAGTAGAGTTAATTTGGACTGTTCCGTTATCAGTCGGTCAATATATAAACCATTTTCGATGGACGGCCTGGAACAATTAGCTTTCCAAAACGCCGTTTTACCGACCCAAGGAAAAATATTTCGGAGTAACTCCAGGTATTTTGGCGACTGCTATATTATTCGCGTCTGCCGAGAAAGTGATTATGACGTGCTCATCGTTTCGCTAAAAGTTCTAGTGGGTCCTCGGGCTATGATGATGGGCTTTGGCCGTGGTAAGACTTTCCTCACAAGGTTATGAGCAGAGAGCTGTACCCCATATACCACGGTTAAGTTGGAGGGTGTAGATCGAGATAAGGGGAGAGCTGTCTGTCGCTGTTAGAAATCTATCAGTAGTCGGATTTCTTTTCTTTTCAAAAAAATACGAAGAGGTTTCCTGCCCTCTGGAAGAAATACGGGCAGCCACGAAAAATCTTATAATTAAAATGATAAGCCGCCTGCCAGGTGATGGGCCGGCTTCTATTTAGTTGTATGAGATGGTTGTGAGGTGAAACCTTCCGCTCACCTTTGTCTTCTGTGGTTGCCAAAGCTTTCGTTTCAATGCAGCTGGGCAGGGTATAAACAATTGTTGTAGATCGTGAGCATGAAGCCTGACACTCTGGATGAGAGAAACGCTTGATGCCAGAAGGGGATAGCATGTCTTAGGGTGATGCTTTTGCTAAGACTGATAGCCATGAACCATGTTTCATCTCCTCTTCTGTTGGCGCCTAGGGACATCCCCGGCGTGGAGGGGTCTGTTACTAAGTTATCGACCCACCGAGATCGAAGCCAGGGGTGAGCTCTGAAATAACAAAGTGGATTTTGCGGCATCCAAGCTTGTACTCCGTACAGGTAAGAATACCAAAGGCCGCTCTTGGTGCAGGGAAAAACCTGGAGCGGCAGCGTTGTTGGTGCTGTTGGCTGTTGGCGGGAGAGGAAATAATAATAAGAAGAAACAGTTGACGTTGGAATAAAAGAAAGATCGCGGGTGGAGCTTGGAACATCACATTTCCCAACTGGGCAAAAGAGACGACCGCTCCAAGAGCCTCACTCCACCTCCGCGTGTTTTCTTGATATCAACACCAACCACACCCCCAGTTTCAGCGGCATACGGAGTGCTCCGTACTCTCTGCTGCTGCACAGCTCCCCTGGGCACATCAGAGACTTGACAGGAGCGGGTGGACTCTGTTTCGCGGGACTCACGGCCCAACTAGCCAAGCTTGCTCTCGTGCATTCGCAGCATTCACATTATCGCAGTTCTCACAGGGGAGGGAGACGCCAGCTGGTACTCAGTACCCATGTCTTGCATTAGGGGCTGAATCGCCGGTGTTTCTCTTCCCATACTTAAGAGTGTGGTGGTAAAATAAGAAAGGCGCATTCTGATACCTCAACTTGGGTCTGAACCATGGTGAGTGCTGAACTGACGCTGAAAAAATGGGACAAGAAAAAGAAACGGACAAGAAAATAATAATATATAATAATAATAATCATAATAACGAGAACTAAGTATAGTGTTCCGTACAATGAAAAGAATCCCTATCCACGTGCCCTCTGCTTGCATGGTCTAACAAACACTATCAGGATGCCACCTATCTCGACCCGAGATTGTCATGACAAATCTCGCCTGGCAACGAGCCGGCTGTGGATCATAACTATCACTCAACAGAAACGGTTCGGTTAGCTCAACGGGCCCTTGGCAGCAGGAAGATGTCCTTTTGCCTCGGGTTTCTATCCTCTGAATTCCATCATAAACTAAGAGGGCTGCACAAAGGAGTGTGATGGCTATACATATATACGGAGTAGAGAGTATCGGAACATCTGGTATCTCGACAACAAGGTGGCTGCAATTGAAAGACTCTGTGAGGTATTATTGTCTTGATATCTTTCTAGGCAGCGAATTAAGGTAAGGTCCCTTCCGCGAAAAACAAGATGGTACCTGAAACTGGTTGGCCGTTTTCATAGGCTGTCAAGTGATGTTTGCAAAAAAAAAAAAAAGAGCACTCCACTCGGCTTCATGTCTTCAGGGGGGCCCACCTACTTAGGTAATCCCAATCCTCCTGTATGGAGGAACAGCGCCTGTTTCGCTTGGTGGAATTTGCTAGCTTTTGCTTTTCTTTCATTCCTCGTTTCTTTCTTTTTGCTTTTCCATCCTCGACGTATTGACTGTTACTTTCGAAACCCCCAATTCCACGATGCGCTAACGTCAGGCGATCAGACCAGATTCGATTCTCCACTATGACATGTTCCTGATTTCTGCTTTTGATGCCTGTTCTGATCCCTTCAGCGTTACAAAAAAAAAAAAAAAAAAAAAAAAAAAAAAAAAAAAAGGGTTCATTGTTCCTTTTGCTCTCTGCCTGCCCAGTCCGGATCCCACGACCTGCATGTTGCGGTTCCAATTTCAAATTAGCTGAAGAAGATGGAGGAATGGCCAATTCGTCTCTTTAGCTACTCCGTACCTATGCCGGTATCCCGATGTCAACGCTGCTACTGTCTCAGTTCCTGGTCAGCTGACCTCCGTCCTCCAGGGCCCTCACATTCCAGAAGGACCTTTAAATTAGTCTGCAAATTGCACAGAAAGCAAAATTGGCTGCTCAGTCTGGCAAGGATTGAATCGAGGAATGATCGCCGTGAAAGTCATGAGTACCAACCAATCACGGACTTGTCTATACCTGCAAAATCGTCAATGATAGCTTTCTCATTCATACCCTGCCAAATCGGAACCTTTTGTTCTTTTTTTTCCTGTGGCGTAGATACCGCTTCCATACTGGATCAATGGTTGACCGCTAAACTCCTGGGCGAACCCCCTTCGCGTCCGTCTTGTCTTCCAGCATATTTCATGTTAGACCGATATGCAGGACGAAAGTCTGGGTCGGAGCAGATCCATTGCCCAAAAGGAAAATGATCAGAATCGGTCTGGAGGCGGACTGATTAATCCAGGCCATCCAGCCGCACCATATACGACATCTACTTACAGAAGGACATCGATGGGGGATAACGGACTTATAGCCGGTTGCATACAACGTGCCTGGGGAATTTGTTTGCCCATAAGTTTGGGTTTGGGCCACTGTGATTTGCATTATAAGCGCTCAATGAGCCACCTGGCTTGCATCTTCACCTCTTTATACTTCCAACCAGCCTCGCATCATTTGTTCCACGCAACGAGTATGCGAAATAGGGGCACTCGGCTGGTTGAAACTAAGTTTCATAAGGCTCAGGGCATCTCCACATCAACAAGTCCACCAGTTCCGAAGTTGGGTAAAAAGCAATCCCAGACGGTTCATATATTATTACGCCACCTCCAGACTTTTGAAAAATAATCATTTCAGCCGATGTATATACCCCGCCTCTACAGAATCTGTTGTTAAGGAGATTTTCTATTATCACAGCCGCCGTTAGCTAACGACCTCTTACGACAGCCGTGCCCGCTAAGATTCTTACTTCCTCGATCTACACTTTTTCCTCAGAGATTGCTTGGTGGTTTAAACCAAGCCCACGCTCGTTTTGCCCGTTGTTGAACAGTTTCAGCTTCCCATCACCTGAATCGTACTGCGTTCTTTATTAAATCCAGCCTTGATATGATTCCGTTCACGATCCACCAGATATTCGACCGTTTATGACCAAACAAGCTTATGACTCTTACCTCTTTACCGATCATATACTACAATTGCCTAATAGTTGTCTCCTTTGGCAACACTAGGACCGAAAACATTTTCTCTTTGCTTTAAAGTTGACATCAACCTCCCTTTGGGATCCGACTGTTTTTTTTGGTCCACTTTCCTTATCCTGGAATGTTGCAACAAGCTATCAACTCACCCTTACATCTGGCTGACTGAAATCTACACAGTCGTCGCACTTCTTGAGGCCTGTTGAATTAAGTCGAAATACCGTTGGACCGCTTCTACTCCCGTATTACGCCGCAGTCTCGGGATAATATCATCCCAAACAATAAACGAGCAGTTCTTCAGAGATATAGCAGAGCTGGCGGCGCGAACCAGAAACGTGGAATACTACGCCAGCCCGCCAATCTCACCTCCGACGCGTCGACCCTCAAATCTCGAACCGTCGTGGGGTGGGAACACTTCAGCCCAGTTTAGGGGGATGGATGGCGGCGACGGTCATCAGAAGAAGTATGACACTTCCTATATGTCAGGTCGGGTAGTTCGCGAGACACCTGGTGCCTCCGACCGATTCCGACAACCGCAGCAACCAGGCCCTCTCAGGAGAGCAACACTGGATAGTACTCCTCAAGATGGGGCCACGCCTCTTCCCCCTTACGGCGGGTTTGAATATTCCGAATCAACGCCATACAACACTTCACAGTTACAAGGTGGCTCAATACAGTATCAACAAGGCTTTCACAGCTCACGAAATCCCCAACAACCAGCGCAACAATCTACACCACAGGAACAGCAGCAGCGACTACAGCAATATGACCACAATATTGTCTATAACATTAACCCCCATGACCAGACGCCGTCTTCGTACTACCAGCCACGACAGTCTGCGGCCATTGAGGTTTTGGCAACCCAGTTTGGAGTTCCACAATATTTCCCTCCTGATGAATCTTCAGGAGGCGCTGGCCCTTCAGCACAGTATCTAAGTCCTCAAGACCAGTCGCCTGGGTTTCCTCAACTCCCTCCGGTGAGCCGGGCTGGTGTGGCAGCATCATTTGCTGAGAACATACCTGGCTTCAATTCTACTTCCGGACCAGATCCTCAAGAACGACAAGAAGCTACTCAGCAGAGAAGCTCGGGACTTGACGAAGCATACAGCCGTTATCAGCAAACTTTAAAGCAAGTATTTTACGATATTAAAGCCGGTCGTCTTGCAAATGCCAGTGAATCTATGCTTGAGATGTCAGAATGGTTACTTGGAAATGCAGTGGAACTGGGTAAGCATATGACTTCTCATAAGCTCCGTCGTGCGCTCTGAGTCCCACGCAAGGCCTGAGTGTGCAAAATAGTTTTGGGCTAATAACTGATTCTAGGGCTGGTTCGCGATCAAGAAGACCTTCATGCGGATCGAATTGACATGTGGAATAACTTTAATACGTGCTGGCTTGCTATTTGTCAAAAGCAGAAAGATTCAACCCTGGAGATGTTCGATACAGGAGTTCGTCCCGCTGAGCTTTTAAGCGAAGCCGCTCTGCAAAAGCTAGTGAAAGAATTGGTTCGACTCTGTGACAAAATGGAGCAATATGGCTTAGTTGACTACCAAATGGGGGTATGGGAAGAAGAGATATTATGTGGTGAGTGAATATGACTTCCCGTCATTTGTTCATTCTAATCTGATTCCGTGAACAATATAGTGCTGGGGCAATGTCTCGATCTCCTTGAGGGACATGAAGAAACCAGTGCATCAAACAACAGGAACAGACTTCCAACGGCTGATCATTAACTCGATCGCCCTTTTGGCCCGCATCGATCATTGTCTCGTCGCGATTGGACCACGTAATATGAGAGATGGAGCAATGTGATTTGAAGCTTGCACGTCAACACAAGTTGTTTCACCAAGCTTTGTTAGTTAACGCCGGCCGGAGTCATCCCGACTTGACTCTTCCCGCCCATATTATGCAACCTGCATGAAATTCATACCCTTCGTTCTTCCCCTGGCCAAAATTTCAATCCTCTCAATACATCTTCAACAGTTGATATTGGCCCGGAAAAAAAAAGGAAGAAGAAGGTCCAGCGTTTTATTCCATTATCTCGATATCGCACACATTCTCTAATCCTACGACAGTTATGTGTGACGGCCGCGCTCTCCAGGTTATTTTATTGCTTTGATTTTTTGGAATTCTAGCCCACAGAGGAAAGAATCAGCCATTCAACGTCCTAGATTTTAGAGGGAAATAGAATGGTCAACGGATTGGTGCATTTGGATGTTTGGATTCATTTTTATCTTGTTATTCCATTAATGTCTTCTTCCTTGGTTCGACAACGCACGCCCTCCACCATTTACTACTATGTGACCTGTCTCGCCGAATACGTTGAGCTCTTCCACACGGCACCAATGCCTTCAAGGATCAACTTTTGGACGACCTGCCTGGTGGGGTTTGCATTCTTTCATGCGGTGGAGCAGCATCGACGTCAGCATTCCTCCAGTTTGCTGTGCAATATTTCTTGGTTCTTCATCTTTTTTACCACCCCTTGCGCGTTTGTCGTCCTGCGGCCCCCTTTTATGTGTTTTCTTTTGGATGTCCTGCGTGCATTAGTATTTTTTTTTCTTGCCTCAGTTGATGTTTCTTCTTTTCCCATCTTTCAATTCATCGTGACACCGACTGCCTGGTTTTCAGTTTTTACCATTCGTCTTCTTGACCTGGGGTATGTTACGGTTTACTTGCAGTGATATAAAGATACCCATTTTGCTTTTCTTTCGAATTTATTAGATTGGGGTTACATTCTCTTCTTCCTTGCATTTCATATATTACTCCTTACTGGTATTTAGCGGTATTATTGGATGGCCGGAGTGGGACGGACTCGAAAGCTTTTTGTACAGAGTATATGTGCACGGCTAAGAGAGCCCAGGGAATAATACTGGGTCAGAATGGTCAAGCAGATGTCCACATTTCGCAGCAACGAACAGTAAGAGAAAAGAAAACCCAGGCAGAGAGCAATGTGTTTATATGCTTAACGCTTACACCCGGGCTGTTAAATATATGAAGTAGTCATCCTCAGCTATTACGTTCCACAGCAGGGTTTTGTTTCTCTCTCACCAAACTACCGTTCCCTCTGTATCTCCTTGCGGACGTTGAGCTCCTGCTGCTTGTCGTTTCTCCGGATGACTGCAGACTGTAATTAAGATTCTAGGTCTCTGGGCCTTCTGTTTACTCGGTCTTCTTGTATCTCCGGCTCCTTCGATTCAAATAATATTGATATTATTTATAATTTCTTTTCTCCTTGTGCTCCTGTTTCTTCTCTGATGTACATGCGTGCTTTGAAACGTTGGTCTTGTTTCCAACGCCACCTAGCCACATATTTAATAGGTCTGCTCACCCGTCCAATTTAACTCCTGCTCCGAGCTGTCAAGTTTATGCATATTTGTTTTATTTAATTTTATCTGATCTTGATTTCCAACCTCCTTCGTATTTGGTGATGCAAAAGACCCAACCATCTTGTTGTTTGCCAGGTCTAAAATAGCAGTGAGACAAAAGAAGCTAACGGCGAGGAGACAGAAATCCCGAAATCTCATTTCCACCTTAGATTCTTGTATAATTTCGAGATGGAAGGTATCACTCTGATCCAAGGCTGGTGGGCAATAGATGAACCCCCCCCCCCCCCCCCCCCCCGGACCTTCATGCCTCCTGGTGGTACTCTGCACTGCACGGGGGCTTTTCCGAGACGGTGCTTGGTGTGTACTCCGTACTTAAGTATATCATTAATCAGTCTGAGGCATTTTCGAGCTGGAAGCGATGCTTGGCTCCAAGTTGTCCAGCGTTAGGCTTTTAGGATCATACACGGCCCTGGAGTGACAACCACCCTTTCATGTTTCAGGGGCAGAGTCTAAACGACAGCTGGGTTGCATGAACTTTGAAGTGGGAAAAAGAGAAGCAAATACCTCTTTCATCTTGCAGACCTGATGGCTGACCATGTTCTCCTCCCCTCAAGCTTTGAAAATTTATGTTATCCTGGAGCAAGATGGAGCAGGGCACGATGGAGCATGGCGGGGACGAGCTGGGCTACCGATAAGGGCGGCCTTTATCTTCCGTGCTAGGCACAACTTCGCCACCCTGGTAAGTGAGTTGATCAGTATTAACAACCATGTCCATGTCATTTCTTCGTGGTATATCCTAGTTCCAAGCTCTGATAGGTCAGGGAAGAATCTGCTGGAAATTGCATGGCTCAAGGAAGTATGAGGAAAAAAAATATGATCGTATTTGAGGCGTGGCCATTGCCCTTAAACTTTGAAAACAAGATGGCATCGCCGCAAGGAGTGTGGCCCTGGAGTTGGAGCACACCCAACGGATCATTTCTGGTGGCTTGATGCTTGTTGTAAGCGAGCGTCGAAGGGCAAGGAAGCTCTTTGAGCCTCTCGATCCCCACTGCCATGCAAGTAAGGGCATTAGCTTGCATGATAAAAGTGTAATCTTGGGCGCGGGAATGGAACATGCGCCGTTTGGCTGATGGAATTGTGCATATTATAATCTTGCTTGTCAGTGCTGCATGCTCAGCGACATGGCCATGGGTACGGAGTACCTTCTAGCATCATCGACAACTCAAGCGGTGAAGAGAAAGTTTTGGCCATGCAGATGAGAGAGAAGAGGCCCCCACCGAGTCGAGAAGCTAGGGTCCGCTGGCAAAATGGTTTGGTGTGAGAAGGAATTATTTTAATCATCGTGGTAGGCTTAGCAGAAACCAGTCTTCTACCCGAGGTTGCCCAGGCCCTGAATATCCAAGTTGAGATCAAACCGCGAAATTGGGCCACCCAAATCCCGAACCTGGCACGAGGGCTATTCCGTACCTCAACCGTCCGACAGCAATGGGTCCTTGTGCGCCTTGGTTGGTAAGGGATGCGTAGCATTGAATATCACTTGCATATCTGCATATTGAGCCAGGGGTATTCGGGGGGGTTACCAGGCAGAAGTGAAGCATGGCTATTCTTCCAGAGGGATTGAAGACCCATCCCTGCCACCCTTTGTGATACGTCAACTAGTTAACTGCTCGGTGCTAGAGGGCAAGGAGGAAAAAAAATTCCCCGTGAGCATCAAACATCAAGAGATCAAGATAAGGTTGTGGAGAGGCAGAACTTAACCAATCTCGTGGCAGTTAAAGACATCTTAACAACCGTATGTTATGTAGAACGACCTTATAGCAAAAAAAAGAATAGAAGGATACTCACCATTTCAGTTTTGCAACAGGTAAATATCAATAGCCGATAGCTAGGCATTGAATTCCCCGCTCAAGAATGGGCAATACTTAATATGTTTGTATTCTGACATCATTATTCCGTCCCATGAAAAATAAGGCCGCGTACTCCAGTTATTGATATTGAAACCCTTAAGTACAATGCCACTGTGTGAGTTTAGTCTGAGTTTAAGGTGGTGTGTGGCCACCAGTCCAACGTGGTTCCAGTTGCATAGATACGCAATAAAACATCTATAATGGGGTTGGTTGGTATCGTAGTCATCATCGCATGATGTGAGCGAACGCCGATTGTATCAAAAGACTGCTTCGTAAAAAGCAGAGTAGCGCTGCTCAAGCTCTTCAGGAATAGTCGTAAATGAACGCCAACAAACAGAAAGCACGAGGAATAGCGTAATCAAAATTGATCTACCGATTTAGTTAGTTGATAATAGCATTATAATAACGCTTCCCCGAGTAAGCTGAGAAAGAAGAGGAAGGGGAATCATAGACATACCCAAAGTCATACTCATGCTGATGTCGGTGTTCTCAACCATCCTAGTAAACTCTTCAAAGCTTATTTTCCCATCTCCATCCTGATCAGCTTCCATGATGGTCTTATCCACTATCTGCTGTAGCTGGTTGTCCTTCAAGTTGCTGCCAACCATCATTTTCAGAACAATAAACAGCTCTCCGTTCGATATGTACCCATCACGGTCGATATCGTATACTTTAAAAGCAAACCGAAGCTTCTCCTCCTTGTTACCTTTCGAACTGAAGGCCGATAACCCGGAAACGAATTCTTGGAAGTCTACGTCACCACCGCCATCTTCGTCAAAAATTGCGATCATTCTAATTTTCTCATTGCCATGGTCGCAAACCAATTAGCCCATCTGTTCGAGATCCACTGAGCATACATGCAATGGGCGCGGGGTAAACGCTCTTTTTGGGGCCGACAGATAAATATTGCAAGCCAGGAACACATACCGAGTAGCCAATGGATTGGAAGAGACCTGAGGGAGAGAAAGAAATTCATCTCTTTCGATCGTACCAGAATTGTCCTATTGAGAATCAAACAAGATAGTGTTAGGTAGGAATTCGCGAGGTTATATATGGCACCGTTGAGGATAGTTCCTCCTCAACTAAAAGATATGAACGGCTTTAGTCGTTAACTCACTTTATCTAGCTTCATAAAACGTTTCCGTAACCTATCGACCTCATCTCGATCAACTGCCCAGTGTATATTAGCATTTGGTTGCAGTTGCCCGTTAATTTATGTGGCCCATAAACATACAGTTGGACGCAGACACGATCTTGTCCAAGACCTGGGTGCCAGAAGAATCCATTACAGGCTCCGAAGATGAGTTCTCAGAAGCCATAATCGCGGCGAGAAGCTAGAAATGAGGGGAAGGCCCAGAAGCAAACAACTCTCGTTCACTCCGGAGGCCAACTTAGGAGACCAGTGGCGTTTTCTGCAAGAAAACTGGTGTATCAATTCACTGTCATATATCGGAGTAGCCTGGAGACGCTACTATGTCGGCTGGCGCGAGTGATGGACGTGGTGGTGGTTGGCAGCGAGGTTGGATGTGCTCGCAGCAAGTGACGTTTTTCTCTTTTTGGGCGATTTCAGGATGACCGCGCTAGGCCAAATCGGGTGTGCCAGCGTCACTGAGGATTTTGATATTGGGATAGGTCGCGCTAGCCGCATTAGGAAGCACTGGAGGCCCATGCGCTGGCCCAGACTACCAAACAGCGCCCAAACAGCCCGATTTGTAGCGTCATGGACAACGTCAACTCATCAAAACACCGCCTTGCCACCATATTTCCGACAGCGCTATCTCGACCCTACGACGCTCGATTTACACAAGAGTACCCTCATTTTACTGCTCATGAATAGCTCTATCGTTTGATACCTGTTTTGGGCCACTACATGCCCATGAGAGGGCTTATTTTCGCTATCCGAGAGTCATGTCACGGCTTGGGGGGATGATGAGGGCTACGCGTCCGAAAAAGCTCACCCCCAAGCAGCCGATACCGATATTTCGAGAGGATCAGATTGACCTTACCGAAGATGATCCGCAAACTACACTACAGTCTATCGAAACCGGCGTTGAGAAAGCTGAAGAAACCGTAAGTCTCCCTGCGATCAAAATTTTCAAGGGGTTGCCTGGGAGACATCACGTGATGTTATAGGGGCGAACACCACCTATGCACTATACGCCGGGGGGTTGAACATATCGAAGAAGCCTGGCTGACCTAGGTCGTGTGATTAGGAATTCCATTTGCAAGCCGCAATAAATGCCACCGCGTTTGGAAACGCAGCCCAGACACATATCCCGACACCCGAAACTGTCCAGAGCTCAGTCCAATATGACACGCTCTACAGACCTGTATTTTCGCAGCCGGCGACGTATATCCGATTCTCATCGACCGTAGAAGACTGCAGTGGGTGCGGGTATAACCTTGTTGAGGAGGACGATGTCGCTTTGAAGATAATGAACCAGAAGCGGGACGCCTCAACACAATGCACAGAGAACCAATTCGAGGAGGTGATGAGCTTCTTCGAAGAGACAGCTCAGGCAAAACAACCATTTGCGGCTGTCGATAATCCACCTGTAGTATCATACCCGGAAATGGAGGAATGCTTCGATGGCATGATACATGATAAGCTAAGGCCCTTTGTAAGAGAAATATATGAGAGTTGGAAATCGCGGCGGACGGCTTCAGGGAATCGGCCCTTGCAACCAACTTTAAAGGTAAGTCGTCCCGCTCAACCATGCCGTGAAATATATGCTGACGTCTCTTTGCAGTTTGAGACCGGGCAAGACACTGATGATGGTGACCCATATGTTTGCTTCCGTCGTAGAGAAGTCCGACTGGCTCGGAAAACGCGAGGTCGGGATGCACAGAGTGCTGAGAAGCTCAGACGCCTGAGAAAAGAGCTGGAAGATGCCCGGACGCTGATAGCCATGGTCCAGCAACGTGAGCTTGGACGGAAGGAAGTGTTCGCAGCTGAAAGGCAGCTGTTCATGCAGCGCTGTGAGGTAAAGGAGATGAAGCGGAAACTTGGTATCAAGGACGATGATGAGGATCTCATCAATCAGAAGGTAAAGTCCACAACTGATATGCTCGGGTTTTTTTTCAGTATAACTGACTCGGATGTTCAGCCAAAGAAGAAACCCACAGAAGTTCCAGTTATCCAGCGGCCAAATGTTCCGCAGTTGCGTGTGCCTTCACGCAGCACGGGCCAGCTTGGCGAAGATCTGCAATTGCTTGAAGATGTTCAAGCGGATAAGGAAAACGATATTCTGCGAGAAATCAAGCAGAATGTTGCAAAACATGCCAAATGGAACGAGGGTTATGTAGACATCACTCGGGCACCACTTACCCCAACTACACCACAAGGGTTCGAGGCTGAATTCAGACCGGCAATAACGCATGAGTACTTACCCACACCCCCTACTTCTGAGACCTCTGAACGCATGCGGGACATTCACAGTGGCCCATCATTGGAAACCCAGTGGTCAGCACTTCGGCAGTCTAGTCCGTCGGAAGATGATTCGTGTAGGCCCACACCATCGTTTCGCCGACGTGTGGGCCGTGGTGGTCGTGTTCTCATCGACCGCAGGAATCTTGCACTCCGTAATAAGGATGGCGTGGATCCTATTAAGCTCGACCGGTTCAAGTATGATCGTGACGATGATGACATGGATATCGTGTATGAAAAAGACGAGTTCGATATCCAAATCATGCAACATCGCGCGTATCTGTCGGCCAAGGCGAGGGATCAGGCCATAACCCAGGCTCAGCTACAGGCCCAGGCACAGGCCCACGGTCAGCAGGTTCCCAATGGTCGGCGGCTGCCTGGTGCGCCTCCTACACCTGGCCATAATAATGTCAATCCCAACTCATCAAATATAACACAGAAAGCTTAGCAGGCTGTATCTTAATTGCCCACTCACCTTAATAACCCCTTTTTTGTCACCTCAGCATCTTATATGCTGCATCCACACTCCTCCACACATGATTCACCCAGACACTTCTGTTTTTCCACCATAACACTACCTCTTCATTTTAAGAGCTTCGCAACTGGCCAGGCTGAACTGGACATCATGCTCTTTGTTGTGTACATATAAGAGTCTTCTGGGAGGCAAGTTATCATATCAGCAAAAAAAATCAATAAACCAAGGACAAAAAAAAAATCGAAAACTTCATCCTTTGGATTTCCATATTTCAATTCTGAAACTGTGTATAAAGTGATGTGGTTTGCTCAAAGTTGTCTTTGTCTCTTGGAGTTCTTCTCGTCGTCCGTCATTGGGCGCTTCGTTGATCCACTTTGGTCGGGTTGCGCCAAATGGGTATCCAGTAGGTTCAATATTTGAGCGAGAATTTCCTTTTCTCCCTTCCTTACCTGTACTGTCATTTTCTTGCGGATAAGAATTGAGTCATTGATATATCCGGTTTGTTGCTCAAGAGAGCGAAGTATACTTTCATCTTCCTGGATGGACGTTGGGTATTCGCTTTGTCGACAAGTAACTAGAGACCGCAAAAGGGATGCTTCTGAAGCTGAAAACACGGGCTTAGGGGCCTTGTTTCTTGCTTTAAGTCGATTTAAATCCTCCACAGGCAGGGTTAAGGCCCGAAGCAGAATAAGGAAATCCTCTGGTATTGTGTCCTTTAATGTCCCATTCGGCGGTATCCTGGGTATGCTGTATCCCTCCTCAAGCATGTCGAAGTTGTCCAGAAGCTCAAGCTATGAAAAAGTCAGTATGAAATGGGGATACTATCTGGCAATACCTACATACCCGGGGGTTGGTAGAGCTAGGCTCGCTATCAGGTAAACCAGCAACTTTGCAAATGCCGTCCAACGAAAATTCAACGACGTCGTATTGGGCATAATTATCGGTGACATAGCCGTATCGTCGAAGAAGGTCCGCCCTTGGGAGTTCACCATAATCATTGAAGACCTCTTCCCCTGAGTGTATATTCCTGATAGCCTTCATCACAAATGAGCCTTCCTCTTGAAAAAGACGTGCCTATAAGCAAATAAGGAAATTATATTAGTTTAGAACAGGTGTAGATGATTGATGATACTTAACCTTACATTATTTCTCTGCGCATCTGCATTGAATATATCTGCTAGAGGAACCATGCCTTTGGCTGGCTCGTCCTCGTCATCAGTCATATAGCCGTCTTCAGCCGTGTTCTCGTCTGCCTCGTCTGCCTTCTCTATATCAAAGGCATATGCCATGATAATGCTGCCCATACGATGGGCAAGGCAGAGTAAAGCATTCTGACTATCAGGTGAGTCGAGTGGAGGCATATTAGGTCCGGGCGGGAAATGGCGAGGGTTGGCCTGTATCAGAGGAACCACTTTTTGCAAGAGGGTGTCATCCGCTGCAGCCTTACCAATCTTTCCAACAACAGCACTGCCTTGAAGTTCAGATAATTGCTCATCTGTCCAGAACATCAACGTGTCGAAGCTCGAGGGAAGAATACGGAAATAAGGATACCACTTCGATTGCTCGGCTTGGTAGTACTCGTAGATCATGGTTATGATTAACGAAAGCCAAGGCCCGAGCTGCTTCTCATCCAGTCCCAGGACGCTCCTTGCCTCTGAGTTTTGTACGCTGAGGATAAAGTCATCGGGAATAACAAAGAGTTCCTCGTCTTCGGCTATGTCTCGCGAGGCGCCTAGTTGCCAGACGTCAGCAAAACAAACGGGTCCTCTAGCCTTGTGTGAAATTACCTGCAAACAATGTGGGTTAGATCACTTACAGATACCTCTCCCAGCGCCGGCGGACCTCAAATCAGCGATATGTATACCAGGATGCATTTTGAAATGAGGGCTGCTCCGCTTCAGCCAGAGCAAGAAGTCATCTGACAGCTGGTTGAACTGGTCATTGCCTGACAAGTCCATCGGGCTAGACATGCTGCAAAGGGGCAGACTGACAATGTAGGAACAGACAAGAACAAAACAATGACTTCACCACCTTGCTCCTTTATCCTAAGAAGTAGGCAGTGTCTCAACACAGGCCCGGATGTCAGTCTGTTTGTCGTCCAGGAAGATGGTGGGTGTGTGAACAATATGTCGGGTCTGTGCTTGTCGGATAAACTTCCGGATAAACTTCCCCCCATCGGGTGCCGTTCAGGTATTACTAATGAACCTTATATTTATCACGTGGTTCTGCCTATCGATAAGTTTCGATTCTTCGTTCTGCGCGTGTAAAAACGTAAGTTATGTCTATGCTCGGCCACTCTATCAGGGGCGATCTAGAAAGGTGTGTGCTTTGAAAAGGGGCGCAATATCTGATTACTGTCCGACAAGAAAGAGACCAAAGCGAAGCTACTATGATTGCCATCGGCTTAGAAGGCTCTGCAAACAAGCTGGGTGTCGGGGTTATACTTCACCCGGATGATGGCAGCACTCCCCAGGTACTCTCCAATGTTCGGCATACATATGTATCCCCTCCAGGCGAAGGGTTTTTACCAAAGGATACTGCTAGACATCATCGCCAGTGGGTTGTAAACCTGGTTAAAAAAGCCTTGAAAGATGCTAAAATTGGCGTGACCGATGTCGATTGCATATGTTATACTAAAGGCCCAGGGATGGGTGCTCCTCTACAATGCGTTGCACTGGCCGCGAGGATGTTAAGTTTACTGTGGGAGAAGGAGCTTGTAGGTGTTAATCATTGTGTCGGCCGTACGTATTACTTGTCCATTTGTTCCCTTCTTTCCTCCACTTTCATGGGCATTCGGCATAGGCAACGGGTGCTAATGTTCGAGTTTCAGACATTGAAATGGGTCGCTATATAACTGGCGCGACAAATCCTATTGTTCTATACGTCTCCGGAGGAAATACCCAAGTGATTGCTTATAGTTCACAACGATACAGAATATTTGGCGAAACTTTAGACATAGCCGTAGGAAATTGTCTTGATCGCTTCGCTCGAACGTTACACATTTCCAACGACCCCGCTCCAGGATATAACATCGAACAGCTGGCTAAGAGAGGAAAAAGGCTTGTCGAAATCCCCTATGCTGTCAAAGGAATGGACTGCTCTTTCTCGGGTATATTGGCCACAGTGGACGCCTTGGCTGCCTCGTACGGGCTGGGCGGCGAGGAGCAAGCGAAGAAGGATGCAGCTGAAGTCGCTCGATGTGCAAAAGTGGAAACTGTCGACTCACTCGAGGATGATGACGGAGTGGTTACTCGCGCAGATTTGTGCTTTTCTCTTCAAGAGACCGTGTTTGCAATGCTGGTGGAAATCACAGAGCGTGCTATGGCGCATGTAGGCTCCAAGGAGGTACTAATAGTGGGTGGTGTTGGCTGCAATGAGCGCCTTCAAGAAATGATGGGAATCATGGCCCGAGATAGAGGCGGAAATGTCTATGCTACCGATGAGCGATTCTGCATTGACAATGGGATCATGATAGCGCAAGCTGGACTCCTGGCGTACAAGACAGGCTTCCATACACCGTTGGAAGAGTCCACATGTACGCAAAGATTTAGGACAGACGAAGTCTTTGTGAAATGGAGAGACTGATCTAATAGACAGAAAATGATAATATTTATTCCAGAATGAGCAGGCGATACCAATGTGCATATCGTCTTACGCAAACACTTCCTGTACCCATCATATCCGGTTTGGCTTCTTCGTCACGGCTTTTATGTTACAACTCAAGGATCGTCCTGGCTGCAGCGCGAGAGTGGGCCGCACTATTCCGTATCAAGGTAAACCTTGTCATTAAGGCTTAACTAGCACGAAGGCTTGTCCCACCACATCAAGTCAAGCATGTTGGCGCAGCGGAAGCGCGCCGGGCTCATAACCCGGAGGACCTTGGATCGAAACCA
This sequence comes from Trichophyton schoenleinii, assembly GCA_018357685.1. Taxonomy (NCBI): domain Eukaryota; kingdom Fungi; phylum Ascomycota; class Eurotiomycetes; order Onygenales; family Arthrodermataceae; genus Trichophyton; species Trichophyton schoenleinii. The sequence continues at coordinate 4,853,571 of WOFF01000002.1, forward strand.
AGACATGCTAGTAAAATGTATTTTTTTTTTTTTTTTTTTTTTATGTTTTAACGAAAATTCTTCTATACTGTGTTGGATATATTCTGCATATATGGACTTATTTATTTCCCACTAAGATGATAGTAATAAGTGTGCAGGAAGTGAATTAGCGTTGTTCGGCTATCTAACTTTATAATCGAAAGGGATCTTGAAATTCATATGACAAGCGCCAATGCACGTGCTTATATCCGTTTTTCTATATCCAAAGAGAAGCAAAGGGCACGAAACTATATTATAGTATACATCAAAAGATAATGAAAAAAAAGATGCCCGAAGTACGCCCTAAGACGAGGCAGAAATGGAATTTTTCACCCATTTCTCCAAGCCCCCAAGGGCGATGATCTCTTGTACGTTCGGAGGCAGCTCCCCAACCTTCTGCGTCCATTTCTGGCCATCAGGGCCTTCTTGAACTTCAATTTGGCTTCGTCGTACATCCCAGGTTAAAGTCCAGCCGGTCCGTCGAGTTGCCTGCTTGCCTTGTCCAGCGAACGTCTCACGTAGCCTACTGACGAGGCGAGGGACTTCTAATCCCATGAGGGCGTTGTTAATACTGTTCCTGGAGAAAATATTACCGAAGCTGCCTGCAACCACAAGCGGAATGTTTCGGGCTAGAATAGCAGTGGCGGCTTGCTCGCGGGAGCTTCCACAACCAAAGTTGTAACCAGTCACGAGAATATCTCCAGCTTTTGATACCTTGGAGAACTCGGTATCGTAGTTGGACATGCAATACTCGCCCATCTGCTCAACTGTGACGTTGTCTTGGTACGTGTATTTTCCGGGGTAAATGCCGTCTGTGTTGATGTTGTCACTATCACAGAAGATGATTTCCCCTGAGACACGTTCAGGGAAACCAGGGTATACCTCGGTTAGGCCAGTAGAGGTTTCTTCTGGCTGTGCTTGTGGTTCTTCAGCGCCAAATGCCTTTTCGGCATCAAGAAGCATGGTATCTAGCTGTCCAATTACCTTTTCAAGAGCCTGTTCAGCTGTCAAGAGGTCGTCGTCCTTGATGCCCTCGCCTTCTCCACGGACAACTCCGCTCCAGCCTTTGGGCTTTTCATACCATCCTGGTCCACTTAACTTCCCAGTCAGGGCACTAGCCGCAACAACCTCAGGGCTACCAAGGTAGGCTTTTGCTTCAGTGCTACCCATTCGGCCCTTAAAGTTACGGTTTGATGCACTAATACCAACTTCCCCGGGCTCCAACAAGCCGGTTCCAAGGCCAATGCATGGTCCACAGCCAGCAGGCAAGGGTTCGGCACCAGCCTCAAGAAGAGTCTGCCAGTCGCCCGCTTCTTCCGCCGCGCGTTGTTCTGGAATTGACGCAGCTGCAATGTAAAATTTAACACCATCCGCAATCTTTGGAACTTTACCGTCGTTCTTCTCTGCAACTTCCTTGAAAACCTTCGCAGCAGCTGCAATATCCGAAGCTCTCGAGTTTGTGCAGGATACGAGATATGCTTTGTCAACTTTGATATTTTGAGCCTCGAGTTCATCCAAGGGTGTTGCTACCTTGACGGAGTTGGGTCCAGAGACATACGGAGTAAGGGTGGATAGATCGAGATGGAGCTGCTTGGCATACTTAGCCCCCTTATCCGCGACTAAAGGCTGCTCGAACATCTCTTCTAGGAGTTCATGGTTAAATCTAGTGGCAGCTGTGCTAGGAAGATCCGGAACAGTTGACCCCCACATGGCTGCAGTGGTCGCCTTTGCTCGTAGCCATCCCTTTAGCATAGAGTCCACTGGAAATAGGCCTGCATAGAATTAGCCTTTTATTCAGCTACGTCCATTTGATACGTAGGAAGAATGAAGCTTACCGCTAAGAGCTCCGAATTCCGTAGTCATGTTCGCTATCGTCAGTCTATCATCGATCTCCAGGCTGCGCATGGTCTCTTCTGATCCAGTAAATTCAATGGCGTGATTAAGAACTTCGTCGTTGTTGAACAGTCCGCAGAGTGCCACGATGACATCCTTTCCAGTAACGCCCTTGGGCAAGACTCCGGTAAAGTTCACCCTCGCAACCGGAGGCACCTGCCACCAGGTCTTTCCAGTGGCCCAGATACTGGCTGCATCAGTCCTTACCACTGGTGTCCCGAGGCACCCTACTCCTCCGTACATATTCGAATGGCTGTCAGAAGCTACCACCAAGGTCCCTGGCCAAGCATAACCCTCCTCAACCATGATTTGATGCCCAATGCCTCTTCCAGCAGGGTAGAAATCAACGCCGTGTTTTTTTGCAAACTGCTCAATCTGCTCGTACTTCTGTAGGTTCTTTTCTGACTTATTTTGCACATCGTGGTCCAGGGTCATAACAATCTGGTTCGAATCTTTCAGCTTGGACGCTCCAATGGACATGAATTTCAATGCAACAGGCCAGCTGTTATCGTGTGTCATAATCCGGTGCGGCGATATGGTAACATAGTCCCCTGATCGGACAAATTTGCCCTCTGCCAGGCCAACAGAATATTTCTGGACAATCTTCTCCGTCAGGGTTTGGGGAACGAGGGTATTCGATTTGATCGCGGAGTGGATTGCGGCGTAGGAAGGGTCTTGGAGCTGCGAATGGAATACCTCAGCCGATGAGAGCCTGGCCGATACAGAGAACTGCCTCTGTGCTAATAATGGCCTTGCAAAGCACTGCAGCCGACGACTCTGCATTCTCGCACTTGGAAGCGTAAACGCCCTCCTGGCGTTCGCCATGGCTCTTCGCGATATCACGGCAGCCATCGTGAAGCAGTCTCTTTGTTTAGCAGAACTCTTCTGTCCGAGACCCCTCTCTCTGACTGTCCTGCTTGCTCCCTCGCTCTCGCTGTCTTTCTGCTCGCTGTCTCCTGGCAGTTTTTCTTATCGAATGAAAAAGCAGCAAATTGAAATCTGAGGCTCAAAGAATGCAAACTCGGCAAACAAGCTTTTTACGGTAATTCTTTCAGCCGAACTCGGCCTTATGTAATCAGCCGGAGTTTTCGGCATTTTTTTCTCATAAATTAGTGGAAGTGATAGGTTGAAAGAGGCGGCTTCACGGCTTGATAATTCTCTGTTTCTCCTGTTTCTTTGCATCAGGAGGCCGTATGGCGAATACAGTAACTCTCTGCCAGGTGTAAGAGTTGCCACAGCTCTAGCAGTGGGACAGTTGTGACAATTGTCAAATCGGAGAAATAGCAGGATCCCTGCGCTACATCCCGGTTGCCTTTGATGCAAGGTTGGAGCTGCTCAAATGAGCGCACGGAATGGAAGAAGATTGTTTTGGGCAGCGAAGAACGCTCGCGAGTCTCCATTGCGAGGGCTCTCTTTTGTTTTAAAAGGAGACAGTGCGTAGTTTTTATTGGTGAGTAAATCGTAAATATTTGCAGTCTATAACTAGCTGCTGGTAAGAGTCATTATTCTTAGGTAGTTTGCATGGAGCGGCCGGCCACTCGCACATGAAAAAAAGGACCTTGGAGGAACTGGATAGTTAACTAAATGACGAAGAGCAGAAAAAGAGGACCATGGTGATGGACTCTTGTCCGACTACCAAGACCCAACGGTCGTATAGCCAATCATCATCTGGTCACTGTCGACAGTGAATCGCATAAATATACAGATAGGGAGTTATAAGAAGCCCCGCTAGATAATGATGGATGTCGGCCTATTTTAGAATTGCACCATCCCACCTTGTTATTATTTAAAAGGCCTCGTTGAGTCACCATTTCCAACCACCAACTTGCAACAGTACCAAACACGTCTGAAATGCCTTCTCGATCAGAAATCGCCTACTTTGGCGCCGGTCCTGCTCCTCTACCCACTGCAGTCGTCGAAGCTGGCGCCAAAGCCTTCGTCAACTATAATGACAGCGGGCTGGGCCTAGGAGAAATCTCCCATCGATCTCCCGCCGCCAACCAAATCCTCGCAGATACCAAAGCGAACCTAACTACCCTACTCGAAATACCAGAGAACTACGAGATACTGTTCCTCCAAGGCGGCGGAACCGGCGAGTTCAGCGCAATTGTTCAAAATCTGGTCAGCGTCTGGGTTGAGAGAAGGAGACGCAAGCTTGCGACTCGGTTCGGCGACGATGAGGCCAAAGTTGTTGCTGAATTGAAGAGACAGGTCGATGAGGAGCTAAAATTGGACTATATTGTCACTGGATCCTGGTCGTCAAAGGCGGCACAGGAGGGAAAGAGGCTGGTCGGGGAGAAGTTTGTCAATGTTGCTGTTGATGCTAAAGAAGCGAATGGAGGGAAATTTGGAAAAATCCCCGTCGAAGAGGAGTGGAAGCTTACCAAGACCAAGGCAGAGGGAGGAAAAAGTGCGCCCGCATTCGTTTACTTCTGTGATAACGAGACAGTGGACGGGGTTGAATTCCCAGCTTTCCCAAAATCGCTGGAGAACCCGGCGGACGTGAGCGAGGAAGACGAACGTCTGGTTGTGGCTGACATGAGCTCTAACTTCCTCAGCCGGAAGATAGACGTCAAGAAATATGCTGTCATATTTGTAAGTGACCATTTATCCTCTCTATTGTCTAAAAACAAAAATATATATATATATATATATATATATACAAAAGCGCCTGCACCAATGCTAAGATACAACGATCCGTCTATAGGGAGGAGCTCAGAAAAACGTTGGTGTAACGGGTATTGCGTTGATCATAGTCCGAAAGGACCTTCTACCCCCTCATACAGCCACGCCTTCGCCGGCTTTGCTCCGTCAGCTTAATATCGGTGGGCTGCCGGGACCGATCGTTTTTGACTATGCGATAACCGCCAAAAATAACTCACTATACAACACGCTTCCAATATTCACCCTCTGGATCGCTGGTCAAGTCATTGCAGGCCTTGTCCAGACTCACGGCGAAGCCCGAGTGAGTGGCCAGGAAGATATCGTAAACAAGAAGACAGCTCTGCTATATGGTGCACTCGACAAGTATCCTCAGGTGTACCAGGTCGTTCCGGACAAAAGTGTTCGCAGCAGAATGAATGTTTGCTTCCGAGTCCATGGCGGTGACCCCGAGAAGGAGAAAGAATTTATTGCTGGCGCTGAGAAACGCCTGCTCCAAGGGCTAAAGGGCCACAGAAGTGTCGGCGGTATGCGAGCTAGCAATTATAACGCTGTTTCGCTTGAAAATGTGGAAAAGCTGGTTCAATATCTGAACGACTTTGCCAGCGCATAGTGGTTCACTAACAAATAGCTAGCTGAACACCTGGTCCAAATGTTGGCGGGAATATCTGCAAGTGTTGTATAAGACTCTGGTCAGAGCTTCCATACTGACCAGCCAGAGATATTCAACTCTTTCAGAATACCTCGCAGTGGGCCTTGGACCTCCCGTCCATTATGCCACATCTTGGGGCCAGCAAGGTAGCTGACAAACCCATCAGGCCCTGATATAATGATCAGTTTCTTCTTCCTTGGGCCCACAAGCGGATGCTGTGCCCTTGAGTTTATATATTTCATAATAGAATCCTTCCCAATAAGTGACTTCTCTTCATCGACAAAGTAGTCAACAGTGAATTTCTTGGGGTAGAGACGTTTGAGCTCGTCCAGCTGCTCGACAACGTAATTCCTTCGTTCTTCTATAATTTCTCCCGGGGTGTCTACTGCCTTGGTCGTAGGGTACAGTTTTGACCACCAACTCCACTGAGAACCGACAGTATCGCTACGACCCCCGAGACAATCTTCTCTCCGTCGGTTTGCCCATAAGATATGTATCCTTGTCTCATCCCTTGGCCGCATGCATTTGAGGATCGTGTGAGCAGCTTGTAGAGCTGGGGCTATGCCAGTCCCTCCCACAATGAAAAGGATCTCTTGGACGTCTGGGGTCAGCTCGAGTCCTAGTTGGGGCCCGCGCATCTCCAAAATACTGCCAGGTTGAAGATCATGTAAATAACTCGATACCTCGCCGTCCTTTCGGATAAGGAACTGAAGGGACGTGTCGTTTCCTTTGTCTAGGGAGGAAAACTGCATTGAAGGAGGTAAAGGGGTGTAGTCTCGGCCAACTTGTAGCTGAGGTTGTTTGAATTGTACACTCCAAATTCCAGTTTCAAATGCATCTTGGTAGACTTCTGCATTTATTCCCCCCTCCCTTTTTGGCCGCAGGTTAAAGATGCTGCAGGTTGACGATACCGGAGTCTTAGAAATAAGTTCGTAGTTCGTGAACGTAACTGGGTCCAAGGTGGTACTAGAGGTATCTCCCTGGGAACGAGAGTATATACCAGCTCCGCCAGCCGCAATAGCTACAACAGCGGCAGTCAACCATAGCTTGCCTGACGGGCCCTTTGGTGGTTGTTGGGATGTTGTGGATGAGTTTCGAAAACGTTGATGACGATTCGGCGACAAGAATTGAGCGTTGGCATTACATTGTCGCGGAGCAGATGAGAGCCGACACAAGCGAACGGGCCGAGGGAACATGAAAAGAATAACAATAGCTATACAGAACAAATAACAGATTCCCTGATGTTGTTTCGTTTCAACATCTCGTTTCCCCAAACTGGTTCCTTTTGCCGCGGTCTTTCCCAATAGTTAAGGTGAGTCACGTGCCTCAAATTAAAGCCGCTTAGTCATTATATCAACTCATTTATGATTGGCCAAATTTTTGATAAGGACTTCAATCTATCGATCGCTGGAAGGGGAAATCTGCTTGATCAGATCTTCAACTCCAGGTTTGTTTGCTAATATCTGCATCTCCTTTTCAGCGGCCAAGTTATTCGACGCGAGATATCACCCCCTTTCCTTGCCAGCTAAGTTGATGAATTAACGCAGTTTTCATATCGTCTAGCAAGCCATTATAGCAGCGTCGTCTTCTCCAGTTACTTCCATCCTAACTATGGCCGCAAGCTCTCCACACCCCTTTTACTCCTAGAAAATCCGCGGTCATCCATTGCGGTCTTTCCTTTTACAGTCTCTACGCGAAATCACTTTCCATTCCCTCGTTATATGGGTCGTTGAATGAATACAATGAGAGACTCTCTTGAGTTGGCGTCACTCGCCTCATCAGAGGACGACATTGCACAATCCTCGTCGGAATCCGGGGTAAGCTCATCACGTCGCGCTTCCCTAGAGAACGAGGACCCTATAGCCGGCGAATTATACGAACCCACACGCCCTGGCCACGGCCGATCATACTCTGTATCGTCTGCCTTCGATTTCGGCACCACCCTTTTCCCCCTTTCTCAGACAGTTGGAGGGTATGCGCCGCTAGGTGCGCCTTCGGCAGTATCCCTGGAACATAATGGCGGTATAAGGGATGGATCACTAGAGAGGCACAAGACATTGACATACCTAAATGGATTGTCTCTGATTATTGGGTTAATAATCGGATCTGGCATCTTTTCGTCGCCTGGCCAGGTCAACAGCAATGCAGGTTCTCCGGGTGCTTCACTCATTGTATGGGTTGTTGCTGGATTGCTTGCTTGGACAGGAGCTGCAAGCTATGCAGAATTGGGCGGAGCTATTCCACTTAACGGTGGTGCACAGGTCTATCTTGCAAAGATATTTGGCGAGCTGGCTGGATTCCTTTTCACCTGGACTGCGGTTTTCGTTCTGAAGCCAGGGTCCAACGCTATAATATCGATTATATTCGGTGAATATATTGTTGAGGCCATAGTTGGCCCAAAGGTCGACACCGTTAATCCCTGGATCTCCAAAGCTGTCGCGCTGGCCGGTATCATCGCTGTTACTCTGCTGAATTGCATATCAACGAAAGTGGGCACCCGCGTCGGAAACCTCTTCATGTTCTTCAAATTCATTGCACTACTTGCGGTTACTATCATTGGCATTGTTGCGGCGGTCACAGGCTTATCTTATGATGGAAACCCTAACAAGGAATGGAAAACGAAAAATTGGTTTGATGGTACCAGTACAAGTATATCCAGCTGGGCTGTGGCTTTGTACTCTGGTTTATGGGCTTTTGACGGATGGGAGAATGTACGTCGTACCACAACTTCCTTTGCCACATCGATTTTGGAGCTAACTAAGTATTAGACAAACTATGTAACCGGAGAATTCAAAAACGCGGGTCGTGATCTGCCCCGTGTAATTCACACTGCCATGCCACTCATGATAATATGCTACATACTTGCAAATATCTCCTACGTTCTGGTTCTACCGGCATCTACAATCTCTGGCACCAATACCATTGCCGTGCATTTTGGAGCAAAAGTGTTTGGCCCCATTGGAGCAGCTGTCCTTGCCCTTGTTGTATCCGGAAGCTGTATAGGCGCTTTGAATGCCTCGGTTTTTACAAGCGGCAGATTGATATATGCAGCTGGTAAAGAGGGTTACCTTCCATCTATATTTTGCAGGGTTGGGCTTAGCGAATCGGCAAACCCTATGACAGGGCGCCTACAGCGTCGTTCTTTTATCAGAAAGACAATTTCCCGCATGTTCGGCGATGACATTGGTATCGGATATACCCCAATATATGCAATGACCTTTAACATGGTACTTTGCATGTGCTATATCCTTGTTGGTGAATTCAAGACCCTTGTCACTTTTTACGGGGTGGCTGGATATTCCTTCTATTTTCTTACGGTATTGGGACTTATTGTGCTTCGAATTCGTGAACCTCGGTTAGAGCGGCCTTATAAAACGTGGATATCAACGCCAATCATTTTCTGCTGCGTCAGTTTGTTTCTGCTCAGTCGAGCTGTGTTTGTTGAACCATTGCAAGCACTTACCGTTGTTGGCTTTTGGATTGTTGGAGTTCCTGTATATTATTGGCGAATACACCAACGAGATGGAAAGCTCCAGCTTGGAAGCTGGTGGAAATTCTGGGCAAAGTCCCGGGAATGATTAAGTGTGGATAGGATATTTTATGTGGGATGATCGTTCTGGGGAACTCTTATGCCTCATGCTTACTCCCTAATGACAGGTGGCACGTTTCTATGCATTCCTCCTGAATCCATAGCGAGGTTTGGACTCGTTTGTTATAAATAAATATATATTATGTTCGGGTATAATAATTTAACTGTGAATAATTCATGGGTCCACTTACAACCAAACCCGCCAGCCGCTTCATTTTTCAATATTGGCGGGATCGTAATCCGCCGATAATTCTTATTCCATCTCTGGTGGCTCTTAGTCACTGACAGGGTCAACGTTCATAGGAATAGCTTAATGCAACTAAGGTTTGTAGGAGTAACTAATAGCCGCGCGGCCCCTTTCTTAGTTACCCGCAGGTACACCCTTCCTAGTCAACCTTGTTAGCCGCCATCGATATTAGCGTATATTTGACCATATTTCCACCCAGGTAACCTGGGGTTTAGTTTTTATTCTCCACTTAGCTTGACGAGAACCTTGGAAGATAGTTATTTTCCTTGATATAATTGCGCCGGCAAGATGCTATCGAGAGCAAGCTACAGGACAAGCCGCCTCGCATCCCATATCAATTCAAAACCACAGCCCGCTCACTCATACCTACCATGCACTATTTTGCCTAACAAGATGTGCCGCCCGTTGACCAGCTCCAGCGTTCTGGAGCAACAATCAAGGCCTCTCTATAGCAACTCAATGGAGCATTTAGATCCATCCTCCGGTTTAACTCCCTTCAACGCACTGGATTTTATGGAAACCACGAAATCACTGACAAGTCTCCATTGAAGCATCGTATCCATTTTCCCACACAGCCGGGCGTTGGTTAAATCAAGATGAGCTACAGCGCCAATCGCGTTCATTGAAATTCAACTTTTCTCTTTTGTGTGAGACTGTTGCGAAAATATACCCTGGAGCATCTAAAGTTGATTCGTACGAGAAGAAAGAGGGGGGATATAATCGAGTCTTCATTTTTACCTTGGACAACGGCAAAAAAGTTGTTGCTAAGGTCCCAACGTCTATTGCAGGGCCTCCAAGGCTTACAACAAATTCGGAGGTCGCAACCATGGCATACTGTAAGTTGAGTTAGCGAGCTCTTAGCAATTATTTCTAACTGCCGTTGAAAGTGCGATCAAAAGCTTCACTTCCTATACCAGAGACACTTCTTTGGAATGACGATCCATCTAACCCAGTTGGAATTGAATATATCATTCAAGAGCATGCTGATGGTGTTAATCTGCATGAACACTGGCCTGAAATGGACATAGTGCAGCACATGCAGTGCACCAAGGAGCTCTCACTGCAGATTAGAGAGATGGCATCCCTTGATTTCCCGGCATATGGGAGTTTATACTTCGCTGATGCACCCATTGAAGAAAAGTTAAAAATACCATTCGACAATGGATTTTGTATAGGGCCATATTGCAGTCCACTCTTTTGGAACTGTGGCGCTGGAGAAAGTGATATTTACGAAAGATTGAATACTAACCGGGGTCCATGTATGGTTGCCTTCTTGTTAATCCCGTGCTTTTAGGCAGTTAACCAATTGCTTTCTTAGGGAGAGATCTCAAGGAGTATTCGGTCGGGCTAATAGATACAGCTCTGTCACGCCTACCCAATGAACAACCAGCCGATGACCGACTTCCATTCCGTGGTACTATCCAAGAACATTGTGAGCTGGTAGATGCATGTCGGAAGTCTATGAATATGTTAATCGAGGATGAGCGAGTTCAGGCTGCATCGACGCCAGCCCTGATACATCCAGACTACCACAAGAGGAATATCTACGTTTCTCCTGACGACCCAACCAAAGTTACAGGCTTGATTGACTGGCAACTGGCATCGATTGAACCGGCATTCATCTATGTTCACGGAACCCCCGATTTTGCTTCGCTCGCCGACCAGGACCCAGCCGAAGTGGACGAGCCCGAGAAAGCACAATCGGAAGACGAGAGACGGCTCCAGAAAGATCTTTCTATATGCAACCAGACCTATGAAGTTATCATGAAGGGTAAGATACCCAAGATGCGAGCAGCAACACGGCTCGACCCAACCTTCTTCCGATTATTTCACTATTGTTTTACCACCTGGAGAGACGGTGCACCCGCCATTAGACAAGAGCTTCTGGACCTGCGGTCCTCATGGTCAGAATTGGGGTTACCAGGAAGCTGTCCATATGATCCAGATGAGGAAGAGCTGCAAAGACATGCAAAGCAGTATGAAGACTTTGAAACGAGGCAGAAACTGAAAACGTGGCTTACGATGCAGCTGAACTCGGGGTCTGATGGCTGGGTGCCGAATGAGATATGGGATGCTGCTCAAGAGGCGAACAGGGCAGCGTATGCAGAGTGGATGGAGTCTGCAAAGGAATTGGGGGAGGCGGAAGGCATGACGCCTGAGAAGGCCGATAGGCTATGGCCTTTTGACGCAAGATAGCGTATGTATATATTCTATGGTTAATGTACAACAAATCTCCAATCTCAATATACACCAACTAGGACACAGACAATACAGAGTCTCGTAGGAAGTCAACGGCAGCTGAAAGGGACCGCCACATTTGTCAGTATCAAACTCTTTAACAGACACTATATAAATATCAAGAAACCTACCCTGTCTAAATTCATGTGGCTTCTCAGTAATGACCCAGTGCCCACAATCGAAGTCTATCATTTTCAAGTTCGGGAAGAACTTATGCATAAGCTCCTTGGAGTTATCCGGCAGGTAATGACTCCTCGTTGCCCTGATGATCAAGGCTGGCTTCTCAAATCGATTTTTCCGAGGGTCTGTATACGGGAAATCCCCTAGAGCATCCAGCGATGACGAAAGTATATCTAGCGGTACGCGGAAGTGCAGATGGTCCTGGCCCGATTTCCTTGTTAGATTGGTGAGAAGGAAGAGACGGATGGCAGGGTCCGGTTCAAATTGTGAGAGGAGTGCATCGGCCTCGGACAAGGAGGAGACTGGAGTAGTCTGGGACTGGATATGTCTCATGCCCCTGATGTACCGTGGAAAGTCATCGGTTAAGGGCAAACGAATGGGCCCGTTATCTATAGCAATGACACTCGATACCAAAGAAGGAGAGCGTAGGGCAAGAGTCAAGGCAGTTTTGGCTCCCCTAATTATAAATTCAGTTAATCCTGTTTTAACAGGTAAAATAATGCTGACTGGAGCATACATAGAGTGGCCGATGAGAATGGAATCCTGCAGGCTGTGCTGGTGAATGAAGTGCTCCACGTCAAGGGCAAGCTCGGAGTAGTCATGTTTGGGATGATGGAGTGAGTCTCCATGGTTACGGAGATCCTTCTTATGGTCAGTCAAGGGTGCTTAACGGCTCATGTAAAAAGAGGTCAAGGCATACAACAGCGTAGACTGGCGTCCCTAGATCAGCAGCCAGCACCCTACAGGTTATCAGCAGCGGTAATTACTCGGGGGGGGGAACAAGCTATGGAACAAGAGGAGGAACCGACTTGCTCATGCTTCTGTTGTTTTTCCTGCTGCCAAAAAGGCCATGCATGAAGACGATGGGCGGACGGCCGGCATGATGAGTGCTGCCTCGCGGTTTGTGAAGCGTGTAAGCTAAAGGCACCCTGGAAGCAGAGGCTGAGGCAGAGGTAGAGGCAGAGGCAGTAGAGTGGTGCCGCACGAACAGGCGCCCTAGCCGGTACATGGTGATTCTCGGGCAACAAAGATTGGTGAGTCAAGACGCAGTAGTATATATACTTGAGAGCATCTCGACAGACTAAATACGAATGGACCAAATGGACCAAAAACCAACTCTTCTTTGCAACAGCACGTAAAGCGCAGAGACAATGAAAAGAAAGGTAGGACCTGAAGTCCAGGAGAGGTGCCAAAGAATATGCCTGTCAAAACCCCGAAGGATGTTGAGTGGCAAGGCTCTCCACGCTGTGCAATGTAGGAGCCTTTCCACGGCGAAGCGCCTTTTTGATCGCGCCAGCCCAAACAAGGTAAGTATGAAGAGAGAAAGAGAAGAGAAGAAAAAAAATTCGAAGATGGCGGGCGGGCAGCGGCTGTTTATATAGAGGACAGTAGCACGTGATGCATGACTAATGTTAAGCGAGGTTTGAGCTGCGGATGCTGATTGGCTGGAGGATGACAAAGGCAGAGGCTGTTAGTAATCACGGAAAAGAGTTATGCCGATGATATACACACGTGACTCCGGCCTCCAGCGATGAAAAAAAGATTCCATATCTGGAGAGAAAGCAAAAAGGACGACGCAGCAGGCGACGCTCGACGAGGATACCAGGAGCCGGACAAGAAGATAACACACAGACAGACGTCACGATGAGGAACAAGGCGACGAGCTACCTCCGGAAGCCGGTTTGTTTCTCCCCCGCTGCGCCCTCGCTAGTGTGCAATGGCTAGGATGCTAACCCTCGTTTTTTTCCTTCCATGTAGAAAATCCGCCAGTCCTGGAGCAAGTACAACCTGTTCAACATCACGCAAGTCCGCCTCCCGTACACAAGGTCAAGGACCTTCTTCCAGCAGAAATGGTCGGCCAAGTCGCTTGCCCGCGGATATCACGGCGAGCAAGTCCGGGAGAGTCAATGGGAGCGCATGTTCTCTCGCCGGCTCCGAGCAGTTGTGCCCATGGACCCCTTTGACCTTGCCCGCAACGACGGCTCAAAAAACGCTGCCGGCCGTGGCTCAGGGATGGACAATTGGGGTAGGGAAGACGGTCGTCAACCCCAGGACACACCATACATGCTGATGACATTTGCACCGCTGGAGAGAAGACTGGATGTAGCTATATTCCGTGCTATGTTTGCAAGCAGTACCAGACAGGCAAGGCAATTTGTCATCCACGGAGGCGTAACGGTCAATGGCAAGAAGGTTGGTACCACTACTGGTTCCTTTCACCCGCAAATTAATATGTACGTTCTCGGGCAGCTAATGGGGGTGGTAGATGCAATATCCTGGGTACCTGTTGAACCCCGGGGACATGTTCCAGGTTGACCCCGAGCGAGTGATGTATGCTACCGGAGCACCCAAGGACAAGAGTCTGCGCCGTGCCGGCCGTCTCAGACGACGAATGGGCGCAAAGTCGAAGGAGGAGAAAGACGGGGAAGGCGAGGAAGCAAAGGCAGGGGAGACCAAGGCCGAGGACAAGGAGCAAAAGAAGGAGGAGAGCAAAGAGGACGAAGACCCACGGCAGATGTTGAAGGAGCTGCTTTCTGGAGCAAAGGGGATCATGACATCGTCCGGGGACCTGCTCCCGGCCAAGAGAAGACAGGCCATCCGTGCTTTCCAGCGGTCCGTCAAGCAGGTGCTATCGCGGTCATCCACCACTACGACGATGACTGACAATCTGGAGGCCCAGTTCCTCACTCTGAAGAACATGATAGACGAGGATACCAAGCGGGCAGCCGAAGCCGCAAAAAGGGCCGCTGCTAAGAATGCAGAACAGGCCGCTCCCAGCACCGAATCACCCTCGTCCGCCACCGAGCCATCATCTTCCACATCACCCACTGCTCCCTCTCCTTCATCTACTACTCCTAATGCTGATACCACTTCTACGACCACCACTAACAACAACAATGACATCAACAACCAAACCAGCCGAGATAGCAAGGCCTCTAGCGAAATCGATGATCTCGCAGCGTCCCTGTCCGACGTCGAGCTGGCCGACTACTCTCCCGCTGACCTGAAAGCTCTCAAGCTCGCTCTGGAGGAGATCCACGAAAACCCCATCGACAGCACGAAGCCGTATGCTACCCCCTGGCGGCCTCGCGACTACATGAGCCCCTTCGCCTTTGTGCCACGCTACCTGGAGGTCAACCACAACATCTGCGCTGCCGTCTACCTGCGCCATCCCGTGGCTCGCCCTGGCCGGGCAGAGGTGCCAACCCCCTTCAATGAAACCATCGGAGGTGCTGCCTTTGCGTGGTACCTTCGCCGGCGCTGAGGCCTGGCGCCTGTCTGTAATAATACTACTTCCTATATAGATCTATCACTCTAGACAGAACGAGGACATGTACCATAGCATCCTCTCTCTCTCTCTCTCTCTCTCTCTCTCTCCCCAGCTGTAGCCTCCTTCCCGCCAGCCCGTCTGTCCTCCCCCCTAAAGGCTCTCAGGCTCAGGCTCAGGCTCTGGCATCTCGTCCGTCTGCTGTGTCGCGGTGGCTCAGCACGTAGCAGTGGCCTTCCCGCTTACTGTCGCCCGTCTCTTGGGCTGAGCATGACTTTTTGGCGGCGCCAGAGCGAAACTTCTTCGACCACAACAACAACAACAAGAACAACAACAACGCCAAACCTCAAACCTCCAAACGTCAACCGTCAACCGTCACCTCCGTCCACTTCACCATCAACGTCGACGCCCGCGTCCCACACGAGCAGACGGCCCAGAGCCAGAGCCAGGTAGCCAGCCAGCCAGCCAGCCAGCCAGCCAGTCCGAGCCGACCAGAAGCTCAACGGTTCTCGCCGTGCGTCCAGCACCAGGGGCCCTTCGTTCGCAAAAGCAAATAAGCCCACCGTCGCGCAAAAAAGCAAAGAAGAAGAAGAGCAGAAAGAAAAAAAAAAAAAAGAAAAGGAAGAAAAGCCCAGAGAGACGCTTCTATTTTGTCTTTTTCCACGACTGGCATTCCATCCATCGCTCTGTCATCGTTCGCCCCGAGTCTCGCTCGCTCTCTTGTCCCTCTGCTGTGCCCTTCATGACCTTCTCCTGCCGTGCCTGAGACGCAAGAAGCCCCCAATAACACGCAGACGAACCGCCAGCCAGACAAGCAACCAGGGAGGAAAAAGCAAAGAGGAAAACAGGAAGGGGAACCCAGAGTCGAAGGGAGCGGAAGAGACGACGAAGCAGAGCCAGACTCCATATTTTTAATAATAACCTTACCTTGACACTTTTTTGCCGCCAAAAAAAAAATAACGAGAGAACATCGCGAAGTTTCAACTCCTCCCAAGGCCAAAAGAAACACCGACGAGCAGCCCGTCCAGGACACGCAGACAAGTTCAAGCAAGCTCGAGAGCCCGCCCAGAGTGTCCTCTTCCCGTCCTCGCCCTTTTCCTTTCTTCTCCCTGCTGGGGTTTCTCGTTCTTTTTGGGGGCCCCCCGTCTCGTCTCTGTTCCTGTTGTGCTTGTTGTTTTTTCCCGTCCCTTCTTGCCTTCGCCGCTGGCGTCTCGTCGCTCTCGCTCGTCCCGTCCAACGACTCTCTATACATGTTCAATTGGGCCGTCGACCCTACCGCCCCGCCAGGTCCTACTCTCTCATCCCGTCAGCAGCATCACCAGCAGCAGCAGCAACAGCAGCAACAGCAGCAGCAGGGCCACAATCAATGGCTGAACGCGGCGCCTGGGAGGCCGCTGAGCAGCGCGCTTCCTCTCCCGCCCATCTCGACCCTCCGCCAGCCTGCTGCTGTTAACTATCCCATCCCTACGCCGCACCATGAGCCGGTACCGACGCCTCAGCCGCAGCAGCAGCAGCAACAGCATCATCATCCGAGTCAGCACCATCAGCACCATCAGCAACAGCAGCCGCAACAGCAGCCGCATCCACATAGTGGTGGAGACGTGACGACGTCCGAGAGCCCCAGCCTGAGGGAGAACCCATTCACGGACCAAGACGCGGACGGGAAGGTTGTGTTGCATGGGCAGGAGGTTCATTTATCGGGCGTACGGGGACCGCATGACGGGCATGGGCAACATCAGGCTGCTGCTCGACGGCGGCAGCAACAGCAACAGCAGCATCATATCCCGCAGCAGAAACAACCTCATCAGACTCTTCCACAGAGTCAGCAACAGCAGCAACAGCACCACCAACAGCAACAACAACAACAACAGGCTATATCTCGTCAACACTCGCACCAGTTGACTCACTCTCTCTCCCAGCAACAACATCCACAACCGCAGTCTCAGCAGCATCCTCACCAATTACCGCAACAACACCTCCAGCACCAACAACATCTTCAGAACCACCATCAGCGGCAGAGACAACAGCAACAGCAACAACAAGTTCAACAGCAGCAACAGGCTCAGGCTCAGGCTCATCAGCAGCAGCAACAACAACAACATCATCATCAAACGCCGCAATCTCAACCCACCCCCCAGCAAAAACATCACCAGGACCAGCAGCAAGCTCAGCAGCAACACAGCTTACAGCAACATGTACATGCGCAGGCGCAGCACCAGAGCCAAAAACGAAAACATCAGCAGCAACAAAGACATACCCAAACGCCCGCTCCCCAACCTCAGCAACAACAAGCAGCGGCCGCGGCTGCAGCAGCTCAGCAACAGCAGCAGCAGCAACAACAGCAACAACAGCAACAACAGCAACAACAACATCAGCAGCAGCAAGCACAACCTCAACCGTCACAACAACCTTCAGCCTCCCAGCCGGCTTGGGAGCGCCCTGTACCCGTTTCGGTACCCGCAACTGTTTCACAGGAAGAAAATGACGCCGAAATAGCAGTCCTTGAAGGCAATGCACCGCGAAAACATGGTAAACGCCTTACAACTCGCGAAGAAACCGCTTTATTCGAAATATGTAATCGTCACGCAGACACCTTTGGCGAGCGTAACAAGCTCTGTGAATGGTGGATGGCTATAACTCTGGAATTCAACCGGATAGAGGGCCACCCATATTCATGGCACAGCGTCCGCCGAAAAGTCGAATTCGTCACACAGCAACGCATCAAGTTTTTGAACGGCATGGGTGGGAAACGGGGGGACGACCAGGCAGACGCCGCTTGGAGCGCCGCCGTAGATGCCTGGGTCCCGGTCTGGAGGCGGTTTCAACAGCAAGAGACTGAAAGAATAAGTGCAAAGCAAGGCAAGAGAGGTCGAAAAAGGAAGACCATGGCAGTTGATCCTGCAAATCTCGATACCCCGAATCACCAACCCCCTACTCCTCAACCTCCTCCGGCTACACAGCAGCCATCACAACAGCATACCCCCCAGCAGCAGCAAGCTGAGATACAATTGCCCATGGGATTTGGAACTATGTTCAATGGCACTCCTGCCAACAATGGTGCAGAGCATCCTCATGCCCACCCGGTTAACGTTGGCACCCCGGACCTCCTCGCGCCCACAGCTAGCAATCCTTCCTCATCCTCTCCACAAGCAGATCCCAATAATGTCTCCGCAGCCACCCTGAAAGCCATCTCACGTCTCAACAATACCCCCAAGGCAGCCATATCTCGAAATCCAAATCTCTCCCCTTCCACCGCCATGCTAATGTCTGCTGCTGAAAACTCCTCCACCCGCCGCCCCTTCAACTCCCCTTCTGTCCCCGTCTCTGTCCCTATAACTGATACCCACCAACAACACCACCCTCATCAAAGCGGCCCCGGTGCTCGTGGTTCCAATCCAGCTAACCCGGGCGTACCTGTCACCGGCGTTAGCGGAGCCCCTACAGCTAACGGCAACCTAACAGACGTTTATATGGCTGATGTCTCTGCCGCTGCGTCCGCTGTGGCCCAGTCCATATCGGTCTCAACCATAGACCAGATTCGTACTGAGCTACGGGCGGAGTTTCGTGAGCAGTTGGAGAAGGAACGCTCACAACTCGAAGAAAAAATTACGTCTGTGCAGCGAACGCAAGATATGATTCTCAGCCTGTTGAATGACCAGCGTTTCATGAAATGATTTGACTGAGTTGCCCACTATGCTAATTTTTATATCATTCTTATCTCTCTCTCTATCTATCTCTCTATCTCTATCTCTATCTTTTTTGGTTACCTGGTGATATTGGTATTCGCCTATCACCCTGTCCTTTGCATATGGAATGCGGCTCTTTCTGCTCTTATACCTCAATAAAAAAAAACTGGGTTTTACTTACCGCTTGGACTGGGCGTTTCCTTTTTGCTTTGCTCCTCTACTCTCTTCCACCCCCAATCAATCTTATCCTACACTTTCCTTCCTCCTATTTGCATCTATACGCCACATACTCATCGGGATTCTTTTTCTATCTCTGCTGTTATACATTAAAGGGGCTATTTATCTTATCATCGTATTTCGTTTATTCTCTTTCAAGGGTCTGGTTTACATTTCTTTGGAAGGACTTTGGTTTGCCTTAGGATTTTTCTTTCTTTCTTTCTTTTTTTTTCCCCCCCTTTTCCTATTTTTCTCTTCTCTCCTCCTTGCCCTTCCTCACCCCTTTTGATATCTTACGATCAAATTGCTTTGTCTCGTTCTTCTAGCGACCGTTTCCTCTCTGCTTCCATACTTGTTTTTTTCATTTTAATGCCATGAAAAATCATGATGGATAACTGTACCTATAAAACTACACACCGCTGCTTTCCACGATTGTGATCGTGTGCCAAAATGGGGGACGATATTAGACCTTGTTTTCTTGCTACTTCCTGCTTCCTGCTTCCGTTTCCCCTTGCTTATCTTATTCCCCTTCTATATCATGTTTTCCTTTTGTATATTGGAACTGGAATTGGAACGGGCTCAGATGGAGTAGATTGGACCAGAGAAATTTAGTATCATGGCCCAACTCTGCCTTCGTTTCTTCTCTTTATTCTTGACCCTCTTGTTGTTTGTCGGAACATTAGTTAGTTGTTAGCGAGCGGTTTGGCTGGTGGCTTGGTTGGTCTGGATGGGACAGGGTTAGGATTAGGATTGAAATAGATATGAAGAGCGATCAAGGAAGGATCTGATTCAGCATTTGTTCCTGCTCTAATCCCCATTTGAGTAGCTATGTTGGAGTCAAGAATCAAAAAAAAGTACACGGTAATGAGATGGTAGGTGTATATATCATGGTGAAGTAAGATGTAAAATGGGGCATAGAGAAGTGGGAAAGGGGCGGCGGATGGTGAGGAAGGAAACGGGGAAAGGTTCGTAGGGCGCTATTTTGAATCTAAATTACACACGTAAAGAAATGAAGCAGTGGTACAGCACAGAGGGAAGGCCGGATGAACCACAACAGCCCAATGTGTAAGGAGAAAAGGTCGGGAAGGGAATTGAGGAGTAGGAAAGAAAGCGGAAGAAGTCTCTGTGTGGGGGTGCGAAGGTGCGTAATTTAGTAGTAGAAGGTCTCGTCAGCGGTGCGGCCACGCATCCATTTGGGCTCGCTGCCACGGACGTAGATGTCTTCGAACAGGATACGCGGAGTAGCATCTGGAACAGGCATCTTCTCGGCAATAGCAACTTCTTCGTCAACCATCGATCTGGCATCCTTGTCAATGGCCTTGAGCTCCTCTTCGGAGGTGATGTTCCAGTCAAGAAGCTTCTGCTTGAGTCCCGCAATGGGGTCATTGGTGCTGCGCATGCGCTGGATTTCTTCACGGGTACGGTAGGTAGTGCCGGGGTCAGACATGGAGTGACCACCATATCTGTAGGTGACGTATTCGAAGACAAGAGGACCCTGACCGCTGACAGTGTACTCGCGGCCATACTGGACGGCAGCCTTGATGGCAAGAACGTCCATTCCGTTGACCTTGATACCGGGGATATACTGTCCTCGCTTGTAGTAGTCGGTTAGAGCGGAAGAGCGGTTGGCAGCGGTTCCCATTCCGTATTTGTTGTCTATAAGTCAAAAGTGTTAATACGGCCACAACACAACATACCAAGCAATAGGTAAAACACGATCTGAAACGTACTCTCGCAGCCAAACATGACGGGGAGGTTCCATAGCTTAGCCATGTTGAAAGCTTCGAAAACTTGGCCCTGGTTGGATGCTCCATCACCGTACAGGCAGACGGTGGTATTTGCCTCGCCATTGTACTGCTGAGCAAAGGCAAGACCAGCACCAACGGGTACCTGAGCACCGACGATTCCGTTACCACCGAAGAAGTTCTTAGCAAACATATGCATAGATCCTCCCTTTCCATAGGCAATTCCCTCACGGCGACCAAGCAGCTCGCCGATGATGGAGCGAACGGTACCACCGCGCATCATCGCAAATCCGTGGCATCGGTAGGCAGTAATGAGCTTGTCATCTGGGGTAATGGCGTGCTCAATACCAGTAGCGACGGCTTCCTGGCCAGTCGACAAGTGGCAGAATCCCCGAATCTTCTTCTCCTTGTAAAGTCGATCCGCGGCCATCTCCATACGTCTGGGGAAAGAAGTTAAAAAGTTAGACATGCCCCATACTTAGCGCACAAAAGGAGCCGATGCATCTTCACCTTATCGATACCATGTCGTAGTACATCTGCTTGAGCTCCTTCTTGGTTGTCTTTAAGGTGTATGGAGGAGGGTCGAGCTCGTAAGTCTCGAAGCTCTCGTCGGAGAGCTTGACTGAGAAGGGCTTGTCATCTTCCTGCAATCCCGCAAATGGATGGTTAGCACTCTTTCGACCAGCGTGTATCCGCTCAATTGGCAGGCCTGGGATGCGTACAACTGGAATATCCTCCGCGTGGGCGGAGGCTGCGTCGGTGGTCACAGAGCGGCGAAGCAGCTGTGTCGAGGGCTGTCTGCCGACTTGGGCGACGCCACGGGCCCGGATAAGTCTCGAGAACATCTCAATTGACGATTGGATACTGCTGTGTCGACGAGCAGCAGGCAGCAACGGGAAGATTGGAGATGGTCGAGAGAAGGCAGCGCAGAGGACTTGTTGAGGTCGTTCAGTTTGTTTCGGCCGCAGAAAGTTGTTGGGCCTTTTTCCTGATTATGTCATCAGGCTAGCCAAACAGTGCAAACTTTCCCAGACGGAGCTTTGGAGCGAAAAGCGTCAAAATGAGGGACTGAGGGGGGCAAGCAGCAAGGCAGGCAGGCAGACAGACAGACAGACAGACAAGACGAAGCAGCATCCCACGGCTTGACACCAGAGACACACACGAGCGATGTCGTTGACGATTCCCAAGGCGCCCAATGCTGGCCTGTTCAAGCAGGGCTATCAGAGGTACTTTCGCTTCGGTCTTTTGAGAATTCATTTATTTTTATATTTTTTTTGTTTGCGAGCTTTGGCTGGATATGTGCGTTAGGTAGCATGCCCACTGACTGTTTATATAGCCACGACTCCGAAGATGGCGCCGTTATTCGAAATATCGAGGCTTGCAGAGCTATTGCCCAGACTGTCCAGACCTCTCTTGGGCCTCATGGCCGGAATAAGATTGTTATCAACCACTTGCAGAAGATGATTCTTACATCTGATGCTGCCACAATCCTACGAGAGCTGGACGTCGTTCACCCTGCTGCTAAACTCCTGGTTATGGCCAGTCAGCAGCAAGAGGCGGAGATGGGAGATGCTACAAATATGGTTATTATCCTCGCTGGCGAGCTTCTACGAAAGGCGGAAGATCTCCTACGGATGGGGTTGAAGACAAGTGATATCGTTCAGGGGTACGAGATTGCACAGGGTTTTGCTCTCAGTACTTTAGAAGGTAAGCTTTGCAGATTCCTCCTCGGGCATGGGCATCTGCTCTTTGCTATGCTCTATGATCTTTTCCTGTCTAGGAAGTGCCGGCTGCCTGTTTGCTAACATTACAATATCTACATAGAACTGGAAGTGGATAGACTAAAGGAAATGCGCTCTGCCCCTGAGCTCGGAAAGGCTCTAAAGACAGTTATTGGAAGCAAACAGTCTGGGTCTGAGGAAATCCTTGCCCCCCTAGTGGCCGAGGCCGTTTTGGGCGTTCTCCCAAAGAATCCCGCCAACTTTAATGTCGACAACGTCCGTGTGGTCAAAATTATGGGAGGAAGTTTGGAACAATCGCGTGTTGTTAAGGGTATGGTCTTCGCTCGTGAACCAGAAGGCTCCATTAAGAAGGCCAAGAAGGCGAAAGTTGGTGTCTTCAGTTGTCCTATCGATATATCCCAAACAGAAACCAAGGGAACGGTCCTTCTACACAATGCAAAGGAAATGCTTGACTTCACAAAAGGAGAAGAGAGTCGCCTTGAAGCTGCTATTAAGGAACTTTACGATTCAGGCCTCCGCGTTGTCGTCGCTGGCTCCACCGTTGGAGAACTGGCCCTTCACTACCTGAACCGATTCAATATTCTTGTGATAAAGGTCATGTCCAAGTTTGAACTACGCAGATTATGCCGTGTCATCGGAGCCACCCCCCTCGCCCGCCTTGGTGCCCCTATGCCAGACGAGATGGGAAATGTTGATGTTGTTGAGACTATGGAGATTGGGGGTGATCGCGTAACGATTTTCAGACAAGAAGATGCCGGGTCTGTTAGTCGCACCTCTACCATCATCCTTCGAGGAGCAACACAAAACTACCTGGAAGACGTTGAGCGCGCCATTGATGACGGTGTGAATGCGGTGAAGGCTGTAGCTAAGGATCCACGATTGGTACCTGGAGCCGGGGCCACAGAGATGCAGCTGATTGAACGGCTCACTCAGTTTGCGGATCGAACCCCTGGACTCGCCCAGCATGCCATTCGAAAGTATGCTGAGGCCTTTGAGGTCATCCCACGCACACTTGCCGAATCAGCCGGCCTCAATGCCACTGAAGTTCTCTCTAGGTTGTACACCGCTCACCAAGAGACGGCTAAGGAATCAGAGGAGGACGACGATGATGATGACGAGGAAGAGGATGAGAGCTCTGAAGAAGAGGATCCCAACTGGACCACTGGAGTTGACGTTCTTGCCTCATCCCCATCTGGAACCATCGATGCCGTGGAGGAGGAGATCCTTGACCTTCTTGTCTCCAAGTCATGGGCAATCCGGCTAGGCTCTGAGTCTGCACGAACAATTCTCAGCGTGGACCAGATTATTGTCGCCAGACAGGCTGGTGGTCCTAAGCCACCGGGCCAAAACCCTAACTGGGATGAAGATTAAACTACTAACATACGAGGCATATGGTGTAGTATCGCTGGTTGAAAATAGAGTGAGCATCTTCGCCCGGGGTGGGCAATGTTTGCGTTCAATAGATATTTTAATTAATCGTAAGGCCCTCTCTTCCTTGCCTTAGTTAATTGGCCATTCACGAATAAAAAGTCTATGATTCGTATGACGCAGAAATAAGAATTTGTACAGTGACTCCCTGGGATCTATGCTTCGGTGTAGATAAAAATCTGTAAAACCTCTGATTCCTGGAATCCAGCAACCTCGAACGTTGTCGGTTGTCGGTTGGTTCTACTGTTTCCTTTTTAGGTCTAACAGCCATAAGCTCAAACTCAGTCACGTGATAGTTTAGCAGACTTTCGCTCACAGCATCAAATAATTATCAAGATCAAATATTTTCTACCCAGAAGACGCAGGAAACGGCAATTGAGCTACACAGTCTTCTCGCAGCATCTCTGCTCACATCCAACCCGTCTATCGGAGCCAGCCCCATAACATCAAGCTCTCGTTTTTGCCCGGTTCGGACACTTGCCTGTCTTCCGCCTTCGGTAGAATTTTTTTCTTTCGCTCTCCAAGCTTCGACAAAACTCCTACAAAAATGTCTTTCGCAACTCGATGCTGCCGAAGCGCGGTCCGCCTCTCCTCCTCAGCCTCTGCCTCTGTTCGCACTTCCTCTCAGATCACTCGATTGAACGCTAGCACATCATACATCTCACAGCGAAGGAGATATGAGTCCACGGCCGCCGAGCCAGCTGCACCAACCAGCGAAAAAATTACCAAGATTGTCGACCAAATAAGCCAATTGACACTCCTTGAGACCGCTGATTTAGTTTCAAGCTTGAAGGTGAGATTGCTAGGTCTACATGCGCAATTTAACCCACCAGTGCCATTCTTACCTATCAGAATGGAAAATGATAGAGGGCACGCCCACTCCGGAATTCTACATGCTAACTCAAGCTTTCCTTATTAGACCCGCCTTAACATTCCTGACCTGCCCGTTGGAGGTTTCGCTGCTGCCGCCCCTGGAGGAGCCGCTGCTCCGGCTGCTGCCGCAGAAGAAGAAGAGGCTGCCCCAGCTGCGCAAGAAAAGACCTTGTTCAACCTCAAGCTCGAGTCCTTTGATGCCGCCTCCAAGGCCAAGATTATCAAGGAAGTCAAGTCCATGCTTGGACTCTCCCTCGTGGAGAGCAAGAAATTTGTCGAAAGTGTTCCCAAGGTTATCAAGGAGTCTGTCCCCAAGGAGGAGGCTGAGAAGATTGTTGCTTCTTTGAAGGCTCTGGGTGCCGTTGCCTCCATGGAGTAAGTGGCAGGACAGGTGGTTTCCTATATCTTTGTTTCAGGCTGGCTCGCTGCTTGTATTACTAGGCCCACCGTGATTTTTTTTTATTTGCTTTGCTTTCCCAAGTTGTTATGTAGGGTATGGGAAGCAGGTGTTTTTAAGATAGGGCTAAGAGGCAGTTGGTTGTTTCGAAGTCTCTTCTTATGTACAATATGACATTGGCAAGACTCTTTATAATCTACGTTAGAATTTACACTTATAACACTGAGTTCCTGAAATAAAAATCGGCTGCAAGATGGAACTTTTCACTCGACCGACCAACGTATGAAAATGGGGGCAAGTCTAAAATATCAGAATTGATTCGTTCTATAAGCAGATTGCAAACCAACGCCACATAAGTTATACCCCAAAACCATGCAAATATATATAATGAATAACGAGCTATGGACAAAAAACCACATTCAACCTCGAAACCCGAAAGACAATTAACCAGTTCTCGACATTAAGAATGAGAGATAGAAAACATAAATCAAGGGGCATCACCGTCAGATATATCCAGAATAAACGTCGTAGAATATGATTGTATAAAGGTTGGGTATAATAAGCAATTAAAAATGTATCTACACCCATGGTATAGGGTGAGTTAGGGTGCAGAACAAAAGGAGAGTGGAGGGCAACATTACGCATTAGATAGTGGGTGGTGTATGTGTTGTATATAACTTAAAGGGCAGTGAGGGTAGAATGGTGCTCCGCACCTACTTCGGAGTTGGTAGGTATAATCCACGTCCTACCTATTCTTCGGCCAAGGATTCATCACCAACCTCACGCCACTCGCGAGACTTCTCAGTCAGGCGCTTCACGCCTGGGATGCGCTCTGCCCATAGTGATTCAGAGGGGGTTCGGAAAGTGTATCCTCGTTGTGAGGAAATGACACCAATAGCTTGAAGAACTGCCTTGCGTGAATCACGGCTGAAAACAGCAGGGTGGGTGATCCACTCTAGAGCAGCCTCAAGATCAGCATCCAATGCTGATATGATTGCAGAATCAACAGCAGCAACGGGGGTAATGGTTGGCGCTTCATGTGAGTGAGAGGAAGCACGACAATCAAGAGCATCAGGGAAATGCGGAGAGTAGTTTCCAGGAGAGTGTGCTTCGGATGCAGGAGTGAGCGTGGGTGTGAGAGTGGCTCGCGGGTTTGGTGTTGGGATAGCTCCCGGTGGTAACGGCGGCAAACCTCCTTTCCCGAGGCCCTTGAGAATACTCCTGGTTTCGGTGAGAAGGTGGTGGGCGCGGTCATGCTGGCCACGAGTCACTAGAGTAAGTGACCTCATCAACATATCGGATGTAAGCAATTCCATGCGACGTTGAACAATCGAAGGATGAGGCGGGATTGGAGGGCTGATAGGACGTCCGACATTCTTTGATTTCTGGTTTTGTGGGAACATCGTAATAGCCAAAAGGGATGGCCTCGGTGAGTGGGTTAGGTGGCCTTCACGTAAAATGTCGCCGTATGTAACGTCAGCTTGTATTAGAGGTACCTCTTCAATACTTGCTACCCGCTGGTCATCACCATCAATTGGCCCTCCGAGTGCCTCTAACCCAGAAACTATGCTTTCCCAAGGATCTTGGGGAACATGTTCAGGGGCAGAGGTGTCTGGAGTAATTGCGAGCTGGATAAGAACATCTACAATTGGTGGATTAAGTTAGTGAAATCGAATCTAGCGAGGGCAGGTAGTGGTGGCTGATGTACAGAGAGTACTTACCTCGTTTATCTCCGAACCTCAAGTCACCCAAGATAGCTTCTGCATCTCTTCCCGTTGCACGTTTAGTAGTATGCATGGCACCGCTAATCTTAACAAACCGTGCCGGAGAGCCTTCTGGCAAACGCAGCTTCAACTTGACGTTTTGATGTGACGTTGACTGCAATGCTCCAAGACACCCGGCAATGCACTCTCGTAGCATCATCCAATCTTTGACGTACGTGTAAGATGCTTTTGTTCGACTCGAGAGTTCGATCATAACATCTGGTTTATGGGTAAGTCCGAGGCCAAACGTGTGAATGCCAACCCTATAATTGGAAGTAACATTAGTACTCATGTATATCGGATGTTAATAAAGCCTAACACTTACTTTGCTGCCTCAGCGCGAGAGACGACAAAATCACCACTTTCTGGGTCAGTTGTTTGCGAATCGCTAATCAGCAATATCGTAGACACAGGATTGAACGATTTGCGTTGCATTAGCAAATCCATAGCTACGTTTGCACCCTCAACAACATCCGCGCGTAAGCTCTTTTGACCTACAGGCCGGATTGAATTGAATATTTTCCCCCAGCCGTTCCACGTCTTTGAAGTCATTCCAACAACGGGGACGCCGCCACCAGATGAACCAAAGGTAACCAGACCCATACGATCTCGAGGTCCAAGGTTCTGGACGAGGAAACGTAGAGTGTCACGAAGCAAGGAGATTTTGAGACCTTGCATAGAGGAAGAGACGGGTATGACGACAACGATGTCGAGCGGTACGTGAAATGTGGATACGGGCATAGGCTCACGCCCTGGGCTAGTATAATCCGTCATTGCAGTATTGCTAGACTTCCCAGCGCCGTAAGACGATGAATAGCCGGACGACTCCCGTTTACTGGGTGTCTTTGAGATTCGGTAATCATCCTCTTCCGATGCGGGGACTTCCACCTCAGGATCAGGGCGAGTTACCACGCCCCCATTTTGCAAGTCCCCTAAAGCCCTTTTCCAGATATCTAGCTGGTGAAGGGTTGAGAACCTCAGATGGAACCTGGGTAGTTCGTTCACAGACAAGTTTAGAGTCAAAACAAGATCATCTACACATGAATCAGCTTCCCTTCATCTTTCTTAAAGCAAGGCCAAAGTGAGTACTTACCAGGGATGGTCTCCAGATCTTTAAGATGCTTCTTGATGAGAATCGATCCCTTCAGAGTGAATCTCGTACTTGCGCGCTGCGTTACTGGATCCTCAAACACATTCTGGTTCTGGCTGGGCTGTCGGCTCTTTTTCTCCTTCACGCAGATGAGCATGTCGGAGAAAAGGTAGCACTCCAGCTCTTGCCATGAGTTTCTGTCTTTGCCCACGCGGATTGTTCCGTGGAGGTTAAGCTTGCCGAATCTGGAATGCGGTCAGAACCAGCAGAAAACACGAGCTTATATCAACGACACCACAAGAGAAACAACCACGACGAGGTCAACATCCTCAACACATACCTTGAGAATTCCAGACCGTGCCAATTATCAACCCGAAGACGGAGGTCTTCTGCAATGGTGCTGAGCATATCTTCGGGCTCGGTGAGGGAATGCTCCTGCACATGCGAATCGGGACTGGAGAGGCCTTGTGCTTTTACCGCCAAAGACTGAGCATCTTCTGCGGGAAGAACGGTACCGGGAGTCTGGCGTATCTGCTCCGAGTCTGGCGACCATTTCTCTCCGGGAACTTCGACTGTGACCAAACAAGTGAGGGGCTGCTGTTGGCGGGAACGATTCAGGGACGGGAATTCGCTGCGGACTGTCACTATGGGTGCCGGGATGAGGTTCTTGCTGATTCCTGGACGAGGGCCAAGTTCAGCCTCCATAGCCTGTACATCATAGTCGTGGCGTCTCGACACTGATGACTGGTGGGCATCATGCTGGTACTCTGAGGCAGTTTGGCCTCCAACTGTCCCGGTCTCAGGACGGAGAATTTCGTTTCGCGAGCCCAGCGTCAGCCTCTCGAGCCTCTCACGGTGGCTGTTGGTGTCCCTACTGTCAAGGCGAGAGTGTTCTCTAACGTCACGGCTGTTGGTGAAAGACCGATTGGAATAGTCCTGGTTCATGGAACCAGCCCTATTGCTCCCATTATCCCACGACGCTGCTGGTGCATGGCCGCTGCGATTCGTCTGCGATTCAGCTACAGACACAGACCGTACGAGATTGCTTATTTTTTCTGTTTCCAGCACGTCAACATTCACATTCAAGCAACGAACAGCCATTTGCTGGAAACTTACCTAGGTCAAGGACATTTCCACTTCTGCTGGCATCTAATCCTAGAGGCGCAGAGCATATGGGACAATACTGTGGCTCGACGTCCCGAATAAATTCGTAAAAGCATGCCTCGTGGGCAACGTGAGCGCAAGAAAACTGCAGAATACGCTCGCCACGGAGGGTATGTTCTAATGGTTCTTCGCAAACGGCGCATGCGCTACCAGCAAAGGTTCGATCTCTCCTATTCCGGGATCGGTCGACATCCATTGTGCCCCCGCCAGAGCTGCTAAACAGCGAAGTGACGGTGGAATCCGAGCGATTGGTGGAGGAAGTGTTGGAGCTGCTGATGATTTTATTGGCTGTATTGTTAGGGGTTGCTCTATGCAGTCGGTTAAACGGATAGCGGCCTGCTGAAGAACCTGGCCGAGGTGATAAATCGGCTATTCAGAAGGAAGAAAGGGGAGGAAGAGAAAATCAAGTCAGTTGTTTTTGGTCACAAAATGTTGGCGCAGCGCCAGGTGCAGTGAATTAACAGCGAAAGCAAAAGGATAACCCAGGAGAAAGGCTAGCTGCAGCGTTATGGAACAAACTCGACTGATACGGTGAGAGCTCCACTGGTGGCTTGTTTGGGCTTTGAAGACACTAAAATAGCAAGACTCAGAGAGGGTGGGCTTCTTGACATACCACGAGATGAAGGCCGAGAGCGAAACAGGCTAAAGGAGGACGACCTGCCTTGGGGGTCGGGATCAGGCTGGAGCGAAGAGCGATGCCTCCGCATGAGAATGGAAGATGACGAAAGTTGTCGAGCGACGGTAAGAAGAAGGATGCTGGCTAGTTGCTAGTCCTTTCGCAGGCCTTGAACAGCTCCCACCCACGTCAGTGCAATGACAGTGATAGTGATAACAGCAAAATAGGCCGCGCGCATAAAATCGCAGGCAGCGTGGGCAATCAGGTAACAGAAACACAGTCGAGCAGGACTATTCCGTGCTGGCTGCATACACTAAAAGGCTCCTGGGCACTCACAGGGGTCGCTGGTGCTCGGGGATGAAGTCTGAGGTCCAGAGTTATTCTTGAGTCAAGCAAGATATGTTTGGGGTTTCGATTGGAAAAGAGGGATGAGAAGGCAGCCAGAAACTGTTCGCAAAAGAAAAGGTGACAGGAATTAAAAGGAAAAAGTGACCTTCTGTCAAGGAGCCGTGATTTTTTCTTCGTTCTTCGTCAGAAGCCCGTTATGAGCTGGGTAGGACGGGTGTATAATTGGCTTGTCCGGCTGAAGAAAAAGAAAAGGGAATCCGGACAATTAGTTCAGTGGTTATATGAAAGATCCGCTCAGAATACACCTGGGAGAGAGCAAAGAAACACTTGAAAAAGGGCCTAAAACGGGCGAGCAGATCAACGGACGACGGGCCTTGCGAAGGGTTACCTGCGGTCGGATCGATTTTACCACTTTATAGCTCCTGATGGCAAGGGGACCAAAAAGAGCATTAGATCACCCCAGAACCATGCTCAATGCCGTTCGGAGCAAACGAGATGTGGTCCTCACCTTGCTTTCCCCACGAAGGAGCAAGCAAACGTATGCTATATCTACTTACAGGACTACTCCGTACACGACTAGGGAAAGCCACCAGAGAGGGGGGAAGGTCCGTTCTCCAGCATCAGCACCAGTTCAACCAGGACCAGGACCAGGCCTGGGAAGGCCCTTTTTCAGTGTTCTTCTGGGCCGACCTGGTACCGTATTCCACACTTCCAACCAGGCACTTCTCCGTACTGGCTATGCAAGTAACTCTTCCCCCTACTTTTAGCATGTGCGGAACCGCAAAAATCATTAGCGTGGACCCAGCACTTTGCTTGTCTGCAGAAGTGGCTACTTGGTGGATTAAGCGACAGGCATCTGATACGCCGTTCAAAGTATGTCCCAAGATCCGCTTTCCGTGCGTGTGTTGAACGGTTCGTCCACCGAGGGCAAAGGTTTTGACTCCTCTTTTTTTTTTTTTTTTTTTTCCTTCTCCCCTGCTGCCATGGAGTAAGTGTTTTTCCCCTCCCTCACAAAGGTGATGAGATTACCCTGGTTTCATGTTTCTTTGCATGTTGGATGGAGGAGTGATATATATTCTCTGCACGGAGTACGAGCTGTGCAGATACCTGGAGCTAGTGACCCGAGGTACGTTTGCACTTCCGCTAAGAGAACAAATCTGCTTCAAGCATTCTTATGCAGTTTACGGTTACGGAACGAGAGACGTGTTTTTATTTCCCATGGATCGGTCGCTCAGGCCCGCTTTTGTTCCTGCGCCAGGGAAGAGAACCCGAAGGAGCGAAAGGGGGCAGCAAAAAAGCCATTTTTTTCCCACCAGGCTTGTGATTCCGCGCCTTAGTTAAGCAACCATGGGCCACGCCTTCTCCCCCCCTTGCACGTCAACCAGTTTCTCCCGGTTACTCGTGGCATTTATACTTATATTCTCAGACTCTGCCGGCCATTGCATGAGTTGTGCATACGTCCATCCCTTCCCCTCCCCTCCCGCTGATGCCTATCACTTGTCTCTTCATTATGACACTAACGGTCGAAACGTTACATCGAAGACGCCTGTAACGAGTGAACATCCACACCATACACGGATACGCTGGCAAAGCTGATACAAAAAGCATATTGCGATCTATCAGTTTCTTCGGTACGAGCAAGCGCAGGGGGGCCGAAGCTAAAAGTCGAGTCCTGGAGGCAACATGGTTCTTCATCTTTACTGGTTTTTCCTGGAAATAACGCCAAATCTTATCAAAACCATGAACAACTCCTCCGTACTAAGCTGAGCTCCCTGGCCAATATTCGCGATGTCCCTACAATAACTCGAAGAAGCAGCTCGTCTACAATTTGCTGTATATTATTGTGCCGTCACTACTTTCCACATGGTGGGCGCGGGAAAATATCGACAAAGGAAAAAGAAATAAAAGCTTACTTGGCCGTTTGCCAAAATTTATTATTATTTCTCTGTAGTCGTGAATTCGAGACTCTTGCATCCACCGTCAACCCGTCTGACCCTGGAAACCGCGACAAGACCATACCTCCTAGCCAGCCTTGTGTGGTCCACCTCCGAGGCATCTCGCAACGGGCAGCGAGCCGAAGTCGACTTACGCAATTTGGGCGGCGACATAGCAAGTTTATGCTGGCAGTACGAGCTCCCATCGTCATATTTCACGTTAACTTATGTTGTAGCTCCCCCTTGTGAGATTTTCACCAACAAAAATGCACCGTTTTGTTCCATTCAGACGCCTAGCCTTACCCACCCAATTAAAGCTCACAACGCCTGGCACTGTAAGGCTTGCCTCATCTCGCCCCAGGAAAGCGCCTTCAACTCTGAGAAAGACGCGAAAACAAGATTCACCTTCACCTCATTCGCCCTCACCCCATAAAAGTCGGCGAGTGTCGCCTCTGCCAGGGCAATTCGGCCCGGGAGACCTGGACAATGCGGTTCGACGGATACCGCTGGAGCTTTTTCAATCTGCATATAAGGAAAAGATGACTACGGTCAGGGTGCAGGACGCCGCGCGGATTACACAGGAATGCATTAAGCTTGCCGGAGGGCTGTCTTCTAAAAAACAGCAAGTTCAAGTTTCGCAAGCAATACAGTATGGTAGGCTGATCCGTAATCGCTTCTCGTGTATACCTTTCGGCGATGTTAATGGGTTATTTAGATCTCGACGAGATCTCTCAGGTCCTTTTTCTCCTCCTTCGATCTCCATACTTTGCACCGCTAGCACTTTGGTTCCTACCACATTTAGCTGCGCAGGGAGACAAGAGATCGTTATATTACTTATCCCACATCAAGTCAGAATCTGCACGTCCACTTCCTTCGGATCAAGCGAAAGAACCCCTTCAGATTGTCATTGACGGTCAAATGCTACTAGATAATGGAGATTTGGAGAATGCAGCACAGCGGTTCAAGGAAGCAATGAATATGTCAAAGCCCGTTGAAGCGCCGTATAGCTTTGATGCTCTGTTTCCTACCAAGGTCTGTCAACCTTGGGAAGCCTACGGTTCATTAATGGAGACATTAGGTAAACATGAGGAAGCAAAGGAAGCTTATACCATTGGTTCAACGGAGTATGACCATCCACGGGCATACAAACTACTCCTCCCAGAGCTCCTAAAATCGGGCGAATTGGTCAAGTATGAGGAATATCTTACAAAAGTAGCAATGAGCAATGACGTACTAGCTTGTTACCAACTCGGAAATCTATTCCTTACCCTGCATCTAATGCACGAAGGCATTGAAGGGGGGAAGCCTACACAAAACAAAGAAGAGATGCTGCTTGTATCACGGTATGGAAAGGATGAAAGTCGGCAACTGGCTGCCGAATGGTACGAGATCGCCGTTGCGGGCGGTCATGCACGGGCAGCCCTTGCTGTGGCTGGGTTGCTACGGCAGCAGAACAAAGGGGAAGAAGGGTTGAAATATCTGCAGATTGCGGAGAAAAGTTCAGACTACCCTGAATTGGCTGCAAAACTGCGTGGGTCGTGGAATGATTCGCCGTTTACTTTTGATTTGCGAGACTTAATAAGGTGATTAGAGGGCCATGATACCCCAAATCCTGATACCGGCTACTGGATACAAGCGGCCGCTTAAGTTCAACCAAAGACGGAAATAGTCCACTCCTAGCCTAGCCAGCAATGATGCCCGTACTCCGTATAGGTGACTCGGCATACTTCACTCGGTGAACTCAAGAGATTTATACCAGCCTATATTTCTCAACTTACACAGGGCGTTAGGCACGCAGCCACATAGAAGCCATGGAACTGTGGATGATTCCTTAGCTGTAAAATATGTGTAACATATAACTAGTTATTCATGGATAACCCTATCATTTATTCTCAATACTTCTTCTGCTATGGGCTTCTTTTTTTTCTTTTTTATCTTCCTACTCCTGCATATTATTATCCCACTTTTGGGCCAAGTTGAGATGCCGAATGTCACAGCTGTTCGAGCCGAGTCTGAGGGGTTGCTGGCTACTTGTTCTTAGTAAGGACCCTCTGAACTGAAGCAACTTTGCTCTCCATTGTCTCCTTCTTGTCGGTTCTAGATTGTCGATCAACTTAGTCAAACTGGCTTTCGCTTCCCACATGTTCCCCAAAAAAGCTGAAACAGAATGCCCAAACTCACCTCGATCCAACACGGATATCAGAATGGACCCGCACCAAGCCTTTATCGTGCAACACTGTATGCGCCTGGCCGATTAACGTCAGGACCTTGTCCCATGGACCCTCTGCAGAGAGCAAGCCGGAGCGGAGTTGTTAGCCTTTTGTTTCCTTTTCCTGTCAGGGGCGTCCATTGCTGTGCCGGAAAGGTGGCTGCTTCTTACCGATTGTAGTACCAGCAGAGTGCATATGGAATGTCAGCCCGGACTTCTCGATCAGGCACTGCACTTCGGCAACCTCCTGGGAAACGGATGGCGAGGATGTTCCGATCTTCCATGGACAAACGGTTGCGGGTTTCCATCACCGTTAGTATTCTTTGCTTTTACTTCACTCCCGGGCCTCCTCTGAACATGGATCCTCCATGTTCAAAATAACTAGTTACTATGCACAAGAGGGGGCCAAATCTTGCTCCCAACGCATGCGGATTGAGAGACTAGACATCTGTGTAAAACGGGCAAGGGACAGGGATAACTATGGAATGGAATGGGTATATATCACATACAGGAATCATGCAGACATCCGCAATGCAGTGGGAGGGCGTAGGGATGTTCGAAAGATCAGTCATTGCGAGGACGTGGCCTATCACGCTATCTGCTCCGTGTATCCGTGATTGGTGCCGGTTGAAAGGTCTCGAGTTGGGCTTGCAGTGCCGGGGAGGACGCAACCTGCCGATTCAATTCAATGGAGAATATACTGGAAAACCGGTGGTGCCTTTGATACGGAGTAGTTATCAGGCAGAGGAATAGATGTTGACACCTGCTGTGATGATGATAACACTGCCCACCAACGCTGACAGGGCGATGACATCATACGAGAGATTTCCCAGCCTTACGAGAAATGCGAAAAGATAAGCAAACGAATAAAAAAGAAAAATTACAAGCAAAAAGTAAGGGTAAAAATAAAAAAAATAAAAAAAAAAAAACAAGGTAAAAGAGAAAGTCTGGACGATGGGGGAATCGAACCCCCAGCTCCCCAATGTTTGTTGATCCTGCGAATGGGGTGTTTTACCACTAAACTAAACGCCCGTTTGCACAACTTGCCCTTCTCAGGAAGTAACCCTAGCAGCTTTAGGGAATGGGAATGCCTATTCTTAGTTACTTCCATGCATGCTACAGCTACCTTTGTGAGAATTCACGCGCATATAAAAATATATTAATGCGTTAACCTATGTAAGCGCTTCAACTACTGTCAGGTGTGCACGATGGCATCGTCTATCCTCCCTAGAAGGGGGAAGCCGTATGCCCTGGGAAGTGCTTCCTCTCTTCTCTCCTTTTCAATTTATTTACATGTTTTTTATTTAGCAAGAGCAATATAAAATAAGCAGTATCCTTAGAGAGGCCTGGTAGATATAAAGATAAGATGTTCTTTTATACCCTCGAATGGTCCAAATCTAGGTATATCTCCAATTCTAGAATGCTAACATGGTAAATACCTCTCTATCCTTGACCCGTCTACTCCTTGTGCGATCATGGTCATCAAGTATTTCCCCTTGAAGAGAAATTACATATATGGATCAACATATGTCTGGTAATAAATAATAAAATTTAGTGACAACTTAAAAGGAATGAAAGTTATCACAGGACAAAACATATATAACAGCCTTAAAAAAGCTGTATTAACCGAAAAATCAATAAATGTAGAGCAGGTCTCAAAACAAGATAACCGATCTACTTCCTCCAACTGCTTCTTCTTTGCGCAATTAAAAATTATCCCTTCAATCGTGGATTGTGTTCACGGGCTGACACGATTGATCTTAGTTGAGCTAGTTTTCGGTACCTTCGTCGCACCGACGAGTCAGCCTATAAAGAGCACCGCCATGCGTCCAATTCACGCCTGCTTTCGTTTTATAGCCTCTTGGGTCGCTAGGCCATTCAATGGAGATCGTGTGTTCGCCTAATTTTATACATTAAATATAATGAATACTGAATGACATCTTGGAATGAGTCCACTGACCTGCAGGAATCCTGAAATACCCGTGACTAAATCCCATTTTTATACACGCATCACCGCCAGCACACGACGCATGACTTTTCGATGCCTCTAACTCCTCCTCACCCTGAGTATATCCCAGTGGCTCGCCATCCAATTTAATCAGGAACTTTTCGGCCTGGTACTCGGTGTCGGTAACAGTCAGGACAGTCGGGAAGTCGTAGTCCGTCAAAAACCTGTATGGTTTTGGTGGGTTAGGTATGGTTCTTCCTTCAATCCACTGGAGCATCCCATAAGTCCATGGCTTCACCACTTCGCCGATGCACGGTGTCTCATCTGGTGTTGGCTTCGGATTGGGACTAGGTTCTGTATCAATTGGAACACAGTCTAGCTTTTTGCCTGAGGGGCAAACCGGCCATGGGGAAGGTTGGCCGTAGAAACCGCCGTAGCCTCCCCAACCACCGCAGCATGGGCCACAGCAGCCACAGCCAGCTCCACCATTCCACTGTCCCATGGCGAAAGCGGAAGAGGCAAAGGCGATGGCAAGCAGCAATTTTTTGGAAAGAGCCATGGCGAGATACTTTGTGATAATAGGGGAGCTGTTTGTCAGGGAACTTGAGTATGTGTGATTCTGATTCTAAGTCCCTGAGAATGAAGGACAGATGGCTGCTTTTATATTCATAGCTTCGGGCACCGAGTATGACCATGAGTGAAAGAATATTTCGAGTATGACCGGTTAGTTTTCGGCTCAGTTGGTGTCCATCTTGGCTCGTTGCAGCTTCAATTCCATTTCAGCTAGCCACGGTTCGGCCATTGTTTCCCGCGAGGCTCAGAGATACTTATCGTGCACACGTTTGCTTCCCGTGGACAGTCTTGAATGGGTGATAATGCAGATCTGCTCCATTGATTTGCCGTGTCACTCATCTTATGCTCAGGTGCGTCTCAGTTTGGGGTCAAGTTTGCCTGGAATGCTGGCGTATTTGATAAATCCCCCCGGGCTTAGGGAGATGGGATATAGTAAATAACAATTCAATATATAGCGTGATGCTGATGGGTATTACATAGCCCTGGGAAGAAAAATATTGAAACCTATAATTCCTCTAAACCTGGGGATATAGATTCACATTACCAATCTCGATGGCTATGGATATGGATGGGTATCCCGAAGGCGATTCTCATAGAGATTGCCGTTCTGCGAAAATCTCCTTGTCCAGAAGATGAGTTGGCCATCAACCTGCATCTCTGCGGGAGCAGCGGTGGTGCTGTAGGACACCAGTGTCATCCGATGCCTCAAAACAGCGATGATTTACTCCGAATCATAGAAGACTACCCACCCGCAACACATTGCCACCCTATCCATCATATGCAGCATGGAATGCGGACGACGGGATCTCCAGTCAAACGGGCCGCTCCCGCAGATTCTACCTATCTTTCTGAGCTTCCGCAGCTCACAACCCCATCATCGATCTCAAAATCAAATTGGTTTTGACAGAAGAAGAGGAAATAAAAAAATGAGAGTTCTGGTATATTCAACAAGTATCCCTGTATTGTCTTCCTGGTCGTACGCTGAGAATACAATGTTGAGATTCGGGCTAGCCATTCGTGGGATGTTTGGCAAGGTCATATCTTGTCCCCCACGCAATGCTGGCTCGTGGGAATTATATCTTCAATATGCTGAGGAGCCCAAAGTGCGCCTGCCTACATTCAGTCACATCAAACATGCCACCTTAGGTCCTTCAGAGAACTGAGCTTCAATTGGGTAGTAGTAAAGGCTGGAGGTAGAAGGGACAAGAGAAAGAAAATGAACGGATATAGAGAGCAAGGCATGTTTATTGATGCACTTCAGTTTCGGATTCTTCAGAATGAAGTTATAAGAATCCCTTTGGGCTTGATGATTGAACAAGTGGCCCAAGTGATGATGCACTAACGCGGGCCAATTCCCAGCTTTGCCCAGTATTTTCAAAGGACCCCTGTGTACTCCGTAGTAAAGGAATATCTTGAGAAGATTCTGAAGCGGCCTGTGAACTTCTCAAAGTTGAGCTGCTTATGAAGTTGCTTTTTGAAACCGAAGATCAAGGTTTGGTTGTCAAAATATAGTTTTCCTTTTTCTGACTAATACCGGCTGTGCTGAGTAAGCGGTTTTTCTGTTTTCTTTTTCTTTTTTTTTAACACGTACACCCAGTATTGATGAATAATACGTCGGGTTATGTCGGGTTATTTCATTCAGTGCTTAAAAAGAGGTACGGGGTATCCTTGTCATGGCTGCTTTGGTTGTCTGCACTACTTAATATAGCTGAATCTGAGGTGGTGACGGTGTCCTCCATGGGTGATCGTCGGTCACTCAGTTCACCAAATGGCCCATCATCTCGAGAGCTCCAAGGAAATGGGGGAAGGGCTCCGTCTCCGCAAGTTTGACCAGTTCTCCTCAAAGTGCCATTATTATTGCTTCATTGCAGTTGAAGCACCTCAGAGAGTCAATAACCCCCATGCGCCAGCAACAATCATGGGCTCAGAGTGGTTGGTTTGCTGCATGGGAAGCCATTGCCACCCCTGTGGCCCAACCCGCATGTGGCCACGTTATACATATTTTATTATGGTTACTGGTTTCTGGTTTCTGGTAGCTTCATGCCTTTGCCTTTCAACCCAAGGAACCACTCTACTTGATTTCCCCATGTCTTCACTTTCTCCTCTTCCGGCCTGCAGGTGGGCTTGGAATGGACTAAAGTTGAGTTACCGGGGTGGAGACACATTGTTGAGATATGGGCATCCATCTTTGCACTTCTAGTATGCCCTTTTTACAGCAGGGTCGTCTCCGCGCTGTTTGTGGAGACTCCCCGCGTCGATCTCAACGGCTGCCGGCCAGATGGAATTGCATGGGTACCTACGTTTGGCATCGAACATATATTCAGCTGGTAACCCCCCCTGTTTTCCTACACACGTTCGGTGCGCATGACCACCACCATAACCGGCCATCAAAAAATTGCGCAGACAAACCATAGTCTTCGCGAGTTTGTGCATCGTAAGGTCCATGAACACCGAATGATACACAGTTCATCCCCCCCCCCCCTTTTTTTTTTTCCAAGTCGGTTCACACCTATTTGGGATATTTCTTGCAATGCCGTTATATCCCGCGTGATGCTCGCAGGCCGTGAATACTGTGGCTTGCTTGAGTTACATCCGAAGCCATGTCGGAAAAAGCTCCCGTGTTCGCCTACCATGAGCGAATTATATCCTGTGCAACAGAATTCCTTTTCTTCGAGCAATTGCCGTTGAACATCAGTTTATTAGTACGGAGTACGGAGCAGAGAATACCCCAAACAGAAGCAAGCACACCGGCTATGGGTGTGAAATACAGCAGTTCGACAGATTTCTTCTCAGTGAAACGAACCAATGTACTCCATAAAGTATACAGGCCCAATTATACCCCTTTGATAGGGTTAAAAAAAAGGAGGGGGCAGGGGCCTCGGAGTTGTGCTTCACGCCTGCAAGGACTAACCAAGTCTTGCATTCCATGGATAAGAACGAATCTCCGGATGGCGTATGGTCTACGTACCTGATATGTAACTTGCATCCAATTGTCTGTGGAAGCTATTTCGTATTGTGCCTGCTACTGGGGTAGCCAGGAATTCTGCAACATGCACGAGTTCAAGAACTTCCGCAACACCCCCCCCCCCCCCCCCCCCCCCCTCTGCCATGCAAGTGGCCGCCTACAGTTAAGATCGGGTACTGGGTTACCAACAAGTGCAACCATGATCGTTACGTCCGGGATATTCTCGTTCACTGCAATTACCTTTCACTAGAACACGGACGAATTTATCCTTCTCTATAGATTCAACGGATATGCGGGAGAGGGTATGCTATGTTATTTCCTCCTTATAGAGTACGAAAGGTCAAATATGAAGATCTCTCGGAAGATCCCGGCATGAAATAGCAGAAATAATATCCCCCTGCGGGCCATAATCTCATCCATATGTCACCTTCGTGGTCTGGGAAACTTCACAAGCCTCATATATCAATGCAGGGCAAGAAATGGGGTTTAAATAAATCAACCACATTAGAGGGAGTCTGAAACCATACATCGGTCTGATTTCTCGGATAATTCGGACCTTCAATATTCTTTTGACAATGAGAAGTTGTCAACCCTTAAACTTTACCGTGCATGATGGGCCCAGCCCAATTGCCAATTTCTCTCCCCTTTGGGAGAGACAGTATAGCCACCATTCGCGGCGCTGAAGGGAACGTAGAACACACTGTGATTTATTCCCGATGCAGTTCATCATACTACACCAACGATACTAAAATATGCCCTAGGCATGCGTAACCTAGGAGACCGTGCTCCCAGACTTCTACCAGCAGTCCGCCATCGTGGATACCCATTCCTTGCCTTGTGATGGCAGAATATCAAAGAATCCTTGCTCATCCCTGGGAACTCCCTCCGTATGGTGGAGAAGTTTGCTTCGGCTCGTGAACATGCATATATATACTGCCCACCATAGCGACTGAGACCTCCATGTAAAACCCCCCGCGATGTTTCGTCATCAATGCGGTTCACCACGCACTCTCGCAAGACTCACGCTTCACAAATGTGGCTGCCACCAGGTTCAGAGCCAATTAGTATGCAGAACAGTCAAAATGGGCTTGACCTGACGCGAAAGTCATCCTATCAAAAGGGATAACGGAGGGAAAAAGCAATGATCACCAACCAGGATAAAAAAGCCACTGCATTGCTGGGTGGTCAAAGGCGCGGAGAGCCTTCGCTCGGAGAAGATCACCGCCGATTCGCCTTTGGTAGAGGGTGCCCTTTTCCTCTTTTTGTGGCGGTATACGAGCCAATGTCAGCAAAACCCCAAAGCTAGAACGGAATGGAGCCTATTCACCCCTTTAACTATAATGATCACTTCAACCCACTTGGCCACGATGCACGATCGACGTTAAAAGATCGTATCGTGAGCATTTGAACTGGGTCGCTTGATTTCATCAGGCTGTTGGCGCCCTGCTGGCTCGGAGGTAAACCCCGTTGTATCAGTGATTGCTATACGCACATATTCGAGGCTCGCTTGATCCCTTAGCTTGCATGGAGAAGCCCATTATTAGGTTCGAGGCCAGGCTAGCTCCCTCTGGTCTTAACCCTGGCAGCCGACTAGTTAGCTCGACCAGGGGTAATTGAGCCGGCGTTATCATCCCGAGAATCAAGTTCAATACAGCCTTCGCTCAAGCTTTCCCGGTCTCGACCCTGTCAAAACCTGCCCAGGATTTTGGCTCATTCCTCACGCCAGTGCTGCCACCTTCGTATGGCTTCACCGTCGGCGGTGGCGCTTCAAGGGTTCCTCTCATTGACTAGCGAGTGAGTTAACTTCGTACAATATGTTTCATCTGCCTGAAATTAGACAGTTTGTACGCCAAAAAGGAGAACGGCAACGAAGGGGGGAAACAACAAAAACTAATATTCTATTCCCCTTCTTTCTCTGGAGTCAGAAGCTGAAGTGGCAAGGATGGAATTTAAGGAATTGTGCCTATTCCCCCCCCCCCCCCTCCTTCCGAGGTTCTGCCCAAAGACGCCCACAGCATCCAGGGAGCTCTCTCGAAAACATTATCATTATGGTACTGTCAATATCGGACTGCCCACGCTTAGTGGTAGCTTGCAAACCAGCCCTACATGTTACATGTAGTCCAAAACATGGTCCCGATCCCGATGCGCCTTTCGATGTAAAGACATCAATAAAGATGGATATCCATGCCACCCTTGCTAGCAGTGTTTCCGCGGGTTAGCTCTTTTGAACACGAGGAGACGAGGCCTGTGTGTTCCTGGCAGTACAAGGTACAAGTCACCTTGAACCACCCATATGCATTTGCCGCATCTTATGGTTCGAGCCTGCATTAGTTAAAGCCGTGGGATCCAAACCAGACATCTCTTTTGCCATTTTGTTTACCTCACGACTCTTAATTCTTCCGAGGAGACTTTCTTTTATAATTCACAGTTTACCAAAAAGAATTCTGGACTGCACTATAGACGCAGACCGGGCTTGAAAAAGCATTTCTGTGGTCGACTCTGGCAATCCTGCGGCTAGTATTAATAGAAGGAACAGAGTACAGGGTGGCAGTCAGCTTATTCTCTTCCCCTTTCCTGAAGCCGAGAGGACTGGACAAGCAATAGACAACAACAAATTCCTAGGCCTGTGACCGATGCATGTTTGAGGTGCAAAATTTTTGTCTCGTTATTATCAAATGAGATAACTTGGGCCTTCTTCGCACTTGATTTTTCTACCCACGTATAATGATAGGACATTGATACCCAGGCAATTTTGGTTTATATTTTTTCAGTTAAAAGGGTTTATATGATATTCAGCCGTTGAACAGTCGAGATGGGGAAAGTGTTTGCAAACGAGCCTCTTGACAGGAACCAACGGCCTGTTGCCCTGGCGCATATACCCAGGATCCCACTTCTTGTGCGTAGATCTCATGATACTCTCTGATCATCTGAACCTAGTTATGCGCATTGCTAACAGTGGATCTTTTACTTAGATAATACTCTGGTCTTTCTTTGCACTCACGACGGTTGTTATGATATTTCGGTTAGCCATCAGACTATGGCTTCAACGACGGCTATTTTGGGATGATGCCTTTGCAATAGCTGGCTACTTTGGACAGGTAGCCCAAATGGTGATGGTCACGATTGTATCACCATTGATATATATCCATCTCCAGGGGTTTTCTGGCGCTCGCCCACCACCAGAGTATGGAATAAAAATCACCAAAATGATCCGCCTGGTATACGCACATAATGTAGTATTTACTGCCAGTTTATACTGCATCAAGGCAAGTTTCATGGCGCTCTTCTGGAGGCTGATCCGGGATTTGAGCGACTATCGGAAAGCCTGGTGGGCAGTGGCAGTGCTTTGCGCAGTATCTTTGATTATAAACGCGGTTTTGTTCCCCGTGGGGTGTTCAACCTTGGAAGCATGTAAGTG
Source organism: Trichophyton schoenleinii (assembly GCA_018357685.1). NCBI lineage: Eukaryota > Fungi > Ascomycota > Eurotiomycetes > Onygenales > Arthrodermataceae > Trichophyton > Trichophyton schoenleinii. The sequence goes on from WOFF01000002.1 coordinate 4,896,432, forward strand.
GGCATTAATATGGCCATTATATATCTCCATTTGCGGTTGTTTATGACGATGCTAACAAGATGACCTATAATAGTCCATTGTATTGACAAGGAAAGCATCAACCGCACCCTGGTGAGCTTGCGGTTTAACACTGCAATGGACATTGTGACGGACGTGTGCAGTAAGTCCAACCGCATGGCCCGAGCGAGATGTTAGGCCCTTGGGGAGTAACAGAAAAAGGCCCCCGCGGGCCCCCGTTGGTCCGTATACTAACTGTTACTCCGGTACAGTCATGGTTCTTCCGATTGTCCTGATAGTGCGGTCCAACCTCCCAGGCCCCGAAAAAGTAGGCCTGGTCATCCTCTTTGCTTTGGGTTTCAGTATCATCTCCATCTCGGTAGTCCGCATTATCAAGAGCAATGGCTATCAGAGCCAGCCGCCGCTCTCCTGGCTCTTGTTCTGGAGCACAATGGAGACAGCCGTGGCGGTGATAACGTGCTGTTTGGCGACGTTCAAATCGCTGTTCAACCTGAAACAGCGGCCCACCCATTACTCATACTACACCAGGACGCGGACGTCTCGGCGTCGACGACGACGAACTCGAAATGCCCAGAACATGGACAACATGAATCTCACGCTACCGACGATCTCGGATCTCGAAGCATCCACCGACAGCCAGCGGACAGGTAACGACAGCTCGATCGAGCGGAAGGACCCGAGTATGATGACCATTTCGTCCGACAGGAAGACGACCCGGTCTCATGACGCCGAGCTCAAGGAGGAGATCATGATTGGGGCTTCCATCGACAGGGCGACTGGCAGCATTCCTGGACCCCATCGCAGCGATTGCGATCGCCAGCCCCAGGCGCCCAGCATGGCACAGTTGCGATAGATCCTTGCGTGCCTACGCTGGGCTCTGCTCGGCATGCGAGTCGCGTTGGTCGCTGTGCATGATTATATGGCGGGCAGGGAGTACTCCGTACACATGGTGGTCTATGAATCGTCGATGTAATGATATATATCTTTTGCTTCTTCTTTAATTTTTTCTTTCCCTCCTGAATCCCTGCTCTGATACTCCGTATTCCATATGGATGGATGGATGGATGGATGGATGGATGCCTTTGCAGCTGGTGCCAAATATAACCAGCCAGCCACTGACAAAAACTCGAGATCGCAACAACCAACGCTGCAACAATTAACTAACCCAACCGGCCGGGTTACTCTGTACTTATAAGAATATTCCAAACGATTATCCACATCCAGGCAGCTTGACTAATGTGCTCACAGATTACACACCAAGATAAAAGTTAGGGCGCTCCTGTGGCGGTGTTGCTGTATCAGCCAGTCTCCAGTCTCCTGAGGCCACCAGCTTCTCCACGCCGAGTACGCTGCGTCAAGTCACAGCCTAAATATAGTGCCTGGGCGGAGACATCTCGCATTGTACCCCCAGCAGCCATCGTCCTGGCACGCCTTCGCCAGCCTGCCATGCCTGAGTGCCGCCCTATCAAGCGACGAGGCTGGCGGGTCGCTGGAGGGTCGCTCGGGGGGCGGAGGATCGAACTTTGCCAGGGGGGCAATCGCTCCTGCAGGCTCAGCCGCAGTCTGGCTCTTCTTCCTCGTCTTCGTCTTGGGTGATTCACTCATCTTTCTCTTTCTCTCTTGCTCATGTTCTCGTCTTCCCTGTGAATTGATATATAAAAGCCGCCGTTGTCACTCTTGGATCGTCGGCGCCTCCTTGTATGTATATATATATACACATTCGTGTACGCACCTCAACCTCTCCTCTGGCAGCAAAAGGTTATACAGCAACTGACTCGCTGGATCAGGTTTTCGTTTCCTGAATATTATTTTTATTAAAAAGGAAATATCTCTTGTCTGACAAAGAGCAAGGAGCAAAAAGAAAAGAGAACAAAAGTGATTTTCATGGTCGTATAAAGAGAAAAGCCGCCGTATCTCTTTGGCTGCCGATTTCTTCGCAATCAAAGCCCTTTTCCCGCTGTCTCCTTTTTTTTTTTTCCCCTTATATATTTCATTTCAAGATGCGTGGCGACGCCTTTATCTGGTCGCTAGCGACGGCGATTCCATTGCTGTCCACTGCCGTCGAGTCTCTGCAGGTTGTCAAGCGAGATAACCCATCGGTTCTCGGATTTGATATTGAGCGCTTCCAGGCTGCAAAGCCCATCCACAGAGACATTATCGCCAAAAGAGCATCGACCAAGACCATCAGCCAGGATCTTGATAACCAGGTGAGTGCTGCGGGCGGTGGTCTGTCCATAGCTCTCCTACGAGAATGTTGGCGCTGACAGTTGTAGAAAAACCTATACTTCTGCAACCTCACCCTTGGAACGCCTCCTCAGACAATTCGAGCCCACATCGACACAGGCAGCAGCGATTTATGGGTGAACACCGCGGAATCACGGTTCTGCAGCTCGAGGCGTTCGCCATGCAGCCAGGGTGGAACATATGACTCCTCCAGCTCTAGCACCTACCAGCTCGTCAACAACGACTTTAACATCTCCTATGTCGACGGATCGGGCGCCAGTGGTGACTATGTCACCGATGTCATAAATGTCGGAGGGATCAAGTTGAAGGACTTCCAGTTTGCCATCGGACACACCTCGTCCAGTCCTCGTAAGTTGATGTATCTTTCTCGCGGGGGAGCCATACAATGCTAATACCGTCCTAGTCGGTGTTTTGGGAATTGGGTATGAGGCTGGTGAAGCCCAGGTTACCAGGTCCGGAGATCAGTCATATCCCAACCTTCCTGCTGCCCTCGTCAAGGCCGGCCACATCCGCTCTAATGCCTACTCGCTCTGGCTCAATGACCTGAGTGCCAGTCGTGGCCAGATACTTTTCGGTGGTATCGACACTGGCAAGTTCCAGGGCAAGCTGCAGACCATCCCGGTCCTCCATACCAGCAGAGGCGATTATACTTCCCTGGTTGTAGCCATGACTGGTGTTGGCATCCGGACTGGCTCTGACGGCAGTATCGACACATTTCAATCCCAGCCAGTCGCCGTCGCCATGGACTCCGGCAGCAGTTTGAGCTATCTTCCTGATGCTCTTGCAGCAAAGGTCTATAACGCTGTCGATGCTGTATTCGATCCGGCTAACAACCTTGCCTTCGTTCCTTGCTCCATGGCAAATGACAATAGAAAGCTCGTTTTCACCTTCTCGTCCCCACAGATCGCCGTTGGTATGGACGAGCTAGTGATTGATCTTGGGCCGGACGCCAATGGCAACGAGGCTACCTTCAGAGATGGCTCAAAGGCTTGCGTCTTCGGCATTGCCCCTGCCGGAGGCTCGATCTCCATCCTTGGCGATACTGTGCTACGCAGCGCCTATCTTGTCTATGATCTCGACAACAACGAAATCTCCATTGCTCCAACCCGCTTCAATTCCACTGAAACAAATATTTTGGAAATTGGAACTGGCGAAAACAGCGTTCCTGACGCTACCGGCGTGCCAAATGCTGTCACAAGTGCCCAGGTTACCCAGGCTACTGGTCTTCCCGGAGTTGAGACTGGTGTCCCTGGGTCAAGACCGCCTAGCTCCAAGGCTGCAGGTCAAGCAAAGAGACCTGATTTCATCCTCGGCGTTGCTGCCGTTGGACTGGCAGGTGCTGGCATGCTCTTTGCTGCCATGTAATATCCCTCATGCATACCAGCTTTGGGTCTTTGAAATCTTTTGTTTGGCTCATTTTCTGCATATTGATATCCCTCGTGCCTAGGTGACTAGAGCTTTGCTGTATAGTTTTTCCCCCTTTCACTTTCGTGTTTTATACCTTCTTCTCTGCATAGAGCAGGGTTGTTTCATGACCTCCACGCACATATGCCCATTCATATTTCCTGCTGTTTTTGACCTGTCTTCAACGTCCTTGCATATATAATCTTGCTCTGTTGCCCGGCGTCGGACTGACCTGACTTGTTGATAAGTGGTATCATAAGGATAGCCAAAATTAAGTACATAATCAACCTCATTCTTTTTCCCTTGTGTGAATTAGAACAGCTCCGCAGCACCGGATGTATTTTGACTGTCTATTCCAGGGACGAAGGGTCATTCTGCGCGGAGGGCCGTTTGAGGACATTTCAGGTCTTGGAATGCTTGTATCCACCGATCATATATAACACTCTCGGTCATTCTTTTGGCCAGTATTTAGTTCGATATCATGGTTGTCATTCCCTTCTATACTCTAAGCCACGGAGTTCCCATTCCTAGTGCTGGATCTTGTCTCGATCCCAACACCTGGTTTAAGAGAAATTCAAACTTTGCATACATCCCGCTTGAGCAATACTAGTAAATCGATTCCACTGCTCAGTCTGGTTATTTTTAGTTGCACTGGCTCTAGGGTGTTGGCAACGCGCCCTTTTTTGCTTATTACCGCGAGTATCCGGCATTCGAAGCTCGTTCATAATAAATGATATCTTGGTTTGATCCTGGCGCTGGAGGAGATGATCTTGCTTCTCAATACAAAGCTGATATTTCTCCTCATCCGTGGACTGAGAATGAAGATTCGACTCAAACTCTCTGGATATACTCCGTATAAGGGAGTGCCATGGAATTAGATGAAACGCCACAGTAACACTGCATAGGGTATCTTGCCAGATACACTTCTTACTTCGACCAGGCTCTCCCAGGCTATCATGGCTCAAAGCTGACGCCGCATTTTCTTTTCTTTTCTCTGTTGATCTAATTTCCTTATTTCTCCTTGTTGAGGCTTATCAGACAGAGACTCGGTTTCGTTTGGTGAGAACTGTGCGTATTTGATTGTTGACAGGACTATGACCCGTCAAAGTAGAATGCACGCAAATGCCTCAGCAAAGAAAACCCCGGCCCTCTGCTTTTCCTTTTATGTTAAGATTGTTTCTAATCCGACATAAAGCTCCTGATCAGCATCTTGAAAGCACAACCGCTCGAGCCCCTTGATCAGGCTTGGCTGTGACATTCAATGTTGCTGATTCTTCCTGATCGCCAAAAGAAACATCATCAGCAGTCTCGTGCAAGTAAGTGTCCCAGTCACAACGCCAGATCTCCGTCTTCACGTTTCTCTGAGAGTTCCAAGGTAAATTTTGCCTCGTATCATCAGCCATGGCAGCCACTCTTCGGGCCTGAGCTTGATCGCCGCATTCTAAAACAGTAAAACGGGCATCAAGTCGTGCTGAGGTGGCTAATAGATGAGGGTAGAAGGAATCAGCCCTGGCCGAGTCCGACGCTATCCCCGGATGCTGGATTGGCGGAGGTACCAATGCCAATGTAGGCTCATACAAACGTACACTACGCCTTGTCGTTCCATTTGTGAAATCCCTGGGTGATATGTATGGAGGGTTTGATATCAGTAGATCCAATCCTTTGCTGTGACCCTGGTTTGATCGGGAGAGCATCTTGACTAGCTCTGAGCCATCTGATTCCAAATAACGAGGGTCTAGGATGTCAGCATGCACGAAGTGGACTTCGTCTCGCGCGCGGGAGAGTAAGGTTCCATTCCTGATGTTATATTCGAGGTTCTTCTTTGCAAGAGAGAGAGCCGTAGCACTGATATCAACCCCAATGATCGAAATGGCTGGAATCGAGGACGCGAGAAGAGAATGAAGCAGCAGCGGTATGCAGCCTGTGCCGGTGCATACATCGATAATTTGAATGCTTCTCGTAGGGTTAAGGCGGTTCTCAGCCAGCAGCCGCTGTGCTATACGCGTGGTATAAGACTCCGTATCTGCACTATTAATAGGAATTCAACAGTGTCAGCGCCGTCTTAGGATAATATCAACAGAAAGGAGATCAGTGAGCGTTCATCTAACCGTGGAATCAGCACTCCTCCTCTGCAGAGTATTGTCAAGTCTCCAAACGGCTGGTCCCCGAGGATATACTGCAGAGGCTTCCCAGCTGCTCTCTGCTGGACGAGTAGCTGCAACCTCTGCTTCCACCTCCAGCTTTCACTGCCTGTGTCCCTCCTCCGTGCATACTCAGTGAGCCAACGAAGCTCGTTCCGTGCAGAGCAAAGATCTCGGCATTCTCGAAGCAGCGGCGGCAGCAGAGGATCGATGCGGTGCGCGCGCAGGAAAAGCGAGTAGGGGATCCGTGGCATCGATCGACGGGATGACCAGCTAGCAAACAGCCTTCATTCTGGTCTCTCTGGGATTATATCTGCACGTTTAAACCATCAATCATCGATGTGATGATGCTTCTGCTAATTTTGACCCGACAATCAAAATATCAAATGTATCCAGCTTTTCCTTAACTAGCGCCCCGGGAGCTGGCAGAAGCAATTATGCCTAGTTAACCACTATCCAAACATCCCGAGAGAAAGAAATCACAGCGACAGCAGATGACCCTTGGATGAACTGTCTGTCACGAACGGCTCTATGCATTAGCCGTCCCGTTCTTCCCCTTTTCTGAATGGTGCCAAATATAATGCAGCTCTACATGCGGTGATACGCCCTGTCACAGCGCCGTCGGGGATGAAATACGGTGTCACTCTATACCCGCGCCGCCTATGGGCGACGGTCTGACACTTCGCAATGCAGCCGGATCTAAGGCGTGCTACCTGTGCGCAGGACGGGTCAGTCGTTGTTCGGGATAGGGAGTTGTCGGCTGCATTTCTATCCAACCTATACTGTGTCCTCCCAGGCTTCTTCGTCCATTGTCGCCAGTCAGCGGCTGCTTAACTACACCCATTTCCCTCGTTGTTGTTTGATATCCCCATTCACACACTATCACAGTGAAAGTCCCGAAGCTACACGGCGATCTTTGTACGTCCTATGCGTACAGGAGGAATTATAATGCCCCTGTCGGCCCCGAGTTTGTGAATTTACCAGCATCATCACATCTTTGCCAGTCGCGGTCATAAGTTTTCAATGGATGGCCAGTTATCGATCCAGCCGAATGATAGCATCATGCTCCTTTCGGTGATGTGGTCTGAATTCAGCGTTGCAGCAGTTATACTGACAGCTCGAATCCTTACTCGTACCCTGGTTATTTCAAGTTGGGGATGGGATGATATGAGCATGTGCCTTTCGATGGTATTCCTCCTCTACTTGTCTGGAAAGAGAGAGAGAGAGGGAGAGAGATATGGACGGAAGCGAGTAGAATGGCTGATATTAACCATCTTCTAGGTACTGGCTATTTTGGACACGTCACTACTAACGGCCAGTGTTCGTCATGGACTGGGAAAGCATGCCACGAGTCTCACAGAAGCTGAGTATATCAATGCAAATAAATACAATTGGATCTCGCAGGGCTGCCATGTTATGTCAACCAACTTTGGTAAAGTGTCCGTTATATTGTTCTTGTTACGGATTGTCGTGAATTCTCGGCCACAGAGGGTATTTCTATACACGGTAATGGCCATGTTAATGGTCATCAACTCCGTTTGCGTCTTTACCATCTTTGGCCAGTGTACACCGACTTCGCGTCTGTGGGATCAGGATACACCAGGACATTGCTGGCCACCGCACTACCAAAGGGACTATGCATTCTTTCAGGGCTGTACGTATATCCACCCTTTCAAGCATCCAGGGCCTCACTAGTTAACTGATTGATACATATTCAGCCTTTTCAGCTTTCTCAGATGGCCTCCTCGCTATATATCCTATCTTCGTCATATGGAAACTGCAGATGTCAAGAAGAACTAAAACCTGCCTTGCGTGCGTTTTGGCTCTGGGAATAGTGTAAGTATCCGTCTATATCCAAAGTAAACAAAACCTGTAGCAGTATTCCCGTGCGTGCACTAACAATCAACAAGGGCAATGATCGCGGCAATTATTAAGACCATATTCCTCGCTAGTCTAACGGCCCGAAGCGATTATACCTATGACACTATCTCCCTAACCATCTGGACGAATACAGAACAGTATTTGATCATAATAGCTGCCTGTATTCCTCCGCTTGGCCCGCTGCTGAAGATTGCCATGGGGAAAACCCCTACTGCGCAGCAGTCTAGTTCTAACAAATATGCGTCCAAACACTACTCAGGGGAGCAGCAGATTAAGCACCCCGTGTTCATACCGAAGGATTCGTTGCTGTCTACAAACGAATCTAGTTGTTATCCCCTACGAGAGTATAAGGGACGGTCAAGGATATGGGGAGATGGTAGTGAAGGCATGGTGGGCATTGATTTTCGTGAAGCTCGAGTATCACAACTCAGTGGCATCATGAAAACCACGGAGGTGCATATTGAAAGTAACAAGGATCCAGTGGAATAAATGATTCCAGTTCAAGCTGCCCATATACCGTTCGCGGTGCTATGGCGAAGCTATCGCAGCCTTGATGAGCATGCATGAAAGCGTATTGTATTGGTTATAAAATAGAGTACCTCAACATCAAGGCTACTTGAAGCAGTGTTTGTTCCTCCGCAAGTAGTCAGTTGGCAGAGCCAATTTTTACAGAAGTGCCCATAGTATCCCAGAAAAATAGAGTCAAGGAAAGACAAACGTATTGCATCCCGTAACTAGAGAAAGGTACTTGAAACTGCAGAAGAAAAACGTCGGGCCTCTCAGACGGGGTCCACGGACAGCCTCGCCAAACGCCCGGGCGGAGAGAGAGCTCTATATCCCTGTCTATAAGTCGGTGTTTTATATAAAACTAATTCAACTACCCAGTTCCCAGTAAACAAGTTCGGCGTGGGGCGAGTCTTGCTTTGCTTTTTCTACTTTGTCAGGAGAAATTGAATGGATCACCAAAGTGCTTGTGCAATTGTAACGTATAAACATGACAATGTCCGTTCATCTATAAGAAGCTGACACTGGCCGCCGGCCTACCCCCCAAAATTATATACATATACACAATAATTTGCTATAGACAGGTAAATGTAGAATGGAAGAAGAAAAGAAACAAGCAAAAACTTTTAGTTAGTCATTAGAGGGTCTTAAAGTTGACCGGACCGGCCCAGCGTCTGATCCTCTTGCCGAAAAACTGGAATATCAAGAGCATCACGAAGGCGAAGCCACAGATGCCTGTCATGGCGCCAAACTGACGGATTGGCCCTTGGTCGCCGGCCCAGCGAACCATGAAGTAGCTCACGATGAAACCAGCCGTGGAACGGGAGAAGTTGAGCCAGGCAGCCACCTCACCGCTGGCTTCTGGGTAGCTGTCGAGAACGTATGCGCTGGTTGCGACGGTGGTAATCATAATGCCGAAGACGTAGAGGCCCCAGCCCAAAGAGGCGAGCATGTAGTGATATTCACGCTCAAGGGCAAAGCCAAGCAAGATGAGACCAGCGCAGATGCAGGGAGTGCTTATCCAGGTAACGAGGTATCGGGCTTCAGGCTCGAATCGGCCTTGATTGCGGGAGGCGGCGAGGCTAGCCACGCGGTCGTGCAACCAGTGACCGACGATCTCACCTAAAATAGCAGCCACGACGGGAGTGAAATAGAAAAATCCGATTTGTTTGGGCCCAAAGTTGTAGACGGGTACGAGGAAGATGGCCAGGGTGGTGTTGATGCCGACGACCCAGGCAAAAGTGAGAAGGTAGACGATGCAGGAGATTATCATGGCTGGTTTTGCAATGACGATGAAGGGTCGCATGAATGCATCCTTGAAGCTGTTGCGCTGGTGACGGGACTGCCATTGTTCAGTGCCAATGAGTCGTTTCCAGCGGGAGACCCGGGCTGGGCGTTGGTCTACAGGGAGTTTCCTGTCGTAGTAGGTCTCGTCCATGAAGAGAATGATAGCGATGAAGCAGAGGCCAGTCTCAATGGAGTAGACGCCGAACGCCCACTGCCATATTTGGGTGTTGATGATAAAGGCCGTGAGCAAGGGGCCGAGATAGGGCGAGACTATAATAAAGCTGGACCAGATGTTGATCTTCCTGGCGTGTTCGTGGAAGAAGAAGATGTCGTTTATGAACATGAGGCCACCCTGTTCTGTTAGCTGGGTACGTGTATCGATACATGCATCGGAGAGAAACTTACCCCCTGGGCGACGGTAGAGAAGAAGCCATTGAGAATGCGCGCAGCCTGCACGATCAAATCAGTATACATGAAATCGAGGGAGTCTGTAAATTGGAAGGGAATCGTACCATAAAAGACTCGAATGACTGCGCAGCGGTGCACCAGATGGCGGTAGCGACGGCACCAACCATGAACCAGAAGAGTACCGGAAGGCGACCGAAGTAGGCCGAGCAAATGACAGTGACGATGCCTCCGACTCCAAGCATGAAGACATTGCCAGCCTGAGAGTGGTTGACCTCGTCCGGTGTCATATGCCATATCCTATTACCGTCAGTACTGACATTTATGATATTGAAGATATAAAGCGTATGGGGGGGGAGGTGACATACTCGGCCTGCGGGAGGAGGGTGACGGCGCCAACAGCAGAGCCATAATCAGGCAAGAAGGCCGCGAAGGAGATGATGAGAAGGACTATCCACTTCCTCGTCGAGGACCAGTTTAGAGGATCTTCTGTAGAGTCTGAGGGCTGGGGAACGAGGATTGTATGACCGTCTGGCGCAGTCTTGAGGCCGTCAGCAGCGCCTGGGCGGGCGACAGCGACATCAAGGATGACACCGTCACTGCTGTCCCCGTCTCGCACACCCGCCTCGATGTCAACAACGACGTTCTCCTTGGACATGGCAGCGGCAGGCAGTCAGACAGCAGAAAATATCGGCATCAATCGATCAGGGAGAAGACGAGGAACAGAAACTCATTGGTGACTTGAGAGAGAGAAAGAGTGAGGAGAAACGAGAGAAAGAGCGGGTGCGCCGTTGGTGGTTTATCTTAATTATTATTTTATGCACTTATTAATTATATCAACCAGGAAGAATTGAAAGGCATCCCTGCGCCTGTACGCCGTCCTGGCTGCAAGCTTGCCCAGGTCGAAGAGCTCCAAGACGGCTCTGGTCGAGTTCGATACGAGTGCGTTCCCACTCCGGACGGGTTGATCCGCTCTTCTCTCAGGCCAATGAAGGCCGCTATGAAGGTGGACATCGCGCGGGCGGGCAGAAGAGGCGACCAAGTCCGTTGTTTCATCGTATCTGCAGGCATCTTGCATCTCCCATCTGCAGGAAAGGATGTGCATTTCCCTGTATGTTTTGGCCTTTGTCGGTCTCTCCATGTGGTGGCGTCTTCGAGAACATCTATTAATAGGCGCGCGCTCTTTGCTTCTTCTCTCTCTCTCTGAGCGCTCTCTGCTTTTTCTTGGCCTCTTCTTTTCTATCCTCCACCCCCTTATCCGGCCCACCGTAGCCTCTTCTCGAACCGCTTATACCCCGTAAACAACAACGGTGCTTTTCCCAACCCGCAATGAGACTCTCTTTTTATATATTTTTTTATATAACGACAAGCAGTGGGATTATGTCAGCAGCGCACGTGTAACTCAATTAGCCAGGTCACATGACTAATAAAGTTAGAGTTTTTAAGGTTCTTTTGACATCAAGTCGAAGTGTTATTACGATTATCATTATCATTTATTGCTGTGTTGGCTGCATGTTAGCTGCAAATCTAGCTGGATATACTCCGTAGTTCATTTGCATACGCCCTTCGCTGCATAGCAGGCCTGCGCTGCGTCCTTTGTGTCCTTTTCCGCGTGGGAACAATCTGTTCGAGAAAAACAGTGGATCTCGGAGTGTGCCGATTAACTAGTTAGTTAATTCAAAAGTTGAGTTCAAAACGCGGACACGAACTGGAGGGGTTTGTTGTATCAAGCTCTCAAACAATAACCCGAGTAATCGGAGCGACGGAGAATATATCCTCCCATTGAGTTGCTCCCAGAAAATTGGGAAGGGTCCAGGCTCCCGTCTCCGCTCCAAAAATAAAAAAAAAAAAAGGGTTTGATCAGGCATCCACGGTGTCAGCCGGTGCTAGGGCCGTCTGGCTTTCATCGCCCAGGCCTACATAATGCAAACTCAACCCCCACAGCTCCTGTTGCTTCTTCTCGTTTTTTGCCTCTACAGCCGCCTCAGCTTGCTCGCTCCCGTTAAAGTACGCCTCTGTAGGGTGTGTCCAGGAGCGCTTGGGTTCCAGCGCCGCTGACAGCAGATCCTGTGCAGACTTCTCGGCGGTGCGGAAGAGTCCGTTCGGCCACAGGTACTGTGCCAGGCATCGGGTGTACAGCTGCATCAATGGGAATGTGAAGTTTCGGTTCGTCCATGAGGCCCTCTGCGCTATGTTCGCGTGTAACACTGCCCCGGGGTCGACACCCGCGATGCTTATATTGCTGAGGTCTGGAGTATTATCTAGACGTTTCCTCAAGGCATGCCTGGAGGGGGGGGGGGGGGGGGGGGGGGGGTTGTATAAATCAGAACCCAATGATATCCATGATTACTTTTGAGCATGTCAAAACGGAGCGGGTTGGGTTGAACTCAAAACTCACATAAAAGTAACCAGGGCTAGTTTTGAGGCGCCATATCGCCTCATAGACTCCATGGCTGCGTCTTTGTCGAGGTTGTGCATGTCTGGATGTGCCAACTTAGCTACATCCCACTTGAGTTTGCCTGGATTATAATACTCGTTCTCTGGCCGATGGGGGTCGTGTGTGCAGCTGGATGTATAGATGATACGGCCGTGCTGTTTGTCCATGGACTCGAGAAGCCGGAGTGAAAGGAGGACGTTGGCAAGAAAGTTGACAGCGAAATTCATCTCGAATGGCGGGTGCTGCTTTTCTCCTGCTTGGTCTGTGAGCCGGATACCGCTTAAATCGTAGCATAGAGCTGCGTTCAAGACGAGCGCACGAATAGGGGGTATTGCGCCGGCCGACACCTTTCTATTGATATCAGAGATGAAAGTACGGATGTCGTCGAAACGGGCGAGATTAACTTCCGGTGTGCTCGCTACGTGGTTTCTTTTGTCGTGAGAACTGATAATCCGCTGCAGATCGGCTGCCTGAGTCGTTTTCTGGTAGCGGCCGGGGAAGATGAGAGTGTACGACTCGGGGCGCCGCAGAAGCTTCTTTACTAACTCCTTTCCCAGGCCGCCGGATGCACCGGTGAGGATGATAGTGCCATCCATCTTCTAGCTGGCTGTCAAGATGGCTATCCTCAGCCATGGTGAATGTGTTATCGTGGGGGTTGCGTGTTTATATAGAGTGATATATGGGTACCCAACGGCGGGGCCTGTATAGCTCAATTGACACCGTGGTAGCCCATTCCGAGCTGCGACATTATTGTCCAACCTAGACGGGAACAAAGGCCCAGTACTATGAACCTGCTTTTGATTTCTATAGCCCTGCATGGCTCCTATGAGGGTAGACACCTAGACACCGGGGCCATCACAGAGTGCGTCCGCCTGCAGTCCACTTAAAAACGGCGACTGCATGGTAGGTACGGAGTTCTGCAGCAAGTTCTCCACTCTCCAGTGTATTCCAGGTAACTAGACGTCAGACGTTTACATGCGATTGAAAAGGGCTTGGAGGTCATCCTTTTCTATTCTTCGCTTAGCGGCTGCATCTGCAGTTCCCCGGGACGTGTTCATTTGCAGATATCCGTATATGTATACCTGGGATGAGAGCATCTACTCTTTGATAGAGGGCACTTCTGAGCTCGGCCTAGGTGATCAGCAAGGTTTCCACGGTTGAATGGGTTGAGAGTGTGAGTGATGGCCAAATTTACCGGCTCTGCGGCCAACACCAGGCCACAACTAGCCAACAGACGATGCATGCTCAAGGTGATGGGATGGACCTTAGGCCAGCTGCTCATCTCCAGGTAGATAGATTTGACCAGCAGCATCCTTATGGTAGGCCAGAGTAACATCTATACCAGCACTCCGTAGGCAAGAGTAGACATCTCCTCCCTTGCCCCTTATCCCTTCCCCTTCCTCTACTTCTTCTCCCTTCTAGAGTCTCTGCTGAGTAAGAGCTGCTGCAGCACTAGTAGTCTAAGGGTAAGATCTAACATTCCCAATGTTAGGACCCGGGTTCGAGTCCCGGCTGGTGCATTATCTTTTTGTCTTTATATCTTTTATATCTTTTTTTATATCTATTTAACTGCTTAATTGACGCTTTATGACTATCTTTTTATCTATCAAAGTCCCTTCTTTGTCTTACTTTATGTCTTGCTAGCGCTGCGAGTGGATGCCGCAGGTGGGCTCGTCTTTATCTCCGACTGCTCAAGCGCTCAAGAGCGTCATTAAAAGTGGCCTCGCAGTGCTTGCTTGAAGCGCTTTATCGTGCTTAATATGCGGTGATACGAGCCTCGCTCCGCCGCCCCTGGACGCTGCCAGCGACCGTCTCTCCCAATCACGGCGGCGGCCTGGTCCATGTGTGAAGGATGGCAAGGCCGGAGACTGCGCTGAGGGCGGACCGGGAGCTGCGTCGCCGTCGTTAAATAGGCCGCCAGATACCCAGACAGAGACACAGACAGGCAGGCAGACAGAGACACAAGATACCCAAAGACAAGATACCAGAGATACCAGAGATATCAAGATGAAGCTGAGCGTCCTGTTGATGGCGTCTGTCGCGGCCGCAGCGCCCGGCAGCACCACCACCCACGGCCACGGCGCCTCGCGCATCGCCAACATCGACGTCGGGGCGCGGCCGGGCTTCCTCGTCGACCTGATGCCCGCGAGCCCGCTCAAGGAGAAGCTGGCCGCCTGCGCGAGCCTGTACGAGAAGAAGCAGCGCAGGCTGCACTCCTCCGACTTCTCCATCAGCCATCGCGGCGCGCCGCTGCAGTTCCCCGAGCACACGATGGCCGGGCTGACGGCGGCCGCTCGCATGGGCGCCGGCATCCTCGAGTGCGACGTCGCCTTCACCCGCGACCTCCAGCTCGTCTGCCGCCACTCGCAGTGCGACCTGCACACGACGACCAACATCCTCGCCGTGCCCGAGCTGGCGGCCAAGTGCAGCGTCCCCTTCAGGCCCGCGGCCGGCGGCAGGCCCGCCACGGCCAAGTGCTGCACCAGCGACATCACGCTCGCCGAGTTCAAGAGCCTCTGCGGCAAGATGGACGGCTTCAACCCCCGGGCCACCACCGCCGCCGAGTACATGGACGGCACCCCCAAGTTCCGGACCGACCTGTACGCCTCTACTTGCGGCCAGCTGTACTCGCACCGGGAGTACATTCGCGTCGTCGACATGTACGGCCTCAAGTTCACCCCGGAGCTCAAGGCCCCCGAGGTGCCCATGCCCTTCATGGGCAAGTACTCGCAGGAGCAGTACGCCCAGCAGCTCATCGACGAGTACCGCGAGGCGCGCATCAGCCCGGACAGAGTCTTCCTCCAGTCCTTCTCCATCAACGACATCTACTTCTGGAACAGGCACGATGCCGACTACGCCCGCCAGGCCATGTTCCTCGACTCCCGCCCGGATACGCCCTGGGGTGCCCGCCAGGCCACCGCCACCATGGCCCAGCTCAAGCAGTCCGGCATCCGCACGCTCTCCCCGGCCTTTCATGCCCTGCTCAAGCTCGATGCAAACAACAACATCGTCCCCTCGGACTATGCTGTGGCTGCAAAGAAGGCCGGCATCAAGCTTACCACTTGGTCCCTCGAGCGTTCGGGGCCCCTGAACAAGGTCAGGTACACCGGCGACTTCTACTACTCCTCCATTGCCCCGGCTATCAAGGACGACGGCGACATCTACCGCGTCGTCGACGTCCTGGCCCAGCAGGTCGGCGTTGCCGGCATCTTCTCGGACTGGCCTGCCACCGTCTCCTTCTACGCCAACTGCTTCAACTTGTAGTTGCTCCCTTCACGCCTATCCAACTGCTCACGTTTATAGACGTATATAAAAATTATCTAATGTTTTGTATATAATAATATCTATCCGGGTTTCTTTCTTTCTTCTTTTCCTTTTCTCTTTCTCTATATAAAATAATGTCCCCGTCTATGCATGCGTGCCCATGGTGAGTATGTGTATATATGTACGTACTTTTTTTTTTCAATATTATCTACTTGAACAAACGAGCAATCTCCTCCTCGCTGAACCGTCTGGTCTTGGTTCTCAGCATGGCTGCCCGCTCTTGCATCGTCATGCTGATCTGCTTCTCGCCAATGGGCACCAGACATCGGGCCAGGTAGTCGTAGTCCTTCTGCAGCAGCTTCACCGTCATCATGATGTAGTCGATGTTGCGGAACACAAGGGCCTGTTCCTGCGAGTACCGCTGCCGCTGCGTCAGGAAGGCCACCGGATGCTCTCGCCAGTGCCGCCGGGGATTCAGATGGTGCGATGTATGATATCCGTCATTGAAGCAGAACCGGTTACTCTGCCAACTGTCAGTAACTACACATCATCATCAACCTCCTACATTTAAGGGGGCATACGCACCGGAACGTCAATCAAGGTGATGCTGGAGCGAAAGTCGGACGTAGGATCGACCTCGTCCACCAAGGCATGCTGGCCCCAATTGCCCACCATCATGGCAATCCGCATCAGCAGCAACGGCAGCAGGAAGACAAACACCGTCGCCCGCGCATCCACACGCACAAACAGCACTGCCAGCACCGCGTACGTGCTCAGCTCCCAGCCGGCAGCCTTCGCGGCCATCCCATACTTGCCCTTCTGCGCAAAGTAGAGCGGCAGCTCGATCCAGACCAGGAACAGGAACCGGCCCACGTACGCCAGGAAATCACGCAGCTCGTCTCGCTGGTAGCGGATCGTCGACGACAGGTCCTCGGGCCCGTTCCCTTCAACGTGATGGTGCTTGACGTGATGGTAGTAGTAGGAGTTCCACGTATGGCCCATCAGCGGGTTCGTAATGTACGGGAACAGCATGTCGAACAGCCAGTACCGGCGGTTCAGGATGCCGCCCATGTGGATGTGCTGGTGCATCATGAGCGTGTACGTGCCCATGTACCACGCCTGCACCAGCCAGTGCAGCACGCCGTGCAGCCAGCTGAAGCGGTAGAAGAGCAGCACCGCGCTCGGCACGGAGGTGCTGAAGTACAGCAGCAGGTGCGTGAGCATCGCCACGTCTGTCTCGACCCGGACCAGCCGCCGCGCCCTGGCGATGTACGGCCGGATCAGCCATTGCTGCACCACCGCCGGGAACGGCAGCTTCTGCGTGTCCCACGAGACGAAGACGGTCGGATCGAAGTCTGCATGCGCCGGGTCGTTCAGGTTCCGCAGGTGCTCGATGGTCTTTTGCTCGTCGTCCGCGTCGTCCGAGCTGGTGCCTGGACTAGCTAGTTAGCAGCTGCAAAATAAGAAGAATGACGAAACGCGACGGCGAGCTTGTCCTACCGCTGCTTCTCCCCGTCCTCGTCCTGCGGCCGCTCGCTCCATTGTTAGCATTGCTGCCGCTGCTGGCGAGTCCGTTGCTCGTCTGCGCCTGTGTCTGCGTCTGCGTCTGCGTCTGCTCAGCGTCTCGCAGCAGGCACTTGAGCACCAGCAGGTCGGGCTGCGTCAGGTTCGGATCAACATACGACGCTGGATCCATCCTGTCTTCTTGGGTGCCCACGGCTCGAACTCGACCTGATCAGCAGGGGGTGCGAGGAAGCTGTCGCCGGCGAAAAAACAGCTATATGGGAGGCCGCGAGAGTCGAGATTTTTCTTCAACGACGCCGCCGGGAATGGAGGATGACGGCCCCTTTTTTATTCAGCTTTTCAGGCAGCAGCAAAAGGGAAGAAATCTCCTGATTAAAACGTCATTTCTGCTCTCTGCTTTCTTTTCTTCCTTCTACCCAGCGGGCGGGCGAGCTAGCTGGATTTGTTTTATTTGCCAGAGAACCCCCATGGATACGGAGCAATAGTAATATAATAATAGCTGCTGCGGGCGATGTGCATTATTCGCTGTTTTATATTATTTGCTTCTGCGGGTTATTGGAAGCGGATTCAGGGGCGGGAGGGCCAATGGAGGCTGCGGTGGACATCGCTAGAGAGGCGGGCCCTGAGCGCATCAGGGGTTATTCGCTATTAAGAAGATAAGGAGATGGATACATAAGATGGAGATGGGAGGGAGATGGGATAGATGGCGGTGTTGTTAGATTTACGACCTCTACTCAGGGGCAGCGAACGACATTTGATATTCAGCTATTATTATCATCATCTCCTCGTCTGGAAGCCATCGGGAGTCGCAGAATACCCTTGCTTAGTGAACCCAGGTCGAAGGATCCAATTCCATGCGTCTCAATTCCAACATGGCTGCGTAAGGGGCAGCTACTGCACAGCTACTCCTCGTCCTCATCCTCATCCTCCTCATCGTCCTCGTCTTCGCCATCTTCGTCTTCGTCCTGGTCCTCGTCCTCGTCTCCAGCTTCAGCTTCCTCCTGCTCGTCATCGTCGTCTTCCTCATCAGAGCTGCTTCTAGGGGGAGACATGTACACCGGGCCGCAATTACAGTCTCCGCAGATGTCCAAGGAGGTTTCATCAGGGAGAAAGACGAGGGTGTCGTCGCCGCAGGTTCCGTCGCAATCGGGGCTATCTCGTCTCAAAATGACCTCGCAGCCGCAGGAGTAAAAGACCGACCACTGTTCGCAGGACATTTTCTTATCCATCATGTCAGGTTTCTGGTCTTTGATAATATGGAAGAAAGGACTGACTTACTCTTCTCTTGTTTTTTTTTTATATTCAAAGGATAGAAGAGCAGGTAGGTTTGCTTGTGCTTGCTTGCTTGCTTGCTTCTAACAGACACAAGTTAGCAAGCATTCACATTCAACAAGCTAGGTATAGTAAAACAGACAACTTACTGTTTGTGGTTGTCAGAGAAGCAGAAGGTTGATGATATCTTGCCAGGGTCAAAGCAGAAAGAAGGAGAGCAGGAGAGCAGGAAAGCAGGAGGACTCTTTTTTAAAAAAGGCTCAAAGTGAGCTGCCTCCTTTAGTAAAGGACAATATATAACCGTCCGGAACCCGCTTCTGGAGGACGTTTAATGGAGGTTCCCTTTAGATGAGCGGGACATGATAAGCTTCCTTTTTGAATGTCTGTCAACTGCGCTACATTGAGATATGTAGCGCAGTATAAAGGAGGACTAGAACCTCACGGAAGAAGATGGCTGACACTATGTCAATCATTCATCTGCCTTGCTGGATCGAAATGCCTCTACCAGTGCCTCTGCCTCCTGTGGGTTGATAGCCTCCTCTAGCAGCTCATGGGCCATCTCAACAGTCTGATCAGATATCCCGGCCTCTAGAAGCAATCCTTCACTGAATGCCAAACGGGTCAGGACAACAAGGTGTTTCTGTACCGCCCCTGGTACAGCACGGAGCCGCGAAGGTAGGTCGACCTGGCCAGGGAACAGCTTGATAATGCCATACACAAAGCGGGTCAGACCGTTGACCAAAGTGGCATGTAAGTCCCGCTCAGGGGGGTTCGAATACATGGCATCAAGCTCGTCATGCATAGACCGAAAGGCGCGGGCTAAAGCACTAGGATGCGAGGCAATCATTTTACCAAGCCGGTTCCGCTCTGGGTTTGGTGCTGAGAAGGCAATCTCGTTCAGGAACAGCATCACCTCAACCCGCAGAGTGGTGATTTCCCAGGCCGTGTACGGTTCCTCGCCCTCATCAGAAGATGGCAGCTCGCTAAGCAGGTTGGCTGCCCTGTCAATGATGTACTTTTCATGCTCCAGCTGCTGCGACTCCGAGTCACAGATTGGTCCAAAGGTGTTGGCCAGCTGGCCACAGGCTAGAATCTTCAGTGTCAAAATGATATCGTTGAGCTGCTGGTAGGAATTCAGCATGATCAGGATAAAGTCGTATCCCACGCAGCGCCAGAACAGCTCCAGGGCCTGTCTGTTCTGCTGACAGCCGCTGACAATCAGGTAGAGTATCTCGAGTGCCTCTGTAGAGCTGACGCGGTGGTCTAGCTTCTTCTGAGGCGTCCTCTTGACTTTCCCCAGATTTTCGTGCGATACAGGAGAGCTGGTGAACCGAGGCACGCCATTGATGTATCCGGAGTTCTGAAGCACCGGCACTATGGATTCGATGACGCAGGGAGCCAGCTTATGCAGATCCAGGTGAAGTATGAATTTCACTATTGACATGAACATGCCAATAGGGCTGTGGAAATGCTCTTTCAAAGAGCGTGACCATAACGAGGCTATGGCCTTGGTATAGTCCACCGCATAGTTGCTGCTGCTTTGCGCGGTAATCGATTGTATGACAATCGACGAGAACTTGCGGTCCGGTTCAGACGGGAAATACATGCTCGAAAACACCTCCATATCAGGGGCATTCCTCGGGTATGTACGGTGATTAAGGATAAGCCGCATATACCGCATGTTACGGTCCTCTCGCTTGGGCTGCTGCTGCTGCTGCTGCTTTTGTTGACTCTTTTCAGGAGTCTCTTCTTTTCCTCCTCCAGGAGTTTCAGCGTTCCCATTATCATCAGCATTACCCCCGAGAGACTGGCTCAGTTGAAGCGCAAGAGGTATTGGGGAATCATCAACTGCGCGTTTCCGCTTGTTCGACGTCATTGGGGTCCCACGTTTGGATTTCCTTCCGGCAGACTTTGAAGGAGACACCATGAGCTCATCGTCATCAAATCCGTCTCTAAGAGGCAGGGACTTGGTCTTCCTTGGGGTTGCAGGATGCGGCTTATCATCCTTGGGCTTGTTCCGGAAGTTATGCTGCAGTTTAGAAGCGCGGTAGGTCTCTTCTTGCAAATCATGCTTGAGAAATCCGTTTTCAGCAACGAGCCGCTTGCTCTCCATCAGAGCAGCTTCAATCTCTGCTCGGTATTTTCTAGTTTCCTCTTCCATGGCGCTTTTCAGAGCAGAAATTTGGCGGTTGTGATTCTTTTCAAGCTTTACCTGATTAGCCCGTATAATGGCAATCTCACCAGCTCGAGCTTCCTCTGAAGCCGTTGCTGCTGCGAGTTCCTGAGCAAGCCTTTCTCGCTCTCGAGTCAGCTTTAAAAAAAGATATATACAATTAGCTTCCTGTATCTTCAGCAATCGGTAGGTATAGATAGAAACCCCATACCTGTTCAATCTGGTCCTTCAGCTCTTCCACATGGGCAGCCTCGAAGGGATGGGTATGGAACGAGGTGTCCGCATGGCTTCCTTGCAGCCTGTCTGTTTGCATAGGCTCTACCATCACACCGGGCTCGTCCGCCGTAATTCGACGCCATTGTCCCGGCGCAAGAGAGGCACTGGTATAGCCCAGCTGCTGGCCGTCTCCTTCACCAGATTCTCCCGGAGTTTCCAGCAAGGCATCCTGTTCGTCCACCAGGTCCAGGCCGTCGTCCTTGTCGAGAACGCTGGCATCCCACTGCTGATAATCCGTATCCCCAAAGCTCAGCGCCGGCCGGAGATGCTGAGTCGGGTTCCGCCGTCTCCTCCTCTGCTCGACAGTGCTACTCGAGGTATTGCTCGTCGAATGGCGAAGTAGTGAAGGCCGGACAGGCCGCGAGGCAGCCTGATCATGCTGAAGCTGTTGTTGTTGCTGTTGTTGCTGCTGCTGCGTCTCTATAGATGGCGGCACCACGGCCCCTTGCTGCGTTGTTCGGTATGCATCCTGCTCCAGCTCGAGCAGCGCATCGTACGCGGAATCGTCGACCCTGTCGTCCCAGAAGTTATCGTCCTCCATCCCATCAGCGCCGCCGTCGTCGTCTAAGTCGTCTGCTTCATCCCAGGCCACAGGATGCGACCTGCGCGAGTGGAGGAGGATCGGAGGCGCAGCCAGCTTCAGCTCAGACCCTGGCCGGCCCTCCTGATTGGAGCTCTGCTGCGTCCTTGGGCACTTGGACAGTCGCTCGACACGGCCCCTGATGCCTGGAGAGCCTTTCGATCAGTCCAGCGTCGCCGTCGTCGTCGTTCTATCGCTGCTGTGTTGCTGTCGTTGCTGTCGTTGCTGGCGGGCTGACCAATCTCTCCTCCCGCAGAAAATATCATCCCTGGACGCTGCGAGGAAAAAAAGGTCCACCAGCGATCTCACTAACAACCAACTAAACAACTAGTTAGTTAAAAAAGAAGAAGAAAAAAGAACACCCCAAAAACCTCCCAGTCGGTTTGCCGTGAAGCAGCTCAGCTTCGCCGTCCGCCCTCCGCCGTCCTGTCCGCGTCTCCAGCTAGAGACTCGCCTGCCGCTGCCACGAAGAGCGAGTTCGCGCTGTCCAGGTACGCTGTCTCCGGCCCTCCGCTGGCCCCTGAACGGCCCTCGCGTGCTACAAAAAAAAAAAAAGAATCCCCCGAAGAGCAGAGCAGAAGAAGGTCCCAGGCTAACTAACTCCTCTGGCAGGCTCCCACAGGTTGATGATACCGACGAGCCGCGAGGTCTGAACTATGGGCAAAAGCAGGAGGAATCTCCGCGCGCAAGACTCGCTCGCTACGAGCCCCGACACTACAAACTACCCGTCGTCCGAAGACAGCGACGCCTCGGACGTCCAGAGCCCCAGCAGGGAGGACACCGGCTTGATACCTCAGAAGATGGAGGCCACCGTATGCGGATTCACCTGTAGTTCTTGTTGTTTGGGCCTTCCCCCACGGCCGTTTGTTCCTTGTGCTGACGCTGGCGGTGGATTTTTTTTGATAGCAGACGACATCCGAGAAAGCGCAGCAGCCGCAGCCGCAGCAGCCGCTCTCCGACTTTGAGAAGAAGAGACAGACCTTCATCACCCGGACGATATGGACCTTTGTCATGATCGCCGGCTTCTTCGTCATCATCTTCGCCGGCCACCTCTACCTGATCATCGTTGTTACCGCCGTCCAGATCGTCTCCTTCAAGGAGGTCATCGCCATAGCAAACGTCCCCAGCAAGGCCAGAAACCTCAAGTTCACAAAGTCTCTCAACTGGTACTTCCTCGTGACAACAATGTACTTCTTGTACGGAGAGAGCGTGCTCTATTACTTCAAGCACATCCTCCTGGTTGACAGGATCTTGCTCCCTTTTGCTACGCATCACCGGTTTATCAGCTTTATGCTCTACCTTATAGGTGAGTCCGGACCCATGCAGCATATTATATATATATATATATATATATATATATATATCTACAATAAACTAACAGGTATCTAGGGTTCGTCTTCTTTGTTGCGACTCTGCAAAAGGGACACTACAAATTTCAGTTTACTCAGTTTGCCTGGACTCACATGGCCCTATATCTCATTGTTGTCCAGGCTCACTTTGTCCTAAACAACATCTTCGAAGGGCTGATCTGGTTCTGTATCCCCGTCTCTCTCGTGATTACAAATGATATCTTTGCCTACATCTGTGGAATCACATTCGGCCGCACCCAGTTGATCAAACTATCCCCTAAGAAAACTGTCGAGGGCTTTGTCGGCGCTTGGGTATGCACAGTCATATTCGGCTACGGCGCAACAATCCTCCTGAAGCAGTACAAGTATTTCACTTGCCCAGTCAATGATCTGGGCTCTAACCTCCTGACGGGCCTCGAGTGCACTCCAAACCCTTGCTTCAAAGCACAGCCATACACCATGCCAGAATGGACTCACATTAACAAGACCTTCCACATCGCCCCGGTCCAATTCCACGTTTTTGTCCTTTCTACCTTTGCCTCCCTTATTGCTCCATTCGGCGGCTTCTTCGCCTCTGGGCTGAAGCGGACGTTCAAAATCAAGGACTTTGGAGAATCCATTCCCGGCCATGGTGGCATTACCGACCGAATGGACTGCCAGTTCATCATGGGCCTGTTTGCCTATATGTACTACCACAGCTTCATTGCCGTTCACAAGGCCAGTGTTGGAGGAGTCATCGAGAACGCCATCACCGGCTTAACGGTTGACGAACAGATAGAGCTTATCAAGGGGCTGAGCAAGTACCTGTACAACCAGGGTGTTGTCTCTGAATCAGTAAGTATCTTGTCCAAAAACCGTAGATAAACAGCCTTGCTAATATACCTATAGCTCGTGGAATGTTTGAACGGAGATTATAGACGACTCCGTCGATGATTGTGCTTTTCTTGGTCCTAGAATGGGTTGCCGGCTGCGATGCTGCTATCAGGCCGCTTACCCTTGTTATGCCATGTTCTTTTATCCGCTGGTTTTTTTCTCGTCTTTCTACTTCGACTTGTATCATTCAACATATCACTTGATGAATATTTTGGGCCTTCTCCTAATCCTCTTTTATTGCATCATTTTATTCTCCCTTCACCCCCGAGCCCCCCAAAAAGATAACCGGTGCATTACATCATAACTGTATAGGCTTCTCATTCGAACGTGGATCACCTTCTCATATCATCTCTTACAGCAATCCTTTCCCGCCAGGAGCTCGACGGCAACTCTTTTACCTTTTATGAAATGAAAATATCTCTGCTTTTAATAAATGGCTTGTTCTGCATTGCTTCCTGCTATCGTCTCTAATAGTTTCCGCTTCCATCTGCCATAGCTATCTTTTGTACAACCAAAACCAACTCCCTGTAGCTCTTTGAAATAGTGGGCATTTCCTAGTTAGTAGCTCATTATGTGTCTCCATTGAAAGATAGAGTACAGGCTTGCCGTAAAGCGGAGGTTTCATCAGGAATTCTTTCAACCATGCCTAATCCCATGAAACTTTACAAGCAGGACGAAGAATCGAGGCCAGCCGGCTAGTTTCTTGCCCAAATCAATCAAATATTCGGCCAGGTCTCGAAATGGCTCAGCTTCTGGGTCATGAAAGCTTTGGCCACAGCGCAGCTGTGACAGCATGTACCCAGGATGGCCATATGTGGGGTGTCTCTCTTCACATCCACACTGGAAGGGGCTGTCGATATCAGTCACAACTATGATGTTGTGCCAGATACGCAGTGGATTTCTCGCCGAACCCTCAGTTGAGAGCTGAATCCCACTACACCGTATCTTACAGCGCTCACTCCTCAACTTCGTATTCTTCCATCTCGACCTTGAAGTACGCTGCCACGGTCTCGCGTTCAGCCTGCGCCTGCTCAGGGTCCAACATGAACCGAATCGCCGTATCTCGGCTGCGCTCATGGGCTTTAGCTACAGAATCATGAGCGGCTGTAGGCATCATTGGGTTTATGGGTGGTGCAGGAGGTGTTTCGGGGCGGTCCTTGCTGTGTCGGTGATGGCTATTTTTAGATTTCTTTGAAGAAGTCCCGTTCGATACACCATTGCTTTCTGCCTTCCTCTTCTTCCAGTAAGCGAATCGTGGAATCTTATAAGAGTCCGCTTCTTCATTCAACGGTATGCGGATTTTTAAGAATACGTCAAGGCTAAAGTCAGGGCCAACTGAAGTTGACGATCGATTATGCGTGTATAGTTCAAGCAGATCGAGTATGGTTTCTGGAAATTTATCTGGTCAGAATAACAAACGATGACAAGGCGGGAGATTGGGAAATTTCTTACCCATGACTTCAGCTCTTGATGTTTCCCATAATTTATATTCTTCCTCCGAGTGTATCTTGTCTACCGGCTCCTCGAGAAGCCTGGCTGCTAGCTCGAGACAGGCAAAGGCCATGGTAGCAGAAGTTTGCTTGAGAGGCGCAAAAGTTCTGTACAGGTCCAAACTTATGGTGTATGCGACTCGTCCAACTTTGGAATCCTTGTCAAGGCCGCACTGCCTTGTAAGTTTCATCAGGATCTTCTGAGGGTGACGATTTCGGAAATCAAACCCAGAAGATTCTAGCATCAATCTCTCAAGACCGATAATAGACCGAGAATGGGATTCAAAAATCTGCGAATGCCATAGTTAGAAAGACGACACAATAAACAGTTCGTGGGAAGTGTAAATGTATAATGCAGCCAGTACATACCGGGTCATCGGCAGATAATTGTTCTGTTGGAGGTAGTTTAAGATTATACGAGCAACATAGGATATCTCTAGATTTCTTTAACGTGTCCTCGATCTTGCAGGCGGTAAATAGAGCAGCAGCAGCCGCTTCCTGTAATCGAAAACCCGTAAGTAAAGAGAACCTCCAGGGATAGCTGCTAGCCTGTAATAACATGGTCTTGATACATACTATGTAGTTATACTCATTGTCCGGGTGGACCAGCCGGAATTTGTGATAGTAAATTGATGCTGTGTTGAACGTCCTGACCGGCCTGTAGGTATAAATTAGTGAGTTGAGCAAAGAAACCGGGGACGGGGCCAAAGACAGGTAACAGAATCACACATACAGGTGAAGAGCTTTGCGGACATTATCTATCCAGGTAATTCCCTGGAGTCGATTGCTGTCTTCCCGGAGAGGATTAACCCCCGTCGCAGCAAAGCAATCTTGCACGGTTTTTTCAAATATATAGGGATTGGCGACTTGGATAAAGGATGGGTGAGGTGCCACCGGCGCTACATCTGCTGGCTGCGCCTCGGGCGTGCTCTCCTTCGCCGTCGGCGACATATTTCAATGCCGGTGGTCTGGTGCGTTCAAGTCAGTTGTAGCGGTGTTGAAATATATCCAGCAGGATAGACTTAGCTTTCCAGAAAAGCGCGGTTGAAAGCTCGCGGCCGGCATCATGGAAGGTTGGCGCGCGGCAAAATGTATTTCCGGAAAAGGCAGTTCTGCCGCGCCAAACTCTAACATATCATTTCTCGAGTTCTTCTTTCTCGAAGCAATGATGATCATCTATCATTTTTACGAGGATGATCAGTGGTTTGATATGGATTTGCTCATTATCTAGGATGCTCCAACGAGCGCTTCATGAAAGCTAACGATTTTTCTACAAAATACCCCAGCAGCGATCCAACCGCTCCATGAGCGCTTCATCCGGATACCTGGTTATTCCCACTCTTTTCACTACGTGCTTTTCTCAGGTGCTTTTCCGTCTTGGAATGGTTGGTAAGCGCAAGACTATCTGTAAAAGAACGATTGCATGGCGAGCAAAAGTTATGTTTCTCCTGCTTTTGATGATCCTTCAGGGAATGCAACTTCGCTGCCGAAAAGAGACATTGGGCTGCCATGCACTTATAAATATGCGATGTTGCTACATGCCTTTCAAAGCTGGACGGACTGTTCATAACCTCGTCACACTGATCGCAGTAACAGTGTTGAATTGTTCGTTGGTGCTGTTCTAATTCCCTTTGGGTTTGGAACACCTCTTTGCAAGTCGGGCATGGCATGCGCATATGGTATACAAGGTTGTGTTTGCGCTGGATATCCTCGTCTCGGAAGTAGCAACAACACACGCCGCAAAAGCTGTGGTTTGTTGCTTGCTGGTGAGCCCACAGCTCGTCAACACTTGCAGATACCGAAGCACATGTAGGGCATTTGAAGTTATGTGCCACATCCTTGTGCTTGTCCAGGAACGTCTCGTCCGCAAAATAAGCGTGGCAAAGCCCGCAATAATTGTGGTTTTCGGTCATTTGGTGATGTTGAAGCCCTATTATGGTGTTGAAGCCCGCCTCGCATTGAAAACAGATGATTCTATAGACCATTGTCGAGGCGGGCTTGGACGGTGAACTATCAGGACTGCACCAACGTCCTCTTTCTGATATATGGGTTTGCGTACTAGGCGACGGTGGCCCTGAATTACAGGCTCCTTCGGATAGTGCCGGTTTATTGAGAGCTCGGCCTGGCTTCCTGTCTCGCATTGCATGGTCAAAGTCACAGTTTCCAAGAAAGGCCTTCAAGGGCTCGGATGTGATGCTCTGTTTGCTCTCTAGGTTGGCAACCTGAGCCTCATCCGTCTCATCATCTTGCATGTCAAGAAGATTATCCAGGGCTGGCCGTATTACATTGTGTGTCCTTGTATCCCAGTGCGAAGTCTCCATCAGCGTATCATGGCCACTAAGGGGTTGTGGTAATATGTTACGACGTGATGTGTTGACGTTGCAATCCTGGCTCGCGTCCGATAATTCTTTTGTAGGAGAAACTTGAGGCCTAATATTGCCCCGGACATTCCTATATTTATGTTAGTTTTGACTTCTAGTCATCCTAATAGACATTTTCTCATACCACGAATGATTGAGTCTTTCATGCTCTTGAAAACTATACCAACTACCAAATCCCAGGTCGCATTTTGGACATACTATAGCATTTCCTTCGCATGAATGTGCTTGGTAGTCCTCTTCTGAGGCAATTGGTATCCCACAGCTTTCGCAATGGAACATTTCAATATAGTTGAGCCTGTTATATACGCTGTGTCAGGCACAAAGTAGTATTGCCGATGTGCTAGAAACCGTACTTAGACATATTTGACCCGATAAACCTACAATGGATAGAATAAAACCTGCTGTTCTTATATATATATAATTAAAACACTATCTTTATATGAACAACAGTCTGGAGCACATATGGCCTTTGTTTCCCACCTCTACTGAGCCCAGTATAAGGTTCAAATTTTATAAAAACGGAGACAGATGAAGGCGGACAATCAAGGACAGGGATAGCACAGCGATAATATACTCCTGTAAATCCTTTTTTACTTCCAGCGGTGCTTTTTTATTCTATCTTGTAGCTCTTAGCATTAGGAGCCCTATTAAATTTGGTTTGCCTTCTGCTTAATATTCCACAAAATGTATTAGGAAGGAAAGTTGAACCACCTGACAACAAATTTGACATCATAGGATACAATCTCTATGTATCAATAAAGTAATGCAGCATTACTTTGATAGTTTTACTATAAACAGATACGAAACTTTAGCCAGTAGTAGACACATGCACCTTAAAACTTGTACTTCCAAGCCTACTTAGCTTAGCAATGACCTCATGATTAATAATGCACAATATTGAAGTTTTGCTATATAAAAGCTGTCAAAGCACTTGAAATATACGGATTGGTAATTCAATTCACTCAAAGGAAAAGAGGAGAAAATATCTAGAAACAATGGGGCTCCCCCCTGATGCTGATATCCACCCAACTGCAACCGGTCGAGCGAAGGAGGTCGTTGACAAGCACTCCAAAGAGCAGCCACTCAAGCTATACTCAGGCTGGTTTTGCCCGTATGTTTCAAGTTTCATTCTCTAACAGATAGACATAAAAGGATGCCATATTCTCTTATGACAAGTTTCTTTGACAATTGAATGATATTAACCAGAAAATAGGTTCGGTACGATATTCCATTCGGATCTCTCCATATAAACAAAGAACATACCTTGAAAGAAGTGGCCCTAACACACGAGATATAGTTCAGCGAGTATGGATCGTTCTCGAGGAGAAAAAGATCCCGTATCAATATATTGAAGTGAATCCCTATAAAAAACCGGACTCTCTTCTTGCCCTTAATCCACGGGGTCTAGTGCCAACGCTTGCTTGTCCAACTATCCAGCCAGATGGATCCACGGCCGTTAAACCGTTATATGAATCCACTGTGATCAATGAGTTCCTTGAGGATGCATTCCCCAATCCAGAGCGGCCATTGCACCCGGCAGATCCATACCAAAAGGCAAGGGGACGTATCTGGATCGACTATGTGACCTCGCGAATCACCCCTTCTTTCTACCGTTTTCTTCAATACCAGGGCGAAGAGGAGGGGTTGAACAAAGCCAGAAAAGAGTTTCTAGGTCATTTAAAGGAATTCATCCTAGCGATGGATGAGATTGGTCCTTTCTTTCACGGAAGCAATTTTATGATGCCGGATATAATGCTCGCACCTTTGGCAATTAGATTCTGGATTATTGACCAATTCAAGAAAGGTGGGCTAGGTATACCGGCTCCAGGTGAAGGAGGGAGTGATGAAGTTGTTTGGAATAGGTGGAGAATGTGGTTGGCAGCAGTTGAGACAAGGGAAAGTGTGGCTTCGACTATGAGTGATAAAGAACACTCTATGCCTATTTATAAACGCTATGCAGATGATGTTGCTCAGAGTGAATTGGCAAAAGCAACAAGGGCTGGAAAGGGTGTACCTTGAACCTCTTTAACTTAGACAGAATGAAATACCTCCCTTTTGCGCCTTCGAGAGAGCAAATGTCTAAAATATCATTTTCCATATTTTTTCAACAGCCTTTGCATTGTGGACATGGCAGATAAGCCATATCCCCCACCAAAAATGGCATTGTGGTTGAGTTGATGATATCTAAGAGAAAAAAATAACAAGACGTCAGCGTTCCTCGTTACAATTTGATTTGTAATTCTGAGAGTGGAAAAGACCTACAATTCGTATAGATCAATCCGGTCTTCGTATTCTTCTACCGGTTCGGTTTTTGGCACAATCTGGTGATATTCTTTGAAGAACTGGCTCCCAAACCCACCAAACATCTTCATGATACCCAGTTCAAATTCACTGTGGGCATAGCATGAGGATGGGTCGTAGACCACGTCACCTACCGCAGGTTCTTCACTAGCCTGTCCCACAGACGCTCGGCATATCTTCCCTACATCAGTGTTCCCGCTCCAGAGATCTCCATGAACGATAACAGGAGTTACCGGTTTCCCATTCCCTGCCTTATCGAACCCAAGGTGGCCATCGCCCAATAAGCGAGGAACGACTTCCTGGGCGGTCCTTTCCACCAGATCTCGTAAACGTTTATCTTTCCCGTTTCTTCTTTCAGATTCTTCAAGGACAGTTCTCAACCGTTGATTTGCGTAAAAATCTGCCCACGAACGCCTAAATTGATTGGGTTGCCTTACATCCCCACAGAAAGTCGGGACCGGAAACCCAAATTGAGGCACTCTCGCATCTTCCACGTTTCCATCATCACTCCCTTCTGCACTATTCAACTTGAAATTTGTAGTTGCTGCTTGCCTGACCTCCTCACTGGTTGGTGGGGCCGGTGCCGGAACGGAATGCAATTTGCCCAATCTAGCTGCTAAGCTAGCTGGGTCCGAAGCTGGTCTGCGGCCGAGAGTGCCACCCAGTTGCAAAAATTCCGTGACGAGGAACCAGCTGGACGATGACTTGGGTATTGCTCCACCGTTGTTATCATCGTCGTCATCTTTGATTTCACCCCATGCAATTGCCCGAGGGCACATATCTGGAACCGCACCGGAGATTGCATTGAGGCTCGAATATTCACCTCTAAACATGGCTCCTTCTTCTGGGAAAGATGACGACGAGGTGGATGATGATATTTTCACGAAGAAATCTTTCTCTAGGCTGGATTTGTTTCCATCCTTGCCTGTGCTAGAAATTGAGGCCTTAAGGTGGGCTGTTTGAGCGAAGCCTGACCCTCCATGAAGTGGCGTAAAGGACGTCCCAGCCCCATCTAGGGGCAGAGAGAGGGCCTTGAGGACAGATCTAGGAGCTTGACCAGCTGCACGAGGCATCTTTTCGGAACTCTGCTTTTTTGTACTTTTCTGTGTTGGAGAGACGATAGTCGCTTTATATTGATATTCCGACGAAGAAGGTTGTTTTGTCCCGGTTCTGGCCCTGTTTGGTCTCTCGGGAGGTCGTTGACGATGAGCTCATCGCGCAGGCCTGGCCCATCACGTGTTTCATCAATTTCGAATACTAACCCCCCCTGAATATCATCATGAGGACAGCAGCGTGAAATGAAGGTGTATTTTTTTTTGTAAACTATATTCTACACGTTATGAAGCGTAAGGAGTGGCTGAAATAGATACATCATCATGAGAAACTAACACGCTAGACGGCAGTTTTATTGGCCCAAGAGCGTCTTCATCCAATCCAAGGCCGTTTTTGTCCGTTCTCTAACATCAGATTCGCTATCAATTTCCAAACTGCTCAGACGTTCCATAACTCCTAAGCTCTTCAGCCTCATGGCACGCTCAACCCGGCTAGCTCTATCGGTCTTGTCATCATCAAGAGTGAGATTAATCACTATCCAGACGCAATTTGCCCGAATCTGCCAGTTCGAGTGGCTTAGCAAGGCCATGGTTAGTTTGAGCAGGTCTTGGTGGAAGACTAGCAGGTGGCGATGTCGTGAGACGCCAGCGGCAATGTGGATCAGGACATAAGTCACTGCGCGGATTATTTCGGTAGGGTGGAGTATTGATTTTTGCTGTGAGGTGGTTAATTTGTCTTTGAAGGAGGCTATAGAAGCGTTGGCGGTGGGAAGAGGTCGAGGACGGAGTTTGCTTGCGAGGATGTCTAGGAAGTCGGTCTGGCCGAACTTCTGGAGGAGATAGTCGATCATATCGGGCGCTCCCGGGCCACACATGATGTTTCGAAGCAAGTCAAAAAGTTCCTCCTGTGCTAGCGTATCGTCTTGGCGTAGTTTCTTGGTCTGGTCCAAATCTCCATTTAGCGCCAGCCTGCGCTTCCGAACATTCTCGGCGGAATGAGTATCAACGGCAGGTTTTGAGGATATCGAACTGTCTGGAATATGGTCATCGAAGTCCATCATTGGAGACTCTGATTCCAGGCCGCTGGGTATCACCGGGTTGAGGATATCTACTTGTTCGCCAAATGAATTTGAGGTGCCCATCTCTATGAGTGAGGATGGCAGCTCGCTTGCAACGTCGTCCTGTCGTCTCCTGGCACTGTGAGGATCGTTAGGGTCGTGAGAGAGAACCTGTTTGATCCACTCGATACCGAGAGCCTCTAGGATATCTTTCTTCATCTTGTTTGGTACATTATAGGAGATGTGTTTGAGAGACCAGAGGGATTCTATTCTAAGGTTTGCATTTGGTGAATGGGAATTTTCGCATAGTAGCGGGACCATGTTTGCCTCAAGAAGAGCCTGCACGTAGGTTAGCTTGAAGAGTGGTTCAATCATGAAAGGGACAATTTTTTGGGAAAAGAATATATATATACATACCTCCTTCATTGGGCTGAAATCAAGGGCCAAGTTACACATTACAGATGTGGCCGCAATCTGTATTTCGATATTGCTGGATTTAACCAAGTCACATATTGGCGTAGCAATGCCGGCATCAATCAAGCTGGTTCTCAGCACGCTGACTGATCGAGTCAACGATCTAGCAGCGGCACAAGCTGCAAGTATAACTGGCGTTGTGTTCCCTTCCAATTCAGTAATGCAAGTCTTATTCCCTAGTACTGTTGTTTCTGGATTCCAGGGCTTCATTGAGTCAATGATGTGCTGAACAACACCAAGATCGCATATAGCCTTTCTGTAATCATCGTTGACCAAGGAGAGTGCGGCGAGGGCTTTGAGAATGGCTTCTCGATATTTGATCTTGGAGAGGGCCTGGCGGGTGAATCCTGGGGGTCCTAAAGACGAGTCTGAGTCTGTTGACTGAACTAGGACTGTGGCAGGTCTCTTTGTTGTACTCCACATGGGGGTCCCTGCTTCCGAAGTTGGTGCAAACGACTCCTTGAGCATCTGGGCAAGTTTCTTGATAGCACCGCTATCAACGGCGAACTTTTGCAGCTCTCGGCTCTCCATGACCAAGGAGGCTAGCACAGCGGGAGCTTCCTCTTTAACACGCAAGGTACTTGAGTTCTCGTAGCCATCGGAAGTAGAGGAGTCTTCGGCATGGTGAGCACTGTCGAGCATTCTGACTAGGAGAGGAACCAGGAGAAACCCGAGCATCGGGACGCGGCTCTTTTTCAGGAGATGATGGCGGAATAGGGTGGCAAGTATTCGAGCTGCCATTAGACGGACGTAACCACGGTCTGCTCGGGCAACATAAAGCAACCAGGATACCAACACACTCTCTGGCTCTTCTGGAGCAGGACTATCGGTACAAGGCGGTTGGGGGCCAAAGAACTGCCCTCGCTTGTCATACTGAGGTTGCGAGCCCAGTGGAGGGAAATTGGATGAGCCATTGTTTTGCATTGGCTGCACGGACGGGAGAAGGGAATCAATAGGATTCAGGACGTTGCGTTTGGTAAAGCCATAGCCGGATGAGTAGGAAGATCTCCATGGGCCTTTCTTAGCGTCACCGAGGTAGAGGTCATAGAATGACCGCGGAAAGACGGTGACCAAAGCGGGACATGTCAAGAGGTGTTCTGCGCGAGCGGCGGACTGTTCGATGATGACGGCAATCGCACGGAGGATGGGAGTTAGTTTTGCATCGGCTGGAGCAGGATCTGGTATGTATCCCAATGCGCCGGAGTTGGTGCAGGAGTTCTCTGCTCCGGGAAGGACAAACCCTCCTGCAACGACGAAAGCTGCCAGCCTTAGACCGAGGACATCCAAAACGCCGCACTCAGCCAGAAGGCTCTTCTGCTGTTCTCCGGAGCATGTCTTTGAGATGAGGTCTGCTACAAGCTCTATGCAAGGTTGTGCACCGGGAGAGTTGCCTGGTTGCTGTAGAATGCCGCGGAAAGTAGGGATGTACTTGCGGGTGAAGAGCAGGGCGCCCATGGGCTGAGTCTGGTTATCTACATTTTGATATACCAAGGCAAGCTGGTCCGCAATGGTGTTGAGGGTTCGAAGGACGGCGAGGGCGAGGGATCGAGGACACGAGGGTGATGATAGGACGGAGAGCAACGAGGGAATGGTCTCCCCAGCCAAAATAGGCGCGGTATACGCCGGCCCACCTAGCAAAAAGTAAGAAGTATTAGTATTGAGTGCTGCTGCACAGACCCGATATAGATCAAAGAAGCAAACCGAAAAAAATAAAATAACAAAATAAAATAAAAAAGGGAGCGCATACCAAGGGTGAGGCTGCCGATGATTGTAATGGCCTGGAAGCACATCTCATCCTCCTCTGTGGTGTGCTGTTTCGGGCTATGAAAATCGGCTTTCCTGGCCGCCACGCCACGCCGGCTTAACAGGACATCTGACAGGAGCGGCAGGACGCCCAGCTCCGTCCAGGCCTGCTTCTTCTGGTTATGGCCGATGATATCATTCTTGAGCGCGCGGAGGGCGGCAATCCGGCCAGCGGTTGAGTCGGCGTTGCGAACATCGTCGAGGAGGTGCGGGCTAACGACTTTCGTCATCCTGCAATGCAAGGAAAAGTATCAAAGGCAGGCAGGCAGACTGACGACGTGAGGCCAGCCCGCAGATGCTACGGATGGAAAAGACGGAGGAATGGAAAGCTTCTCCTCGATCTTTGCCTGGCTCTTGAGTGTGTTTCTGGTGTTTGGAGCAGGCCAGGCGGGACGAGAAAACGGTGTAGGACAGCCGAGAACAGGAGGGCCGGGGGAGGCAAACAGGGAGAAGAAGAAACAAAGCAGACGCAACGGAGAACGTCGCGCAGGTAGTTATTCCACACGGCCTGCGGGTATTGTAGGGGATAATATCGAGGGAGGGAGCTCGACTCCGGCGTTTTGGCAGGAGAGGTTTTCGGTGAGTTAGGAGTTAAAGACCCGAATATAAACTTGGAAGTTAAGAGTAGTTAGCTGTGTAGTTAAACATCGCAGTAGTGACCCCTGCCAGCAAGGAGCCCACCCACTCTCGCTCTCTTTCTCTTTGTCTTTGTCTCGTCGCGCTCGCCCTTCAGCGTCTCTTCTGTTGCACTCCGAATGTTCTTCTTCGTCTTCGTCTTCTTCTTCGTCTTCTTCGTCTTCTTCTTTGGCCGCCCAAAAAGACGCCCGTCGTTCGTCTTTGCCCCAAAAGAGAACTGCTTATGTAACATGATTATCTAAGCGAACTGCTCTCCCAAAGAAGTCTAGCGCTGATGATCTTATCTAATCAAGCCTCGGTCTGGCCCGGCAAGCTCCAGCCAATCACCTTCGCCGCTGCTCGGCTCCTTAGTCATCCATCCCCAGATCACATGACATCATGCAAACCATCACGTGACATGATCTGTGCTCCATTTTCACGTGACTAAACCCTAAAAATGTCTTTTTTTTTCTGCCATCCGCCACCGCCTTCTCCCCCTTTTTTTGCAAAAAAAACGAAAGCCTAAATTGAAAATTAAAAAAAAAGAAAGTAAAAAAATAAAAATAAACACCGCAAGTAAAAAAAACTTCCTTTTTTTTCCTTTAGCAACTTCGTCGACCTTTAAGGCTTTCTCTCTCTCTCTCTCTTGCTGTTGTCGTCGTCGTCTTCCTCCCTTTGCTGCGTCGTCTCGTTTCTTTTCTGATATCCTCTGGCGCTCCCTCGTTCTGTCCCCCGGGGCCCTCTTTTCCCTCCTCCTCCTCCTCTCTTTCTTTGGCTATACGATGCGCAGCTCGATGTTGCTGCAGCCCGCCGCTCGCTCGCCCCTGCCGCCTCGCCATAGACCCTGTGCTCCTCGCCCACGTGCGCCCCTCCATGCACATCGCCAGCAGCGACTCCAGCGACTCCAGCAGCAGCAGCAGCCAGGCGACGGAGCAGGAGAAGCAGGAAGAAGACTCGCAGACGCAGACTCGCAGCGGCGGCGATGATGGCCTCCTCCGCCGCCTCCCTGTCGCCGACCACTGCCGCGCTGCTACGCGCCTCGCCGAACTCTCGTCCTCACCACAACCACAACCACCACAGTCACAGTCACAGTCACAGTCACAGTCACAGTCACCAGAGTTATAGCAGCAGTCTCCAGCAGCGTCCGTCTCCTCTCCTGGCCTCGACCACTCCTCGCTCCTCGCCGCGGCAGACAGAGAACAACAACAACAACAACAACAACCAGCAGCATTCGGCAGACAGCGGCTCCTGCTCCTCGCCCGAGATCGAGCAGCTGCGGACGACGTTCAAGCGGCAGACGGTAGATGCGGGCACGCAGTACTCTCGGCCGTCGACCCCGTCTGATCCTGCTGCCGCCGGTGAGAGTTCACGTATGCCGGGCACTGCCATAGGGACCAAACGCTCCCCTCCAGATGCGACGAAAGTGATTGCGGCCCCCGGACCTGCGTCCGCTCCAGCTCTCTCTAAAAACCCTCACGCCCAGCAACAACGACAGCAGCAACAACAAAAACAACAGCAACAACAACAACAACTGCCACAGCAGCAACAACAGTCTCGCCAGCAGAGCCAGCGCCGGCAGCAATTGGATGATGATGACAGGCCGCCGGAAGGTTCGGCCTCCAAGAGGTTAAGGCCTGCCAAACCCCCGGTCAAGCTTCTCCCTCGACGCTATGAAGCTGCAGACCCGCGGGACCTGGTAGTCCTGATCTCAAGCATGATCATGGAGCTCATCCGCTTCAACGACCAGATCCCGCTCCGGGACGGCAGGCTGACTCGCTTTCACTCCCGCTCTCCGCCCCGGATATCGGTCCAGGACTACCTGCAGCGTCTCACCACCCACGCAACGCTCTCGCCCCCCATCCTGCTCAGCATGGTGTACTACATAGACCGTCTTTGCGCGCTCTACCCGGCCTTCACCATCTCCAGCTTGACCGTCCACCGGTTCCTCATCAGCAGTGCCACCGTCGCCAGCAAGGGTCTCAGTGACAGCTTCTGGACCAACAAGACCTACGCCCGAGTAGGGGGTATCAGCGTAGAGGAACTGGCCCTCCTGGAGCTAGAGTTTCTCTGGAGGGTGGAGTGGCGTATCGTGCCCCAGCCAGAGGTCCTTGTTGACTACTATCTCAGTCTGGTCGAGCGCTGCGACGACTACGAAATGCAACCAGAGCTTCCTCCGCCCATCCCCCCGCCAGTGACGGCAGCCGGAGGTGCTCGGTCAATCCGGGCTCCTCCTACTACTACTGCTCCTCCTGTTGCTCCTCCTGCTGCTCCTCCTGCTTCTGCGCCTGCACCCGCTACTTCCTCTGCGCCAGCCGACTCCCAACCCAAATCCAACATAAAACCTGAGCCTTCAACCGCCACCGAAAAGACCGAACCAGACTCGGCGCAGAGCACATCATCTTCTTCCACATAGCTCATAATACTCAACCCAACGCTATAATACTGGGTTATTCTGCATTCTCTTCACGTTCTAGCTCATGCACTGCTTGGTTCGGGATTCTCTTTTCGCCCCTTTTTATTTTATTTTTTGTTTGGCTGGCCGGCTTCAGGCGTTTGTTTGGGTTTGTTCTTCTTCGTGTGTATTCTTTTATGCAAATAGATGATTTTAGAAAAACGGCTGGAGCTGCTTCACTGGGCTTTTTCCGTTCGATCTTTGATCTATACATACGTGCGGTAAATAGTTCTCACGCAAAGAGAGTCAACTGTCAGGCAGCGCCAGTTTCACATGCCGCTGCATTAGTTAGTTAATGCTACTCTCTCCTCTTCTATCCCGCCCATATTTTTATATTATTACTTGCAGTATTCAACTTCTATATAGACCTTCCCATACGGCTCTCTGTATCCTATTCACCCTACTACTCTAAACATTCATGACCATAAAAGATACGGGAGTGTTCAACATCTCCCCCTTTTGCCGTCTTATCTGCCCATTGTCGATGTAGTTTTTAGTTTAGGGCAACCAGGGCTTGGCACAAAATTCAACTCCAGCTTCTTCTTCCAGCCTCGACAAAGTCATTGCATACAACATTTGACAGCTATGGACGATAACTCGATGGGCCATGCATATCAATGATAGTACTTGGAACATTCTATAAACTACAACATGCTGTTGCGCAGTCTGTCTTGCCTCAGCTAATCTTCCGCTCAAAGGTAGGCAGACCCATCCATTTATTTCTCCCTCTACCGGGATACACTGCCGCATTACTAACCTGATATACAGTCATATCACTGCATCAAAGCCGGCTTCCATACCCGTACTATGACGGTAGAGGAAAGATTAAGGGGTATCAAACCCTTACAAGGAGAACTGGACACTCTGCCTTCTATCCAGGAACTTCGGCCAGTTGATTCATTTGGTTCGAACCACCTCACCCTCCACTATGTTGAAGCAGACCGTGTTCTAACGGGCTTATAGAAGAAGCATACGTCGCTGAGATCAACATAAAGTCGTCCAATGTAGTTGTCAAACTACTTGATACCCATTACCCGAGAAACCCTGAAGTCAGCCGGTCCCATCTGCGCAGGCTCCTACGGCCAGAAAATCTCCCGGAACCTTTG
This sequence comes from Trichophyton schoenleinii, assembly GCA_018357685.1. Classification (NCBI taxonomy): domain Eukaryota; kingdom Fungi; phylum Ascomycota; class Eurotiomycetes; order Onygenales; family Arthrodermataceae; genus Trichophyton; species Trichophyton schoenleinii. The sequence goes on from WOFF01000002.1 coordinate 4,934,796, forward strand.
AGACAGGAGCTTGAAGAGGCCCAAGGACCAAAGCCCACTGCTTCAATCCATGTGCTCATCCCACCACCTTTGCCGGGAATATCAGAGCTGCAGGCCCTACTGGCACCATATACCCCGAGAATATCACCATCCAGTCACAGTGGATCCGACACCACCACCACCACCACCACCACCGCAACGACGGAACAACCATCACCATCACCAGAACCAGACAAACTGCCTACAGTCCGGATCCAAAAGACACTCATCTCTACCAAACCACCTACAACACCCGCCGAAGCACTCGAATGGTCCCGCACAAAATGGTCCACGATATATAACCCTGCAGCACGAGTTGCAGCCCATGCACCACCACAAGTCCAGCTTGTGCGAGCCAAAGCTTCAATATATCCCCGAGCAGGCTTCTTTTTGGCCTTAGCAAAGGAAGTAGCGAATGAAACATTACAATCCGGTCGAGGCCGTGGTGTAGGCGTGGTTATCGTTGACCCTGAACTCACAGTCGGGAAGCCAGATGACACAAACGACCTATTGAATGCCGTTGTTGCAGTTTCAGGAGATACGAGGTGGTGGAAAGCTTCGCTAGAAGATGTGCACGAGCGCAAACAACTTCAGCAAAAGGAATATTCCATTGACGATGAGGCTGGGCCCGAAAGCCATGCGGTTATGCGGGGCATATCAATGGTGTCGAGAAAACGAATAGCGTTGAACAAGCCTGTCACCGATAAAGTGGAAGTATCTGCTGCTCCTTCGGAAGCAGAGTCTGCCCCGATATCATCGACTTCCCTTGAATCTCATTTCTTTCAATTGCCTAATCTACTCAAGTCCTCGAAGGGTGGGTATCTGTGCACAGGCCTAGATTTGTACATTACGCATGAGCCATGTATATGCTGCTCGATGGGGATGCTGCTTTCGCGTTTCCGAAGCATCACCGTTTTGAATTCTGGTATGCGAAGGTCCGCGGAGAGCAATGCGCTGGACGCTGTGAATGGGTACGGACTGCACTGGAGAGAAGAGCTTAATTGGAGAGCCATTGGGTTCGAGTTTTTCGAACCAGGTGGGGAAGGCAAGGCTGAAAGGGAAAAGGAGTTTAACGCTTGAGCCATTGTCACATATTGCTTTTGTTGCATTCTATGGATGGGGAAAGGATAGACAGGAATCGCATTTCGTTGGTATTCTTGAGCTCGTTTATTTGCTTTGTGGCATGGCGCTTAGGAAAAGGGGGTGGGTGATAAGTAGCACGGCTTTCACTCTGTGATGCTTGGCCTGTCAACTTGAAGAGTATGAAATGAAATAAAATAAGTACAAGGAAGTTAAAATATGTGGAAACAAGAATAGGTGCTTTTTTTTTTTTTTTTTTTTTTTTCTGAGCTTTTGTTTTTCAATGGAATAAAGAGGAAACAGACGGGTGGTTGGTAATTAGTTAAAGTACATAGGTAGGATAGAATAGAACCGAAATGCCAATAAGACCGATTTATTTTATCCCCAACCCCCAGAAATAACCGAAAAAAAAATATGACAGGGTTAAAAAAAAGGAATAAGCCCGCCTCCATTGTATGAGAATGAGATGAATCATAATCACCAGCATGCATCATAATCCCAATAGCCGATTTTTGTAGAATAATACCATTCTGCCGCCGTGAACCAGGCCGTAAATGTTTTACAACAGAACGTTGGTCATCATCATAGCCAAATTAAGGAATGGGAACATAAATCGAAAGTGAGATGGAGAGGGTGGATGAGAGGGTTAAGCCTCTCGATTTTTTACTTTGCGTCTCGGAGAACGGCTGCCCACTGAGTAATTGGTGGGATTCGGTGGAGAATGGGGTCGTTAGGCGTTTTTTGAGCAATGGAGATGAACAACGCTTCAAGGCGCTGTATCAGAATATCCATGATGCGAGGTCCGATTTCGCTAATGGAAGGGTCCTGAACGTCGAAGTTAGTAAGGGTAGGTTATATCCGTAGAATAATGGCAAACGGCTTACCGAAATATTGACAGTGCGAAGAACGTGCTGCAACCAATTCAAACGCTCCATAATGTGGGTGTCCATAGAAGCGGTCACTGCTGCACTGACAGAGAGGGCAACCACAGGTGACAAGCTTCCGAGGTATGATGGATTGTAATTCACAAATAAGTTACTGAAGAGTTCAGACTGCTGGGAAGATTGAAGCCACTATACGGAATATATCATTAGCATCAAACAAGCTTCTAACGGGAGTTTTGTTATGGCACGTGTGGATATACCTTAATAGACGCCTCTTCGTATCTTCTCTCCTCCATAAGCTGGCCGATCTGAGTAAGTTCGCTGGGTTCGTCAGAAGGCTGGACGTTTTGAACCTCGCGCTGCTCGGGGACGGCTTGCTTCTGCGGAGACTCTGGCTCCTTCACAGCCATCTGTTTGTGGAGCTTGAGTATCTCGGCCCCGAAACTATTCTGAGCCTGGGCAATCGTGGACATGGAGTCATTCATGTTGTTGACCAGTGACACAAGCTGGTCGATTTTGACGCTGTCCTTGAGCTGCTGGTTTTCAAGATGCTTCATTTTGGTAGCGAATTTCCGTTCGACATCTCTGGCGACCTTCTCCGCAGTATGAGCTTGCTCCTCCTTGAATACCGAGACAATATTCTTAACGGTATTTGCAAGTCCCCTGTCAAGGTGGCTAGTGATGGACGGCAACATAATCTCAGTCATGGCACGGACAGTAGCAGGAGTTTGCATAGCTTTAGCAATTGCGTCTGGCAAGGCGGCCTTGACTGCACCATTGATTTGTCTATCAAGGGCAGAAGCGGTATTATCCTTCAAAGCTGGAAGCACAGACTGCTTAATGCTTTCGGAGACAATGTGGGCAAGTGTTTTCTCAACATTTTCAGACAACGTCTTCGAAACTAGGCGCAATACTTCATCCTGTCGAATAGTCGCAAGCTTATCTTGAGCGCGACGATCGTCTTCGAAACGGCGATATACGGTATCGAGTCCACCATTAAGGGATGCAGTGAACATTGATGTCAAATTCTGTTCGATCTTCTGCACCTCCTTAGACAAAGCTTGCATGGACATAATCGATTCACCTGGTATTTCGGCCTCGACCTGGCGAGACCGAGGTTGCTCCACTGGGACCTGTTTTCGACCGATGACCTGCTTAACAGGCGACAGAACTGGGGCATCAGAAGTGTCCTCTGTTGTCTTCGAGGTTTCCTTCAATTTGGCTGCAACGTCCTTCTTCTTTTTCTTTTTGTCTGGCTTTTCGCCTGTGGCCTGTTCCTGCTGAGGCTGGGTAGTGGTAGATGCGGATTCCGCTACAGGTCTCTTTTTCGGGGACTCAGGAGCAGTCGAGTTGGTAACAGATACAGCTTCCTTCTTCGTTTCCTTGTTGTCGTGGCGCGGGCTCTTGGAAAGTGTACTGCCTTCCTCACCTCGGCTGCTATCATCCGCTGGCTGGACAGGCTGGATATCCCTGATCTCAATATATCCCTTCTCCAATGCATCTACCGACTCAACAATTTTGTTGTCGATGTCCCATCCCAGGTCAAGCTTTTTGATGCTGAGGCAGGTTACTCCTCGCGAATGCATAACATATAGCTCAAATAAACCATTGTCTTCCTGGCCCGGCGACTTAGTCAATGGAAGAAGTTCAAGACTTCGTAACTGACCGCGTGAACCAAAAGAGATTTCTCGGATTCCGCTCATGCACGCAGTTGACTCGGGTTTGGGAAGGTTAGGATCCTTGTTCGTCACAGCCTCAATGAAAGTAGCCTGGGACATTGGAGGAAGTGCATATCTGGGTGCAGACAAATGGATGAAGTAGATCGAGTTCCTAGTGGGGTGGCCAACTACGATGATGCCAGAACCTGGGTGGTACGCGATACTGCAAATTGCGTCTGATTCGTTACCGTGAGGGAAGTTCAGCTCTTGCACGGCCTTTCCTAGGCCTAGGTCCCAAAGCTGCAGAGTATGGTTTTGTTTCAAACCCACAAGGATGTATCTCAGGGCATGGGCCTTCAGATAAGGCCTCTGTTTGTCAATGAAAACAACAGAGGTTGGCCAGCACTTCTCGTTGGAGGAACCAGTAACGAGAGTCAGGAGAGGGATTCGGATATCGCATTTGTTGGCCATTAGCATTTCATCAATGTCACGGAGATCCCAGAATCTCAACCTGCCAGTCTTGTCGAGCGACGCAATGACGGTATCATCGCCGCTGAAAACAAAGTCCTTACCAGCCTTTCCAGTAGCAATTTTAATAGACTTCTCCTTGAAGTACTTTTCGGTGTCCACTTTCCCTGGGGAGCTGAAACCATATTCGGCCAAAGCGACACGAGGTCGGACGATGTGAATAGACTTTCCACGGCCTATAGCGAAAAATTCAGGATGGCGAGAGCTTTGCTTCGCGCGTGTCTTCAATTGTCCGCCAGAGGTATTCTCGTCAGATGTTGGGAAGGGTGGAAAGATCAAGCTCTGAGATTCAAGAGCGTCTGACTCGAAATAGTCATCATCCGCACGGGAAATAGTAGTCCAGTAAACGGAGCCGCTAACGCCGATACCAAGGAAAGCCTGCTCTTTGATAGCAGAGCCGGGCGGTGCCTGGGCTACGGAGACGTTAAACATTCTGTCATTGGTTGAGCGGAAGATCTGTCGGTCATGGCCATCGTCCTGGCGAATGATTCGGGCTCCGCCATTTTTCGCAAGAGCGTACACGATATATTCAGAAGTTGCTGAAGTGAGCGAACGATCAAGCTGGTCAAATCCTTTCTTCAGACGGGCAATATCCATCACTCCATCGTCACGAATACCAACAGGTTTCAAATTTGTCTTCCACGTAATGGATACAAATGGCTTCAACGGGAAGTTGTAGACGGGGACAACGCGGTCGGTCTCCGCTTCGGTCTCCCAGTTATCCGCCACATTTTCGTTTTTCGCCTCCAATTTGGTATATTTAACAGTCTCATCGTCACCGGAAATAGTTACAACTTTCGCAGGTTTCTTAGCATCTTCCTCTGGAGGCTCCAAGGCACCATGCATAAGTTTGGGCGAATTGGCCGTAGCATTTCCTGGGATATCACATCCAGGAGCAGAAGGCTCAGCAGTGAGCTTCTCAGGTGCTGGTGCAGATTTCTCCACTTTAGCATCTGAGATAGCGACTGGAGTGCCTTCAACTCCTTCGGCAACTTGCGGAGTGGAAACCTCTCTTTTGTCCTGATCGGCAGATTCATTGGGCCCAGGGGTCGCAGTTTGCTGCCCTTGGGCGGTCTCTGGTGTAGGCTGAGCAACAGAAGGCTTCGAAGCTTCAGGGGAATTGCTCTTGGCTTTTGGAAGCTCCTTTCCTGCTGTGCCAGTTCCAACCAAGGGGCTGGCACGGCCAGATTGCGGCTGGCTGTTCGGGGACCGATTCCTCGAAGATGCCGCGGCAAGGTGCTCGAAGGGATTGACATGGCTGAATATGGTTCCTTTGTTTGCTGCTTTGGGTTGCAACGGATCAAATTGAGTAACCTCGATGGCATCAGCCGAACCAAAATTCCGGACCGAAGAATCTTTACGTTCCTCGGTTGAAGAACTGGAGAGATGCGCTGGAACATCACCGATATTGGTATTATTCACAGGTTGACCCGAGGTTTGAGGAGCAGATGTTAAATCGCCCCCCTTTGGATTTTGAGCGGGTGGCTGGTTCAACAACCTCAGCAGCATCTCCTGAGTTGCATCCCCAGAAGGTGTAGGAGCCTGACCCGGCTTTTCAGCTGGGCTGTGTCTCCCTGGCACAGCAGATGACGGGCCTGGAGGAGGAGAAGCAGCACAGGTCGACGGACCACGGAGGGAGGCAAGTATGTCCGAAGCTGAAATGTTGCGCTGAACAGGCATACGGAGGCCATTACCGTTAGCACCATCAAGCCCAATTGGTTCAACACGCGCTGGGGCGCCGGATGGGAGTCCCGTCTCGGCTGGCGGGTTGGAGCTCTGTCCACCTGGAGGCTGGCTAAATTTCAGCAATTTGAGCAAGTTGGCGCGGTCGGTGCTCATAGATTGCTGATTAGCCTCGCTCTGTGGGGTGGAACTGTTGGGGCTTATCACGTCCGATCCATGATGAGGAGGGTTGGAAGGGGGTGGAGGGCTAAGGATAGGCGAGGAGGCATATGGCGCGGCATAGCTGAACTGCGTAGGCGACGTGATGCCAGGCGATCCCCCGCTCCGTTGCTGGTGCTGGTGCTGAGCAAACTGCCCAGTATAAAAGGGCGACTGGCTCTCATAAGAGGGTCCGCTAGGAGACGGGCGAGGTTTTATTCTCGCGAGCAGAGCTTGCAAGTCTGCAGGGGAGCCGGAACCAGCCATGGCAAGGAGCGACGGTAGCTCAAGCTACCCGGGACCAGGTCGTAAAGGAAAGGCGAGAAAAGGAGAAGGAAAAACGCGACACCAAGCTGGTAAGCAACCGTGCTAATGCAATTCTAACGAAAGGAGAAGAGAAAACAGAAGAGAGAGGGAGGTGAAGTGAACGGGATGGCGATGGAGAAGAAGAAGTGAGGTTGGAGGTTGGAGGTTGAAGAAGCAAAAATAATAATAATTTGGTCGGTTTTAGTTGGCGGTCGAGCTGTTTGCACTGTTTGCAGGCGTGGCTTAGTCGGCGGCCGTTTCGGACTTAGGGAAAGTTGGCAGGCGAACCGAAGCTGGCGAAGAAAGACGACTTTTGGACCTGCAACGAACGGTGATGCTGCCGGGGACCGAGAGCGAGAGCGAGAGAGGGAAGACTAGAACATAGCATCAAGGCTCAGGAAGAGGCAGACGGGAAGAGAAGAACAAAAAAAAAAAAAAAAAGAAGAAGAAGAAGCAGGAGAAATATTGAAAGAGAGAAGAAAGTGACATCCGATGGTGAGCCGCTAACCAAGGGCTCACTCCTGCTCTATAACGGCATCGGTTCCTTTCTGCTGGCTTGCGGCCCCGATATCCCAATATGTTTTGTCTTAGAAGGTATGCAGATACATCCCTATGCCTGGAGTCCTCTATATACGGCCTTGGAAGAACGACGGCTAACTTGTAATCGCACAGCTGGCTTCCCCTCCTTTTCATTCCAACGAACGCAAGCCCTCTGTTTATCCTCTCCTTCGTCACCCTTACCTACATCCTCCACCGACCCTGTATATACTGCTCTGCCCTCCTTCTGATCCTGTTCATCTCATCATGTCACTGGTCGGACCGCTGCTTTTTTGACCTCAAGGCCGATTGGTTTGCCCCGCGCTTCGCTCATTTGCCAGTAGCAGCCCCGACGATGAACGCAACTGCGACGACTCCGGCTCTTAACTCGACTTCCAGCGAGTTGACCGGGTATGTGTTTGATACCGTGAATACAACAGCCACTGCTCTGATGGGGGCTGCGTTTGAAGAAGCAAAACGCCGTGTCATGCCGAACGCATCATTGAGTGCCAACGAACCAGAATGGACTGGTATTGGCCTCGAGTGGTTCAGGAGTTTGCTGGGGCGCAGGGAGTGGACTCTCCCGTGTGTTGATGTGAAGGTTAGATTGTAAATCAAGAGAGACCTTTTCCTATTCGTTACTGTGACAAATTTGAATGTGCATGCAACTGTATCGTGCTTCCTTCCGCGGTTGTGGACTTGCAGTTTTTCTTTTTGACGGCCAGCGACCTTCATGTCTTTTTTATGATGCACAGCCGGTTAGAGCGTATCATTGTATTGTTTTCTGTTCTCTTTGGTTCTGCGCATTCACTTAATACCCCCTTTCCCCTACGCATCTACCTAAACTAATGTATACCACAACTTGTACTTTGTTCCACCAATCGAGGCCTTGTCACCCAAGATCCCCAGGCTTTTAATATAAAAAATTGTCCCAGAAAGCAAGCTTCTGCCAGACCAACCCAGAACGGGCTATATTAAGCACCCAGCTAGACAACAAAACCTTCTTTCGCTAGCGTTGATGCTCGACTCGAGGGTATAAAAGTCGACACGAAGCCTCCTGTAGAACTGGACTAAAAAGAATCAAGCAAGTTATACGTACCTATCATTGAGTTAATGCTCAAATTGACACAATGGGCTTCTCACACGTTGGCCTGACCGTCCCAGATGACAAGTTCGAGGAAACGGTCTCTTTCTACCTAGCTGCTCTAGCTCCGCTGGGGTTCAAAGAGCATCTCCGGCCGCATCCAAAAGTAGTTGGCATGGGCGTGTACTATCCCGAGTTCTGGATCTCTTCAAACGCGGTGCCTAGCTCAAGTGCCGGTGTTGATGTGCCTGTTGGAAGCAAGGATGTCGTGTTTGGTAGTACGCACGTTGCGTTTAGCACGGGGAGTAAGTGATACTTCTATCTTTTTTTGAGGAGCTTGGTATATGAGAATGGGCAGGTTCTAACTGTCTACCATAATATAGACCGAGAACTTGTTCATGCATTTTATGATGCTGCGCTGAAGCATGGCGGAAAGTCGAATGGTGGCCCTGGTGTACGACCCCAGTATACACGATTCTACTACGCTGCGTTCGTGTTTGACCCGGCCGGAAATAATATCGAAACAGTATGCCTGTGGCCGGCCTGGTGTCACTGGAAGTACTGGTTTGGCATGGGCGTGTTTGGCAGACAAAAGACTGAGTAGATGGGAGGTCTGGAAAGGGGGGGCGCCAGTCAACTTTATAAGTCCGTTTATTCTATTTACGTTAACAATACTAGATAGTACAGGTACATACCTGACGATGGAACCAACAGAGAAAGCAGTAAAACAAGCTAGGAGCGCGAGACAAAGACGATAAAAGGAGATTATAACAACTGAGAAAAGGCAAGGGAAATAATATCAAGGAGATTCATCAACGCAGAAAGACTTATTTGACTGAAACAGTGTAGGAACATAGAGCAGTAGAGGAAATTGAACCAGCGTACACTAAACCAAAGTGAGTATCATAAAGCAGGAGGTAAAAATAGTTGCCAAATACGGGATGTCGAGGTAAGAGAAAAGGGTGTCAGGGTGAGAGTTAACATTATAAGATTAACATTCCATATGAAGTGGTATGAGTGGTTCGGACATCAATTAAAATATTGATGAGTAGAAAAGGATAGGGGGAGGGAGGAAGAGCATAAAGGTAGAAAAGGAATGGCGTGGAGGTGTTGGGTATGTAGACGTCGGTAAGTAGGGACACGGTAGTGTGGGGTTGGGTATATGGGGCCATTTCAAATATCTTGCGATAGAAGATGGCCTGTAGATATAATAAACAGAAAATGAAAATGAGACAAAATTCGAACATTCGGCAATTACCCAACGCCTGTTCTGTTTTTTCTTTTTCTTCTTTTTTTTCTGTTTCTGTTTCTTTACTTTCACGTCTCTCGTAATATTCAAATACTTCATTCTGTTCATTCATTTGCATCTTCCGGTTCGAAAAGTCAAGGGATATCTCGTCGGCATCTCACTCGTAAGTAGTAAGCGATATCTGTTAATTCGAGAAAGGCACGGCAAGTCGAAGTTAACTGTATGCTCCGCCAACGTTCATTGGCCAGTCGTCTTCAGTAATGCTGCTCCAGAAAACCCACACCATAACGACGGCACAAAGATTGAAAAGGGTCTCGAAGAAGGCGCCATTGATTTTTCCGTCGGTGGCATTGCAGAGGTGTGTGCTAATGACGAATTGGAAAATCTGACTCAGGGCAAAGAGTAGACCAGCGATAGAAAGGTATACTAGTGAAAGTTAGCCAAAGCTATGGGGTCGACACAACTAGACAATAACTTACCCATGGGCCTCTTCTCCTTGAGCACCTTGACAACCAGGAAGGTCTCGAGAAGAAAGAATCCGACTATGCAAATTAGTGGGAAAAGAAGGTATAGAATGTACAGTCCTATATTTTGGTTGGGGGCGCGGTGGCTGGACTGGAAGCGGCCTGTCCATGCAAAGGCGGTATCGAGGGCAATGTACCCAGTACCGACGAAGAGGATGAGAGCTGAGGTGACAAGAAGGCCAAGTGAGACGGCGGTGCCATCGTCAATGAGCTGGTAGCCGACAATGGCATTTAGAAGGAGCAGCCAGGCAGTGGCACAGATGGCAGCAACATGAGCCGCGGAAAAGCCCTATATAAATCACAACAATCAGTGGAAAGCAATTTGAACATATCTGGGGAGATATATGTACCTTTCTAATAGAGTCGCTGAGCGGGAATGCGCCGACTGAAAAGATCTCGCAAATAGAAATGACGATGAAGCCGATCAGGAACAGTTGTATTTCCCTGTCATTCACAGTTAGTCGAGAGCCAAAAACTCTGACGATCCAACAAAAAAGAAAAATAATAAAGAAAAGGCCTCACCTTCGACCGACTGCAGCCCTTTTTCTTTCCGACCGCCATATCAAGAACAGCGTTGAGAAGATGGCAATAAAGCAAAGTAATATGGAACCTAATTGGACCTGATAAGTCGTGATGTTCGACCATAGATAGCTTTCGAAGGGGATATATCGTAGCCATACCCAAGTTTCCGACATGTCGACCACTGCTAAGGTTGATTCCCGTCAAGGCACACCCGCCGTACTTTTCATTTGGTGGTTGGTTGTCCCGGATGAAGAGCTGTCATGGGCTGTCAGTACATGGTATAAAACCTGCTACGCCCCCAGATCGATAAGGGCCAAGACTGGAAACATACATTGCACACTGGAAGTGTCGAGTCCCGGCAGAAATCCTATATCCCCAAGTCAGCGCCATGTCCTCGCAGCAATTCATCGTAGTTTTCCAGGAGGATAAAGCTCCAGCGCTGTCCAGAGCAGTCCCCGGAGGAAGCAACAAGGTGAGGTCCGGTGGTGTGCGTACGTGAAACTTGCCAAACTGCGTCGACCCCATGATGGGACTCTTTCTGCCCTGGCGAACCTATGCGTCTTTTCCTCCCCCCTGGGCAAACACAAGTATGTAGCGACAGTCGATATAATCCAGCAATGGCAGCTCAGCAAGCGCCAAAAACAAAAAAAGGGCAAGAAGCCGAGGTTTTCCTGGTATTCAGTCTTGATGTGGAGTTGCCGGTCGGTGTGATAAGGCGAGCGATTCGATAAAGGCCAACCAAGCGCTCAACAGGCTGGTTGGGAGGGCTTCGAGGGCAGGAATTCGGCGGTGCGAAAGGCGTCGCAGCGAAGAAGAGGTCACAGTCGAATGTCTCGAGGGCGAGGTCGTCGGTGTCTTCGAGTCTCTGTGCGAGATGTGGCAGGCTGGGAAATTGTTGACAAGAGGGAGGAAAAATGTCAGATGGAGTTGTTCCTGGTGGAGAGAGTCCACTTCCTGGTACGCCACAGCAAGCTTCGGTCTGCTTCCTTTTTCTCTTTCCTGGGTAACGCTGAGACTAGCCTGCGATCGATCGATAAGAGCGGGAACATCGATCACTTTTCCCTGTCACCATCACGGAGCGCAAGCAGCAGCACGAGAAGGGAGACTCGAGAAGCAGCCAGCAGACTCTGAAGAAACGCAGAAAAGATGCAGAAAAACGCAGCAGCTTTTGAAAAGCGTTCCTGTCGATGGTTTTTTTTTTTGCGTTTCAGGGGACGTATTTTTGGGCGAAGTTTCGCTGTATCGCAGTGACGAGGTACTGCCGTACCAGGTATTGTCATGGCGGTGTATCAAGCAACCAGGCACGGCTTATTTCTGGCCAATCAGACGGCGGGAAAGGCCGAGATGGCGGTGGCTTTGCAGGGCAGCGAGTGGAGCCAAGGCCTGTCCTGGCGTAAGAAGCGTAATTTACCTGCCAGGCTGATACGCGACGGTACGATCCGCAGTGCCTTGCGTTGTCACGGCCTTACAGATGATACATCAGTCCAGCAAGGTGCATGCACGCAGGCTGATCATGCATGGCGGCCGGAGATGACAAAGATGTTTGTTCATGGAAGAGAACGACGGAGACGGCGAGGGAAGACGGGGCCTGCAGCAGGATGAAGCAAAGTGTTTGTACTTACTAAGAGGCGAGCAGCCGTGGTCCTGCCTGAGCCTGGAGTAAAAGAGAAGGGGAGGGGAGGAGATGGAAGCCAGGACAGGGAGCCTATGCATGAAACAGCTGGAAGCCAGGGCGGTGCTATCGATGAAACTTCGGAGCTACCCAGTACGGTAACTCAGTAAAGGAGTTAAGGGTCCTTAATTCGAGGAATGAAGGGTAAGCTCGACGGTGTTGGTGCGGGACGCGAGATGCGAGATGCTAACTAGTGGACATGCTTAACCTGCATCGATACGAGAAGATCGAAATTCCCCTGGGGCCTTTCGACTCTACAAAGACCAGTAGATGGCAAGACAGGTACGGAGCATGGAGTAACTAACTAGGCATTCAATGTATCTGAATGGAGTAGGGAAAAAAACCCACGATACAACTGCCAATTTCCTTCGCTTGGGGCGGGAGTTGCCATGCAAGCTAGTAGTCGACGCTACAGACGGCGGGCTCAGAGTGCTCCGTAGTAAGTTAGATATCAGCCTCTATTTTCGCTCGTGGCGTCGGTAGCAAGCCATACAGCGGCCATCTCGCTTCTTCTTGGTCCACGTAGCGCCCTTTTAACACACGTTTTCAACGACGAGCTCCTTGCCATCTGCCTCGCCTAGCTCGACTTTCAAAGTCCGCCCAAAGACTTCAAACATCATCTCGGCGCACACCTTGGTCAGTGCTGGGTCATACCGACCTTTGCTTAGCTCGTCCCTGATAAATGCATCTTTGAGGGTGGTCAGCCAGCCTAATTCTCCGTAGAGGTACATAATAGTTGCTGCAGTTAGGAAGATAGATAGCTGTGACATACGCTGTGCCCAGGCTGCTTCATAGAAACTGAAGCAGACACCCTTCTCATGTAAGGTGCTGCGAATCAAATCTCGACCTGGCGCTGGGACGTGGTTGTCATTCTTGCCGAAGATCTATGTAAGGTCAGGCAGGTTAGCAGCTAGTTTTGGTATCTCTACAGACAGCTATAAGAAACAAAAAAATCCTATGTTTAGCAGGCATACCATTACTAGTTCTCCTTTGATATCACCTGCCCGCTGGAGAGAATCATCATTCTTCCCTTCTCCGAGCGAATGGCTGTGGATATCAGTTGCAAAGTAACACACGGCAGCCTGGATACGTGAGTCGAGTGCACATCTGTACGCTAGATGGCCTCCCAGGCACATTCCAGTGGCACCCACGCGACCGTTGCAAGTAGGCAGTGAAAGCAGATAGTCCACGCAAAGACGAGCATCCTCATCATACGCAGCTAGTTTCTACATTGTTGCCCGTTAAAGTTAATCCAGAAACTCATAGATATGGCAAACGGTAACACGTTACCTTGGTGATCTTCCATTTGTTGCCGTTATCTGTGTCCTCGGCATTATACTGCAGTGGCTCAGGGCCGGTGAATTCATGGTAACTAGATGGTGCAGCACAGATATATCCCTGGCCAGCTATCATGCGTGCAAACCGTGCAACCGGGCCAGTAACTAAAACATACGACATTAGAATGGAGCGTTTCGCGGTTCGATTTGACAGATACCTTGGTATATCTCGCTGAAGACTACTACTCCCGGGAACTTTGCACCTGGATAGCCTGGGATAGTGGGATGGAAGACGTATATTCCTATAATGCTTCGTGTTAGCTGCGGCCTTGCTAATGGATCCAGCTAGAGACTCACTCATCTGCCCCTCTCCGGCGACAGTCGTCTTCACATCGTGGGTAGATTCCTTTACTAGCATGATTGCGACTGCAGGCGGGCGTTACTGGATCTCGCTATTTAACTAGAGCCACCTGGCTAGATCTCAATCAGCTCTGCCACCGGAGCTGCGAGCTATGTTGTCGTCTCCAGAGTTGGTGTTGATGGAGTTTAACTAGCTAGTCTCCAAATCAAACGCCGCTTTTAGGCTTACCAACAGCGTGCTTCGCTGTGCATACATGCATATACATCGCCTAGAGAAGCCGCTGCTGTTCAAGTACATGCTTACAAGTCATTTGGTTACTCAGTCTAGCTTGATAACTAGCTGGAGAAGTGGAAAAATAAAGCTAGAACAGGAACCCCCTTTTTTTTTTGCTGATACGTTTCTCAATACATGAGTTGATATAAGAGAAGTAATGCGGGGAGAAAGGAGGTAGGTAGGCGGATCGAGAAGACACAGAGGAATTGAGAAGTTCATAAGGCCGAGGAGAGGGATAGGATAAGCAGATGGTTAGGTGTGTCTGAGGGTAAAGGGCGGGTTTTTGGTTGGACAAGTAAGAAAAGACTGGGTAGAGCCAGAATCCCGTGCATTTTGTGCACCATATATATCCTGCCACAAGCTATACACAAGCAGATATGTGCAGAACATATGTAGTAATACAAATAAGCAGGGGCTATTTTGATGATTTGGGGAGGGGGGTTTCTTTTGAAAGTGTTAGTAATACTAATATAATAGTATCGCATGGATGTTAGTAGTAGTAAATGGTAGTTAGTATAGAGCAAAGCATGCATTCATCGTTCTTCGGGTAGATTTTTTCAGTGACGCTAAAATTTCGCTTAAGCGCTGTGAATACGCTGGTAAAACAAGAGATATGCAACTTTGTTATCTCGAGAAGCACCGAAACGGGCGCTGCTGGAAGCTGTGGGGGTGCCTTTGCCGGAGTCGGCTTTAGGCGATGCATTGCCGCTAGCGGCGGCGGCGGCGGCAGCGGCGGCGGCCATAGATTTTTGCCTAGAGTGGCTGCCCGAGCCAGAGCCATTGACTTGGCTCCAACCTCTCCCGTTATCTGGGTGGTCTTGCTCGTCAGCATCAAATTGGTCATAGATGTTGTTGCTGGAAGTTTGGTCACTAGAATTGTTGTGGCGCTCAAGGGCGGCAGAGAGCAGTTTTGGATCCTCTTCACTGCCGCCAAAGGCTACTTCTTCACTTCGTACACGACGGATGTAGGTGTCGTCAAAACGGACCCATTCGCGTCCATCCTGTCGGCGGACTTCAACGGTGTAGTGTCCTCCACTTGCGCTCTTGCCATGATGATAGATGACTCCAATGAGGCGGTATTTAGGGAGGCTTCCATTTTGAGCGGAAAGGGCATTACGGCGGTGTGGGGGGAAGACCTCCTTGGGTATCTCCAGTTCAAGTGGGTAACCAATCTTCTTCCAGATCTTTTGTGTGCCATTGGTGACGTTATCATACTGGAAACGCTTGAGGTGAAGGATGAGGACAGGGGGTAGATTTTCAATGAAGACTTGTTTGGTGGCATTGACTTTGGGTCCGCGGGAGGATTGGAAATCCCCATGCATGGTTTCGGGCTTGGTAAGGCCCTTGAGTGCGTCGATAATGTTGTTGACCTGAGGGGATCCAATGTCAAGCTGAAGAGACTGATAAGGCTCAAGAGTTACCGAGTTTTTGTTTCCAGGCACCCTGAACTCCGATCGGATTTTACCGCTGAAAATACGTGTGATGGGGGATTCCCCAGAGCTATCACCGGACGACCTGGTGACAGATGCTTTCTGTTTGTGGCCAACCTCCAGCCAGCCGTCGCCAGTAGAATCATCTGCGATGGAATGAGCATCCACATCAGAAGAAGTAGAAACGTCAGACTTGTCTGCCATGGCATTCTTAGTGGCCAGGAGGCATTCATCATGGAGCTCTTCGAGAAGGAAGCCAAGGAATTCCTGGGCATCTTGCTGATGACCGCGCTGTGACAGAGTTAACGAAGCTGACGGCATATAAAAAGCAAGGGCCAAAACTTACTCTCATGTCCCTAAAACGCGGGAGATGTCGAATAACCTGATAAACATATTCTGGAATAAAAGATTCACCGTACTCCTCCAATTCGTTTTGTTTCAACCGAAGCCTTAATTTTTCCGCCGAAGATGCCGCATCAATAACCCTGAATTCCCGTAGAAACATAATCCTAAAGAGTGTATTAGCACAGGGAACAGAAATATCTAGTCAGGATAGACAGAGTATAGCTTACATAGCATCCACTAAAGGGCTGTCACTTTTGAAGCTATGGGCCGCACGACGGCCAATCTGATCAAGAAATTCGTAAAACGGAACGCAAAAGATTAAAACTTGTAGGATCTGAGTAGAATTGTTAGTCCTTGTTCATTTGATATGTGTGTCACAGGGGGGGGGGGGGGGGACGACTTACAGAATTCATATAGCACATATTTCCCGTATTTACAAGGCCACGAGGTTCTAAGAAAGCAATTTTTTCGCTATACTGATCAACATTCGAACCAAAGCTGTTGAGTGCTTCAGCCAAAGATTCACCTCGAGTGAGCGCCAAGGCACCGGCTTGAGGGGAAGCAGCAGTTGATTGTTTTGCAGCGGCCTTTGAGCGAACAAGATCAGCCCAAGATTTTGGGGCAGCCCGTTGAGGTGCTGGAGATGGGGTTGTGTTGCTGGTAGTCTCGGAGGAAGCTGGCGGCTGTGATTCGTCCTCGGTTGGGCCATGTCCGTTTTCAACGACAGCTGGAGCTGCTGCCTCGGTTGTACCCGCTTTCTCAGGAGTAGGCTGAGCTGAAGATTTGGATTGCTTGGAGGCTGATGGGCTTTGGGCAACTAATGGGACGACGGGAACTACTGGAGCACCTGCTCTCGTAGTGCTAGCCTGGCGGGCGTGTGCTGGAGTTTGTTGAGCGACGGTGGCTGAGGGCAGAGACGGAGTATCTGCTTCGGATTGAGCCACAGAAGCTGGCTTAGCTGGTTGGTCTTCAGCATTATTCCCCTGAGGTTCGGTGTCTTCAGTTTCATTCTCGTCCTTAGAAGGCAATTCTACGGCGAGGGAAGAAGGTTGAGTAACACGGTTCTTACGGCGACGTCGTGGAGGCTTGGAAGGAAACGGAGCCTCTGGAACGGAAAGCCAAGGTAGCTATTAGAAGAAAAGCACCTGTCAGTAACTATATTGACATGATTACAGCTTGCCAATTTTTTTGTTTGGGACAAAAAAAATAAATAAAATATAAGAAATAAGAGGGTTTGCAAGACAAAGCACCGGAACTCACTGGAGGTTGGAATACCTGTCTTACGCCTGACCGAGCCTCTGGTCTTTTGGCGGTGATTGGAGGGGGTGTAGGGCGTGCACTGTTGTTGGTTGAAGCATTGGTTGAGGCATTGCTGCCCACTTCACTGCCGGAGCGGGTTAGAGAATACTGCGCAGACTGATCCTCCTGCGGCTCAGTGATTGCCGGTGTAGACAAGGAAACGGGAGGCGTGGGCGAGAAAGCCGACGGGTGAGAAGTAATGGGAGTGCTGGACTGTGTCCGGAGGGCTGGAGACATGTGCGGTGGAGGTGGCGCGTGGTTCGGGGGTTGGGGCCGAGGATATGAGCAAACAATCAACGGGGTATTATACTGGGGGTAAGGCTGCATTGGAGGAGGGTGAGGAGGCATCTGCTGGTACGGGTACCAGCTCTGGAAGTTCTGGGGTCCGTACGGCGGCGGCATGGGCACTGGCCCGTGGGCGTGAGCGTGAGCATGTCCGTGTGAATGGCCAAGTGCGTGCGGGTGCGGATGGGGGTGGTGGTAGGCCATGTAGCCGGGCGACGACCTGACGTTGGGCGGTGCCGACGAGTACGGCACCTCGTGCTGCCGCCGCGGAGGGGGCATGGGAGGCTGCCCATGCGGCAGAGGAGGGGGATGATGGTTCATCGCGGGCACAAAAGGACCGGTGGTGTCTCTGTAATTATTTTTCCTGTGGTCCCTTTCAGCGGTTCTCGGAGGCGGCTTGACTGGCTGTCAAAATGCGCTCTGCTTGGACGCCATGCATAGTAGTCGACCAGACAGGCCAGTTCTTGCGGGCAGAAGGCGACGCTCTATCTATCGAGGAGGAGCCCGTCTGTCGGTCGAGCAGTGATGGCGGTTGGCCGTTGGTCAAAGGAATCTCTGGTCACTGAAGCAGCAGGTGTGAGGTTAGTCAGGTATTTTTCTGATCGCTGGGCTCGCCCACGCTCCGCCAAAAAAAAAAAAATAATATTCCACACAACTCACAGACGACGAACGGGCAACGGCCAGCGCAGGACGAGCAGCACTCGCAGACGTCGGCAGCCGCAGGAGCTCGTAGGTATCTCGCTCTTCCGGGCGTTGGGCGTGGGCGGGAATGTGTTTTGTATATAAAAAAGCGCTCTTTGCGGCGTCGCTTTTTCGTTTCGAGGTCGTTGAGAATTCCCAAAACGGGAAATTTTGTCCCCCCGAGCAAGGATAAGGTCACGGGACCACAGCACCCCCAGGCGAGGGCGCGAGAAGGGCGAGCTCGACGGCGCGGCGGGCGTGCTGGGCTGCTTTGCTTGCAAGACGCAGGTTCGGGGGCCGTAGGGGGGGCCAATGGGTGTCGCCAGCTCGCTAGAGACGGGTTGCAGGCTTCAACTGGGCGCCCTTGAGGACGGAGGGAGGGAGGAAAAGGCGCTGCTTTGTGTCTGGTTTTGTCGTTTTTTTTGCGTGGAGGCCGGCTTTGCGCTGTGTTTGTCCTGTTTGCATCCCGGTCGCCCCTCTTCGTTCGTGGTTGAAAGCCGCGATGGAGACGGCGAAGACGACGACGGAGACGGAGACGGAGGAGACGAAGAGCGACTTTCACCTTTTCTGCGTGCATCTTCAGCGTTGCTGCTGCTGCTGTTGACGAGTCCCTGCAGCGTCGGCGTCTTTAGGCAGAGACGGCAGTGACATGACGGGCTCCGTCCTGGCAGCTTCAAGTGTCATCGTCAAGCCGGAGCTGGGAGAGAAACCCGCTGGATAGGCGCAAACAATGTCGGCAGGCCCAGGACAGTCCTCTGCGCCATCTAAACTGACCGGATCCTCCAGCCAGCCGGTGTCATACCATCCGCCGTCGCAGTCGCACTCGTTTGGCCCGGACTCACCAGCTCGTCGTGTCTCGGGGCCGCTCGTGGGAGGCCAGGCGTCCAGCAACCTAGCTTCTGCCCGGAACAATCAGTCGAAGAAGGCGAGCCACAAGCGTCAGCGGAAACCTCGTCTGGTGGATGAGGATGCTATTGCGGAAGCCGTGCGTGTCTTTTAATATCCGTCCTTTTGTTTTGAGATCGTTGTCCAGAACACAGACTGACTCAGATGCAGGCAGCCATGAGGTCAACTTCCAGCAGAAAGGGCCAAACCTCTATCACTCACTTGATGAACTTTTCGCTACCTCCGCGGCCTCACTCATCTCCTTTCCGGCCCCATCGCCACGTAACATACCACTCTGGCTCTCACCGTGTTGATAAAGCGAGGTACGGCTTAACTCCTCCTCCTAAATTCCGGCACAGCAACAACGCAATGTCAGGGACCGAGACAGGCTGACTGACGGTTACCATGCAGATACGTCAATGCAAACTACCGGTTTATAGTGAACCCAAGGAAGAATTACCATGCACAAGCCACTAATGCAGACGTCCACTTGGATTGGGACACCGTGCTGCAGGTATTGGTATCGACATCGTCCTCTCAGCCTACCAGCTGCCCCATCTGCCTCTGTGTTCCCGTAGCTCCACGGATGGCCAAGTGTGGACACATATTCTGTCTGCCTTGCCTTATTCGCTTTCTACACACTGTCGACGACCAGGATGCACCTCCTGTCAAAAAGGCGAGATGGAAGAAATGTCCAATATGCTGGGATCCGGTTTACATGTCCGAAACTAGATGTGTACGGTGGTACTCCGGCCAGCAGATTGATACGTTGATGGAAGGCGGGGATGTCTTTCTCAGGCTAGTCATGCGTCACCCTGGCAGCACTCTTGCACTTCCCCGGGATGGGGCTGACCGACACCCTCGCGGACCCGAGGACGATCTCCCGTGGTATAATGCAGCAGAAGTAACCGACTATGCGCGGTTCATGAAGGGCGGAGAGGAGTACATGATATCTCAGTACGATGCTGAGCTCGAGGCGCTTGAGAAGCAAGAGCAGGAAGACGAGCTTCTTTTTGGGCAGGACTCAACATGGACCCAGAAGGCCATGGCTGCCATTAGAGAAGCCAAAGAAAAGATCAAGGGAATTGGTAACCCGCCTCATTTCCATAGAAACGACGGAGAAGAGGGAAAACATGAACAGGACCTATCTCTATCTACTTCACCACCACATGCAGAAAAGACACCGGCTTCGCATTTACCTGGAACATCATCACATTCAGGGCATGATACGACACCCAGCAGCAATCCAGGAAAAGCAGGTGAAGTTGAGAATATATCATCTAGGGTGTCTAAGCTTGATATACACCATCAGCCGCACACCAAGCAATCAGCTCCATCATCGGATGAAAGAACATCCCACTCGACCGCCAACGAATCGGAAAGGGGCCACCCTCCCGATGTGCCATACTATTTCTACCAAGCTCTACCCCATTTCTATCTCTCGTCTCTGGACATACGGATTCTAAAATCTGCATTTGGCGACTTCTCAATGTTTCCATCCACCATACTACCCCGGGTTGAGCACATATCTACAGGCCATATTATGGACGATGATCTACGCAAACGTGTCAAGTATCTAAGCCATCTACCCCATGGCTGTGAGCTGACCTTTCTGGAATGCGACTGGACCGACTTGGTCAGCCCCAGCGTTCTTGAGAAGTTCAGTGTCGACATTGAGCGCCGCCGGAAGCGAAATCGCGAGAAGGCAGCCCGTGAAGAGAAAGAGCGTATCCGTGCTGAACGGGAGGAAGATGAGAAGCGGCTAGCTGGAGCTAACCGGCGAAAGAGGTCGAGCCTGTCGTCTCCTAGTGAGCGGCCCTTCAGCGCTAGTGACTTCCAGCCACTTGGTCCCGGCGCAAGCAGCCTGGCCACCAACGACGACCACATAGACACCACTGTTTCGACCGCCTCGCCGCCGTGGTCCTCTTCGCAGAGCCGCAACAACCAGAACCACCAGTCGTTTGCAGCTCTAGCAACACCATCGAACAGCCCTCCTGCACGCCGGACAGTATGGGGCACAGCTATGGTCGAATCCAGCTCCCCCACTGCCGGTCCGAGTCGGGAGCCTTACCCTCCCAACCACGATGACGGCTGGCTTCAGGACTGGGAGGCAGAGCTCCTGGCCGAGCAGCGGGAGTTCATCATGCAGGGCACCAACTCCAATAGTGGCAATAATAGTAGCGGGACTGGTAAGCACACACCCGGTGCCACACCGGGTAAGAAGAAGAAGGCGAAGAAGATCACACTGATGTCAACCAATGCACGACGAGCAGCATAGCTGTTCGCAAGAGTGCCCGAGCTACTCCGTACAGGTCAGCTCGCTTCAAATAATAACTAACCACCCCCTTCAAGTATCTTGCTACTTTGGTGATGTGATAAAATCACAGATTCAGGCTTTCTGGGGTATTTCTGAGCCTCATCTGGTTCCTTCTCGCAAGTGTTAATAGAATCCCATCTGTCGACAGAGACAGATTTGCATCCGTATATAATAAATCAAACATCAAACAGACAGTGCAATGGCAGCGCGGTCCTCCATCTTACTTCCTTATATCTTCCCTTCTCCCCGCGACTAGTAGTAGCCGTCCAGTCGATATATAAGTAAACAAACAACGCCAGCCGCGCCCTGGCTAGCTGCATCGTCGCTAGCTTACTGTCTAGCGCTGCCCTAGTGCGCATCTTAGCCTCTTCGCATTCGCTTGCCAGGGATTCTCCAGCTTAGCTGCTTTGCTGCCGCCAGATAGTCAAGACGGAATCCAGGGACCAGCAAAGTCAATTGGACACTCTGATACGGAGTAAACACAGGGGAAAAAATAAAAATAAAAATAAAAATCCATGAAAAGGACGAAGAAGAAAAGGGAGGAAAAGGGAAGAAAAAAAGAAAAGAAAAGAACAGCTGAAGATCTGCCTGATATTTGGGCCTCTGGTCTTTCTCCATTTAATTTCAGGTACCCTCAGGGGCTTCTGGTTGGCACGCAAAAGCCCGCCCTGCAGGGTCAGGCCTGAATGCGCTCGCTCTCCCCCGCCAGATTTGCCCCCTATTTTCTCTCCCCCTTCTCTTAATCTCGCTGGCACACCGTCTGTTCTGTTCTTTTTCTTTTGCAGAAGCGCCCGTGGAATATCCAAGTATCCGTTGCTTCAGCTTCGCCATGACGGTGACACGATCACAGACCGGGAAGACCCCCAAGTAAGTGGTCCCAAGCCTTCTGCTGCAGGACAAGAGCGCCGCCGAGGGAGTCTGAGGCGCGATAGATTGATAAATAGCTGGCCTGCGACGCCTGCCAGCTGGGCCCCCCGGTCTCCTTTCTCTTCGACAGGAGCAAAAGGGAAAAAGGACACAAGTACACGGCTGACGGTTCGTCTTATTGGAAACCTCTAGAAAAGCGCAGCCGGACGCATATCTCGAGACTCCGCGGCGCATCACACGGAGTCGTTCTTCTGCCACGCCCGAAGTGAGCTCAGATCTCGCAGAGTCGATAGAGAAGCCGAAGATGTCGAGTCCTCGCAAGCGAGCCACGGCAAAGAAGGCGGAGGAGCTCAGGGAAGAGGTTGAGGAGCATGTCTCGACTGCCAATGGCTCCAACGGCGCTGCTAACGGCGCTGCTAACGGTGCCGCTGCGAATGGCCACAGCGAGAAGAAGGCCGAAGCAGAGCAGGCCACGGAAGACCACAAGATCACCGACCACATCGAGTTTGGCGGGACTCCAGGCGTGACGGCGATGATGATAGGATTCCCTGCCCTGATGTACTACATGTGGATTGGCGCGACTTACTACGACGGCGCATTCCCGACTCCCTCAGAGGGCCAGTCCATGTCTGACTTCCTGCAACACCTCCTTAACCTCGTGTATACCGGCGCATTCCCATCACTCAAGGCGTGGGCTATCTACTGGGGGTTTTTCATCTTCGAGGCCCTCGCATACATGTATCTGCCCGGAATCACCGTCAAGGGCAGGCCATTGGAGCACCTGGGAGGAAAGCAGTTGACCTATTACTGCTCGGCGGTTTCGTCCTTTTACACCACCATCGTCCTGGCGGTTGTCCTTCACGTCACCGGAGTGTTCAAACTGTATACCATCATGGATGAATTCGGCCCGATCATGAGCGTAGCCATCATTACCGGCTTCGTCATCTCTATCATCGCTTACTTCTCTGCCATTTCCCGCGGTGCTCAGCATCGCGTGACCGGTTACCCCATTTACGACTTCTTCATGGGCGCAGAGTTGAACCCGAGACTCTTTGGGATTTTGGATTTCAAGATGTTCTTCGAGGTTCGGCTGCCGTGGTACATCCTTTTGCTTGTATCCATGGGCGCTGCTGCCAGACAGTATGAACTCTACGGATACGTCTCTGGAGAGGTCGGCTTCATCCTCATGGCACACTTTTGTATGCCAACGCATGCTCAAAGGGAGAGGAATTGATCAACCCTACTTGGTATGAACCGTTGATGCATACATAATACATTGTTCGCCTGTTAACATCTAACACTCATTCTTTAGGGACATTTACTATGAAAAATGGGGTTTCATGCTCATCTTCTGGAACTTGGCTGGTGTTCCGCTCAGCTACTGCCATTGCACTGTCTTCCTGGCCAACCGCCACCCTTCAACCTATGCCTGGAACAAATACGCCCTCGCCTTCCTCTACATTGCCTATCTTTTCGTCTACTGGGTATGGGACACGACCAACAGCCAGAAAAATAGATTCCGCCAGGAATCCCGTGGCCTCGCTGTGATCAGAAACACCTTCCCACAGCTCCCATGGCAGACCGTCAAGAACCCAAAGACAATTACCTCCAAGAAAGGGGACACCATTCTTGTCGATGGCTGGTGTAAGTTCTGCAAGACCAAATAAACAATTGTTATTAATATAGTTGTACTAACGGTATAATGTCAGACGGATACGCCCGAAAAATCCACTACACTTGTGATCTCTACTTCGCCATCAACTGGGGCTTGATTACTGGATTCACCAGTCCATTCCCATGGTTCTACCCTGTCTTCTTCGCTGCCATGATCACCCATCGTGCTACCCGAGATATCCAGCGATGCCGTGCCAAGTATGGAGAGGCATGGACAGAGTATGAGAAGCAGGTCCCTTATCTTTTCATCCCCGTAAGTTCACCATCTGCCTCCTATATAACTAGATTAAACCAAGCTAACCTGTTTTATTTCCAGTACGTGATTTAAGTGACCGAAGATCATTATGTTAATCACTCGAAGTCGAGCCGTCGCCAAAAGTTTTAGCGCATAGACTTCCTGCCTCCCTTTTTATTCTATCGTCTGCGTCTTGCGTCCTTTGCTTGGCCTTGGTTTCGTTCTTCTTTTTTTCTTTTTCTTTTATCTTCTCCCCTACATATATACGTCTTTATTCTACTATCATTTTTTGATTTAATTGGAGGTACCTGTTTACCTTCCCGAGGGCCAGGGGAAGGAATGCGAACGAAAGTGAAGATAGCAAGATGAATTACAACATACATAGATGTGTAAAGAAGAAATGAATTACCTGCTTGCAAAAATGCACATCCCAACCTGCTCAACTAGCTCTAGCTCGGCGGCCTTTGACCATACACAAATCTCATCTGAACATAGAGGTGTGACTGAGGGTCAGTAAAGTCGTTTCGTACAGCTGTAAAAAGTACATCAAGCTCTTCCATGGTCCAACCAAGGACACGGGTAAAAACAGCCACTGAGCCCGACTCCAGCCATTCCCGGATATTCATTGCTTGATAGTGACCTATCTCTTTCATTTTTGGGTCTGGTGACCACCGTCCCACAGGCACCTATGCATAAGGATGATCAGCTCAACTTGCACAGCACCAGTCTTGTGTATCACCAACTGCATCATACCCACCTTAATTACTTCTTCAACGACATCTACAAATCCTGCTGCTCGCATCTTTTCCGCCCAGGTTTGTTCGACGTTCAACGGCTTGCCAAATTTCCGATACCCTTTTACTAGTAATTTTTGCCACAGATTGGCTGTCACGGCCCTTTCACGGGTTCCGTCATCCGAAAAGAAGTTTGCTTCGGTACTTTGCATTTCGAGATACCCGCCTGGAAGCAGGTTTTCGTACGCCTGTGCAAAGAACTTATCATAGTCTGATATGGAGCCCACCAGGTTGCGGGCATGGATGTAGCTGAAGTGGTATGACTCCGGGTACTGCCATTCTTCTTCAAAGTCATCTATCTCGAATGTGCAGTTGCGCGGCATCCTGAATTGAGAAATAGACGTCAGTGGGTATATTTGGACCGGCCTTTCTATATTTTAATAGTGTTCTTACCATAATCTCTGGATTGGACTTAGGTCCGTCCCTAGTTAGTCCCACGTTAGCAGCGTCCACCCCCCTGTTTGATATTGGCCAAAATGCATACCTAGGACCTCACAACGAGGATGGCGCCTTTGATATATGCAAGGTTAGTAATGCTTCTATCCTGGCAATACCTCTCGCGAATTTGAATTGGCTATCTCACTCCGCAAATTCAAACGCCCACGTTCCGGTCCCAGTCCCTAGGTCAAGTACACGCTCTAGACTTCCCTTCAACGGAGCTCGATGTAATTTGCCGTTTAGAAGAAGGTAATATATCCTATGCTCCTTTGCATCAAATCAGTAAGGGGGACATGGGGAGTCTGTTCCTGGTTCATAAAAAAATGAACACTTACTAAGTCCATACGATCCTGTTCTCTCTTGTCATTTGGCTTTTTCAGGGGTATATAAGTAAGTTCATGGTTCTCTACTTGGGTAGACAGATGTTTGTATATCCTTGGTAACTAACCAGAAGGTATGCTCCATCTCGATGGCCGTGGTATCGCCGTTCATTCTAATGTCAAGTTAGCAGCCATCCATGCCGTGCTGGACGGTGTATTGCCTTCTGCGACCGAGTCTGACACTGCAAACAGGCCCATAAAGACGAGGTATACCAGGGTTCAGCAACCTACTTCATATCTATGTTGTTACACAATAACCATTAGTTAGCAAGGCCCAAGATTGAAACCATCATGGAGAGTCACCTATAGTTGTATACAGTGGAAGAAACGGATGTAGTTCCGCTGAGCCGAGGGACACGATGCCATTAGTTTAGCACAGAGCAGCCCGATGCATAGAATCCCCGCGCCTTTTCAGAGTGCTTTGATGATGGCGGTTTACTTACTGGTGAGATTGTGGCCAAATACCAGATTCATACTCCGTAAGGGGGTCTCCGTTATCCTACACTGAGTTAGGCACCACAAATACGGATTGATGGCCACGAAAAACAGGCATCTTACACTGTCTACCTCGATTATATCGTCCATACTCGTGGCGCCTCGAAATATGAACCCTCCCAGAGGGGCTGATGATGTAGTTGTTATGGGGCAAAGGCTCGAAGGCGGGTATTATTATTGTTCCTGGACTTTGAGTATCAGATCGAGCACTCCCAAGATCAAAAGAAAGGCTCTTCGGATGTCATGCTTTCTTATCTGCAACCTTCGAGATGCCGGGTATATACGAGACAGGTTCCTTGTCCCGTAAAACGGCCCAAGGGGGAAAAATATATATATTTATAGCTGGCTGCTTTGTCGTCAAAAGTGTATTGTTTAAGTAGCTATGGAGTATCGACACGGCAGCTGTCAAATTCTAGGGCAGAGAACTCGGAGAAGACGAAGGAAAATCACAGCGAGCACTCTCCCGTAAACGTCAAGACAGGGCAAAAGGCACGTAGGCGAGAGCCATTTTTTTTCCTTCTTCCTTGTTTGCAATGCGGACTGGTCTATGTTTGCTTTTTGGGCTGAATCCAACAGGCCTGGGCTTGTCTTGTCTCTCAACACTCACTGGCCGCGCTGGAGGCCAGTTCGCAGCTCCTTCAGCCCTTGATCCCGACCGCCGGAGGGTTGCCATCGACTTCCTTACCTCGATAACTACAGGCCGCACAGCGAGTTCTAGTCCTACGTAGTGCCCGCAGCTGTCTCTGGTCGTCAACGGCGCTGTGGCAAACATCCCGAGAAGCACGACGACGCCCTGGAGAGTCAGTCAGGGAGGCCGCACCACCGCGAGAGACGAGACTTCCAGCATGCATCGCCTACCTAAGTTAAGCAAGCAGCCAGGCAGCTCTCAGTCCGCCCGCTCTAGTTATCCATGCCCGGGATCCCCACCGGCGAGCCAATAGCACCCGCCAGCCTGGTAAGTTGCAGGCGATGTGTCCGAAGAACCAGCACGCCGGGTCGTCCTTGCGGCGGCGCGGTTACGAGCAGCGCAGCGCCCGCCTGCGTAGCCAGCCAGCCAGGGGGATCGTGGCAGCCCGCAGTGTAACCAGACACCAGCCAGTGAGCCTAGTTAGTCACTCGACAGTGCTCCACGGTGGGATGGCGTGCTGGCTGCTTGTTTTCGTCACTCATGGTATACGCTGCGGTACACTGGACGGAGTGCCAGTGCCTGGTGCATCGTATAGGGGACCAAGTTGATCAACATTAAACCCTCGGATTACCCCGGCGAGCCACTCACAGCCGTGTACGAAGAAGAAGTACAGGGGAAGTCACATAGCTAATACGCCGATGCAATGCATGTGCGGGGGCATGTCTAGTCCGTTTGGCTACTTGGGGGCCGGCTTCATGGTCAAATGGTGCAGGCTACTCCTCCTGGATTATACCCATGGCTTCTCATAGTATAGCCAATTTAATTGCAACAGCCATTGACCGTTAACCAGCTACGGATCAAAGTACCACCACACTGCAAACTTACCCTTTCTCTACAGTATGACATGGGCATGACGTCAGGCCAGCTAGGTATCAATATAACTACTGGATCACAACGCCTTTTTGGGAATGAAGACTGTCTGGCATATCGCTGACGGGGACGAATTAATCAATCAACATGGCACTGTTCTTGCAAGGCTGTGAGCTTGCTCGGCATTATACATCCTCCTTTTTCCATGGCAAATCCCAGCCTCCCTCTAAGAGGGCTCTTAAGCTAGGTGTCCTATCAACCGCTAAGATAAATACTACTGCGGGTAAATACCTCCAGCCCAATCCCTTTCCCTGATGTACCAACTGATGCCGATGACTACCAGCTGTATACCCTGCGCAAAGCCACCCGGATGTGGACTTATATGCAATTGCGTCCACAGATGCCCGAGTGGCGAAGGCCGCAATAGAGAAATACGGCTTCTCAAAGTCATACGGCTCCTTTCAGGAACTACTGGATGATCCATTGATCAATATTGTCCATATCTCCCTACCATGCAATATGTTCTTTGAGTGGGCTACGAATGCATTGGCTGCCGGAAAACATGTTCTCTGCGAAAAGCCGTCTGCAGCAAATGTGGATGAGACAACCACATTAATTGATGACGCAGAGAGGCGAGGCTTGATCCTCCAAGATGCCGTAGGTTTTTTATCCTCTCTCTCTTCTACATTATAACACCTTTTAGTAATCACTAACTACTCTTCTAGTTTTCCTGGCAATTCCACCCAGCCGCTCATCGGTTCAAAGAAATTGTAGATTCAGAAAAATACGGGAGAATCATTCGTACCGATGCCTGGATGACATATAGCCCTCCTGTGCTAAATTCAGATCCAAGATGGCAGTACGATCAAGGCGGTAGGCTCACCAATGCACATTCATTCTTGTCTCTATTTTTTTTTTTTTTTGCTCACTATGATCCCATTTATAGGTGGTTCCTTGGTGAACGGATCAGATGCATTAGCATTCACTCAATATGCACTCAGGTTTAAACGTCCAAAGAGGATCCTTTCGGCAGCTGCTCGTCCAACAAGGGAGGACAGCCGTGTTGACGCTGCAATGCATGCACTATTGCTCTTTGAAGACAAAAAGGGTAACCCTATCACCAGCCGAGTCTACACAGATATGTCTCGCAGCAGAATATGTGGTATTATCCCTCGTCTCTGGGAACTACCGTCGATCGAGGTGGAGACAGATATCGCAATAATCTATTTCTACAACGCAATGATGCCCCATATCTATCATTACATCTCCATCACTGATAAGCGGACTGGGATGACGGAGTACAAGTCACAAAACTCTGGGGGACCTCTCTGGGGTGGAAGATGGACTACAGGAGGAAAAGGAGGGAAAAGTCACTGGAACACATATAGATGGCAACTGGAAGCATTTGTCGAGAAAGTCAGAGGCAAGGAGCCTATATGCTGCATTTCTAATGACGACACTGTATATCTCGCGGAATGCATTGATAAGATTTACACAGAGGCTGGAATGCCCGCTAGAGCGGACCCAGAGGAGATTCGGGTAGGGGAAAGAGGCGGCCTGGTAGGGATAACCGAGAAATCCGACGGATAGGACTAGTCGAAAGCCCAGATTATTGAGTAAGTGTGAGGTAGTAAAAGCTTTGACATAACTTAATTGTATCCAATTTGTTTAATATATTTACCGTCTCTATTTTCCAACTTGATAATCATCCACTTCCACCATTCATTCATCACCCGTCTGGTGAAACCAAAATGTATGGCCCGCGACTGAAGACAGGCCCCCAGTGTGATCTACACTCAACTTACCCATACTCATATCCTTCTCCTGCGGCCGACCTACTACTGTTTTTGTTTTTGTTTCCGTCCTTCGTTCCTATATGTTGACACTCGCTGTTCATAGGCGAGCAAAAAAGTAGTATCCTGTTCTTCAGCAAATGCTTCTCTGATACAATTTTAATCTTTGACCCTCTGTGGTATTGCGATGGTCGAGTCAGACGAAGGCAGCGTATTATCAGGTTCAATGTCGTCCATGACATTGCGTTCCGGAATGACGGTACGGCCAATGCGAAACGCCACTGGAGTTGGGGGATCGTCTCGCGGACGGCCACTCTTCGTTGTAGGTTGCTTGCGGAATCTAGCTGGTATGAATCTAGGAGTTCTCGGAGCAGGAGTAGAAGTAGCTATACTTGCTGTATGTTGCAAACCCGGAGTATTGACTCCAGAATGTGGGCCACGCTCGGAATCTATATCAATACTCGTGCTGAGGGCACTAGAAAGTGTTCGTGGGATGCTGAAACCGAGCTTTCCAATAGGAATGGACAGCCCATGGACAACCTAGGAGAACCCATTAGCCTATTTAAAGCAAAAATAAGTAGTTTAGTGAACCTGGGAGTAGCAGCACTTACAATACTGCAGACGGTCAAGAACCATACGACGATGTACATCGTCTCAATAAGGCGCTCCCCGTCCTCTCTTACCTTCCCATCTACTGTAAGGTTGTGCCTGACGTATTCCAGGGTAACATATAGGTAGAAGATGGCACTGACACCAATGGGACCGAAAAATCCGACGAAAGCGGCCTGGCGGAACTCTTCAATCTGGTGGATATACCTGTGCATAGCAAAAACAACAGGGAGCCGGCGGAATAGTAGAATTAGGATCCCTAGCCCGATTAACCTATATATGGGAATGATATTGTTGTCTAAGAATATGGGCCAGGGGCAAACAGCGCCAAGCCACATGAAAACAGACAAGTTCAGTAGCATGTCAATGGTTGGCTGGAGAGAATCATCAAGTGTCTCAAGGCGGAACCAGTCGCTGTCTCTCGGGTTAGATCCTAACTCAAGAATTACTCAGTAGACTTTTAAGACTTACTCAATTGTGAAGACGTTGCCCGCAATAAAGCAAGCAAGTACGTCGTCGCTCCCAATCATGCCGCAAGTACCGATGATGAACAACTGGCTGATGTATTAGCAAGAGTGAAGGTAATTTTCTCGGTAATAGAAGATGAAACTTACAGCTAACGCAACAGCAAAGACAAGGAAGCTCTCCCTATCAATGTATCTGTTCTCCTCTGCCCAATGGAGCAATTCTTTAGCTACCCAGCCCACGGCGACTCCGTACACGACGCTCAGCAGAATAGTGTAACCCCATGTCTCACCAAACCACAAGCCCATTGCTTTGCGTGCTCCTCCAGCTTCATTGTATTGGATGAGATACATGGCAAAGAATAAGAAGGGGTATCCGAGCCCGTCATTAGCACCGGACTCAGCTATGATGATCCTCTGTAAGGGGCGTGGTATATTCTTGTCAGCGAACTTGCCCTTAACGATCGAGTTAGACAACACTGGGTCCGTGGGGGTGATGCATGCGGCAATAGCCAGGGCATGGAGGAACGGCAGCTTTGGCACGAGGGCAAAGATAACGAGACTGCTACATATCCACATGCCTAGCATCCCCGGGCCAAGGAGAAGAGAGAGACTCTTCCATTCTTTAAGGAGATAGCGACTCGGCAGCTGGACACCAGCAAGAACAAGCTGGACTCCCAAGACTAGGCGGCTGAAGTAAAGAGTGATGTCATCTAAGGCTTCTCGGCTGCCAAGAGCGTAGTCTATCGGCTTTATGAGATTGGCAGCATGCGGGGAGAAGGTAACGCCCGCAAGAAGGGAGATCACTGCATAGTAATGTTAGATGATGCTACTCTCGCCCAGTGACACAAGGGCTGAGTAACTTACGTGCTTCCGACAAATAGAATTGTTCTTTAAACAAGTACGAGACCAAACCGAAGAGCGTGATAAAGCCACCCAAGGTAGCACACACAACGTTGAAATTGGTGACTGCAAGAGTAGGCATGCCGGGCTTTTCCACCGGCTCCTCCGCTAAGGTATCGAAACTTGGGAGGCTCTGGTTCCACCGCTGTGGATGACCTGCCGAGGCACACTCAACTCCCGCCGGGGCGGAGCGGAACGCGGCGAGTGCTTGGACAGCGGAAGCAAACTTAAGGCCCCACGAGCAATCTCGGTCAGATAGTCAAGCTGGGGAGTGGAATTGGCACTGGTGAAGAGGGCTATCTGGGTACAACTCAGCTCGGGGTATCAAACAGTGCAGATGTGGGAGCAGCTCAGCTGGTGTGACTAACACTGACTCCAACAATCGTTAAGAAAAAAATGAAGAAATAGCCAGGGGTTTGCGGAGTGAAACAAGGCCGCGGAAAGGCGACAGTGGAGGCGTAGTGTTATTTAATCAGGCTCATTCTTATACTCCAGACAACACTCTGATGTCTTCCTTCGCTCATTGGAGGGCTCACTGTTGAAACGCAGAACTGTCGGTAAAACGGCCACAGGACCCCGGAACGGTATGATGTATGCAACGAACTTGCTGTCGGTGAGAACGACACATGGGCGAACGGGGGATCCAGGGAGGATTAAATACTTTCTCTGCGAGAATCACTGCTGATTCCGACAGCGTCACTGGGTCCCCTTTTCCCCTTTAGTGACAGCAAACCTTGTGGATGGTTGATTTCTCCACCAATCTGTGATCTCCAGATGACATGCTGGGGCCCAGAGGGTTTGCAAGGAACCCAAGGGTCACCTTAACGGCCAATTAGCGGCAACGCAGTATGACGCAGAGCTCCCTCGTGCGATTTTCGTATTAGTTTGCATCTTCCCGTTCCCTGGTTAAAATATGCAGCCTGACGAACAACCTGAGTGCATGGGCCCTTCAGTTACCGCCTCGAGTCGAGCCAAAAGACCAGACTCTGGAGCTCAGGGAGTCTATCCCAAACCAACTACAAGTCATGTTTATTCCTATTAACGATCCTTCCGTTCGATAGCCAGAAAGCACGCCGGCGAGCCTGCCACGGGGTTCCTCCCGGCAAAACAAAAAAGTCGAGCTTTCGCGCCTTCTCACGGTGTTTTTTATGCCAAGAAAAAATAAGCAAATTCGCCAAGCTTTTTGCGGGATAAATTATCACGTGGAGATAAGATAGCCGACGGCAGCTGACTCAGCCAATCCTTCGCGTGGGAAAAAGCTTCTTCGGCGACGACAAAGAGACAAAAGGGCGAAACGACGACGGCGAGAAAGGCAGAGTGCAAAAGCCGGAAGACGAGGTTGAAAGGCAGAGTGTAGTGCCAGTTCTCAGGGCAAGGCTGCTTACGGAGATTCAGGGCGCTTTAGGCGGGGTGCAAAGCATACAACGTCACAGCATGGATCTGGTAACATCACCTCCCACGGAAGCTCCAACGGCGGCCTCCACTGCTCCCTATGGCCGAAGCACCACCAGCACCAGCACCAGCAGTGCGATCACCGCCTTTCCTGGCTCAGACAACTATCCAGTCTTCCCTAATGGCAAATACCTGTCCAAATTCTATCTCGTCTCGGGCCAATACTCAGGCCTAAACGACCTGGATTACCACCTCTACAACGTCTGCTATCTGCCCTACCGCCCCTTCGATGTCGGGACGTCGTTTGACATCGACAAGAGACGGGTCTCCCATACAGACTCCAATGCACCACGTCCAACATATTTGATTAATGACCCGCCCTGCAAGCGGCAAGCGGCGATCAATGCCAACTGCCACTTCAAAAATACCAACGGCACATTCTCAGGCTTGGAACCCTATACCAACGATTTTGACGTACAACAGCAATGTTACTGCGAAAAATATCCCTTTTTTGACTCTACTCTTGGATGTATGAAGTGTTTTGAGACACATGGTGGAATTGAGGGTACGTGAATTGCTCACCCCGTGTGTTTGCACCCTCTATCTACAGATCGAGCTCCAGCTAACTGCCCAAAAGGTTACCACTGGTTCCCCAAGAGCTATGTAGATGCTGCGTCGAAAGCATACTGTGGACAGGACCCGGCACCAGCTGAGTTCTTTGCCTTTATAAAGGAGTGGGCAAAGACGGATCCCGCTGCAACACTGCAAAGCACCACTGCGTCAACTATCCTTGGTACGCAAACTGATGCCAGTCTGTACTATACATACGCTGCTGCTTCTACCACCAGCCCAAGCAGTGCTGTTGTAGCAAAGCCTCTGGCCTTAAGAAAGATGTTGCTTGCTGCCCTAGCTGTAGGAGTTGCGCTTTACCGATGACCTCAGCCTTCGATACTAACACAGGTTGTTTTGCTTCAATAACCGGCTACTATACATACAATTTTTGTCTTAATAAACATGTCTAAAGAATACCCCGAGCTATAAGTGATATACGACCAAAGGTTTTCGAATGTTGATAGAAGAGATCTGTCGCTAGAATAGATGTAATGTATACATACACTGTGCAATTTATCTAGCCTTTCAAATGGAACCCAAACGCCATAAAGTGTAGAAAGATATACACCGTATGCAACATCAAGAAGGCCACTGGCCTAGTAGAGAGCTTGAAACAGTAGAGAAACAGCATAGAAAGTGCTAAGAAATGGTCACATCAGCTCCGCTTATAACAACTGGTTAGTCACTCTCCCCCTTGATCAACTCTTGGCCTTGCTTCTGTGTTTCGCGATTTCGGCACTCTCAGATAATTCCTCAGTCTTCACATCCTCCATATTTGCACCATTAACAGCTAATCGATCAGCAGCTTCGTTGCCAGCATCTTTGTTATGTCCCTTTACCCATTCAAATAACGTCTTGACCTTCAGCGATTTGCGTTCTTCAATCTTAGACAGGATAGCTTGAATAAGATCTTTGTTCTCGACTGGTTTCTGAGTCGAGGTTACCCAGTTATTCCGTTGCCAGTTTATGCACCATACAGTGACGCAGTCGATCGAGTACTTGCTATCCGTAAAGATTGTGACATCGCGGTGCTT
The DNA here is from genome assembly GCA_018357685.1 of Trichophyton schoenleinii. NCBI lineage: Eukaryota > Fungi > Ascomycota > Eurotiomycetes > Onygenales > Arthrodermataceae > Trichophyton > Trichophyton schoenleinii. The sequence continues at coordinate 4,969,080 of WOFF01000002.1, forward strand.
GGGTGCTATATCAAGTGCTCGGGAGATGGCTGTTAATTCAGCCCGTTGATTGGTCTGACGGCTGCCTGCAAGGGGTTCTGAAACATTTCTGCTAGATGAGAGAGAAGGGAACAGACTGTGTCAGCAAAGCAGATATAAAAAATAAAATAAAAACAAAAATAAAAATAGGGTAACGGCTTTGGATATTCGCTTGCTACTACGTACCTTTCATCGTCTGGTCCAAAGTAGACGCCCACACCAGCCCTAGCTTTAGACGTTCCATTCCTCAAAGCGCTTCCATCAGTGTAAATCTTCAGCATACCCGGCGGCCCGGAAGGCTTAGGCTGGATCTTCCTCTCCTGTTTTTGCTCAGGTGTTTTATACACTATCTTTCCAGTTGTAGGATCCAATAGAATGTTAGGGTCAAATCCGTCCTCCGCACCAGGCGGAAGTGGTCCTGTTCCTGCAGCATATTCATCGCCAGCATTGTCCTTTGGGTTGACCTCCATCAATCCTGGTGCCCCCGGTAATGGATCCTTATTAGACAGGGTCTGGCCATTCCGTACAAACTCCTCGGCTGCTTCTCGGGTAGAGAACTTTCGATATCGAGGCCCTCGGAACCCTCTCACTTGGTCTTGCGCCTTCGCCCAGTCCGTGTATACGCCGGGTACCCTGCCCTTCTGGATGCCATAAAACTTCGTACATGCGGAAGTCGAACCGTCCTGGGGGGATGGAGCTCTGTTACCTGTGAGAAAAGCATCTGCTTCCTCCCGTGATGGAAAGGATTGGACTAGGCCCGCATATCATTAGCACACCCCTTCACTCATCTTTCCAACGTAGCCAGGATGGAAATAAAAGAACGAAAGGCGCTGGAATGTCACGTACAGACTGCTCCTTTGAACCCCGTCACTTGAGCCAAACACTCGTTCCAATGATTGTAAATTCCAGGCTGAAACCCAATCTTTACTGCGTAGAACTTTGGCTCCCCATTGCGTTTCCGCTTGGTGCCAGCAGCTATATTTTCACTGACTGACGACATATCTGGCTCGAACTGGCTGATAGGCAGCGTAAGGAAAGGTTTTGCGAGTTCTGGGATTGCGTCTATCGATCTTTTTGTTCTCGGAGATGCTCTGGATGGCAGTCGAAGGGCTAGAGAAATGCGACAAATCGAGTTCGTCAGGGTGCAGTTCGTCGGGTAAAGAGGTGTGTCTCGCGTTCTCTGATCGTCTCGAGACGAGCTAGAGAACGTCCTGCTGCTGGTTTTATCCTTGCTATCGATGTGAGGAGGCGTTCAAGGTACCCCGCTCCATGCAGACAAGAACGAGGCGTGTAGGCGGTTCGACGGCAGCGTTGAAGGGAAGTTCCATAGAACAAGCCGGTAGCCGGTGTCAAGGTAGATAACGCTGCCTCGAGGTCGCAAGCGAGCGACCTTCCGATGCTTTGTTGAGGCACAAAGCTGGCGTTGGAGCAGTTAAGGCAGACGTCCGGAGTGGATGGTTGCTTTTAGGTCGCAGCAGGCGGTGGTGGTTTAACTAACTCGCCGGAGTGCGTGGGCGGGAACGTCAGCCGCAGGGCTAAACTCTTTAACTAAACGCTTTAGCCAGGGACCGACCTGGGTTGAGCGATACCTCCTAGCTCAACAACATACAGGGCCAGTTGCATATCCAGGCATGTTCTAGAGGATGGATGATCTTACTTCTACGGAGTACGATAGAGCAAGATGATGTTTTCGATTTGTGTGCAAAACTGCAGTTACTCGTAGAAGCTCATGAATAATAGGTGATATTTGGTGTCCCAAGACGTTTCATCATAAGGTAACTTATGATAACTAACTAGCAGAGTGCCAATCAAGCCCGGAATGAATTTAACTGTTAAATGACTCGCTCAAAGCTGCTGCTCGCAAAAATCCCAGAAAAAAAAAAAATGTTTGTCACTTAAATCTTCAATATATAAGCCTGGTTACCGAGGTGAATGCTATAGCTACCAGAGATCATATCTTTGCTTTGATATGGGATCCCAAGATGTCGAGGCCAGCACCGCCGTCGTATAGTTGCTGTTCAACAGCTCGAGCATTGATCTAGACAATTGTCAGCTATCTACTCCGTATACGATGGCAAAGGTGGAATAGTGAATAGTTCAACTTACATGCTGCATACCGAGATCTTCCACTTTATCAACTCCCAACAACCGCATTGCTGTCATTGTTTCCGCACAGAGAACTGCCAAATATATGTCAGTATATCATATCATAGCGCAATAAAAGCAAAAGGTAATCGTACTTTCAAGCATTCGTTCAACCCCTTCCGGCCCACCAGCTGCAAGACTGAAGAGTGCATTCCTACCAACACCAACTCCCTTGGCACCCAGACACAATGCTTTAACCACATCTGTGCCTCTCTTAATCCCACCATCAATCCAAACCTCGATTCGATTAAAAACTTCAGGACAGTATTTGCGGATCTCCATCAAGGTATGGATGGAAGGTGGTGCAGTATCCATCGCTCTTCCGCCGTGGTTTGAGAGAATGATAGCTTTTATCTGAGGGCTGTGCAGAGACGCAATGTAAGCATCTTCATGAGTCTGGATGCCCTTGAGGACAATGGGAAGGTCGGTATGTTTCAACAGCCAAGGTAAGGTATCTTTCCAAGTTAAAGATGGGTCAGTGCCAGCAAATAACTGTTGTCCTAGACCACTGCCACCAGCAATCTCATGTCCTCCCGATGATTTAACTATGTCCGCAACGGCAGGAGTAGCTGCAATGGCCTTGGTGCGTTCGTCAAGCTCTCTCTTCCCCGGTACGGGTGCGTCAAGGGTAAGGCAAATAAATTTGATGGCTTTGATCTTGTTTATGCGTGCCAGCATAGCCTCACTCTTCTTTCGCTCAATTTGCACATATAACTGCCATCCGAACACTTGATCTGGGGGAGCCCCTTTGACGATCTCTTCTGGGGTCATGGAGGCATTATTGGAGATAATTTGCATAGCACCGAATTTGGCACATGCGGCAGCAATGCCAGCTTCGCCTGAGGGGTGGGCAAGCCGTGCCATTGCAGTAGGAGAAGCAATGATAGGGGTATTGAGCTTGTAACCCAACATACTAGTGGTCAGACTGCAGTTTTTGCAATCCACAAAGACTCTTGGGCGAAGTAATATAGATTTGTAGATACTGTTGTTCAATGATTTGGAGATCAGGTCATCTGCTCCAGAAAAGTAATATGCCCAAGCCTTGTGGGTTAGCTGCTTTGAAGCAGCTGCCTCAAAGTCATCCATATTCAAGAGAGTGGATAACGGAGGAGGCCCTTCAGTGGCCTTTTCTGCTTTGGCTGACTTTGGGGCAAGTTTTGCCAGAGACTTCTCATCAACTCTGCCTACCAGGGCCTCTGGAGGGAGACTGTCCTCCAGAGTACCGGTAGGATGAATTGGATCGTATTCTTCGGTTGCATCCCTCCCAGCCAGTTGCAGGATGATATTCGCGCCTCCCGGATGATTGGGGAGGAAGTTCGTAACCTAGATAAGCAAACATGAGCAAGTCAAGGCACGTTAACGTCAATAGAACTGGAATGTTTGGCTTCGGCTCCAACCAGCTGCTCCCATCAGACTGTCAATTCCGGCACGGTTGCTCCGTTGTACTTTTGATAATTGAGCAATGCTCATTCGTAAATTCGCTTCTCAACCAGCCCAGCGCTTTGATCGCCCCGGAATCACGCAGGGCAGACAAGGGACGATGAAGCAAAAAAGGAAAGATAAACGGTCTAGATGGAACTAGCTATGGGGAGGGAGCACTCACATCGTACACCTTTCCGTAGAGAACCACCCAGCAGCTATCCGTCTTGTTGTGCTTGGCGACTGCAGGAAGCAACGAAAAAGCACAGTCAGTCAAATTGATTTCAGTCTGCGTCTATCTGAGCCAATGATAGACGTCTTGCAAATGATAATAAAAACTTTTTATTAAAATAACAGGACGGTGGGATGAAAGAGGAGACCCTGTTACCTTCTTCTGCATCAATCACCCTCGAGGATGCCATGGTTCCACTGGATTTCGGATCGGCCTTGCAGGAGGGACGACGTTGAATATCAGTCTGCAAGGGATAGTTGATGGTGCAGCTAGTTAACTAGTTGGATGTTGGTTCCTCCGAAGTTCCCTTTGAACCCCCTTGCTCAACTCTGACGAATATAACCATATAATAGGACCGGATGGCAAACTGCCCAGTAGTGTCTCGTAGCAGGATCCTGACAAAAAGGCGAGAGGCGAGACGACCATGAATGAATATAAAGGAGGCCTGCAGTGAGAGAAAAAACAGGGCCACCGGCCAACATCCCGGCACCAGTTCGGTTGCTCCCTCAAACCCGCAAATCAGCCGGCTCTACGTATCCACTGCCAGTGATTCCCGCCCTATGAGACGAATGCTGATGACCTTTTCTCTCCACCTTGCCAGTGATCCGGGGCTCTTTCAGCGCGAGGTTGCTCCCCAGCCAGAGTTAAACGGCTGGAGCTCGGTAAAGCACTCAACTCCATGTCTCGCGGGTGGATTGCTGGTCAAGCAGGTCTGTTACTCTCCCCGTTTACATCCTACACTGAAGCTATTAGCATCGTGACGACATAATTCATGCAGGCTGCTGGAAGTAGTTATACCATGTCAAGGTCTATGTCCCTCCACTGAATAGAAAAGCGACGTTTTGGTGGCTGGACCTTCTCAAGCGACTCGGCCGAGGTGGCTTACGGCGCGGCTAAAGGGAGATGGCAAAGTAAGTGTCTTGGTATCATGATGCCGTGTGTTGAAGAAAGACATGTTGGTTATGGTTGCAGAGGCAGCTGTTCATTGCTGTTGTAGTTGTTGTAGTTGTTGACAACTACCCTTTGCCTATCTTGGACTGCGCTAGCTAGTGGTTGCTGTAGTAGAAGCCCAATTCTACTACAGCAACAACACAGCCAGCACAAAAGACTTACACTCCATCACTGCAGACGCAAAAATGAGTCCTCTCTTTGCTCTGTAGGCCTTCTGGTCCCTCTGCAAGTCACTGATTTATCTCTACTATCGGTTTGCCGGGAACACTCGGGAGGCCTTCACGAAGTGACTGCGCGTTTTGATATACCATCTACATACACACCAACACCAACACTACTTCAACAAAATCCAAAAAAAGCAGAAGCCATGGGCCTTCTTACGATCCCGGTAGAGCTGTTAGATGAGATCACCGGCTATTTAAGCTATTCCTCCTGGTTCGCTCTCTCTCTCACCTGTCGAACACTTCATGCCTGGATCGACAACCCATATTGCACTTTGAAAACGCGTGGCAAACCTCTTTCTGAACGGCTATCACAATCTCCATGCCCTATGATCAAGTCCAGGGACCTCTTTGAAATAGAGATGTGGCCAGGATACCTGAGACAAGCCAATATCCAGATGGCTCACGGCTACTTCGCCTGTGGGGAGTGTGTCAGGCTCCGGCGCGCACGACACTTTACAAACGCCATGATGAAGGGGAAGAGAGGGAAGATTGGGTCGGGCACTATTGAGCAACGGTCAAAGCGAATCTGTATCCAGTGTTGTTTACGACTTGGCCTGTTTTCCCCTGGAACAACCTTCTACTTTGGAGGAGCTGAAGTCCATGGATATGGCATCTTTTGCGCTAGATGCCGTAGATATGAAGAATGTGAGGGTTCTGATCGTTGGAACATGTCCAACAGTTGCAGCAGATGTCTGTCCATCTATGGAATGCCAGCCAGGCACTACCCGGTCTCTTATGCTGGGCCTCCTTTTTAGTCTTCCCTTCCGGCCTGGTTACCTATCTAGCACATTTACTGGGGCGTTTCCTGCCCAGCAACGACTCTTTTTCAGATACTGATAGGTAGCCTTAAATAATAAATCAATTGATATTTACTTCATCTTCATCTTCATATTCATCTTGCAGTCTATACAGACACGTGACCCATCTGGTGATCGACCAAAAAACCGCCAGCAGCCAAAGAAGAAGCAAAGAAGCAAAGAAGGAGAAACGAAGAAGAAACGAAGGAGACGGAAGAAGAGACAAAGACGACGGCTGGGATGCGAATCTGAGGGCGACCGAGTCCCTCCTGCTCTCCCATCTTCGCGTGTCCTACCCTGACAGCCGAAACTTCCCCCTTTCTGAGCTATCGACTTAGTGACTGGCCAGGCATCATGTTCGAGGTAAGCCAAAAAAAAAAAAAAAACCCGGATTTTCGCGAAGACCCAGGGCAGAGGAGAAAAAAGGGCGTCAAAGACGTGCGAGCAGACGGCTAACATGTCTCCCTCCAGCGTCGAGCAGCAGACCGTTACCGGCTGCACCGCCATCGCGCGCGGTCCGTCGTCCTCACCCCGGAGGAGATGGTCGAGGTGCGCGCCGCCCAGCGGACGTTCGAAGGAGCCTACATCCGCACCTCGATCTCGCAGTTCTCCTTTGCCTTGATCATTCTCAAGATCTTCACGGCCGAGTTCTACAGCATCGGAGCACTGTTTGCTGTCTACGGAGCTGGTGTGATGACCATCGGCCTGTTCAGAAGGCAGCAGGGCAACAGGCAGTTCTTCTCCGAGGTCGACGAGGACGGCGTCCAGCGACGGAAGTTCAGGACAAGCGGGAACGTCGTGGTCGTGCTGACCGCGCTGAGCATCGCGGCGTATGTGTGTTTGCTTGCCCTGACGCTGAACCTGGACGTGTAACTCGCAGTGACCGCTACTCTTCCAACGCGGCGATCGAATTCGATCGACCTGCGGCTTCAACCATCTTACGATATCGACTGCTTTTATTTTTCGGGATTATCATCTATACTCTCACCTTCTTTCTACCGTGGAGTGGGACAGGCCTTCCGTGCGTATTATTTGGTACAGGTACGGGAGGGGGGTTGGATGGCACGGCGTTGTTGGGAGCAGATATATAGGTGCACATGGGCCGCGGAGGATGAGGATGCACAGGAGAGAGTCATCATTCTTCAGCCAGGCCAAGGACTCCGAGTCAGGCGGACTGGGATGTCCTACCCATCCGGCTGTGTGGTAGGCTGGAACCGTCTGGCGATCTTTCCCGGCTTCCTGGCTTCCTGACTTCGAGTCGCTACTTGTTGCGCTCGCCTCATACTCCAGAGAATAATATGTCTGGACAGTCGAAAGGCGCGAGCGTTGGAAGGCAGGCCAGCATCGAGCAACCCAGCAAGGCGCTGAAACCCTGCCTTGCCTCCTCGATCAGCCCGATGGACGGTGCCGGCACTGTTGGCTGCTGTTGGCTGCCTTTTTGCACAGGCTTCGCAAGAAACGCCCTCCATCTATCGGACAGAAACACGTCCCTTGCCTGCCTGCGAGTGCCTGCGAGCTAACGTGGTCCAACTCGTTCGAGCCAGGGCGATTTGATCTCTAGATGTCCGTAACTATCTATATAACTGACAACCTCTTATAACAACATCTACACAATCAGAATATACATATAGTCATAACTCCCCTTTTATGCTCCTCGAACGGCTGAGACGACGCCACTGACTCGCCCTCTGCCTGCCTCCCCTGCTGACTGTTGCTCTTTTTTTTTTTAAGTCTGAAGCAGAAAGCCAGTAGTAACTACGGTTTCGTATAAAGTATCTCCTTGCGCCGCCGCTGCTTCGATCTTCCTCTCCTTCGCCCTTGTACCGCTCGATACCTCATCACCGCGCGCATCCACAGCATCCAGCGACTCCCATCCCATCCCAAGGGCCTCAGTTCGTCCTCAGCTGCATCCGTCCGCATTTCTCTCTGCGTCTTTTCCTCCTGTCCGGTGAGGTTATCGGTGGACCTAACCTTCTGCTAGAGCTGCACGTCGCGGCCAGTGACATCCCGTCCACCAGCGCCATCAAGCCGCGATTAGTAAAAGAAAAGAGATACTTAGCCTACCCGGCCGGGGAGAGGAGAGTGACATCAGCAGCGAAGAGGCAGCGCAAGGGAAAAAGGGAAAAAAAAAGAGGTCCCGGCAAGGCAGCTTTTCAGCTTCATGGCCGCTGGACAGCAGACGCCATGCCAGCACCAACACTCGCATCTCGCTAGAGCCGTCGTGGTCAGAAACTCCAGCTTCAGCCCGTCGCCGCCGCCAGCATCAGTGTCAGCTTCCTCAGCATCGAAGAAGAACGGGTTCTCCAGCAGCAGTAGATCTGCCTCTTCCCTCTCGTCGGCGTCGTCGTCGTCGTCGCCTCTCGCGTCTAATGGTGACGGCACTGCCGCCGCCGCCGCCGCCTCCTCCTCCTCCACCTCCTCCAGCATGACGGACGTCCAGCATCGCCAGCATCCTCCCGCCGGCACTCCCAGCCCTCCTTCGGCGGCTTCTCCAGCAGGCCACCAGCATCACTATGGCTCGACGCTGGCACCGCCTGCAAAAACGGTCGTGGGCAGGGCGCTGGGCATAGATCGCTTCTCAGAGCCCCAGCAACGCCGGACCAGCGGCGACTCTGCTGCTCCTGGTGGCCTGGCTGCACCGGGCTGTGGCCTCTCCATGGCTGATACTCCACTCCCCAGCGCCCCAGCATCGCCGCAGATGTGAGTTCTAAGCTTATGTTTTCTTGTTCAAGCTCTTACCCTGTGAAGTACTACGAGCTAGTTAGTGTCTAACGCCCGGGGAAGTAGGACACCTCGATCTCATGGCTCCGGAGCTTCAACCCCAGGCAAACACCGCGCCACCACTCTTGATATTCCCGGGCTGACCAAGTCCAAGGTCTCGCCAGATGGCCGCATCGCACAGCGTGACATTGGATCGAAGCTCGTGATTGTCATGGTCGGCCTTCCCGCCAGAGGCAAAAGCTACATCACCAAGAAGCTTTGCCGCTACCTCAACTGGCTGCAGCACGACACGAAGATCTTCAATGTAGGAGAACGCCGTCGAGTCGTGGCCAGCTCTACCCCCCAGGCCGAACCCAAGAAGATTGACCCCGTTGTTGATGAAAAGCTGAGAAAATCCGTGCGAGAGCTCAGCATTGGTGAGCTCCCTCCAGAGGAACAGGCGGAGGTCGATGCTGCGGAGAAGAATATGAACAAGTCTCAAAATGGTGTACCGCCGGGCGAAATACCACCTCTTCATATGCCACCAAGCTCCGTTCCGCCTGCCCAAATATTTGTCAATGGTAAGCTTCAGGATGAACCGTCAGCGCAGCCTGAACCAGCTCCAAGCACGCCGGCAGACGGCAGTTCTAACGGGGAGCCGGCAACAGCTGCCAAAGCTGAAGAGGGAATGGACCAGTCTGCCCAGTTTTTTGACCCAGATAACCAACGTGCAGTCCAGTTGAGAGAACAGGTTGCCCTAGCTACCCTTGACGAACTACTGGATTACATCCTTGAACAAGGAGGAAGCGCTGGCATCTTAGATGCAACCAACAGCACCCTGGAACGACGTAAATCTGTCATGGCACGTATTCGTGAACGAGCCGGACCAGAACTAAACGTCCTCTTCCTGGAAAGTTGTTGTTACGACGCCATGCTACTAGAATCAAACATGCGTCTCAAGCTCTCAGGTCCTGACTACAAGGACATGGAGCCAGTTGTTGCTCTAGAAGACTTTAAAAAGCGTATCAAGCTGTATGAACGCAGCTATGTGCCTCTAGGAGAGTATGAGGAACAACATAACATGCCTTACGTCCAGACAATCGATGTCTGCCGCAAAGTCGTTGCCCATCAAGCTACCGGCTTCATGGCCTCCCAAGTTGTCTCCTACTTACTAAACTTCAATCTATCCCCTCGCCAAATCTGGATATCCCGTCATGGCGAGAGTCTGGATGACGTCAGTGGAAGAATAGGTGGAAATGCACCACTCAGTGAAAACGGGACTCAGTATGCCAGAGCTCTTGCTAAATTCATTGACCACCAACGTGCACGCTGGGAAGAATACCAAAAAATAAAAGCCCTATCAACCCATTTCCCACCCCGGCCAGGTGACAGCACTCCCCCAAACCCTCAGTATGCAGCTCAAATCATGGAAGGCGGACGAAACTTCTGCGTCTGGACCTCAATGCTTACCCGCTGCATCCAGACAGCGCAATTCTTCGACGAAGAGGAATATGATATCAAGGAGATGAGAATGCTCAACGAGCTTAATGCAGGCGTAATGGAAGGATTGACCTATGACGAGATCCGAGAACGCTTCCCCTCCGATTTTGAAACCCGGAGGAAAGAGAAATTGCATTACAGGTTCCCTGGCCCTGGTGGTGAGGGATACCTCGATGTGGTCAACCGGCTACGTGCCGTTATTGTTGAAGTCGAGCGAATGACGGACCATGTCCTTCTTGTTGGGCCTAGATCAGTTGCCAGGACACTGCTAGCTTATTTCCTCGGCCTGAAGAGAGAGGATCTTACTGATCTTGCAGTGCCTCTGGGTATGATCTACTCTCTGGAGCCGGTAAGCATTATCTCTCTAATCACATAGTTTCTGCCCCCGAATGGAACTAACCGTCTGTGTATAGAAACCATATGGTGTTGAATATAAAGTCTACCAATACGACCCCGAAGCCTGCTGGTTCGATGAGCTCCCGAATTACAAAATTGGCCAAAAGTCTTACTACTAAATACGCCTGCTTCGATATCTTTCACTCATGCGGCAGACACACTTGGATAAGCCCGCTAGTACTCCTTACACAACTTCTTACGCATGTTACTCACGATTATGCTTCCTTCCTCCTTGTCCATTGTTCTTCTCAGCTCACTCTTATCCTCTCTCTCTCTCTCTCTCTCTCTCTATTTCTTGTTTGCACTATTTTCAACCCGAGTCCAACCTTTTTTCATCTGCGGTGTATGGAGTTTGTTACTATTTCATATTTCCACGGATGGAATACGGCGCATAAATCTTCTCGGTTCGAGTTGAGTCAATCATGGCGGCATGGGTTTATTCAAACATCTCTTTTCCTTTTCTCTTCTATGTTCTAAGTCCTGTTGTGTTGTGTCATATTTCTCATTCTGCTGTCCCTAGTTTATTGCTGTACTGTATTTTCATTTTTCTCTACATGGATGCGTGCTGCTATCGATGTTATGATGTCTAATGACCGAATAATCATCCCCTCTCTATCAAGTACATATCCTAATATATATGTGGTTCCTCAAGGAGCTAAACGCCAATTCCGGGTCTAAAGCAATATACATACGACTTAGGAAGTAATACTCTCTCATTCATGTACACATATCTCGGGCGAATTTACATACAAGTACCCACGAAACATCCAGAAAAAGAAACAGTCCGAAACAAGACAGAAATAAGACCAATCAATCATGCAGATGGCCAACTCATATAGCGAGATAAATATCATTTAGTGTATGGTATTATGCCGCTCAGTTTCTACGCAACAATTGTAAACGAAAAAAAAAAAAAAAAAAAAAAAAAAAAAAAAAAAAAACAAGGCAAAACGTAAGGCATAAACAGTCCTTAAATCGACAATAAAATAATCGAAGAAATGGGAAAGTGTTCACGAGATGTAGAGATTAAACGTTTGGCTGGGCCTGGAATTGAGGCCGAGCTGTCATAAATGGAGCAGCTTCGGCGACGTTTCCGGTTGGTGAGGGTGCGTTCGGAGCAGGGTCTGCCCAGACAATAGATGCATACTATTATAATACGAATGAGAGTTAGTGGACAGTTACACGAACATAGGAAGACGCGTTGGGATATAAATAGGGAGAGGTGATGTGTTCAGTGATGTGTCACATCACTAGTTTATTGAGCAAACATTTCATTTTGCTGGTTAAAATTGGGACAGATGGGAATAGATGAACGCATACCTTGAACCAGAAATTCAACACCAAAGCGACTGCAATACCCAGACAGACAACGAGAGGCCCGATGACATTATCAAAGTCCTTTCCACTGCGCTCTCGGATCAGTCGCGAACGAGACTCATACATCCACCATCCCCAGGCCCCAGTAAAGATGGAGAAACCAGTATACACGAGAGCAAGGTAGCGGGTGACAGTTTTGTCGGGTCCGGCGGCATTATATATTGTGAGGGAAATACCAGCGAGGAGAATGCAAATATGCTGCCATTTGACGAAGGTACGTTGGTTGGCGAGCCAAACTTTAGCTTCCACACGGACGGGGCCAGCGTCCTTGAGCCAGTAGCTTGGCATGGAGACACCAGAAGGAAGCTGGGGTTGGGGAGAGCGATGGGCAAGAGCATAACGGGACATGGAAAATGGGATGCGAAGCAACGAAGATGTTGGCCGGGACGACGGTTGAGGTTGGGCTCCGTTGGCCTGCTCGGTAGATGGAGGCAGACTTAGCTCGGAAACGGGAGCTCTGGGAGTTAACTCAGACTGGGACTGGGATAGAGCCTCGGGGCGAGGGGAGGTAGGCTGAACTACACCCTGGATGCGAATTTGGGTCTTGGGAGTTGACTCTTCTGTCATCATGTGGCTGATAGGGGAGCCGACGAGGTGTTGGATGCTAGGAATCGTCTGGCGGCTACCAAGGAAGCTGCCGACAGCGAGCTCGTCCTCTGCCTGCTTTGCAATCCGTTCTTGTTCTTGCTGGAAGGCAGTTTCTGGATCTTGTCTGATGTCCGTATCAAGGTCGCTGAGCCAGAAGGGGAAGCTGTTGATGTGATCTTCGAACAGCTGGGCGACGCCATGAACGAACTTGGAGAAGCGTGGCGCTTCTTTGACAAGGTGAGATGACATGAGGTCGGAGAGCCAGGCCTCAATATTGCTTCCACGGCGCTTACCACTGGAATTGCGGATCTTAATCTCTAGAAGCGCATGAGGGAAGCGCGAAATCTCACCACGAGGAATTTCTGAGAAGGGGAATTCCATCCTTCGGCTATCGATGTCTGAACGATGCCAGTCCTCCGGTTCACGACATGGACGCTCGAAATCTAGGGTGTCCTCGCGGATAAGGGCTAGATCCGTGTCGAGGGAGATACGGAGGCGATCGTCACCAGGGATCTGGAATGCGGTGTGGGTATAGTTTGCACGAACCATGGGCTCCAACCCGTGATTCTTGATAAACTCCTGGATCTCTTCAACATCTCGCTTGAGGTTATCAGCACGCTGAGGATCGCCGTTGCCTTGAATCTCGATCTTGTGGATTATTTTCTCCATCTTATAGGATCCATTGAGGAAGGCATTGATATGTTTCTTCTTGAGACGGATCCTGATCTCGCGACTGCTGTCGCCGTCGTTCATTATCTTCTTTTCCAGGTAAACCTCAACCTGGTCGCTGAGGTGGCCAGTCCAGCGCAGGCGAAGGGAACCGGCCGCGGGCTTGTTTGCAACCTTTTGGTTATACAGGTCGAACGAGCGGTTATCAAAATAGAGGGAGGTGAGCGAGGGGTCCCGTTGGGCGACATCGAGCTCCTTTGAGGTATTCGGATTATAGACAAGCACGGGCAGACGGCGCAGAATGTAGGTCTTGACTTCCAGCAGGTTGTCGGCGTGGACCCAGAACTTGTGGGAGGTATATGTCTCACGGCCGGTCTGGGTATCAACCGCGGGCCCATCCTTGGGCATTGGCTGTCCCTCCGTTCCCAGGACGGACCTGACGAACGAGAACATGGCCGACAAGCGGTACAGCAGCGGCGAGTAGTCCTCCGAGTTGAATGGGAGCTGCGACATGCGGACCTGCAGCAGCGGGCGGACTTTGTACTTGGCTCCACGCTTGCGGTCGTGCTTCTTAGCCGCTTTCAGGAAGCCGGTGAAGTTGATTCGGCTGAACTTCTCGAGCTCGCCCAGCTCCTCGGTGATGCGGTCGAGCTTGCTGAGAGTCTCCTGCGCGATGGCCTCATTCTTCTTCACGTTCTCCAGCTTCGTCTCGCCCTGCTGTGCGGCCACTGGCTCCAATGCGGCCTCGCACTCGGCTGTCAGCTCTCGCAGTCTCTTGTGAGTCTCGACCTGAAACGAGTTGACCTTGTCGAGCTGGACGTTGATTAGCTCCTGCACGAAGTTCTCCTCGTCCTCGTCGGTCCACGGCCTGCCCTCGCCGTCGTCGCCATCCTCGGATCCCTCATGCTCGCGGAGCAGCTTCTTGAGAGCTCGGTAGTCGATGTAGTGGTCCTTCCATGGCGGATAGACCGACGTCTGCAGGGTCTTGCCGAAGCGCATCCTGACAAGCTGCAGCTCGCTTCAGCAGCTGTATCTCTCGCAACAACAGAAACAACAGCGTCCAATTGAGCTCTCACACCGTCTATGGCTTCGTCTTTGGCCTGACTGCGAGACGGATCGCGATAAAATCAGGGCAAATAAACCAAGATCAACGCCGGCGGCGAGAAAAAGTCGAGAAAAGTCGAAATTTCGCCAGTTTCGGAGATGCGCCCGATTGGGACTAGCTCCCCACGTGCAATGACGACACACAAACCACATGATATATAATTATGTAAATATTATATAATAAATAATATCACATGATATGTGATATTAGGTAATCCATGGCTTGGCATCAAGAAAGGTAAACAAAAAAAAGGGCAGGAAAAAGAGCATAAAAGCAATAGAGACAGAGAGACGCGGCGCAGAGACGGGCAAGGAGACGACGAGGATGGCGGTACAGAAGTTGTATCCGCGGGCGACGGTGAAGCGGATCGTCAAGTCTCATACGCGCAAAGCCCTGACCAAGAATGCAGACATACTGGTAGGCACGGGAGGGAGAACCCCAACATCTACATATGAGGTTCCGCTGACGATGCACAGATATTCCTAGACTACATGCTATTCATGCAAGAGTTCGCGCCATCTGACCCCTAGAGACCAGATTCATACTCACTATTGCAGGTTGATGCGCGAAGCCTCGATCCAGGGAAGAAAGCGCGGCGACAAGGGCCTCACGGCCAGAACTGTGCGACGGGTTACTGAGGTGAGCAGCTCTGGGGTTGAAGGCTCTCCTCTGGTGCAGATGACCGTTTCTCACGGGGATTACATGTCTAGGGGGCACTACGCAAGTTCAAGGGATAGGCGAAATATTCTTGTCTTCCGTTGGCGGACATGATCAGGCCATTGGCTTGAGACTTGATACACGACATTGTTATAATTGGCTTGGTCGGCGTTAGCTAGGTTAAACGTATCGATGGCGTCCGTCTGAAGACGTCTAGGAGAGCTGAGATACCCCGGAGTCTGGAGTAAATTATGAATATTGGATGACTTCTTGCATTGTTTTCTGCCTGCGCTTGAGTTAGATGCTTCTTCGCTCTTCCATCTTGTTCTACCATGTAAACAGAAGAACAACTGTAAACTATTCCTCTAATATCAACCGAAGATATTGAAGAGTAACATAAAAAGGAAACTGTACACAAGATCAGTATTTTCTAGTAATATTTTACCTTGCACAGGTGAGTATCAGCTTGTGGTGCTGTGCTGTCTGTGGTTGTAGGATACCTTTTTTTCTGGCTGGCGCTCATCCTGCGGGATAGGACAAAAAAAAACCTTTTACACCAACGACCCAAATTCCAAAACTCCAACGTCAAAACTTCTTCCGTCTCCGCTTCTCTCCTGCACTCACTCGATCTCCGTCTTATTACTCGAATCGACCGACCTTTCGTCTCCTCTACAACACCTCAGCTTATTCGTCTCCTTATTCCATCTGTTTCCCTGCTGTCTTTCCAGTCACACGACCAAACTTCGCGAGTCCCTATCCAACCACCATGTCCGCCGTTACAGCCCCCAGCAACCCTTCACAGACTCAGAATACTAAGAAGAGACGCGGCAAGACGGAGGCTTCTACTGCTGTAGCTGCTCCCGTCTCTGTTGCTGCATCAAATACTGACGCGCCTAGTGTTGCGGCTGCTGCTGATGGTTCTGCCAACGGACACCATGAGCCAAGCTTCCTCAGGGAGCTCCAGAAGTAAGTCCGTGTTGAACTCGTCGTGATGAGACTGATACTGATGCCGTCTTTGCTAGAACCCTCCGAAACACCAACAAGAAATTGGTAAGCGCTGTTCCTTTGCAGTTTCTACCAGCAGCCAGACTGACGAGACATCTTAGAACGCAACCGCCAAAGTCGATGCAATTATTGCTGAAAACCCCGGGAAATCCCTCGAGGAGCTTGTAGCTCTCAAGAAAATCAATGCAGACCAAAAAGCCCAGGCCCTCAAGAAACCTGCTCTCCAAGAAACTATTGCTCACATCGAAGAGCAGATCGCTCAATACAAACAACTCGAAGCATACTATGAAGAACAACGTGCAAAAGAAATAGCAAAGATCCAAGCCCAGCACAAAGATGAGATCGAATCGTTGAAGAAGAGTCTCGAGACTGAGTCCAAAGAGAGTGCTGAGAAACGCTTTAAGGACCGATTGCTCGTGCTCAGTCGTTTCTTGCGCGCAGCTGCTGCCATGAGGGGAGTTGCTGATGAACAATCTATCCAGGCTCGTGGGTTTGAAGGAGCATTGTATCAGGTTTATGGTGGAACCGAGCAGGCAGTCGATGCCATGGTCAAGCTGATTGATGGCACAGATGACAAGGTTCCCAGTGTTGAGTCCGAGATCCTTGACATCACCTGTAAGTTCAGAACTCCTCTCGCTGACGTTAGGCTCTCTCATCCCAGCCCACTGACAGGTTTGTTCTTGTAGACGCACAAATTAAGCGCACTTCTCTTGAAGACTACGCTCAATCCACCGGTGAAGCTATCTTAACTGAGGAAGAAACCGCCGCACCTGCTGCCGATGCCAATGCAGCTCAAACTGACCCAACAATCGCCAATGCCGGTCTTACTGAATCCGAAGAACCCACCGTCTCACAGGCTGCAGCCGCAGATAGCTTTCAACCTAAACCCCAGTCAACTGCTGAAGAAGCGGCCCCCCTAAAACCTACCGAGGAGAATGTTGCAGCCAACGAAATTGCACAGACCGTATCGGTAGAATGGGATCCAAACCCCTATAAGCCCAGTGCCTCCACAGAGGAATGGCTTAGTGTGCAAGTTCCCCAGCCTGGTACTGCTGCAGAGGCCTCTGTTGCTGCTGAAGCTGCTATTCGTCAACCACTCACCTCTGAAAATTGGGTAGAAGAGTCACAGGCCAACAAACAAGTCGATGGCTTTGAACGGGTTAACCATCCTCGTGGGCGTGGACGAGGTTATCGCGGCCGTGGCCAAGGTCAGCGTGGTGGCGGAGAGCACCGCGGTCGTGGCGGCTATCACCACCGTGTTGGGAGTGAGTTCCGTGGCCGTGGCCGAGGCCGTGGTGGTGAATATCGAGGAAACGGAAACGGCCACCGTGGTGGAAGACCCGCTCCCGCTGCTGCTACTGCAGGCGACGCTTAAAGGGTAGCACTGGACCCGTCGTGCTGACTCTACAGCCCTCAACATCCTTATCTTCACGCTGCTTTCTGTTTAAGCTTGGTCATTCGTTGCATCGCGGGCTTAGTTTCGTTCCTCGCCCCTTTCACCCTCTATTCCCCGCCCCTACCCTTTCTCTCTCCCATTCAACTCTTTAGTTTCCATACTTTGCTACACTTTACTATGTCATGACGGACGGCACTTACAAAAAATCAAGCCACGCCACACCTCCCAATCGCAAAAAATCCTTAACGACCTAATTATTTCGAAATACTAGCGTGCATATGGGCTTCTTTTCGTTGCCCTCTCTTTTTTTTTCGTCTCCCTTTTCATCTTCATCCTCTTCTTCCATCCATTGATTGGTTGGTCGTTTATTCTCTATTCCCTACTCTCAATTCAAACGTCACTATCTACTTTTTGTATTTTATACTTGCCGGTTTCCTAAGCTCGAGGAGGTGTGGAAGGGAAATGGAGATTGGGATGGGAATGGAATAAGGATAGGGGTGTGGATATGGGGTGTTTGTTTCTTCTTTGGTTCTTTCTCCTTTGACGAAAGCTATGTATGTGGCAGTCATCTTTTATAGCCAGCAAAGCAAAAGCAATGATTTGAAGGTACCTATGCTTCTTTTATCTAGTAGTTATTCGCTTTGCAGATAATAGATACACGCCAGCATTAACAATTCTAGTGGTAGGAGCTCCGCATCTGAAGGAGATTGCCTATATAGAGCCATGTTTACCCAGCGATCTCCTCAATGTGTCAGTATACCCGCATAAAATATTACGATACACCATTTCAATAATTTCACCGTCTTGCAAGCTACTAGGGTTCTTAGGACCCCCAGGGACCAGTTAAGATAGCTATACATTTATTGATCCCCTCTTTTCCTCAATAAAATTTTAGGATGTAATATCCCTAGAATATTGTAGCCTAGTTACCTATCACACTTATAACAGCGTATATCCCAGGTTCTTTTACTCTATACTCACTAGCCAGATCAACTAGTTCCTTATAGAGCTTTCCGGTTATTATCATCCAGAGGAGTAGTTGATATAGTTGACCTTCTTTATAATGATTTCTATACCCTTCTGATATACCAGCAAGTACTGTTTTACTTGGCTGTAGTTATATTTATTTATATATTTTTTATCAGAGGTCTAAAGCATCAAATGCGATGCTTCTTTCATTATCTTCCTACAGGAGAATGGAGATTTAACGGAGTTTAGGAGTTCAGGTAAGCTCTGTCTCAATTGGTACCAAGGTAGACTAATATAGCTATGCTATATATTTATCAGATAACTACGGAGTAAGTATATTAAATTCATAATATGTTGTATAATTTCCTAGCTCGATACTGCTATTAACATTAATATACAACAAGGCTGATACAAATAAAGTATTAAGGTTTGCATAGTTTAAGAGCCCCTTGTTAACAAAAGTTAATTAAAGCGACGAGCTATTTTTAGAAACAGCTTGGCACAGACCACACCCAAGCTCAACCCAAAACCAAAGTCCCTCCATATATATGAGCACGACGAAATCAGGATAATAATGGCAGCAGCCTTACTGAAGATTAAAAAAGTTGGCAGTGCTTAACTGACAGAAAAAAGTTGTTTAAAAAATGGCAGAGAATACGTCCGATAATCAACGACGACGAAAAATCCTCAAGACGCTCTTCATCTCCCTCTTACTCGACCTCGTAAGTACACACTTACTGGCCTCGTGCACCAAGAGCCAATATCACTAACTGAACCACCGCTTTATTAGATATCATTTACCTTTATTCTTCCACTATTTCCGTCACTTATAAGATTTTATCTTGAAAAGGATCCTTCTCCAAGCTCACTCCTGAATCGTATTCTCCAATATCTAAACGCATACAAGAATGCATTCTCAAAACCGATAGATTCGAAATACGATGTTGTACTCCTCGGCGGTGCGCTGGGATCCTTATTTTCGCTCCTACAGGCTGTTGCGGCGCCTGTAATTGGCTCTATATCCGATAAACATGGCCGTCGTACTGCACTTCTTTGGTCGATGGCGGGAAATATCGCCAGTGTTGCCTTATGGGTGGCTGCCACGGATTTCCGCACTTTCTTGGGGAGTAGGATAATAGGTGGGCTAAGTGAAGGAAACGTTCAGATTGCGAATGCTATCGCGACCGATATCAGCGATCCTAACGAACGTGGCTCAACCATGGCGTTGGTGGGAGCTTGCTTTAGTGTCGCGTTTACAGTCGGCCCTGCCATCGGTGCAGCGCTGAGCAACATTACCATATTTGCAGCGAATCCATTTGCAACAGCTGCTGCATGCTCCTTATTTTTGATTGTCACGGAAACAATCTACATCTACTTCTGCCTACCGGAAACACATCCCAGATTGACATCTAAAACTTACAAACCCGCTACACGTGGTGACACCAGCGGGAAGGGACATGACAGTAAGCCAGGGGCAAACAGGCCATCAATAGAAGCATCTAGGGGCTATACCAACAGGCCTTTTCTCTTGAACATTACACACTTTTTATTCCTTCTGCCTTTTTCTGGCCTAGAATTTTCTCTTCCCTTTATTACGGCCAACCTTTACGAAACTTCCCTTGCAGCAAATGCTGGAGCAGCAAGCCCTTCAGCTCTTAATGGGCGCCTATTATCAGTGATGGGATTATTGGCCTCAATTCTTCAGGGCGGGGTGACACGTCGGCTGCCACCCCTTCTTACCGTCCGAATAGGCGTAGTAGCTTGCGCCATATCCTTCGCTTTGCTCGCTCACATTACAACGATAACCGGCTTGTATGCTGCCGGTTGTCTACTCGCTGTCACTAGTGCAACTGTGGTCACTGGATTGAATAGCCTAGGCAGTTTGGAAGCTCGTGAGGCTGAACGCGGTGCTTCCTTGGGCCGTCTACGAAGCTGGGGCCAAGCGGGCAGAGCTACTGGGCCAGTCCTTTTCTGCTCCCTGTTTTGGTGGGGAGGTAGAGAAGTAGCATATAAAACCGGTGCTCTGGCTATGGCTGGCGTTTGTGCAATTGCATTTGGGTTGCTGAAATCACCCATGCTGGCTAAAACAAAGTGAATGGATTCGGATAGAAAAATATTAGTTGGGGTAATTTAATTTTAAATGCATAGATGGACATGGTTTGTGACATGGAGATATGTATATTACCGAGAGGCCCCATAGAGCGGCACACTTAGCAGCAGGGTGAGCTGAGATTTCTACTATTTGTCTAATCCTATCCATGTAGATTCAAATTTGGGAATGTGTATTATACAGAAAGAAAAGAGCAAAGATCCCCGGCCCCCCGCTATAAAGCCAACAAGAAAATGAAATGTTGTCAATGGCCAAACGCATTAGCATAGGTATCATAAATCATAGAACAGCCGGACGGCACATAAAAAGCTGGCTAGGGCAGGCCTCCCGCTACTGCAGGTCAGACGAAATCTGTAAAAACCATCAACTCCTCGCATAACATAATGTCAAAAAAGAAGAAAAGAAATGAGTACTCAACCAGCAGGGTATTCGTAAGAGGGACCTCCGCTTTGACATCAAATTTCGAACGGGCCGAAGCGATAACGTGGCCGAGAAGTTTCCCTAGCCTTTCCTGCTACAAAGGCAGGCTGAGGGGGAACAATCTGTCCGGAGGCGCTTCCTTTTGCCTTTCCTAGGAGCCAGTCTGTTAGAGTGACCACTTTGGCCGTTCGATCCCATCCGTTGCCTTCATCGGCATGCTCAATCGTATGCGTAGCAATCCGGCCTTCTTCGTCGAAAGTGAAAATGAAAAGTCCGGTAAACTGCTCCTCTTTCCCAAGTTTGAATATAGGCATTTCTCCACCGAGCAACATGCTGAGTCCCCTATTTGTCCCATTTACAGCGGAAGATGAGCTCATAGGGCTTTCCTTGTTTGTGCGTTGTTCCCGATGTGCTCGGTCTGGTGTAATATAATCATCTACCTCTGAACCGCGGCCGACTTTAGAAGCTGGGCGGTCTGCACCCTCGGTCACCCAGCGAACAACAAGTTTTTCACCACCAGGACTATCATTCCGATCGTTTTCATTAGCAACACCTGTTGGGACTACCCGCTCGCTTACTATTCGTAGGTTGACGTTCCCGATGATAGGAACACTGCCCCATGCCACAGGAGCAGTCCATAAAGCAGCTCGATAGGGAACTCGTCCTTTAACGGTAGGAAGATGTGGGTGTGTAGATGGGAATAAATGGAGAGATATACTCGGCGAAAGGATCTCTTGCGGAAGTGCGTTAACGAGGATGGTAGGCAGCTGTTTCGACAGGGTACGAAGAGCTTTCATCATGTCATTAGCATCGAAAATCCTTTCAAGTTATTTATGTATTTTCAGGAACCTACTCTTTCCCAGTTTAACTATTCTTTCATCTGGCGGTTTATGATCTCCATCCCCATGTGGTTCGCCATATTGTGCGGTTAGATTCGATTGCGAAAAGTGTGTAGAGGAAACAGCTGTGATCCACGGCCCATCGGGCTGTATGGGAGACAGCTGCGCTAACGAGCGATTGTGTGAAAGTGGCTCATGGTTCCAGCGAGAGGATCTTTGTGCTATTTGAGCTAGAGAGCCTGTTTGCGACGAGACTCGGGTGATATATCTGTTGAGCTGGCTTGGGTTTGGCTTGAGAGACGGTGGAAAAGCGATTTGATGCGTGAGGTGCTTAGCCATTATCGGCAGGGGGCGGCATGCATTCCATGTAGCTATTCCAGAGATGCAGCAAGCCTAGATAGATATGTTAAAGAAACGAGATATAATATGCCGTAGAAAGAAGAAGCTGTTAAGAAGAATGAGAATTTGTGAATGTGATTAAGCAGTGACAGGCAAGAAGTTGGAGCTACCTGATAAGGGAGGCCTGTGATTGGCTCGGACCACAGTGATGGTGGTGGCCATCGAGATATTCTCTTTTACACCTGCCACTTGATAGTCTACGGGCTAAAATAAAGCCTCTAATCGTCCTCGATAGTCAATGCATAAGTGAATACTACAATGTATCTACCTGTTTATAGATCATAAGTACAAGGCCGGCTTCGTTATATATCGTCGTTATCCCCAGTGATATCATCATCATCCTCACCCATCAGTCTTCGTTCTGCTATTGCCCTGATCTTGTCATCCAG
This sequence comes from Trichophyton schoenleinii, assembly GCA_018357685.1. Lineage (NCBI taxonomy): Eukaryota > Fungi > Ascomycota > Eurotiomycetes > Onygenales > Arthrodermataceae > Trichophyton > Trichophyton schoenleinii. The sequence continues at coordinate 4,991,385 of WOFF01000002.1, forward strand.
TATAGATCTCTGATAGCGTTGTGCAATCTTGCTAGCAGCATCTAGCATCTTCCCAGAGCGGTCTCGGAGCATGGTGACGAGTTCAAGGGCTTTCATACCCCTTTCCTCGCCCTCGCGGCATTCGACAGCAAGCAACTGCAGGAGAATCTTGTCAATATCAAGCGCTTTCCTCCTCAGCTCAGCATCTCCAGCTGCCCCGATCTCGGACGCCATGATGCAGTCCTCCAGAAGAGTATAGTCTAAGTTCGCCCTGACAAGAGACTCTTGTAATTTCCTGTTATTGTTCCTCGCGGCTTCTTCAGCGTCTTCCATTTCCATGTCTCCATCTTTGTTGCTCTTTTCCTTGGATGAAATGCAGGATATCGGTATTTGGAAGTCGAATTCGGTGAGCAACGGTCGTGGGAAGTAGGGATACTTATCCCCACCCTTTAGGATTATACAGTGGAAAACATCCTGTGCAACAGCAACTGGCCAATAGGTTTCTTCCTTGCGGCCACTGGCAACACGTTCAAGCAGCTTGGTGTCAAGAAGCGGGACCCAGCGGGCCTGTCCTGGTTTCCGCCAATGTTGTAACACAAGGAGAACCCCCGAGCTGTCATATATGCAGGGGTCCTGGATCATACACTTTAGTCAGTATGGTGTTGGTTTACAGGGTTTCCTGGAGGGATACATACGCCCTTGTCTGAAAAAAATACGCTTTGCAGCCGCGTACCTCCTGCGAGTGCAACAGCGTCCTCATTTTGACAAATCTCGTCACGTCGAACGTTCTCAATGGAATACTTCAACTGTGCGACTCCATCGCTACCTGCTGGGCCATTCCCAATGGTAATGATATAGTCTCGCCATGCCGCGCAGGTGACTGTTTGGCTCTTTTGTCGGAATACCCGATATGGAGTGCCAAACAGTGTATAAATCCGAACGTAGTCCGTCGAAGTAGTCACCGTAATGTAAGAATTACTTAATGCAATGGCTTAATGCGGTTAGAAACACCGAGACAGATAGTGAGTGGCATGGAAGGCACGTACAAGTAATCTTCTCTCCCAGTGGAAGCTCCGTCCGCCAGTCTGCTCTTGTTGTCCACGTTTCATGCGGCCGGTAAAAGATGGTTGCTGGATTGCTGGAGGTAGGCTGACAGGAAAATAAAGTGCCCTTCTCATCTAAGATAGATAGTTAGATCGATAGACAAAAAATTTCAGGCTGATAAAGTCTACATACTCAAACAGGCCTTGTCATAGAGATATGGGTCTGTGAAATGAAAGTCACGATAGCGTTCCCGGTCGTAGAATTCCACAGTGACAGTATTGTGCGTGTCTTGATCAACAGTCCATACAAACCCAACAAGATTCAACGCTATATTTTTCGTTAACAAAGACTCTGCCGAAGTAAACAATTACAACCTTACCGAGATATCTTCTGTTGCCTCTCCATGGGGTGCTGCCTGGCTGAAAGGGTTCGTGAGATATAGTCTTCCAAGGTGCCGTTGGTCTCCGTTTCGTTTCATGACCGAATAACTCATCCATATGAGTGTTGGTCCTCTTTCCGAGGCCATTGATGTTTTCAGTGTAGCCTGCACCATCGTCATCCTCAACAAAATCATCTTCATCATCCGCTGGCCCTAGTATGTCATCAAGAGAGTCCGGGCTTCCTCCTCTATGCCTGTTTCCTGAAATATTATTGGTATCATGTCGTTGGGGTCTATGAGAGATTGTAATCTCTTCATGTGAACCAATTGAGAGTAACGGTGCCACTTCCAAGGTCTTCGATAGAAGTGAGTGAAATTCTGATGGGACAAAATCATCGTAAATAAACAGCTCTCCATCCGAAGTAGTAAATGCAACAACATTCTGGGTGGGATGCCAGCGGAAATTAATAACATTTGGAATGTCGTATGTCTTTATGACTTTTTGGGTCCTAGTTTCCCAGAGGAGAATTTTGCGGTCAGCTCCAGCACTTGCAAGTAATGCCCCGTTAGGAGACCACGCGAGACAGGTGACATCTCCATTATGACCACCAGAGAATTTCTGTTGCTTAGTCCAATCTCTACTCGATATTACTGTGATATCCCTTGTGGCTTCTACTGCGGCAAATGCAGTTCCATCCGGGTGCCAAACGGCGCTGGACGTTGCCTCGTTATCTGTTTCAAGTTGTCGAATTACTCCATCAAGTTTATGCAGCAACGTAGGTTCCGTTTCAGTGAACGAGTAAATATAGATAATTCCATCAGCGCAAGACACTGTGACAAATCGTCCACTTGGGTCAAATGTCACATGCTTGACTCCTTTTGTTTGGTCTCGCAAATATTTGACCTCCGTAATATCGTTAATATTAACGATCTTGACGGTGAGTTCACTACGCAAAAATTAAAATCGGTTAGATCCAACTTGTAATAATTGCAAACGAATATTCACCAGATATTTCAACTTACTCGCTAGCAACAGCAACCCATTCCTCGTCCTTGGAGATCGCCAGGTCTCGAACTGGTAGTGCACAACGAGCCAACGGCCTATCCATTGTGGCCTCTTGCAGTTTGTAAAGCCATACTGTGCCATCCTCAGATCCCAGTATTATGGATTCATTCTAGCACTTCATTAGAAAGGCTCGATTTGTAGCAGTGGCCCACTTCGGTTCTTCCTTGGGGGCTCAGTATGGTGGGACATTTGGACGTACAGTTGCTGCGATTGCCAAGTGGCCCTCCATCCCTTCATCAATTGTCTTCGGTTCGCCATGCTCGCCAGTTGAGAACACTCGGATTCCAGAGTTTGATCCACCAGTAATTACTTGTTTACCATTGGGAGTATAAGTTAGCACCGTTGTGCCGGGTGTGTCTAGAATTCATATCTATTAGTATCTATAATAGGGACGAGATTCTGTAAGAAAAACATACGAGCCGGTCTACCCCTCAAGGTATTGCTATCCGGGGCCATGTTGATGTGTTAACCGAATGCAATATAATTGTTGCGGGAAGCAGCCACAGGCTCTGGAGATCGAGATCTGACCAAAAATAATCCAAAGCTGTGATGTGCTTTTGGAAAGTTCAATATCGAAATGGAAGCGCGTCGCGGTCGTGATTATTAGTCATCAAGGGCTTTAAAGTTAAATATGGAAATAAGATAAGATAGCCGGAGTTAAAGCAAAGGAAAAGAAATCTAATCAGGAGTATTAATATTACACTTATCTGGGCCTTTAGATAATTTGAAAGAGATGTACAAGACCAAAGCGCTAGGATTTCATCTTTAGCATAACCTGTATGTCTTTAGGTTCGTCAATCAAGCTTCCACTCCTCCGGTTAGGAACTTGCCAGTCCTCTCCCTCGGCAGGCTTGATATCCCAGGTTACTAATATGGCGGCCAAAGTTGCAATAGCTTTTCTCTGCTCTAACTTCCAACAAACGGAAGCAGGATCATCCCAGCTTCCTGAACAATCTCGCTCATCTTCATCCACAGCATGTTGTGGGCCTTCCTTGTCTTCCGAGTTATCGGCCTCAGTAGACTTGATAAGGTGTCGTCGTGGATCAAAGCTGTCGGGTGAGTTGTTGTAACGAGGATTTCGATTTCGCAAAGAGTGAGGTATCATAACGTAATCACCCTCAGATAGATGATAAGTCTGGGCTTCTCGAGAATTGAAAGCTGCATCCTCATCTGACTCGGTGAGGTTGATATTGGAGGTAACCTTTCGGTACGTATAAGGGGTTGAGTAGAGCCGACTAGTCTCCCTTTGTGTAGCCATCAGCAAGGGACAGGACCCAATGATATTATCAATATCCAATGACACCTGTGGTGGTTCTGGTAGACCAAATGTGGCTGAATTTGAGCGTTTAAGCTTTGCATAAGGGCCAATTTCACCCAACACTTCGGCATGTAACTTAGGGTCGGCTAGTATGTGAACGAGATTCCAGAATATTAAGGCGTTCGCCCGCACAGTAACTGCCCATAACAAAGATAAATCTTCAGCGGCTGCATATTCGACTGAGTAACCGTTCTTAATTCGTGTCCGCATTCGAGCTTGGACTGCGGCAGAAACATCATCTAGATCCCGCCAAACAGCCTCAGGCTCCTGTCCATTTTCTATCTGACTAAATATGGCATTTTGAACCGTCAAGCAGATTAGCAGGCGACGACGAGCAAGATATGCATTGACAAGACCGGGAAATGGAATCCACCGCTGAATTCCAAGCAACATAGCATTGAACTTGCTATTGAAAGCGGAGATGTCGGGTAAAACATTGGGATAGACATCAAGGAGAGTTTTCCCCATCAAAATATTGACCGAGAGGGTTCCAACGAAGCCACTAATCAGAGAGTACAGTTTAGTTATGCATACTCTTTCTCCGCTTGCTTCATTTTGGAGAGTAACGCCGCTTATTCGTTCCCATGGATATTGATCTACAACACTAGAGGTGAATGAGACCAAAGATGGAGTAGTTCGTTCAATTTCCTTGACCAGTATGGATGAGAGATCAGTGAGGTGGGGTTCTTCTGCCAAAAGTCTTATCCACTTCGACGAATCGCCATGGTAAGTACCTTCTCGGCCAGGTTTGCGTGCACGACTGTTTGAGCCAAAATTGTTGTCCAGTAGGTAGTTGATGCATGGTTCTGCTGAAGTGGATTGGCGTTGCTTAAACAAGCTTCTAACCATCGAGGGAGTTGTAAGGACAATGTGTCTCCTCCCCCAACAGTAAAAGCTGAACGCAGCTCCGCGCTCTGGCAGCCTAGATAGCAAAGTTAATACCTCCATCGAAAAGGGGTTCGAATGAATGTCAAGCGTAAACTGACCGGGCATCGAATAGCAATCTCTTTCGGAAGAAGCCTAACGAGAGCCAATGGCCAACGTAAGGTAGCCAGTAGGGAACCTTGCTTGGGGATATCGATCCATCTGGGTATTTTGTTCTGATGCCAGGTAGACTAGTGACTTGAGTCAGGAGTCGGGTGACGAGACATATTAAAACAAACACTACAACCACCGCCCACCCGTTCAAGTGGGCAAAAAGCTGCCGCAGGGCATCTACGGCGAGATAAGGGATAGGCGGGGTGTCGTTATCCATTTATCTTTATTCTTCCTCTCCTTTACCGAATTTGAAAGGAAGCCTAGTCAAACCAAAGTCGCCAAAGGAAGCCGTTGCAGTCTTCAGTCCAGATAAGCATATCACATGACGTTGATCTTGCTGATGTAATATATCCACGTGCCTGGGGAAACCCTAATCACTCCGCGGAGTGCTTTTTTTAGCTTAAGCTAACTGTTTTAGGAAGGAAGAGAAAGAGAGAAAAAAAAAACCAAATATAACGCAAGCGACGCCTCGACGAGAATCGCCCCCTGAATCTGCACTCTTTGATATCAGCCGAAATGCCGACCATCAGCCACCGGGGGCACCAAAGAAAAAGAAAAGAAAGGAGAGGAGCGTTGTCGGAGATTCACAGGTGACATCCAACTGTTTGCATGCAGCGGTCCTGGTGCAAAATGGCACACGCTAGCGAATCACGGTGCTGACAACTCCACCGCGGTGTCTCATACCCTCGTGATTAGAGCCTCATTTTCGCTTGCTTGCCAACATTAAGACATGGAAGATGGGCGAAATGAACTATTGGAGGGTCTGGGGGCTGTCGGTTATGCCCGTGGTTGGCCATTTGCAAACTGTTCCTGGGGCCAGTTGAGTCAGGAAATGGAGTCGCCGCCGAAGGATGCGCCCGCAAAAAGCCATTTTTGATGCACTTGGCCGCACCTGGCCAAGCTGTTATACAGTCTGCGAGGGACAAGGTGGCTGTTTTTACCCATAATTTTGATGGGGGCACGGAGTACAGAGCCAAATAGCAGAAAATTTATGCCCAAGGGCCCTTGCAGGATGAGTATCCTGCTGGTCAAAGAGTCAAAGCTAAGGCGCGTACCCACTGCTGGGAAGGGGGTACTTTATCAGCGCCGCATCCCTCAGCTTTTTTTCTAAGCTCTGCTCGTTCATATACCATTATCTCCCACAAACAGTGGCTGCTTTATTTTCTGGACCTTCTCGGGTAGAAGTTCTGTCGCGATGGCAGCCTCTCGTTTTTTGGGTCTTTGTGCCCTTTTCCAAGCGCTCAGGGCCACTCAGGCTTTCGCCCCTGATTGGACTATCACGAGATATTTCGAAGATTCTGTAACGACTTTGCCTGGAAATACAAACCGCTACGGAACTTATCCAGCTACTGAATATACCAGTACAGTAACTGTTGTGCCGACTGTCGTTTCTCCTACCGTCACAGCCACAATTAGCGCAACCATCTACCCATCTATCACCTACGTATTCCTAGGCCTTGAGCCAGGACAAGGAACATCGTCGAGTGATGACTACTACGAAAGCACCAACACCTATTACGTCCCTCTCACGTATACCTACCCAAGAAGCTGTTCCGTGGCCTCTGGTGAAAGCACCATCACGACATCGGCGCGGCTTTCCATCCCAACCGAGATCCAGAGTCAACTCACCCCAACCGCGACAACTGTAACAACCTCTGAGAACTATCTGGACTCGGTGTCTTATTATACCTCTACAGCCTCACTTGTAGATCCAACAGAGCTTCCATCTGGGATTTACAGTAGTATTGAAGCAATCCATACCCCTATTGACATTAAGTACTGCCGATATGGATCTCACTCAGGTTCCAGCGGTTACGGTTCACAGCCTAGCTCCAGCTCCAGTGATAGCTATGATGGTTATTGTGGCCGGTATTATGGGTGCTATCACTCCTATTGGTCTGCATATCTCGCACTGTCCCTTATTATCATCTTTTCTTGGTTCGGCCTTTTTTTCATTGTCGGCCTGATCGAGAGTGCTGTTAGGTTCAGAAAACTTATGCGAGGCCGTGGGGCAAGCAGAGGCCTACCCAAGTCCTTTGCCTGTTTGTGCCCAATATTATCATGTTTGTTCATTATATGCATGCACCGAGGCTACAGACCGAAGCCGAGGGAAGAACAAGAGGAGTTGGAAAGAAATTGGAAATCTATGTCCTTCGCCGCTAAATTCACCCTCTGGTTGAAATATGGATTCAGCAGAAGCTACCCTCCAATGCTTGGAGCACCACCTCCCCTCGCCACCGATCCGCTGCCAACCAGCCAGCCTCAGATTTCACAGCAACCTGTGGTTCCTGGAGTTATGCCGCCACTACCTCAACAAACTGGCCCACAACCTCTGCATCACCAGACTGGTCAACAGACTGAACGGCAACTGGATAACCAGCAGCAAGAACAGCAGCCTGTCCTTCACTCAACAGAGCAGAACCCGGAAGTCTCTCAGAGAGAATACCAACCATTACCGGCAGTAGGCCATAGTGGCAGCACAGGATTGTTTGAGCATCCAACTCATGCGGTTTCTCCAGTTAATGAACAAGGCTCTCCAATACCCCTCCAACCTGATCTCACTCAACCATATAACTCGCATGTACAACATATGCATGCACAACAGCCACGAAGTGTTACCCCTCAACCTGCCGACCTTCATTCTAGCGCACCTAAAAATGTTTAATCGACTCTACTCCAACCATACCTCCAAGCTAATGCCATATCTATAATGATGTTCTCATTCAACCTTGATATAACCATTTCATGCATTTATGCGTATTTAATATGATATTTCAATAAAAAAATGTCATTCTGCATTGTTATAATTTTTTTTAGGGGTGGTCTTGGTCAAATCATTGGTTTACTATTTCATGTACGATGAATTACCCACCATACTTCTATCTTGCAAGATCTCAGTTGTATTCATTGAGCTTTCCTATTTAGAAATATTATAAATATTCACCCTTCTATTCTCCGCAATGGCATATTCAAAACTATGTATAATATTATGTGCAATTGGTAAGCTCAGTATCTTGGCTTAAAACTCAGTTTTTAGAACAAGCTTTAACTGTGCGCTCTCCATCTCATATTGATCAATCTTTGCCTGGTTTAGAGCCAAGTTGGCTAGCAACCATTTGATCCTTCTCCTCGCTTCGCTAGGCTCTTTTGGGAAAGACCCTAGAACTTTTAGCTCGTCCTCGATTTTATTAATTGCCTGGTTTTGTATTGCAATCATTTGGCCGAGGATTCTTAAATCAAGCCTGCTACTCAGAACCTTGTCTTCAACTAACTGGCGAAAGGCAGCGGCTAGCACTGGTTTCCCAGGCTTGATTATTGAAGGACGTCCATTTTTTGAAATGACAGAGATCAGTTCTGCTTTCTCAAGGGCGCGAAGGGTAGCCTCGCCATCCTTTTTGAACAGGTCCGATAAAATTATATCACTGTATCGAATGCTAGTTTCCTCGCTTGCATTTGGGCCGCTGTGGTTTCCTGGTTGGGCCTTGGCTGTTCCTAGGTTTTTGATTAAGTACCATGCTTGTTCTGGGGTCCAGCCACGGGAGCTTGGGTCAACTTCTGTGATAAATATCTTAAGGATTTCCGCGGCCGACTGATGTACTATTTGTTGAACGGCACCTACAGAGCACTTAGCGTTAGAATTCAATGGCAATAGCGTGCAGCTTACTATTTGGGGTCAGGCCTCTAGCAATCATGCGAGCGAAAAATTCAAGGTCTGTTAAACGGCCTCCAAGCCGTTTGATACATTCGGTGAGTTCCTGGTTGAATTTTTCATCGGAATAGTCCAAGCCTTTGGAATCCTCATGACCGGACACATGACTTAACACGAACCGTTTGGCCACTTCAGGCTTGCAATCAGTGAATGACACCTGATGGAAAACTTGGTTCGGTAAAGCCTGACTTAAAGTTTTAGAATAGGAAAGGTCAGACGTGAGGAAGACAACGTGTGCAATATTGGTATATATCAATGCCGCTGCCCATTCTGCAAGTTTGTCGTAAACCATCTGGTTGTCTTTGCTCTTATGCAGGAAGTTATCGATAATCACAACTGGTCGACGAGCAGGGTTTGCCTCTAGCCATTCATCATCACTCAAGTGGCCATCTTTCTCCCCTTTTTTCCTCCCGTCCAAAGCAACTTTTTTCAGGGCCTTTGCAGTGTTTTGCAATATGTTACCGAGCTGTGTGTCCAGGGTCTCAGACAATCCGGCCTTTGTACCAATAGCACTTTGAGTTGCAACGTCGATCACACTGCTAATGCTGTTCATCCAGGAGAATATTGGTCTGTATCCAACCTCGGCAGCGGCAGCGGCTATCATGGTGCTGTCTCCTGGAGCTTCTTGGATAGGTTTGCAGTCGATGACCAGTTTATTCTTATAATGCTTAAGTGCCTCGTCCAAAACAAACTCTTTCTTTCCTAAGCCTCGGGGCCCATGTACAACAATAAAGGTATCGTTTCCTTCCACAAGCCAATTCTGGATTTGTTGGGCATCTTCTTTTCTCTCTTCCCAGATTTCGTTAAGGCCTTTCGACTCATATTGACCCCGGTGAAGAGAGAATAGAGAGTTTGCTTTAGTTGCCTGCCTCTGGAGCCAGGTCCACAGCCTATTATCCTGGAACTGGAGTGGAGGAGATATTTTCAGTCTAATGAAAAACGTTCTTATTGGATCAAAAATGGCGACAGTGATCCCAGCTAAGATGGCGACAAGGATGGGAAGCACAATTCGCGGATGGCTGAACAACCAGTCTCTTATCCAATGTGCTTTGATCTTCCGCTCGTAGTTAAACTGCAGGATAGTTCCAGCCTTGCCTCCAATATCGCCCGAAGGAACCTTGAACCCGTGAAGACAGTTTTTCGCCATTACAGCGCTTACTGGATTAGAAAAGTCAAGCAAAGCATATCTTGGTACGACTTTTGAGTCTGCGGGCTGGGGAATAATGTCGGTCAATTTGCCGTATGTCCTGGCAAGCGAGTAGAGGTTTTCCTGGGTAAGTTCTGCAGCCGGAACATCCGGCGATACAGGTAGGAATTCAACCTTGACTCTTGAGCTTGGAAACCGGTATGACAGGTCCTCCACCCAAGGACGCCCACGTACAAGGGCAGCACTGGCAGGGCTGAAGAGGCTAAACCACGGCTTTACAGGATTCTCATATAAATGCTGGGTAATGGCCTTGATAATGTCTGAACCTGATGTTTCAGGGCCATGAGATAGCTTGACAAATGCACCGCCTTCTGTGAGGCGTGGAATGACCTGGGTGATATTTCGATGGAATTCATCAGGAAGAACTTGTTCGACAACAGTAGGGGAGCCCGTGAGCTCAGCACCTCTGACTCCAAGTTTTTCCAGCCGCTGCAAGACCATAGCATTCAAGTTTACGTATGGAATGCGCGATAACCAGCCCAAGTGGACTGGAAGAACACCTATGGTATGTGTTAGCTGGTACCACAATACACTTTGAGTGATGATGGTCATGTCACACTCACTACTTATAAAGATGAGAGTTTCATTCTGCGACTTTTCTATGTACCCAGCTCTATGCGGCTCTGCAGCGGAGGCCTGGCATATGCTCCGATATTCCTGACATCGTCTTCTGGCTATGCTCTGGAACTGGCCCCTCCAGGGTATCTGCCTAGAAGGTAAACCACGGACCACTGGGATCATCCTGTGAGCGAGTGGTAGCATTATCAGAGCTCTGCAGGCCCAGTAACAATGTGAGTTAAGCGCCGAATGCTAGATTGGCCATTTCTCGAACCAGGTCTTTAATGTGCGTCAGTATCGTGACGTTTGTTGGTCCAAGTTGGCAGTCCTCCTAGGTTGATGCTGGGTAGGAATAAGGTTTGTCACGTGGCTAAGTCTATTCGAACTTCTTCCACTTTATTTCTTGCTGATAGATACCCGGGTTCGTGGAAGTTGATGAGCAGTTTGGCCTTTTATATTCAACGAGCGGGCGCAGGTACGAACGCAGAATACAACAATGGGTTGGCTGTGGAATAGCAGTAGTCCAGTTACTGCTGAGTCGGCACAAAAAACAGAATCCTCACCTCCAGCAAACGATTCGCATCCTTTACCATCCAATCCTACAACAGAGCAGTCCACGCCTCAGGTGAAGCCGCTTGGCCGTGACGAAATCGCAGAGGCCGAGTTCAACGAATTATTGAAGTCACTAGATAACTCTACATCATCCACCGAACAGCATGCTCCATCAACGTCTAAATCTAGGACCTCTAAGCCTCTGCCCTCACAATCGATTCACTTCGAATCCCCTTCTACCCAATTTCAGTCAGATTCGCTCTACCCCAAAACTATGTCATGCCGTACCGCTTTCGATTACGCATACTTCTGCCAGTCATTTGGAGGCCAATGGGTGAACGTTTATCGATATGGCGAACTCCGGTCGTGCAGCGAGCATTGGTCTGACTTTTGGTTCTGTATGCGCTCGAAATCGCTTCCGGACGAGGAAAGGGAAAAAGCTATCTCTGATAGATACAGGCGGAAAGCTATCAAGTATAAGACTGGTCCTAGCAGCGAAGATATCTGGGAACTAAGAAAGGAGCCAGTTGTGGGGGCATTCCAAGGCGATTATCTCGCTTTTGAGAGAGAGATGGAACGGCTAAAACAGCGGGAAAATGATGCAAAGGTTAATGGGGCCAATACTATGGAAGCATGAGAATATGTTGTGTCACGGCGTTGGATCACACTGTATACCATACTACGGGGATTGACAAACGGTTTGTTTGCCTTTAGAAGTTAAAATTTATATGTATTATTAGAGTGTTGAATACCCCTTTTCTTTCTCTGCTCCGTGGTGTTATGGACTAAAGGATTTCAGGCTGAGCTCTGGGGTATATATAGGAATGACACTGCTTGATGGCCATTTGATTCATGGAATTGAAGTCGTTGATATCTATGCCTTTCGTGAGCCAAGAGATAGTTCTTTAGGAAAAAGCAAGGTTGGGACGGGTGTATGGGCTTGTTAACTAACTAGCTCGTTTCGACAAATTCTTCTTCAATAATAAAAAGCTTTCTCTCTGGAGAATGAATAATACAATGATCATACACATATTAGAAGAAGAACAAATGCTTAATGCAACTTGAAGCTAGCAGAATGAATAAAATACATATGGATCAGGCTGGTTAACATTTCCGATGCAGTTTCCCCCGTGCTGACAAAGTCGGTTTCCACCAGACAAGTTGACGAATTAACTTCAAAAGAAAGACAAGATGGCTATCAAATACGCGATGACTGCTATTCAGAGGCTTGCGACGCTTGTGGTTTACGCAGTGGCTATTTGGATCTCCTTCTGGAAAGTTGATGGGACAGCCTCAATTGCTGGACGGCGAACAATCCCGCCAGCGGCTGGAAGATAGGATGTGCTTCCCATAAGATACGAATCGATCTCTCGAGCAGCCTGTCGGCCTTCATTGATACCCCTGGAGTGGACAAGCGAGTTAGTGCAGGTTAGATATTAGCCTTGAACATGGTTTACATACCAGACAATTAGTGACTGTCCACGCCTGCAGTCACCAGCAGCAAATACGCCGGGGATGTTGGTTGAGTAGTGGCCAGCGGGAGTCTTGATATTCTTTCGTGCATCTCTCTCGACCTCATCGCCCAGAAGTCGATCTTCGGGGCCCAGGAAACCCATTGAAAGGAGGACAAGGTCCGCTGGGAAGAATTGCTCGCTGCCCTCGATAGTCTTCATATCCCAGCCACCTGAAGGGCTCTTCGTCCACTCAACTCGGACAATGTTGATACCCTTGACATGACCGTTCTCATCTCCAACGAACTCCTTCGACATGACACAGAATTCTCGCGGGTCTTTGCCCATGTGAGTCTTGACTTCGCTGTGACCATAATCGATACGGTAAATTCGGGGCCACTGTGGCCATGGATTATCGCGAGCACGGTCCTGAGGAGGCTGAGGAAGAAGCTCAAAGTTTGTGACAGATTTTGCTCCATGTCGAACGGAAGTTCCGATACAATCGTTGCCAGTATCACCGCCGCCAATCACAATAACATCTTTGCCTTTTGCTGAGATGTACTCGCCATCATTTAATTCCGAGTCAAGAAGGGATTTGGTGTTACGGTGCAGGAACTCCATGGCAAAATGAATTCCCGCAAGATCGCGGTTTGGGATCTTTAGATCTCGCGCGACCGTAGCACCGGTAGCGATGACTACCGCATTATTTGACTTCTGTAGAGACTGGAGAGATACCTCTTGGTCTGGACCAACGGCCGTACCAGTAACAAACTTGATACCTTCTGCAGCCATGAAATCCACTCGTCTTTGCACCACCTTCTTGTCCAGTTTCATGTTTGGAATGCCATACATCAGTAAACCACCAATGCGGTCTGCTCGTTCATATACTGTCACACTGTGTCCGGCACGATTGAGTTGATCAGCCGCAGCCAAGCCAGCTGGACCTGAGCCGATAATTGCAACGGATTTTCCTGTGCGGGTTGGAGGTTGTTTTGGAACCATCCATCCCATCTCAAAACCTCGGTCAATAATTGCACATTCGATTGATTTGATACCAACAGGATCATCAACAATTCCAAGGACACACGCGCCTTCACATGGAGCAGGGCAAACACGACCAGTGAACTCGGGGAAATTGTTTGTCATGAGCAGCCGGTTGAGGGCATCCTGCCATTGGTTCTGGAATACAAGCTCATTCCACTTTGGAATGACATTGGAAATAGGGCAACCGGTGTCAGATTGGCAGAATGGGACGCCGCAGTCCATACATCTAGCTGATTGATATTTCAGCTCATCCTCTGTAAGTCTGGGCGACAGTTCCTGCCAATCTCGAGTACGTGTTTTCGAGCTTCTGTACTTTTCATGGCGCCGAGCATACTTCATGAAGCCTTTGGTCTTGTCTAAGATCAAAGCCGTACGCTTTTTCTCTGTTTTAGCATCGCCGATACTATCTTCAATATCAAGAACGTCAGCACTAGGCTGATTGTCCCCTTGGTGTTTGTGTTCTGCCTTGTCATGAGATTTCACTGCATCCTTCTGACTAGAGCTTGGATGCGCAGCCTCCAACTTTTTAGCAGCCTCGATTTTAGCCGCTTCCTCCTCAAGCACTCGTTTATAGTCAGTTGGCAACACCTTCACGATGTGCGATAAGGCCTTGTCGAAATCAATCAAGATTCTAGCGGCAATTTCAGAGCCAGTGTAATGGTGATGGTCTTCAATGAGACCACGCAGAAATGCGATTTCAGCCGGATTATCAACTCCCGAAAGCTCAACCATCTCCATATTGACCTTTTGCTCGAAATCTCCAGTTGTATCAAGGACATATGCAATACCGCCGGACATACCCGCAGCAAAGTTCCTTCCCGTGGATCCAAGGATCAGTACACGGCCGCCTGTCATGTACTCACAACCGTGGTCACCGACTCCTTCAACAACAGCAGTGGCACCAGAGTTACGGACAGCAAACCTCTCAGCAGCAACGCCACGGAAGTAGCAGCTTCCACTGGTAGCACCGTACAAGCAGACATTCCCGACGATGATATTTTCCTCTGCTTTGAAAACAGCACCGCGCGGAGGATAGATGATTAGGCGACCTCCAGATAGACCCTTGCCCACATAGTCATTTGAGTCGCCTTCAAGCTCAAGAGTAACACCTGGAGCAAGGTAAGCTCCAAATGACTGTCCGGCGGATCCTCTAATATTGGCATGGATTGTGTCCTGCGGCAGCCCAGGCTCACCGTATCGTTTGCTGATCTGGTATGAGAGGGTGGCGTCCATAGCACGATCAGTGTTGACAATGTCGCATTCCACTCTACACGGAAGCCCCTTTTCCAAGGCCAGCTCCGCTTCTGCAATAAGTTTATTATCGAGACGAGTGTGAAGGCGATGATCCTGCTTCCTCACATTGTAGGTGGCAACTCCAGGTCTGAGGGAGTGGGCAGGAGTGAGGATGAGGGAGAGGTCAATGTTGTGCATGCGAGGAGATGCTAGGTCATCTCTTATCTTGAGAAGCTCAGCTCTTCCGACCATCTCGTTGATACTGCGGAAACCAAGCTTGGCCATAATGGCACGGAGCTCGTTGGCGACATAGTAGAAAAAGTTGATGACATGCTCCGGGGTGCCTTGGAACTTCTCTCGGAGAACTGGGTCTTGGGTGGCTATTCCAACGGGACAAGTGTTCAGGTGGCATTTCCTCATCATGACACAACCCATTGCAATCAACGGAGCAGTTGCGAATCCCCATTCTTCAGCTCCTAGCAAACATGCGATGGCAATGTCTCTGCCAGTTCTAAGCTGTCCATCCGTCTGGACTATGACACGTCCACGTAAGTCGTTAAGAACCAAGGTTTGATGAGTTTCAGCCAACCCAAGCTCCCATGGGAGACCGGCATATTTGATACCAGTCCATCGGGAAGCACCTGTACCTCCATCATGGCCGGCAATGAGGATATGGTCTGCCTTGGCCTTTGCAACACCAGATGCAACAATACCCACACCAACCTCTGAGACGAGCTTGACAGAAACACGAGCACGAGGATTGGAGCACTTGAGATCATATATGAGTTGCTTTAGGTCCTCAATGGAGTATATGTCATGGTGGGGTGGAGGAGATATCAGACCAACTCCAGGGGTAGAATGTCGGGTATGCGCAATGGGCCCTGTTACTTTATGGCCAGGCAATTCACCTCCCTCACCAGGCTTGGCTCCCTGAGCCATCTTGATCTGCAGTTCATCTGCATCAGCTAGGTAGCTTGAAGTGACACCAAATCGCCCAGAGGCAATCTGTTTGATAGCCGATCTCATTGTGTCTCCATTTTCTCCGACTTTGCTGCGACTGGCATCCTCACCACCTTCGCCAGTATTGGATTTACCACCTAGCCTATTCATAGCAATAGCAAGGGTAGAGTGGGATTCGAAGGATATCGAGCCATAGGACATGGCACCAGTAACAAAACGGCGGACTATATCAGTCCACGGCTCGACCTGATCAACCGGAATGGGAGCCCGTTGCTCAAAGTCAAATTCCAGCATCCCGCGCAGTGTGCAGTTCTTGATCTGCTCAAATTCCGCCTTAGCATATGCTTCGTAGGACTTGTCATTCTTATTGCGGACGGCATCTTGCATGTTGGCAATGCTGACTGGGTCGTTGATGTGTGGCTCTCCTCCATCTCGCCAGTGGTATTCTCCTGACTCAGTAAGGCCGGGTATTTCAGTGATTTGTCGCGAAGGATAGCCTTTTTCGTGGAAAGCAAAGGCGTCCTGAGCGATTGTCTCGAATTTCATTCCCCGAATTCTGCTGGCTGTTCCGACGAAGCATCTGTCAATGACGCTGTCATCGATACCAAGGGCTTCGAAAATCTGAGCTCCTTTGTAACTTTGCAAGGTGGAGATACCCATCTTGCTCATGACCTTCAAAATACCTCCATCAACCGAATGTTTGTAGTTATTGACGATTTGGTCATCAGTGAGTTTCTTCCGGATGAGGCCTTCGCGGTTCATCTTGAGCATGCACTCAATAGCAAGGTATGGGCATATACCATCTGCACCATAGCCAACGAGAACGCACATGTGATGGACTTCACGAGCTTCACCAGTCTCAACTATGAGGGCTGCCAATGAACGCCATTTATTGCGAACAAGGTGGTGGTGGACTAAGCCGGTAGCCAGGAGAGCAGATACTGGAACCCGGTCCGCAGAGGTCTCTCTATCAGACAGAATTAATACCCGATCACCGTTCTCGATACCTGCACTGGCGGCTTCACATATGTTCTCGAGGGCATCAAGATACCCCTGGACCCCCTTTGACTTTTCAAAGGTGATATCAATGATCCTTACGGGCCAGTCTTTATGCAGGAAGGTGATATTTTTGATGGTATCGAATTCAGTGAGCGAGAGGATAGGGGATGGTAGATGAAGACGATGACACTGAGTTTCGTTAATTTCGAGCAGGTTTCCCTGAGGCCCAACGTAACACTCCAGAGACATAACGATGGCCTCACGGATAGGGTCAATAGGGGGATTGGTGACTTGAGCAAACAGTTGACGGAAGTACTCATACATGAGCCGTGGTTGCTGTGCAATGCAGGCAAGGGGAGCATCGTTGCCCATGGAACCAAGAGCTTCCTTGGAATCAGCAGCCATTGGGCCCAAGAGCAAACTCACTTGCTCAAAAGTATACCCAAACGCCTTTAGACGGGGATCTTGCTGGACGGTTAATTCATCTAGCTTTGGTGTGACATTGACAACCTTGTCATCGATGTATTTCTGGTGAATTTTTGGCAGGCTAAGAAGCTGTGCCTCGATCCATTTGGCGAAGGGTTGGCGGCTAGCAACAGTTTGCTTTAGCTCTGTATCATCGATGATTCTTCCTGCCACGGTATCGACAAGGAGCATCTTGCCAGGCTGCAGACGGCCCTTTTCTATGACACGTTCCTGATCGATGACAAGAGCACCGACTTCAGAGGCGC
Organism: Trichophyton schoenleinii; assembly: GCA_018357685.1. NCBI lineage: Eukaryota > Fungi > Ascomycota > Eurotiomycetes > Onygenales > Arthrodermataceae > Trichophyton > Trichophyton schoenleinii. The sequence goes on from WOFF01000002.1 coordinate 5,008,653, forward strand.
AGATTATTCTGTCGTCATCTGTGATATAGTATCTGCATGGTCTCAGACCGTTGCGGTCCAAATTGGCACCACAGTATCGGCCGTCAGAGAATGTGAAGAGAGCAGGCCCATCCCAAGGCTCCATCTGGCATGCTGCCCATTCGTAAAAGGCAGCCTTTTCCGCGTCCATGGAAGGATTGTCCTGCCAGGCTTCAGGGACCATCAGCATGACTGCTTCGGGGAGAGACAGGACGCCGTTAATCGTCAATAACTCTAGTACGTTATCAAAAGCCGCGGAGTCGGAGCCACCCTCCTCCACGATGGGATAGAGAAAGTCAAGCTCCTCTCCAAAGATCTCTGATTTGAGGACCCCTTCTCTGGCTCTCATCCAGTTTTTATTCCCACGGAGGGTGTTTATTTCACCATTGTGGGCTGCCCATCGGAGAGGCTGTGCACGGTCCCACGAAGGGAAAGTATTTGTTGAGAAACGAGAGTGAACGAGGGCAAAGTGGCCTTCATAGTCCACTGAAACGAGGTCGTGATAGTACTCATAGACTTGAACTGGAGCCAATTGGCCCTTATAAACGATATTCTTATTACTCAGGGAGCAAAGATAAAACCAATTGGCAAGGCCAAGGACATGAGTTGCTCGTTTTCTCAGCACATACAGCTGTCTCTCAAAGAGCCTCTCATCAAAGAGTTCAGAGTGGTTTTCAAGAGGAACATTGCCATCCCCATATGCAGAATGAAGGACAACAATAGGCTGATAAATGAACGGCTCACGAGACAAGGCAGCTGGCCCTAGGATCGTTGAATCGTGGGGCACTTCTCTCCACCCCAGCACTCGCAGGTTCAATTCTCTGGCGAGACCCTGAAACGTGGACTGTGAGTCCCTAAGGGCGATAGGATCAGGCTTAAAGAAGAGATTCCCCACAGCATACTGGCCCAATGGTGGTAGAACAATATCAATATCCCTGGCAAAGTGCTTTGTGAAGAACTTGTGGGGGATACTCGTCATGACACCGGCACCGTCGCCGTCTCGAGCGTCAGAGCCAACTGCTCCTCGATGGGTCATGTTGCATAGTAAGCCTCGTGCTAAGGGGAGGAATTTCCGTCAGTATTACTGTCCAAACAAAACCTGTGATATTGGCCTACAAGACGGAACATACCATCACTGACTATCTTGTGGCTCGCCTTTCCTTTGATATGGCTAGAAATTCAGTCAGTGAGCCATTGTTCATCCGCTCCGCGGTCCGGGCCTGTCAAACTTACGCAGTGAAGCCTACACCACAGGCATCTTTCTCCAGCTCTGGGTCATAGAGACCCTGCTTCTCAGGCAGGGCCTCCGCCCAGCCATAGCCGCTGTCGGCCTTGTATGGGGAGTATTCGTTGGGAGTATTGTCTTCCACTGCTGTGTCCTGCGGTTTCTCCAAGAGGCCCATTCTTCCTGCCTGCGTGGTGGCAGAGAGAGAACGCGACGTCTAACCTTGTTATAATAATAATTTGAACTAACAGTAGCTAGCTAGATCTGATGGCGTCTTTTTGATCAAATTGAGGAGGATTAAAAAGAAGATGAAGATGGAGGATGAAGATGGAAGACAAGTACGAAGATGATGTGAAGTGAAGGAGGGGAAGATGGGAGTGAATTGGTGTGAAAGGGAAAAAAGGAAGTTAATGAATAACAAGCACACCAGCCCAGGGCATCCTCGGAAGTTGGCCATCGTTGTGTCCTCCATTCTAACTATGGTTGGGCCGGCTGGTTCCAGAGCTCGCCTCGAGCGTCAAACCGAGCGTGGGGGAGAACGACCTGCAAACCCTGCAGTATCTAGCTAGCTACGTGCCGCCTGGGAGGGTGACATCCTCGGGACGTCTTCTTGCTACGCTGCCAGTGAGTCCCTCCCTCTCCCTCTCTCTCTCCCTCTCTCTCTCTCTCTCCCCTGCGTCTTCGAACGAACGACCTCGCAAAAAGGCAGTGACGGAGCGACCTCATGGACGATAACAGCGGGTCGTCGGTGCTAATCGGAGCCTTCTCATTGGCCAATGTCGTTATCTGCAGACTTAACCTTAAAAAAAGCATCGACCAAGCTGGGCTTTTATTATTTTATTATTTTATTATTTTATTTTCAAGATGCAAAGGACGAGGAAGAGGCAAAAGGACAGAGGAATGCTGGATATGCGCCGTCTGGCGAGACAACTGATACTATGGACATGCCCAGGGAGAGGCAGCTGCTCTCCCCAGACGCTCCCCGTTCCTCGAGAGAACCTGCTTTACGGTTCGTCCGTTATCTCAACCTGGTAAAAAGCATGTGCTTCCACTTTATCTTCCCCCGCCCCCCACCAAGCATGATGTTTCCTTTGCGTTGGTTGAACCTCAAAAGGGAGGATGTTAATTGGCCAGCTTATTTTCCTTGAAGGCCCGACATCGGCAGCTCGAGAGCCGCACTTTATTTTGTTGTTGTTCTTGTTGGTTGTTGGCGTTGTTTATCTTGACGCCGAAAAGCACTCCTTTTCTGAGCTGGCCAGGAGTCGTGGGAAAAGGGACATCGACAGAGCAGACACCAGCCGGACAGGGATTTTACGTAACTCGACTCTAGTTCTTGGAGAAGATGTGCATTGGTGCTATGGGCCGCTCGATGCTGTGTAAGTACTTAATACTTAAAGTACTTATATGATGACCTGCGTGTTAAAAAGGGTCCCGGCCGAAGCTCGCATCGTATCAGACCGAGAGCCGGCTTCACGTTCGTATCTCCTTCGATAATGCCGAATCCTCGGCACAAAAGAAAAAACACACAGCAACGCCCATCTTTCTCCAGTCGTAAGCTCCGGAACAGCCCGCTCGCTGCCCCAAAAGCAACCAAAAGCAAGCAGGTGGAACGTCGTAAAGTGGGAATACCTAATAGGTAGCTGGAGAGAGGATCGGGTCCTTTCGGAAGAAAGGAGTCACGTGGTGCAAGTTGCATGTGCATTCAGCAGCTCACTTGCCTCCCTAAGCCTAAGCATTCTATATACCCTCCCTATTATTGATATAGGGAGCAAAGGAGCTACCCCGTAACTAACTAACTATGGAGTAACGCCTTGGAGACTCTCTGCATATATGATGTCAGACATGCGAGGACAGGTGGCGACGGACAGATGCCGCTCTCATCGCCATTTCATATATATAACTCCCATTCTGCAGGGAGTGAATACGAAATTATTTGTCAATCGTACATAAAGGACAGCCGGATAGCAACGCTCAACAAGGCTCCGGTGCGGATACAGGATCGGGGTCCTCGCGTGACGCAACTTCAACTTCCTGGGCTGCTTTCGATTTGCGACTTGGGTGGCATCCTTCCACGAAGGGGGCTTCCACGCCTAGGCCTGGTGGTGGGAAGAGGTATGACAGGACAGTCATCCAGGTGAACCCCATAGCCAAACCAACGAAGAATGTGATATTGAACAATTTGATCCAGCCTTGCATGGCTGGAGACTTATCTTTGTTGACTGATGCAATAAGTCCGGCTGCGAAAAAGGGGAAAAAAAGAAAAAGAAAAAGAAAAGCTGTTAATATAACTAACTACCCATAGTAACCGGCAAAATCAAAGATCTCTCAAGAGGGGTATCGACTTACGTATTTGAGACCATATACTGGCGGTAAAGGCGACTGCCCCGCGCCAATTGAACCCGTGCCAGTACCAGTATATGGATGATGAGTCTCCTTTATAGAGGTCGCAGAGCTTGAGTGTCTGGCGCCGGATAACGAGATAGTCTGATAGCATGATACCACTGGTAGGCCGTCAGGTCTCTCTGTCTCTTTTTGGATGCCAACTGGGGCTGGGTCCGTGTCTTACATCAAAGGGGCCATGAATATTCCAAACCCAGATAAAACTGACAGAAATTTATCTGCACTGTCAAGAAGTTGCCATGGCCTTTGGTTTTTGATCAGTTAGGTCTATCCGTCGGCATTGTTGATGTTACTATAACTACCACTCACTGAGATGCAAGGCCAAGAACGACCATAATATAACTTCCTCTCCTAATGTTTATATATTTTGGTTGCAGACCGGCTAGATCCATTCCTGCTGACACAGAATTCAGTACAAGCGATATCTATAATCCAGGTCAGCAAGTTCCCAACTATTGGAGCCATCAAGGATGAGAACCCTACCGCGAGCTGGGTTGAGGCTGTGCCTATGGAGGCAAAGAATACACCAGCTCTAGAACGTGGACTTGAACTATAGTGCTCCTGTATAGTAGCAAGAAGTTGGATGGGACTCCAAATGATCTCTCCGAGAATATCATTCGCGGCACTAGTCACAATTATTCCAATCATAGCTGTAATTGTGATTGTGATGGGGGCAGCTACAAGCTGGGATAATGTCGGTGCCAGTGGCCGGTTCGCATAACGGGTCCAGTCGGATTGGCTGAGGCTGCTAGCACCCCATGCACCAAGGATCGCAGTTATTCCAAACATGACACCCCATCCCACAGAGTTTGTTGTTGCTGGCTGATGAAACATTGATCCGGGGCCTCCAGCATTTCTCACTGCCCTGTAAATATGTTAGAAACGGGTCAGATCCAGGAAAAAGAACGAAATCGACTAGCACATACCAAGCCAGGATACCAATGCATGTTGAACTGAATAGGACAAACGAGATACCAAACGGGATTTGGAGTCTTTCCGGGGAAATAAGCAATAAAGGCAGGAATATAAGATACCACAAGACCATGCCAATAAAGTCATTGGTGAACAGGTGTGAGCTTTCAGAGAATGAATTCTTCATATGCGCAAAACCGGGGATAACTGCTCCCACCAGCACTCTGGTTGCCTGGCCTCCCCTATATTATCAATATTAGCCCTGGGAGGGGGACTGTCTAATACTGTTGAAGTAGCACTTACCAGTATGACTGTATTCCAAACCAGATGCAACCGAGAAAGCATCGAAGAACAACAGGAACTATTACAACCCATGAGTCCGAAATGCATACTCATAGGTGGTTATCGAACTAAACCTACAGTATGATCCTCTCATCCCCCACGAGAACCGTGAAGCAACAGGAAAGCCGATATGATGTCGCTCACCCATCCAACCGCATGCAACTGCAAGCATACCAGTGAATATTCCGCCCACAGCCTGTTTTATCACACTATATGAGCCCCGAGCATTGATTTAAACCCATATAAAATATACGTACGACGCATCCAATTGCCTGTTGGGGACTTAGCCCGAATGCCAAAAGAGTACTTCCTATAGTCCATGCTGATATGCAGGAACCAGATACCATCCAGTAGCCTATCCAATTCATAAGTCCAACACGTCCACTGTATTGACATCATAAAACGATAGGATACCAGTATAGCCCCAAACTCCCCAAGTTCGCCTGTCCGGAGGGATTGGTATAAGGTCCCTATTGCACCACACCGTGTTCTCATATACCGGGTCTTCATCTATCGGTCTTTCAGCTCAGGTTCATTAGTAGGCAAGTCGTCCATTGCATAGGTATGGGTTGCATTGCCAAAAGCGACTCACACCGCCAACTTGCGCTTCAAACTGGGCCAGTCGACCATCTTGACGGCTTACACGGCTGTATCGTTAACAACCGGTGGTTTATAAGAAATGAAGCCGTAGACCCGTCGAAGCGGAGCCAATCTGGAGATTAATATATAAGAATCCGGGGTAATTCAGCCGGGGTGTGTGGGAAGGGCCAGATTTTGATCAAGCCATATAGCCTGACCAGTTGACAACGCATGATGATCTGCATGGCTCAATTACTTGGTTATCTCCAAGGGCAACAGACTTGGTACAACCATCATGCACCTTTACAGCCTGTTTACTGGACTATCGTGCGACATATAACCATGCAGCGAGTAACTATTTAGTTAGATAACTGTTTAACTTGTCGATCTCGGCTAGGAAGCCGTTGTATCCAGGATGAGCCACGTTATCCCGTGGGTAGTTAACCAGTTAACTCAACGATCGTGAGAACCAAAGTCAATAATGAAGATCGAACTATCCATGTCCTGGGAAACTAGCCTTGTCAACGAAGTAATTAGTTAACTAGTTAGCGAGCTAGCTAGCTAGGGGAAAGCAAAAGATGCAGTCCACATCGGAGTAACTCCTGAGCGTCCAGTCTGCTATATTTAACTCGATTGTGGGCTGTGTTTGACCATCATCGTAGCCTCTTTTTTCTTTCATCCAGGAAACTCTTAGCTAAAAGCCCCATAATCAAGAAGCGAGACAGCCCTGGCTTTGTATCAAAGGGGCAGTCAGTGGCGAGGAAGTCTCAGCAATCGTCCTTTTGCCTCTGCGGCACGACCCACGCCAGAGCAAAGTTACCATGCTGGCGGGAATGAGGCTCGAAGGCGATGATATCGGGGTAGTTAGAGAGCTTGATGGCATGTTAGATCTCATGGAATAGTAATGAATAACTTGGCTATCATCCTCCTGCAGTTAAACAGCATAAAACTAGAAGGTAGCTATGTATGGACACCATCTAGGAGAGAGCATTCAGTCTCATGGCGATATAATCCCCCGAAGTAATCGGCTCGTACTTCTTGGGTCGGTCCGGACCATAGCAGCCAGGCAGGCAGTCGATCACCTTGTCCTTGTTGGCAGCAATAAAGTAGGGAATCGAGTACCTGGCCCGACTCATTCGTCGGCCGCCCGAGCCTTCATCCTTTTCCTGCCTGTTCTCATCCACATCCACCACTGGCGGAGCCCTGACCCGATGCATCGTCGACCGAAGCGTATCGTTACTCCATCTCATCAGGAAATCTGCAATGTTTACCACCATGGTTCCAGGGATGTAGGGAACAGGGTTGAACACCCCCGCTTGGTGGATATCTTCGACTTCCAGCCCGCCAACATCGTCCTGGAAGAGTAGAGTCATCGTAGCGAAGTCAGTGTGAGCAGCTGTACGCTCCATTTCGCCCTGTCGAAGCATCTCCTCTTCCACAGGAGGGTAGTGAAGCAGTCTGGTCTGGTTGTCTTTCATCGTATGATACGATTCGAAAAAGTCCCTTTCGAGCCCCATCCCTATCGCCACTGCGCGCAATATTTCCTGTCCAACCTCATGGTTGATCTCGAAGAAGTTGTTAAAGAACGCACGGAACCCAGGGATGGTTGACTCTGGCAGCCAGATGTTGGGAATGGCCTCGTCGTCTTCTCGTCCCATCTCGAAGGACTCCTTGATGTCGGGGATCTTGCGGAGCTCGCTGAGGGAGTCGCTGTCAAACACCATCTGGGTCACCTTCTCGCGGCCTACGCCGGAGTAACCTCGATGCCACCATCCCTCTGGCGGGTGAAGTGCCTTTTCCTTCTCAGACAGTGGAAGGTCGAACAGTTTTTTGCTCTATAACTAAAGCGTCAGTAGCGTAGTATTTGCAGCTAGCCATGACCATACCCAGGAAAACGCCTCATCAACAACCTCCTGGGGGACGCCGTGGTTCTTCAAGTAGGCGAATCCAACATCTCGAAAGGCCTCGAAGATTTTCCTCGCTGTCGCCTCTGCATCTTCTGGGCTTCCATCGCGGAACGGTGCAAAGTCGATGACTGGAATCTGGCTCATGGTTAGCAGGTAGACGTATGTAGTGGAATATAACTAGCTGCTGTAATGGCTATAATGTCCAAAAAGAGGCCGGGTCAAGCAGTAGCCGGTAGGAAATAAGTATACGTCTACTGATGCAGGGAGGATTTCAGCTGATATCATCGATCTATCAGAGTTGTCCCTGGTTATCCTCATGCTTGCCACAGGTTCTCGTTAACTACTCGCCAACCCTCAGCCCTGGGTACTGACAATGGCATCGATCACAATGATCAACAGGCTAACTCGTCAACTAACTAGGAAGCAAACAACAGCTTGCATCCCTAGCCGCAGCATCTCCGAACCGTTAACTACGGAGTCGATTGACATCAATCAAACCCGTTTCGGCAAAAGCTTGACTATGGTTCTTCTTTTCTCCAGTCGCCGGGCCCGGCATAACGCAACGCGGATTGGTGGAATACCGACAATCGAGTTTCCGTATTTAGAATGGCGAAGCGCAGGGTGGAACTCTTGCTCGAGCGTTGACTTCTCGAGCCTTAAATCAAAATTTTAACCACAACAATAAGGAGAAATGAAGGAATTTTTGACAGTTTGCCCCCAGACGCAGGCGTTTCGGAAACGTCGCTATGCAAGCCAGTCTGGTGTCGCATTGGCTTCGTACTCGAGGAAACAAGAAGAACCTGTCCTGCGAAGATCGTTCCCATTGCTTTTCTCTTCGTATACCCCTTGCTAGTGCCCGGAGGTCGGAGATGGAGAGGGGCTGTAGATACCCTATACGGCGTTTCCCAGCTGTCCTCGATCTATCAAAGTTGTGCTCCACCGTCTCACCGGGAATGATCGAGCCTAGCGTGTGGGGAGACCCTGACGAAGGGGGGGAGGAAGAGAGCGAGCGTCCAGGCCTTTTTCTTGGACCGACTCATGATGCCTTGCATTAAGGGACCCCGTTGTGCTCGGTCTCTCGCCCGGCTTCGGTGGCTGTAAGGCAAAATAATATGTATAGAGCCTGATCCCCGGGTGTCCCTGATTTTCGAACAGCAAAAAAGATATATCCACAGTTGGGGTTTTGGCCGCCGTACCTTTTCTCTATCCATTCTTTGTTGATACCAGATCAATCGTCTGTGTTGGCAATATAGAGAGAGTGGTTCTGCTGAGCCTTCCCTCTACAGTTCAGTTGATGACCATGGCAGACATAGCTCAAAAGAAACAGCCAAAGCAGCGAAAGAGTTTCCAGATAGAAACTCGCTTTGGAGGAGCAAGAGAGCTAAAGAGCCGCAAAGATAGGCCGTGCGATGCGTGCCGGCAGAGGAAGACTGCGTGTGTCATTGTAACCAAACCGCCATGTTCGTATAACCACCGCATTAGATCACTCCTTTCCTTCAGTGGTTGTCCTTGCTGACTGACTTGGATAGGCCGTTTCTGTGAAAGCAAATGTGTGACTTGCTCTTTTATATCGACTCCAAAACCACGCCGCCGGTCACCAGCTAAAAGTCAAGAAAAAGGTGACGAGCACACCACCTCCCCTCCTGTCGATATGGCAACCAATTCAGGCGGTCCAACGCAGCATAGCGAAGCCCCGGTCTATCAATCGTCGCCGGACCATCTGAGTATGGCAGGGGTAGGAGCGCTGAGTCCAGTATCGATGCTAAGCGTATCGGATCATGAGCAATACACAACACCAACATCAATTCCTGGATATCCGGCCACCTTAGCAAGTCCCCATCATCCATCAGCCATCCCCGTCGCAGGACAGGTCTACCACCATCTCCCGAAATACTCATACTTCGCCAATCCAACGCCGCCTTCGCATCCCATATCGCCGGCCGCAGACAGCTTCAACCACATCACTGGCCATGCAGCACATCTGATGGGCATTCCAGGGGAACGACAGGACATGGGTGACCTCTCATCATTTCGCCCTGGTGCCGTTGATCAGCCAGGCCATCACATGGACATCAACTTCAACCACGTCGAACCCGCCGATCCAGCACAAAATCTACCTTCCGACAACTTTTCCCTAGCCAGCGCCTGGTTCTGTGGGGTAGATGGAGGGAAATCCACGACTTCACACGAAGAAGACGTGGAAGACATAGTAGGTGGTCAAGCCGATAGTCTGGTACGGCTATACTTCGCGAATGTCCACCCTGCATTTCCCGTACTCTCCAAGGGCCGGTTTCTACGAGAATACGCACAGGATAAATATAGCATCCCTCTCACCCTCCGAGGCGCAGTATATGCTCTGGCAGCCTATTGGTTACCCATGGATAGCACCTCGCTCCATGGCGACATGGTTTTCCGGCAGATGCTTTTTGAACACGTTCACACCAGTCTGCAAAAGGAGCTAGAGCTAGGATCCCCCCGGCTGTCAACGCTTCAGGCCTGTCTTCTGCTTCTGCACCAACTTCAACCCACCGAACACGCATCCGCGCAGAGTTCCAAGGTCCTAGCTCTTTCGGCGCAGGCAGTTTCGTGTGCCCATGCACTCGGCTTACACCACAATGACACATCCTGGGATATACCGGCGTGGGAAAAGAAGCTTCGTAGGAAGTTATGGTGGGCAACGTACTATATGGACAGATGGACGTCGGTATCTCACGGTAGGCAGCCGCATATCCAGAACGGTACCTTTGACACCGGGGACATTGAAGTTGAAGATCTCATGTACGACGAGGATGTTGCTGGCCATGCGTGCTCGTCGTTTGCGAGGGAAGAGAATCATCAGTGTGCTGTGTCGTCGGCTGTACGATTCATTGAGCGGGTCAGGGTGACCAAGCTACTGGATACTGCATTGGGATGTCCCTCCTAGGATGTCCATCTATAGAAATACAGACACAGTAGGTAAATGATTTATGCTATAAATAACGAGAATAACGAATAAATCGAATTGCTCTGCCAATCGCGGGTATCATTTTGTATAATAACTGTTGATTCTGGATGTTGGTTGACGTTGGAAGTTGTCTTCAAAGTAAAATGCCAAGACAAGAATCTCTACATTATCTACAAACACACAAATGAGAAAAGAGATGAAATATGAACATGCTATCCATTGCTACCTAGGGAACTATTAGTTTTCCACCGAAGACCGCATCTATGATTTGAAGTAACGAAGAGTAAAAAAACTTTGTATTTTGTTTTAGAAAGGAAAATAGGGATCTGCTTCGAAAGGAATGATTTGAGTAACCGACCCTCCGCCCTATCCTGTGTATGTGTTTTTTTCCTCGGTTCGTTCGAAGGTGGAAAGAAAAGGAAATGGTCATCAAAGGACATAGGAAAAAGGGACATTAAAAAGACACATGGTATGCACTCATTAGAAAAGAAAAAGACATGACATGATTGATGAACCCGGCGCCCCTTGGTATGATGATGTATGTTTTTTTTGGCAGGAATTATTGGTGTATTTTTTTTTTCGTTAAGGTGGGAAGAAGGGTGTCTCTTTTTGCTGGTGTGAGCGAGACATTTAGTCGACTTCCTCGACGGTTGGGCCGTCGTCGTGGGCAGCAGCGCCACCGGCACCGGCACCGGGGAAACCACCAGGGCCGCCAGCACCAGCGCCTGGGAAGCCACCTGGGGCACCACCCTCACCGCCAGCACCGTAGAACTTCATCATGATGGGGTTGGCAACACTGTGAGTAAAGAAGTTAGCATAATTGATTCTTTTCAAAAGATGGGGAGATGTTGTGAGAATGGATAGACATACCCTTCAAGCTCCTTCTGCTGAGACTCATATTCCTCCTTGGTGGCGGTCTGGTTGTCATCGAGCCAAGCAACGACCTTGTCGATCTCGGACTTGAGTTTCTCCTTGTCGGCAGCGTCGAGCTTCTCGTCGACCTTGGAGTCGCTCAAGGTGTTCTTGAGGGAGTAGGCATAGGACTCGAGACCGTTCTTAGCACCGATACGGGCAGTCTCAGCCTCATCCTCGGCCTTGTACTTCTCGGCCTCAGCAAGCATACGCTCGATCTCCTCCTTGGACAGACGGCCCTTGTCGTTGGTGATGACAATCTTGTTGGTCTTTCCAGTGCCCTTCTCGAGAGCAGAGACGTTCATGATACCGTTGGCATCGACATCGAAGGTGACCTCGATCTGAGGAACACCACGGGGGGCAGGTGGGATACCAGTGAGCTCGAACTTGCCGAGCAAGTTGTTGTCCTTGGTGCGGGCACGCTCACCCTCGAAGACCTGGATCAAGACACCGGGCTGGTTGTCAGAGAAGGTGGAGAAAGTCTCAGACTTCTTGGTAGGGATGGTGGTGTTGCGCTTGATGAGAGGAGTCATGACACCGCCAGCAGTCTCGATACCGAGAGAGAGGGGAGCGACATCGAGCAGGAGGATCTCGTTGGTGGACTTGGAGGAGGTGTCACCGGAGAGAATGGCGGCCTGGACGGCAGCACCGTAGGCAACGGCCTCATCGGGGTTGATGGACTTGTTGGGCTCCTTGCCGTTGAAGAAGTCGGAGACCATCTTCTGGATCTTGGGGATACGAGTGGAACCACCGACGAGGACAATCTCGTGGACGGAGGACTTGTCGATCTTGGCGTCACGGAGGACACGCTCGACAGGCTCCATGGTGGAGCGGAAGAGGTCCTGGCAGAGCTCCTCGAAACGGGCACGGGTGATGGAGGTGTAGAAGTCAACACCCTCATAGAGAGAGTCAATCTCAATGGAGGTCTGGGCAGCAGACGAGAGAGTACGCTTAGCACGCTCGCAGGCAGTGCGGAGACGGCGGAGAGCACGAGCATTGGTGGAGAGATCCTGTCAAAAAGGTTAGTAACTTTTTTCTTTTATTTCAATTGAAGAAAAACAGGGGGTGGGTGCCCATACCTTCTTGTTCTTGCGCTTGAATTCGTTGACGAAGTGGTTGACGAGACGGTTGTCAAAGTCCTCACCACCCAAGTGAGTGTCACCGGCAGTGGACTTGACTTCGAAGATACCCTCTTCGATGGTCAGGAGGGAGACATCGAAGGTACCACCACCGAGATCGAAGATGAGAACGTTGCGCTCACCCTCGGTCTTCTTGTCGAGACCGTAGGCAATGGCAGCAGCAGTGGGCTCGTTGATGATACGGAGGACGTTGAGACCGGCAATCAGACCGGCGTCCTTGGTAGCCTGACGCTGGGAGTCGTTGAAGTAGGCAGGGACAGTGATGACAGCGTTGTTGACGGTGCCACCAAGATAGGCCTCAGCGGTCTCACGCATCTTGGTGAGGACCATGGAGGAGATTTCCTCAGGGGTGAACTGCTTCTCCTCGCCCTTGAACTCGACCTGGACGATGGGCTTGCCGCCCTTCTCGACAATCTTGAAGGGGAAGTGCTTCATGTCGGCCTGGACCTCAGCGTCGTTGAACTTGCGTCCAATGAGACGCTTAGCATCGAAGACGGTGTTGACAGGGTTCATGGCGACCTGGTTCTTTGCGGCATCTCCAATGAGACGCTCGGTGTCTGTGAAGGCAACGAAGGAGGGAGTGGTACGGTTTCCCTGGTCGTTGGCGATGATTTCAATGCGGTCATCACGGAAGATACCCACGCAGGAGTACGTGGTACCCAAATCGATACCTAGGCAGATGTTAGCTATTACCGCTCCTCTTTTTTTGAAGCTGCTGGAGAGCCTGTCTCCAGCCTCTCTCTCGAAGGGTACATACCAACTGCGGGAGCCATTTTGGTGGTTGTGTGTTTCTGTGTGTACGAAGGAGGGTGTGACAACAAGGTAGTGTACAAGCGAGAGGGGGAGGGGTTTTTTTTTAAGACGCTTCTTGAGTGTGTGAAGCTGCTATCTCTGATCAAATGCTGATCAAGAAGATGTTTCTTGCAAGAGTGAGAATGCGAGTGAGTGTGAGGAAGAGAAGAAGAAGAAGAGAGGGAGGAAAGAGAAGTTGTGCGAGTTGAAATATGTTTATATGCGGGCGGTGAGGTTTTCGGCCTGCCAGAAGCTTCTAGCAACTTCTTCGCCCGGTTCCACCTCAGGCCCCTTCGCGCTGCTTCTGCCTCCCTCACCTCACTTCCAGCGGCTTCTTCTGCCTCTTTGTCCGGCCTGTCCGGCCTGTCTTGCTACGCGCCTGTCGTCTACCCTGCTGTCGCCCACTAATTGACCGTCCCGCTGCCTCTCCTCGCCGTCGCTGCCGTCTACTTTCTGCCTGCGACTACGAGATCAATGTTTACCAGCAGCGTCGAGGGGGAAAAAGTGGCGGGAAATTTTGAGGTGGGCTTATGACGTAATCAAGGTGGGATGCTGGAAAGTTCGCGAACTCTAGAGCTGAGGCAGCGGCAGAGCAAGCTGGAGGTGAAGGAAGAGGAAGAGAAGTCTACCTCTTGTCTACTCTGTCTACTTCACTTCTGCCTCGTCTTCGTCTTCGTCTTCCTAGATGTCTCGCTTCTTCTCCTTAAGCGCCGCAAAAAGGCCAGCAGTGGGCTGTGTCACGTGATCCATGACTAAGCATCTCGACCTTCCCTTCTTGGGTCGCGAAACTCTCGACTCGAGCCTTTTTTTCGACTTTCCGCGCGACGAGCAACTTTTCCTCGCTTCAGCTTCAGCTCCAACTTCGCGCAGCCAGATCAGACCAGCTACAAACCTTCGAGACATTCTTGTTTAGCGATACAGACTCGTTTGTTTGACTAGCACAGCACAATGGGTGACAACACTGAGACTACTCTCGCCGGAAACGACGCCGCCATGGACACTTCCATGGACAAGGGCAAGGGCAAGGCCGTTGAGCGCGTGCCTGACGATGTGGAGATGGAGGCAGAAGACAGCTCAGAGGACGAAGACGATCTCGTATGTTCCCTTATCTATACTAGTTGAGAGCTGTATGACACTAACCATAGTTGTTGTTGTAGGAGGATGGTAAGAGCTACATACACCCACCCACTGCATGCGCAAAGTTGATCAAAGCCAAGAGTTCCAAGTTCAGCACTGACTGTCAATAGCTGTCGATGAAGATGAGGAGGGCGGGAACGACAACCTCGAGCCCATCTCGACAGACAACATCCTGCCCAGTGGCAGACGCACGCGCGGCAAGGAGGTCAACTATGCCGAACTTGCTGCCAAGGAGAAGGAGACGGGCGACGTTGCCATGGACGACGACGACGATGAAGACTTCAAAGCCCCTGTTGACGACGATATGGAGCATTAAACCAACTCAATGAACCGGTTTCATGCTTCATTCGGTCTTCCCTTTAATGGCGCCGGAGTTTGAGCCACTACTCTTTTATTTTATTTTTTCCTTTCGACGTTTTCTCACTTCTTTCAATTCTCACTTTTTTTATTGTGGCCGGATGGGGTGGGCTGGCTGGCTTTGGTGGATGGAAACGGTCTCAAAAGGGGAGAATCACTGCTAAGGGAAAAATCACAGACTACGAAACAGATACAGCAACATTTCGGATGACCTTATTATCATGATGATGGGATGGATTATTCAAAAACAAAGATTACTATTTTAACGAACCAGACAGTGACTGGTGTTCTCCTATGTCTCCCGTGTCTTATCAGAGGCCCCTTTCGCAGTTACGAATCAAGTCACTACCTGTTCAAACCTCCTTACTCGCTCGAGCCAATGATCTAGCTCTTCTCTCCATGTTCCTGCGCCTGCTTCTCCCGTCTTCGGTTTCCCAAGTCCCCAACTAACCAGCCACAGCATACTAAGCTCTCCCTTGTTTCGCTGACTAAGCATTATATGAACGCATCTCAATCTTAAAATTAAATCCTTAAAGAAACAACAGATCTCCCTTTCTTCATCCCTTGGTCAGATCAAACAATGTCTCACGTCTCTCCCTTCTTTGCTCTCTCAGTCTGAATAAATGGCATCCCGGTAAGACATCGAACCATCGTCACCATGCGGCCCAACACTGCACAGCAGCCACTTCTAACACAGCGCCAGATTCACCCACTCAACTCTCCACCAGCGAGATCCCCGGTCGTCCTCCTCGCTCTTCGACTCATATAACGGCGGCGTCAGCAGGTCGCCTGCTCACGCACAAGCCAGCAGTCGATCCCCTTCGCGGCCCGGTGGATATGCGCAGGGGTATTCGAATGGCCATATAGGTGTCGGCGGAGGTGATGGGTCCGCCTACAGGGCCGCTACACCGAATTCGAAGTCAGTCCATCTATACCGGCCTATCTATTTTTCTTTTTATAGGATACGCTTACTAACGAGTCAATGTAGAGGCCAATATTCAGATGCCGTACTGTCCTCGCTAGAGTCGCAGAATGACTCGGAAATAGCAGGCATCACGGCCAAAGTGAAGATGTTGAAAGATGTACGCATACCTCAGCATGCTCGCATACGCTCATGCATAAGAGTCTCCTGTTAACTGAGGAATGTCGTATAGATCACAGTAGCCATCGGTGACGAGATACGAGACTCAACCTCCCTCGCAGAGAAAATGAACGATGCCTTCGATTCCTCCCGCGTCAAGCTACGAGGAACCATGAACCGAATGCTCAGGATGGCGGAGCGGACTGGCGTAGGCTGGAAAGTCTGGCTAGGCTTCTTCGTCTTCGTCTTCTTCCTCTTTGCCTACGTTTGGCTGTCATAAGTCTTTCTCTCTGCGCCTGCAATTGCCACGCCACGCCATGCTCCCACGCCTTTCTTTCGCTTGATGTTGGATACTTCTTCTGCACTTGCTCTTCTGGGATATAACTTTTCACTTTGGGTTTAACTCGTTAGAGGGAGTTATGGGATTTCAGCTTGTTTCTTCTGTTCTTCTGGTGGCCATAGGATGCTGACGCTACATACGATGATGCCTGACGTGTACCCTTTCCTCACCCTTCCATTTCTCTGTATATGTCTAGGGGCGCATATTCTCTCTCTCTTCTTTCTCTTCCCCTTCTTCTTCTCTTTACTCCGCTGCTTAGCGAAGTGTTATTCTTAGCATGAAATTTACTGATTTGTAATACCTCATCCGTTCAACATGTTTCATGTAAAACATACCTGGGTATTGATAAGCTGTTCTAAATCTAATATAACGGTACGCTGCTGCTATTCACATCTCTTCTAGGTCAGAGTCCTCGTCCGCATGTCTCCGGCTTCGTCGTCGAGATATACTCAGCGGATTCGCCGGTAGCATGTCGCTGGACCCCATATCTATACTGTCATCATTCCCTCCCCACCGTTCAATGAACAATCGTTCAGCTTCGGTTTCTCGCCGCGGCCCTGAGGGTGTGAGATGGGGTATATATCCCGGAGGTAGGCTGGCCCAGCTTAACCTCGAATGGCCTTCATCCGTACCTTCATCTTCTCCTTCCCGTTCTTCTTCTTCTCCATCTTCATCATCGTCTTCGTCATAGACATCTTCATCAGAGTCTGTATGTTCCCATTCCTGTTGTTGAGAGGGAGTCTCCTGTGGCGCATCCGGGACGCTGCCATCTAAATCCCGCTCCATCATAATATTCGACTCACCAGGAGTCCTAGTATTACTCGGTGTACACACCTCACTAGTGTCACCGTATCCGTCATCTTCCTCTTCTTCGTCATCCTCGTCACCATCCTCGTCGTCATCCTCTTCATCCTCTTCATCTGCATCCGGAGCCTCAGGGACATCGTCATCTAGATCTCTTTCCATCATCCCTTCTTCTTCCTCGTCCAGAAACTCCTCCTCTTCATCCTCATATCCTTCCTCGCCTTCCTCTACCAGCCCAAACCCTTCCCCGTCGCCATCGGGTATATCACCGTCCAAATCTCTCTCCATACCTGTATCCCCTTCTACGCCCTCCCCAGCACCATCCAGCCCCAAACCCCCCTCACCACCTTCAATTCCTTCCATGAACTCTTCCTCTTCTATATCGCCCTCGCCTAACCCCGCGCCAGTGCCCTCCTCGCACTCCATCTCTTCTTCTCGCAGGCCCATCATGGTCTTGGGGAAACCGGCAGGCCGAATCCATGAAAAGCCAAAGGACGCAATGTTCTGCTTTCGTAATGTGAGGGCACGTTCTTCCGCGAGCAGTGTAGAAAGCGGGTCAAATGAAGCCGAAAAGAGAGGATTGTTTGTTCCTTGAGAACGGCCATTTCGACGGCCAGGCTGTGGGTGCTGCGTACTGGAAGTTGTGTTTTGGGAAGAGTTGGCTGCAGAGCGTCCTGTGTACGAAGATGAGTACCATAGGGTATGCGACTGTAATGATTATTATCAGTAGGAGCACTGTCGCAGCTGTTATTGAGCGGTAGCACTCACGTCCCTAGGCTCTATTGGTGGGAGAGGGTTAAACATCGAGCTGCTACTGGGTGTGATACTATGGCACAGAGGCTCGAATATCGCTGCAGGGAGGCAATGTCTCGGGTATCGGTCTGTGTTCAGGCCTTCGGGGAAGTCAAAGTTGTCTTTGCGCTTAGACGTTGGTGATTACTGCTTGTTGATGAGGCTCAAGGGAGCTTCAAAGATTGTTTATCTGTAAAAGCTTGGCATAACTATAACCTCAAGATAAACTTACATTGAAACGCATCTGCATTGGCATGATAAGACACAGCAATAAGTTATTGAGAGGATTTACTTCTCTTGTTAATATTCAAAAGGATATTTGACGCTCTAATACAGCTAGGACATGGTTGTATGGGCAAGGCCGAGTTGACATGATGGCTAAGATGTAATATGGCCACATACAAAAAATTCTATATGAATAACCCCAGGCAACAAATCAGAGGACCGAAATATAGTACTCTGTGCCCTTCCATGACTAATTCTTATGGCAAGCGGGTTCGCCCAAGTAATTACGCACACAGACATCGGGATCCTTGCAAACCACCCCTCCCTTGCAACAGTTATGAGTAAAGAAATTGAAGCAAGTAACCCCATCACACGTCCATGGTGCGTAGGGAGGGCAGTCTAAAGTAGCACGAGACCGGCCACGGATTGCGGGAGTGTGGCTTGGAAGGATGACGTGGTTCGCGTCTCCTGGCTGGATGGGTGCAGAGATGGTACCCAGATCGAGGGTTAAAACCTCATCATCGGTAGGAGTGCTGCGTTTGAAAGGCATGGCCGACATCTTGCCTTGCATCTTTCTGGTGTCGATGACGGTTCCAGGGGACCTAGTAAACTCGCCGGTCGTCGGTGTCTCTGGGGGGGAACCCGGAGTTGCTTGAGCATAGACCACGAAAGAGACAAAGCCGGCGAAGAGAGCACTGGCGAGCTTCATATTTACTTAATAAACTTGATGGGTACGGTCGGACGTGGGTATCAGGGCCAACAATGGCGTTGCAGCTGTAGCAGAAACAGGAGTCGGGAGTATGATTGTGTAGAGAGTTGCGAGATTTCAAGAATAAAAACGCAGCAAAAATGAAATGGGCAGGTTTTTATACCACTGTCCTGGCCACAGCTTTCCTTTCGAAGCAAATTCCTGGGTGTTTTTTCTAGTGACTTGGTATATCCGACACTGCTTGACAAAGCCAGTGAAGGGTCGAGTCAAGGTGAGCCATGCTTGGGTACTTGGGTATTGACATGGCGCTGCCAACAATAGTTAATGCATCAACAGAATATGGAAAGTGTAAAATACATGGTCATTCCTAGCATGGCTATGAATAACCAGCATCTTCACGTACCAACGCAGTCCCCAGTTCAGTTCACCTGGAGAGACTTTGATATTCAATGATGATGGCATAACCATTAGTTATGCAAGGATGACTAATGTGTGGATCTCGATGCAGGAAGTTTAAATCTCGGACCCTGGCCGCTCTCACGTGTTATTCAGGCACGCCAAGCCGAAGCTACCGACGGAAGAAATTTTTGGGTCTCGAAAAGCGACATCGGCTGCAACGCAACGACCAGATTCACATTTCCAGCAGCGTCTTCGTTTTCCAAGTTTGTTCTTTTTGCTTTGCCCCGTAGACTGCTCTGTTCATCCCTCTATTTACGGCCCTCGCTTCCTTAGAATTATTTAAAGAGATCACGAACGAAAACCCCTTTTCAATTTATTAAAAATGTCTCCACCTGCAATGGCTGTTGCTGGAGCTGGCTCAGCGACCAAGGATGTCAAAAGAGAGTCGGGCACTGCTCGTCTGCTGGGATCAGGTATGTCAGAGCTCTAATTGACGTAGATGACAATTGTTGCTGATGCAATTTGTTATAGGATCTGCTGGAATTGCGGAACTGCTCATCTTCCATCCGGTAAATGGCATTGACGCATTGGGATGCATGTGAAGGACAAATGACTGAGAAACCCGATGAATTAGGTCGACACAACAGCTAAACGTCTTATGAGCAACCAGGGAAAGGTGTGTTCTCTGTTGGATTATGGGTGAATATGCTCTGTCGCTAACCCTTGTCATTAGATTACCAATGTTTCCGAATTGAACAAGGTTATCTTTAAGGAATATTCCTCCGCCGGAGTTGCGCGCAAATTCACGTCCCTCTTCCCCGGTCTTGGATACGCTGCTGGATATAAGGTGCGTCCTATGGTCAGCGGATATACAGCATCAGGCCAATCTCTAATAAGCACTAGGTTCTGCAAAGAATATACAAGTATGGTGGCCAGCCGTTTGTGCGTGACTTCCTAGGCACAAACTACGGAAAGGACTTCGATAATGCCTTTGGAAAAGGGACCGGCAAGGCCATCATGCACGCTACTGCTGGAAGGTGTGTAAAAGCGGACCGCTTTCTTTCAGCTTGCTTTTCTGGTGCTGACAACGCTCTAGTTTGATTGGTATTGGAGAAATTGTCCTCCTGCCACTTGACGTCCTCAAGATTAAGCGACAAACCAACCCAGAGGCTTTCCGCGGCAGAGGCCTCTTCAAAATCATTGCTGATGAGGGCATGGGCCTCTACCGTGGTGCTGGCTGGACTGCTGCTCGTAATGCTCCTGGTTCCTTCGCTGTACGTTTTGCCCCTGTATCACCCACAGAGTTTGGAGTATTACTGACATCATTTCCATTAGTTGTTCGGTGGTTCCGCTTTCACCAAGGAATATCTCTATGGTATCACTGACTATAACTCGGCAACCTGGTTTCAGAACTTCATTGCCTCGATTGCCGGTGCCAGCGCGTCTCTCATTGTTTCCGCTCCTCTCGATGTGATCAAGACACGCATCCAGAACCGAAACTTCGAGAACCCTGAGTCTGGATTCCGTATCGTCAGCAGCATGGCCAGAAATGAGGGAATGACTGCCTTCTTCAAGGGATTAACTCCCAAGCTTCTCATGACCGGTCCCAAGCTAGTGTTCAGCTTCTGGCTGGCACAGACCCTTATACCCGCCTTTGGGAAGGTTGTCTAAATCGCTAATATGATTGACTCCCCTCCCCCCGCACCTTGACATTCTACGGTAGCGTGCATCCTTGTGCACGGGCTCCCGCTCATCTGGGGTGTATTCTATTTATGATAGATTTTAATATCTCCGGCCCCCTTCTTTTTCGTGTATTTATAGAGGATCGTCTCCCCCTTACGGTTACATGTCAGCCTAGTTCCTGGAGTTAATGCAAAATATGGTTTATATGTTCTTGGGAATCTTCTTTTTTCAATTTGAGCTTTTCAGGGCCTGTTATATGGTCTATTATCATCTTTGTGATGCCCAGGTGGTGGCGTGATCATTTGCACCCAGCTCATCGTGCCTTCCACACTACCAACAACAGTCGGTTGTTGATGTATCAAGTAGTAGGCACGATCAATCGACACCACTAGACACGGGCTGAACATCGTTCTGACCCGCCTGTCTATCACACCCGGCTTACAAGAGTGAGGGATAGCAAGATGAGTTCCTTTCAATATGAGCGGGATATTGCTCCGTCTGTTGAAGAACGAAGCCTGATTATCCGTCAAAGCGAAATGCACTGGGAGTTTTTGCGTGATATGATAGCCGATGTGCCGTTGGATTACGTACCAGATATCAGTCGAAGACTTGAGAATGTCCCTAACTATACACACTCTCGTTATATGGAATATTTTGACTCTTCCAAACAATATGTACTTGGTAAAGGGGTGGCGCAATGGTCAACTACAGATAGATCGGGCTGTGAGGCTCCTGATTCCTTGGGGGAGAGCGAGTGCAACTCTTCATATAATGAAGACTTCATGCGCCTGGCAGAGAACAAGATGGTGGTACAAGATGTCCTTCTAGGCTTCCGAGATGTTATTCCTTGCAATCTCGATGCATGTCATGGATTGAGAGGCTGGATTAGCAGTCGAGATGGAGGCGACTACGTGGCTGTGCTGACCCTGGCATGGGCTTATATCCTTTCTAGCACCTGGGCGATGTCACAGAAGGGGCAAATTAGATATACGGCCGTGGAGGCACCGATTTGCGTCCCAGGCCAGGTTCATGACGCAACTCTCGAAACTTACACCCAGGATCCAGAAGTCGTGAGGTGGTGGACAGCAGTCCTTGCTCCTGGGCAAGGATGGGTAGCCTCAATTTCTCTCGGTGACGCTGAATACCAGTCACCATGGGCAATGCGCTTCACTGGTAACCTGAATTTGACTATATGCGGACCTACACCTGTAACCCCTAGAGAATGTCCGGACGCGCATACTAGCTATCAGTATCTCCGACATTTTTGCGTCCAACACGGCCTTGTCGAGCAGGCAAAAGCAGCCTTCGTGGCTGCCCTCATGATCCCCATGCACGCACATAATGGGATCCCTTTCATGCTACCTGCACCAATATATACACATTCCAATCCTGCAATAGTCAACTCGGAGCCGCAATGTGAAGACCTCGAAGAGCTAATTCGTCAGATGCCGCACCTCATGACTATTAGTTCTGCATGTAATGTGCTTCTTTCTCTTCTCTGCAGCATCTTTTTCGAACCGTCAGTTCCATGCAATCTATGCAGCGAGTGGTTAGAGCCCATATTCACAATCCTTGATTCCGTGAACCTCCGCCACGCTACATCTATGTGCATGCTCCAAAATCAGTCAATTGAAGGTTGGTGGCTGGGGAGTGCGATCACCGGCTTTTATAAACTTGTTCTGAAGGAGGCTCGAGGCGGAATACCCCATGTGAACCTGCAATCCTGGTGGTGGACGCAGACACCTCAATCCTTTATATGTTCTCCATGCTTAGATCTAATCGGTAGAGATGAGACGCTCATTACCCGTGAGAAAGAGGCATTTTTACTCTTTCTTTCCCAAGAAAATTTGGACAGCGCCCTCCCACCTTGGAAACCTCCTGGTAGAATTGTGATAAATGACTCTCATCTAGCCGTTCAGCGACATGCTCGCTGCACTGGCCATTCTCTCTATTACATGAAATGGTGTTGGGTTAGCAAAGAAGATGAGTATCTCGTGGACATGGGATATACATCTCCGGGATATAAACTGCCACCGGTAGACTTAGGCAGCATGCCGCCGCCTGGCTCTGTGATGGATGTAGCTCTAGAGGCTAGGGCCCAAGATGCCTCAAAACTATGTTCTGATATCATATTCAGTCGTATTTGGAAGGAAGGTGTTGCAGTTCATGACGGAGATTTACTTGAATCTCTAAAAAGATGGTTACACGGGGACCCGAACCCTGAGAGTTCAACCCAAGAAAACGACCCAACGTTGGAATCTGACGACTTGGACGGCAGGTCAATTAATGTTGCACATATTGAGCATTGGCTTGCTCTGGCGGTAGTGGAGGAGGAGGAGGAGGAGGAAGCCACCCTTGGAACCATGGCGTGGCGTATCTAGGGGGATCATATTAACAGTAGCGAACATTGACTGCGACACCTTGGCCATCACATGCTACCCTGTGGTCACTATATTAACCATCATCCTTACCATCAAACATACAATGTTGTCTTGTTCATCGTCATTGACTTCTGTCTTTCTATTCTAGAGGTTGAGTTGGAAGCTCATGCAAGCTTCCACTGAGCCAATAGGGTCGCGAGGATTCGACCAATCATCGGCCAAGGATCCAAGCAAGCTTAACGACGCCTCGAAACCTCGAATTGAAGGACAAATATCGGTCGATGACAGTCCATCAACCTACGTCTCCATCCATTCCCGATAATATTCATTTTCATCATGGCGTCTCAAGTGGCATACCCTTATCTCATTTCGAAGTAGGTCAAGCACTGTAGTAATATTACTCAAAGCAAGTTACCAAAGCCCTACTAACGCTCTGCAGAGTCGCAGACCCGCTCTTCGCCATGGTAATCGGTAGTTCTGCTGCCTTTATCCGAATAAGACGCGAACACCGTGAACGTTTCCCCGACCAACCCTCAGACTTCATCTCGCTACTGAGTCTAGCCCAAGGAAGAGCAAGCCGATGGTGGAATAACTGGCAGTGAAGAACGAAAACCACGAACGGCTGTCTACTTACAGTCGCGCGCTGTACTTGAGGATTACGATACCTATCGACAATATTGCGAAGGGAAGAAACATTACCAGGACAGAATAACGTCTGAGGACGAGGTGTCCGCTACATTCTTTACCTTTATGATACCCCAAATGGCTTGATGGCGGATGGAACGGAATATCTTGGTAGTAGGAGGTCGATGCTGTATAGGATAAACCTGCTATCATAGCTACAGGCTATTCTTCATTGGTCCGCCTTGAAATTCCATATATATATGCTTGGAGCTATTGTTTTTAAGCATGCTTCTAGCCCCGGCCATGGGATGTCTACGAAGCTACACGTCCCGATGTGATGTAAAGAAAGCATTTTATCCGGTACGCTTGTATTATTCAATAAAAATGAAAAATAGAGTACATCAGCGTGACCAGTATGCAACGACACCCATTGATTAATATCGATGCCGGCAGTGCCAAAGCGTAATATGAGACCGAGAAGAAGAGTTCCCGGGGTAAGAAGAGGAGAAGCAGCCAAGTGTCGAATGTTGAACGAACTGGTGTCGATTAGATTTCATTATGGTGGCATTTCACCATCGGTAGTCTGTCTCCCCGTCCGGCCCCCAGGTTCTCGAAACGCCAGCCACATCCTGCTAACAATAAAAAAAGGGACCAAAAACAAATAGTGGGATAGTCGAGGAGCAAAGCTAGGCCAGGTCCTTTCCCTGTCAAAACATAGTTGATTGTTTTGCAATGGGGGGAAAGATAGGAGAAATGGCCATGTTCTCCTTAGCTGTGGAAAGAACGGATTCTATAATTATCCGGGCAAAGATGACATCACGTAACGACATGGAATATGAACAAAATCCCCTTCCGTGAACACCGTTAAACCAAAACCAAACCGAAGAGAGCAAGTGCATTACTGCAGCTCGGGGAAGCTTCCGAATGTGTTTTCGCCGGAATATCTAAATCAGTCACACGGTCAGCCAAGCGAGCCAGATGATACATAGGCTTCGAGGGATTACACACGTGATGTATAGGAAGCCATCCTCGTCCTTGTGCTCCTCGTAGATGCTGCTCATGAGAGCGGCAGTTGGCGGAAGGACTTCGTCGACGAAGATGAAGATGGCCTTCTCAGGAGAGAGCTTGATGCGTTTGCGGATGACGTATACGAACTGTCCGACGGTGAGGTCTGCGGGAACGAGATATTTCTTCTTGTCGATAGTGGCGATATCTGATTTCTCGACCTTCTCGCAGATAACCTGGAGGACAGAAAGCGGTTATTAGTTTCTATGTTGGAGCTGGAGGCTATGGCTGGAGCCTAGCAGGAGATATAAAGGAGGCTCTTACGGGGATGCGGTCTGCGTATTTCTGGCGGATGCGCTCAGCTTCTGCCTTGCGCTTCTCAAAGGGGTGCTCGTCCTTGAACTTCGATCGCATGGTTGCTGGTTTTCTGTGTGTAAGTTGCTGGGTGGTAACGGTGCTGGCAAACAGGGCAGTAGGCTCGCAAGAAAAGCAGCGTAGATGCAGGAGGCAGAAGTTGATGATAGCAGAAGAGAGGAAGAGCGAGAAGAGAGAGAGAGAGAGAGCTGGACCCCGCGTACTTAAACGGAAGGCGGTGGGCACGGGACACTAAGACCGAAAGAGGACTAGCGTGGTCCCCACATGACGTGACTGCCTGATCGCAGGCGGTGAGTCAGCCACGTGATGCATCTGCTGACAAAGACAGCTGAACTCTGATAGCTCATGGACAACGCTGGCTGTTTTGGTTGGCTGAGAGGCAGAGGTCGAAGAGAAGGAGAAGGAGAAGAGAAAGCGAAGACGAGAGAAAGTGACTCATGATGGGTATCGAGGACAGCAAAGTGCAAGGGCTGATGCCCCTTGCAGATAAACAACGAAGTCATGGTTGCAACAAGGGGCACAGACGGGCCTGCAGCTCATCGCGTTTTGCTGATAGGTGATAGGCTTTCTGGTGGTTGTCGGCATTGTTCGATCAACAGGGACATCAAGGCTGCCCAAATACTTTATGCAGGCAGCCTAACAATGACTCGCATCTCCCCTAACACGTCATCTCCTCTTTCTCCCCTTCCAGCTATCGGTGTTGCCTTGTTGATGCATTCCCAGAGCCTCTCTTCTGGCCGCGGGTACTCCGTACAGAGAACGTCGCTCACTCAAAGTCGTCGAGAGAAAGAGTTCCAGGGTGGTGGTCCGAGCTTAGTGAGTTGATATCACGTGATACGGACATGGCCTGATCCGGCATACATCAAGCATATAAAGTCCTTCAAATCTACGAGACATACACTATCCTGGATATTCATTTGTGTTTATGTGCTTTAACGGGGCCTAATACGGTTGGTTTCTTCAAGCAATCCTGTTTGGAAAGTACTTGTATTAGGATATTCCCATGGCTACTCGCATAACCTCGATCTTTCCCAAGGCGTTACGCCGTATGCCCTTGGCTCAATGCCAGTGTCTCCAAAACACCCGGCGCCAGGCTCATACCATAGCGAGGAGGAACGTAGGAAGCTCTAGAAAGGCCTTGCCCTTCATTGGCTTTGCGACGGCTCTAACAGCGTTGACGTTATACTCTACGGTTCGGGGCTCCTAACAACTGTGTATATGAAACTCAATTGCTAACGAAACCTGTAGACTTCTACCACTCCCATCTCCCTCGAAGCTCCCACCATTGCCAAACTTGATGAAAAAACCAGACGCGAAACAGAAATAACATCTTCCTCTCCTATGCGACTGCGCATGGAGAAACTGATAAAAGAGCAACAAAAGCGTATTATCGACGAACTCTCCAAGATAGACGGCAATGCCTTTACAATAGATGAGTGGGACCGTCCCAATGGAGGAGGAGGCATATCGTGCGTCCTACAGGACGGGAACGTATTCGAAAAGGCTGGTGTCAATGTCTCAGTCGTATATGGAAAGCTGCCTCGTCCAGCAATTGAGAAAATGCGTGCGGACCATAAATCCTTCGTCTCCGCAGATGTTGATTCATTGGATTTCTTCGCTGCTGGACTGTCGCTTGTCCTTCATCCAAAGAACCCTATGGCGCCTACGGTTCACTTGAATTATCGATTCTTTGAAACATCTGATCCCAAGGACGTTCTCAATGGGAAGACAAACTGGTGGTTTGGCGGTGGCACTGACCTGACCCCATCGTATCTCTTCCCCGAGGACTGCGAGCATTTCCATAAAACGATAAAGGACGTCTGTGATACGCATGATCCGTCGTATTATCCAAAATTCAAGGCCTGGTGTGATAAATACTTTTACCTCACACACAGAAATGAAGCTAGAGGCATCGGCGGAATATTCTTTGATGACCTTGACACGGAATTTATCCGCCAGACTTCACCGGACTCAGCCTCAATATCAGATAAAGAAGCACAGGAACGTCTTTTCTCTTTCGTCACAGATGGACTATGCTCGTTCCTGCCTGCATATGTCCCCATTGTAAAGAAGCGTAAGGATATGCCATTTACAGAGCAGGAGAAGGACTGGCAGCAGCTTCGCCGTGGGCGATATGTGGAATTCAACCTCGTGCATGATCGAGGAACGAGCTTTGGATTGCGTACTCCTGGCTCTAGGATTGAGAGCATACTGATGAGCTTACCCCGAACTGCAAAATGGGTATATATGGATCCTGTTTCAGGGACAAGAACTGATGGTGTAGAGTCCGAGGACGTTGAGGGTATGGAGAGGGAGAAGGAGTTGATGGAGGTGCTTAAACATCCGAAGGAGTGGGTGTAATCTCTCTCTTTTTTTATCTACTTTTGTATTTTGAAAGACACGTCACAACTTAATTGTACGATAGTGTATAAAAAAGGAGGCAATGATAATTCTTACAAAGGTGACTCAGTTTGTGTAGATTAATGCTATATTCAACATCTACGATACTGTGGTAGAGATATAGTATTAAAGTATTCGCAAAGTAAAGACAAAATCCCAAAAAAAACAAATGAACCGAAACACGCTCACGGCAATGATGGTATCTAATCCAAAACAAAGGAAATATGAATGGTCAAGTCGCCTTTGAACCCATATAAAATCAAGTAGAATATGATTGCGTTGTAATGTCTATTACTTGCTTCTCACTTCCCCTTCAAAACAACATCTGATCCAACCGTGTATGCATAATGTTACAATTCTTCGCACCTTGCCTGAAACATCTACCGGCCACCAGCTTTCGGAACAACCAGAGCTCTCTGTTTTCCTAGCCATGTGCGGTTTGCTTCTGCATGGTGCGCACTTGCACCGGCTGCACCACGGTGACGAGAAAGCACAATATTGCCGTTCTGTAGCCGCGACTGGAAGTCATACCATGCAGAAGAGATAAGGGCAATTTCTCGTGCTTGTCGGTGAATTATTTGCATCAATTCAGTCTGTTGGTACTCGCATTAGGCATTCCTGCTTGTGCTGTTAAGTTGCAAAAAAGGGGCAAGGGGGAAACGTACCTCTTTCTCCTTACTAGCCTTGATCTCCTCCTGATCTGCAGAGAACTGCTCGTAGTGCCTAATCCGCTCTTGCAAAGATTCGATGATATCATTTTGTTGGTTCATATGCTGTTGAGAATGTAATAAAAGGAAAACAAACCCAATTTGTTTGTTGTTTGGTTATCCGATTAGCCACAAGATCCCAACTCGGGGTTCATGAACATGCCGATGTAACATATTAGGGAGGCGCCAGGGTTAACAGCGTCATAGGCATAGATGAGACCTGCGAAGAGGAGGGACCAATGCCAGAGCTCGACGAGGCTCTTGACCTGGTTCGGGTCAACCTCTGTCTCGATTGTGGGATTTTCTTCTTTCTTCTTTCTTTCCATTCATATTTGGATTAAGAGGAGACTTCTCCAGTTTAAGGCAGAGCCCGCTCTGGGATTGGTCCCTGGGTGGTTCTTTGGAATTCGGAATGAGGGTTGGGAAAATAGGTGTAGTGTAGGGTAGTCATTGTGTAGTGCTAAGGGGAAGAAATAGGGGGTGAGTAAAAAAAAATGTTTAGGACTAACCTCAGCTCTCCTGGCAAGATGTTCTGCGCTGCGTTCAGTTGTTTCTGCAAGCCGCTCTAAGAACTCATTGGTCATATCGTCATCTGTAGTGTCGTTCACCCTGACAGCATTAGCCTCTTCGAGGAGTTGTTTCATCTCCTCAAGGGATGCTTCTCCCTCGGTAGAAAGCTTGGTGTCCGATTGCTTAAATGTATTTCTCAAGTTATCTCGCTCACGAGATATTTCGCTGATCTGGAGCTGCCTAACTTCAAGTTGGCTAGTGAGAGTTCGGGCAGTTGCAGCCAGCACGGCACATTTCTCTCGCAGGGCGGTTTGCTCTACTGAATTAACCTCGGTTACTTCTTTCACCATTTCGAGTTTCTCCTTGTTAACAAGGCTCACTGGAGATAGTTAGCTACGGTAGAGAAGGAAGCTAATCAGGAGAGTTGGCTTACACTTCATGTTGGCATCGGAGAGCTCAAGCTTAGTAGCCTCAAGTAAGCCTTCAAGTTCGACGATCTTCGTTCGCATGATGGTATAATCAACGTGCAAGCGCTGATGAGCGTCTTTGAGCTCGGCATCTGTCTGAAGGGAACACTGATAGAACTCATCCTTCCATTTTCTTTCACCTGGAGCCTCAGGCTCGACGTCATCGGGTGTCTCCTGTACAAAGGAGTAAGCAATTAATCAATAAACAAGGAAAAACAACACATAACGTACGGTAACAGCTTTGTCAACAATTGAAATATTTTCGAGCTTCTTCTTGAGCTCCTCATTCTCAGCATTACTAGAAAAGTGTTAGTAAAACGTAAAAAGCTAGGTGAAGATGGGACGGAAAGGTATTTAACTTACAGCTGAGCTTCCCGCTTACCACTTTCTTCCAAATCACGCTCTAGACTGGAGCCGTGTGGTTTAGGAGTGGACGGTCTGGGGGAGGCTGGGCTGCTATCGAGACCCTCTAGCTCTCGTATCCTCTCCTGCAGTCTACCGATAGTATCTTCGTCCCGGGTGCGCTGTTCCTCAGCACCTAGCAGCCTCTCCGTAAGAGCATGATTGTCGAATTCGAGCTTCTTCTTCAGATCTTGAATCTCGTGTCTGTCCTGCTCGACACGCGCAACCAGTCGTCTGTAGTTCTCAACCTCTGTCTCTCGAGCAGCGGAGACTCGTTGAAGTGTATCGCTTTCTTTCAGATGTTGTTGGAGGTCCTTGACCTTGTTCTTCAGAATCTGGTTTTCTTTCTCATAGTCCTGACTAGCCTGCAGCTTTTGCCTGTATTTTTCAGCGGCGTTGGCTTTTCTAGCCAGCTGGTCTCGCTCAATCTTGATCTCATCGTATTCGTCTTGAAGAGTCTGGTACTTTTGGTTTTTAACACGGAGAGTCTCGAGCGATATCCGCAAGCTGTCGATTTCATCTTGGGCAGCAGTCAGTTTAGTTTCCTGAGCAGCTATTATATCTTGCGTCCGGTGTTCGTAGCCCTTGAAATTTGGCCCAATATCGGCTTTGCCAGACTTTAGTCTTGCTAGACGGTCTTCTGTGATATTTAGTTTATCCTGCAGCAGCTCGTTTGCTTCTCGAAGGCGTACATCCTTCCGGTGAAACTCTTCCAGGTCTTTCTCCAGCTGCTTCTTCTCGTTTGATAGCTTATCGTTCTCGACCAGCAATTTCCCAGCACGTTCCTCGAACTGCAGCTCTGGGTCCATGGCCAGGTCACGGCGTGCCTTGTATTCATCCTGCTCATAATTTATCTGGTCCAGACGGTCCTGTGAGGGGTTCTGTGCTTCTTCTATTATACCCTTCAAGCCTTCCTGTGTTGATGTTGAGAGCTGTACCATTCGCTCTATGTACGACTCGGCTCCAGGGGATCTGATGGCGGCCATGAGAAACAGCTTCAGCAGCCGGTTGGTCTCCTTTGTCGAGGCCGTTTCGGCAATCGACTTGAGGTCGGGGTCTGTCGAGAGACCGGCAGGTATCTCTCCATCATATCGGTTCCGTATATAGTTCAGCAGCAGCTTGTGCAAGTGTTTGAGATTCTGCCATCTCAGCACCCAGTGGTCTTCGGGCGAGCTCTCTGGAAGAACACCCAAGAACTCGTGGGGGTCTATGTCCTGCAGGATCTCCCAGAGTATCACCCCGTCGTATAAATCATCTGAGGACTGGATGGAGGTGCCCAGGGGGAAGCTGTTGATCCATTCCAGGAGCGTTGCGGTTTCGGGTTCGTTTGGCATGGTCACTCGAGGGAATGTGGCGTTTTGAAAAGGGAGGGAGCGTGGAAATCGGGTCGGCAAGAGATCGAGTATGATTATTTAATGATATATGTGCCAGACAGCGGGCTCCATGCTGTCGATGATGCAGGGAGGAAGCGAGAAAAACTATCGGTGTACGTTAAGAGACGCCCACTTTGGGGGGGAAAAGCGACGGTCAATCAGAAGCCAAAGTCTAGCTGCAGCTAAACGTGTACCATGCACTTAAGAAACAGACAGCCCACCAGCCGCCCTGGCCACTATGATTCAACTGCCGATCAATCGTTGAAATTGGACATGGTTACAGGGAACCGTAATAAAAGGTATATATATAAACAGACACCTACGGAGTACATACGGTGATATCTACGGTACTATATGGTTGATTACATTATCACCCTTGGTTCGTTGCGCGTTTATATGAATAGCATTATGCGGCCGGCCCGGTGCACAGAAAACGGGGGTTAGTTCCAATTTCAATTTGGTGTCTTGGTATAAATGAGACACAATAAAGCGAGTGTATTTATATCCACAGATCAAACAGGAAAACTAAGGCTCTTTGCCCCTTTTGATGGCACTGACACCATGCGGTTGCAACAGGTAAAGGGGGGAAAGGCGGAGAGAAAAAATGGAACAAGTATTGTCAGGAAACCAGAGATATTGCAAACAAGCGGAGTATTGTAGTAGTAGTATAGTAGTATGGCTGTACAAGGATGAAGGTGAAAAGGCAGGACGATCCGTCTAGGCGTTGACTGAGACGACCTGGTCTTCCTCGATGGTCGCTGGGAACTGGGCGTCCATGGTCTTGACTTGGTCCATCATGGATTCGGGCATTTCGCCAGAGAACCCTCTGTGAATAAAATATCAAGCGTTAGTAGGGCGAGTAACTAGTTATAGAGCGGAGACGCTCTTCCTCAAAGCCGAGCGGGTTCAAACGTACTTGATCAAGGCTGCAGAGACGACGCAGGTTAGCGAAAACGATGTTTCTTTTCTCCAGAGCATCAGAGGGAAGGGAGAGGATCGATAGTCTATGACTTACAGTACTCGTGGGTGATCTTGCCGCCCTACATTATGAAAAAGAAATATAGTCAGTGGCTTGCATCCAAGGGAGCAGGACCGAGTCCGGATGATATATTATTGATGTCAGGATCGGGTTTCTTACAGCTTCGGTGATGGCATCCTTTGCCTTCTGGACAACGGAGTCTGGAGCGTCGCTGCCGAAGCTGACGATGACGGACTTCATGTTGGCTGCCATGATAGCGGGCGTGAGGGCAGCGAGAACGAGAGCGAGAGAGACTTTCATTTGAGAAGATAGGCGGACAGCTGTATCACACTGGCTGGTTGTTCGCAGTCGAGACTGAGAGGTGGCTTGCAGAGCGGTCGACGATGAGCACGATGGGATGTTGGTCGGTCGGTCGTTTGGTGTTTCGCGTACGGGGTCAAGCAGTAACTTAATAATGTTTCGTTCCCCTTCCACGCCTGGCTGAATTTATATAGGGTTTCCCTCCTGCCCAGCAAGAGCGAAGAATTATGTATCTGCCTAGACTTGTCTTAGCTCGCCTTATATAAGAGCGTTCCTTATACGTATATTCATTATTATTTTAGCGGGCTGCACCCCCCCCGTTGCCGTCCTTTTTATATTTTACTCTCCCTGCCCTGAACAAGTCACGCCCACCGGCTTGCTGCGTCTTCCCGTTCTGGCTCCTCCCTCTCGCTGCTTTTATCGCTCGCTCGATTTAACCGCGGGCCTTTTTTGGCTTGGCGCTTCACGTCATCCATGGATGCTCGGCCTTGGCGCAGGGGAGGGAAAAAAAAAGGCGGACGAACCATCACGTGATTCGGGGATTTCCTTGCTGTTTTAAGCCCACTTACTTCCGCTTTTGGCCGGTGGAGTCATGTGATGTCACATGTCCTGGGGTATCTGACTAAGCTTGTGTTAGTCACGTGCTTGACCTTCCTTTTCCCAGCCTCGAAAAGCGCAAAAAACGAGCGACGGCAAGAAAAGCACGACGACGACGACGACGACGACGAGCGACGAGCGACGGCGCATACCAGGTCAATAGACACGGAGTAGCACTCCTTCTATTGAGCCGGAGAGAAGCAGTGAATGCGGAGTACACAACAATATCTGGGAGGACAGACGGGGGTTGTACACACGCTTCTTCTTGCTCCATCTTTTGGAGGGTTTTCTCCCTTTGTTTCCTGCGTCTCACCCTGCTTCAAGTTCATCTACCTTGCTTGTCTATAACTTGCTCCTCTTCAGATCGCATTAGCCCTTTGCTCTTTCTCTCTCTCTTTTTTTACTATCACCGTTGACCGCACATATCCTCGCCATCGTTACCGACCGTCTCTCGTTCTATTTTTCCCTCGACGAGCTTTCAGCAAACTCCCGCCCTCTTAGTGTGATTTACGTTTTGAGGTCACTCTGCTGCCGAGAAGCAAGTGACAGGCACATACAAAACGCAAAGAAGAAGAGGAAAAAAAAAAAGAAAGAAAGCCAAGGGTAGAAAGAGCAGGGATTTAGGGCCGTATAAGTGTTGAAGTGGGCGGTTATATTGGCTCCCGATTTTAGGATATTGCGCTGGCATTATTACATGCTCGCCATCCGAGTTCTCTGCAAGGAATAGCTAGCAACCATACTAATATTTTGTCCTGTGTCTCTACCTATCCTTTCTATCCGCTTGATTATAAGCTACAAAAAATTACAGCTCAAGAAAGAAAAAACCACAAAGAGCAGCTGAAGAAGGAAAACAAAATTTAACAGAGGAAAAAAAAAGAAAGAAAGAAAGGCCAGCTTTACCCGGCAAAGAGGAAACCGAGTCATAGTCGAAGCCTTTTGCAACATCTCACCCCTTCGATTGATTCCCTTACCTTTTCCTTGCCCTTTTCCTTTTCTCTTCTCCTTCATTTCAGTGTTTGATACCCCGGAGTTGGTCCATTGGAAGAACAACTTCAACCGACACTCTGCCCATCATGTCAGGCCTCGTTTCTGACGAAGTTGCGGAGGACTACAAGAATTCCCTGGAAGACCTCACATCGAATGACAAGTTCCAAATAAGCAATCTGACCGTTATTGCAAAGGAGAACACCGAACATGCCATGGCCATCTCCCGAGTGCTGGAGAATCACATACGAAACGTAGGTACCAATTCTCTTTCCCGTCTCTGCTGTTTTCTCTTGTCTCCCCTTTTGCTTTCCATTTTATCTGGGATTTCACGCTGCATAAATACTTTGCGCTGTTGGATAATGCTACTCTCGAATATTGGAAGACGGTGTAGAAACAAAAAGCCGGAGCGAAGTTATATTCTAATTGATCTCTGTAGACACCACCATCTCAAAAGTTACCAGCTCTCTATGTAGTGGACTCAGTTGTGAAGAATGTAGGGACTCCTTACACGCTGTTCCTGGGACGCAACTTATATCAAACATTCATGAACGCCTATACTCTCGTTGATTCGCAAACTCGCAAGAAGTTAGACGAGATGCTTAAGACGTGGAAAGAACCTGTCCCTGGTTCTTTGGATCCCAGGCCTGTCTTCCCAGCTGAGATTACTCGGAATATCGAGAATGCTCTGATCAAAGCTAGGACAGCAGCCCTTCAGCAGCAACAGTCCAGAAGCCAACAGGAAGCCATGAGCCTCGGTAGGGGTATAGGTACACCACCGC
The DNA here is from genome assembly GCA_018357685.1 of Trichophyton schoenleinii. Taxonomy (NCBI): domain Eukaryota; kingdom Fungi; phylum Ascomycota; class Eurotiomycetes; order Onygenales; family Arthrodermataceae; genus Trichophyton; species Trichophyton schoenleinii. The sequence goes on from WOFF01000002.1 coordinate 5,043,236, forward strand.
CAATATGGAGAAATACCCCTACACCACCCCAGGGTGGTGCCAGATACCCTCCCGGATACGGTTATAATAACCAACAAATGCCGAGCAACGGCCATGGATATGTAAGTGGCTAGTCATAATACCATGAAAATATTTTATGCATAGATTGCTAACTTACAGGAAGCCCAACCAACCACCATACAATCAACCGCCTCAGGAACCAATCAACCTAGCCTCCTTACATCGTGATGTTGACTCGTTGATAATGAGTGTACGGCTTGAATTCACTGCTAACCCACTTAACACCGCAGTTCAGCAAAAGCTCAAGGCCCTTTTAGATCTACAGAACATTCTACAACAGCAACGGTTACCTGATGCACAGCTAAAACAGATCCGTGACCAGGTATCTCAGCTTTCTGCTTCCAGCGCAAAGCCAACACCACCTCCCCCTGCACCTGCTGCTTTGCCTGCCCATATCCCGAATCCTGCAGTCTCTACACCTCCTATAGGGGCAATACCGGCTCAGGCACCGCAACCAAACCTCCAAGCTTTACTGAACCCAAACACTCTTGCAGAACTTATCAAGGCAACCGCGCAAAAGCCTACTCCAACCCAGCAAACTCAACCATATACGCAACCGGCTGTTCCTACTCCATCACTTGCAGCAGCTGTACAACCGCCAGCATCCCTAGCCGAAAGTCCCCTGATAGCGTCATTGAGAGCTCGTGGCCTTCTACCTCCTGCTACTGGAACACCTACAACTACACCACCCAATCTCCCCTTCATCATTCCAGGCCAGCCGGCTTATACTCCTGTGCCTGCCAACACAAATTCTCAAAGTATCAAGATTAAAGTTCCAATGACCTCTGCTTCGATACGAATGTAAGTGCCTCCAGGCTTTTTATCCTAAAATTTGATTTGATCTGACCAACATATTCCCAGACCTCGCCCAAATTTGATTTCCTGCTTATATGAAGATAAACCGAACCGCTGCGGAACTTGCGGTCGCCGATTTGTCTCAACCCAGGAAGGGAAGGACAAGAAGGCTAGACATTTAGACTGGCACTTCAAAACAAATCTACGGATAAATGAGGCTGCCAAGAGAAGCCAGAACAGAAGCTGGTATCTTGACGAACGCGTAAGTTATGCAGTCAGCTTGATGTATTCCAGTATTCAGTGTAACTAACATGCACTCCAGGACTGGATAAAATTCAGAGAATTCGAAGATGACATTGGTGCCGACGATGCGTCTGTTGCTGCCAGGAAATCCAATAGCGAAGATGCATCAGGTAAAAAGACAGAACAACAAAGATGGATCCACGCTCCTAACGATGCCACTCTTCGCAATACTCCCTGCCCAATATGCCAGGAGAACTTTGAGTCCACTTGGTTTGAAGAAGCGCAAGATTGGATATGGAGAGATGCTATTAAAGTTGGAAATCGCATATACCACGCCAGTTGCTATGCAGAGGTCACCAAAGATGGCAGCACAGGTGCAAGTGCTGATATATCGCGGGGTCGAACCAGTACGCCTGATTCCGTTCTCGGCAAACGAAAGGCAGAGGTAAGCATATTCTCTCGGTGTCTTGATATGTAGAATATATTGCGACGTTTACTAATTTCGTTTTTGATCTATAGGATTCGGATTTCTCTACATCCAGCGTCAGAATCAAAACCGAACCAGCCTCATGACCCATTTTCTGCGACTTTATCACACGAAAAGGAGTAACAATTTCATTCCATTGTCCATACGATATCTCCCGGCACCTATCACTGTGTCCTTGTGCTTTTCTGACCCTCTTATTACCCCAATCTACATTCCCGATATTCATATATCCCATCTGCATTGTCATCTTCCCCTTTTAAATATTTGGTTCAGCCATGTTTACACACAGCGGGAAATGCCTAAGTCTCTTTCAGTTGCATGGCGAATAGACTTGCTTTTTATTTTGCTGTAGTGCCTTTTCTTATACAAAGTACTTTTACACTAGTATTAATGGGAAAGAGATAGTCTCCCTAGGTAATAATAGGAATTGCAGAAATAAAGATAACTCTATAGCTATATATGTATTTAAGCTCTCTTTATCTTCATCTACTTTTATAAATCATTCTGTGGGAGTCAAAATAAGCTAACTAGCGGCTGCGGGAGGCTGTAACCTTAATCATCTTCAATACTAAGCTAACCTCACATAAACATGGTAGAACTCTTATACTACCTAGAGAGGCATGATAAACTTATAATTTTCAGTATATTGAGCAGTAGTAACAGGAAGTTGTTGATTAAAATAATTTAATTTGTATTTGTAGCAGTTACTAAAAAACGAAGCCCCATGAACCTCCCATGTAAGAACACCGACCAAGCCGCAAATGACATCAAGAAAGTACCCGCCACACAGTCAAATTTCAAAGGTTTCCCACCCCAGAAAGGTACAAGGTACAAATATAACCACACAACTTTAGAATCAAAAACAAGGAGCCGTAGGCATTTAGTCAGTAACATGAGGGCAGACAGCATACGAAGCGGTCAAGATAGAAAGAAGAATCTTCCTCCGAGCCAATGAAAGGCGTGCTTTACGAGGTCAATGGGGGTTTTGGGTGTCAGTGGCAGGAGCCTTTGCAGTGTTGGGTAAGTCAGGATCATTGACGTTGGAAGTTGCAGTATCATGCTCGTCATCAACCACTGCCTCAGTTCCCTGGTGTGGAGGAGCTGGTTCCGTAACTGCTGCACCCGTCTTGGTGGCAGCACCTGTTGGCGGAGTTGGAACGTCAGGAGAGCCCGGGTTTCCAGACCCATAGATGCTGCTATCCGTACGTGCGTGGCCGATTACACCTTCTGGGTTGGTATGGATGTTACGCTGTGAAGATATTAGTTTCTTGAGTTTTAGAATGGGTTAAGGGGGAAAGACGGGACATTTATGTTAACTTACGCGAGATCTATTCTCATCAGCATATCTAGCTGCGGCGGTGATCAACTCCATGTCCAAGGAGTGCTGCATCGGCATGATAAGTGCTGGACGCGAGGCATTATTTGGATCCTCCGGGTGAATTGCTACAGTCAAAACGAGTAGTTAGTTAGCCCTCGAGGGAAATAATCAAGCAAAACGCGAAGTACACGTGTATTTTGACGTGGAAATTGCTTTTCATGGCCTTCCAGAAGGCAAAAATTGGCGTCAAATAGTTGTCGCACAAAAGAAAGGAGCAACGAGGGCTTATCCTGGACGATTGACTGGGGGGCGTTTATATCAGCAATACTTACGCTGCAAGTTCAGCAAGCTGATATCGACAGTAGTCGAAGGGCTAGGAAGCATTCGTATTAGCCATGATATATTTTTTTTTATTTATAAAATAATAGGGCAGATAAGGAGGAGCCGTGTCCCTTGAGCCAAATACTTACCAGGTTGGTCTCCCAATCTCGTACTTGTGTGGTTGAGCCTGCTCTCCATGAGAACGGAGGCAAGAGCAGGAGAGTACACAACCCATTGCTATTCTCGAACTGATAGGAATGTGAAAGACCTAAAGAAACGAGAGGCAGTCAAAGGCTTTGACCAGGAAGAGACTGAAATCTGCAGTGGATGTGTGTGATGTGGTGATAAACAAGAGGGGGAAGGTGAAGTTGATACTGATATGTCAAGCTGCTTAGTCGGCGACAGTGGATAACTGAGGCCATGAAGAAAAGATATGATAGAGTAACATGCAAGTTGAAAAAAAAAAATAGTAGTCCAGAAGACTCCACTGAAGCTGCATTAAAAAGAGCACTGCATGGTGCTTCTGGACAGGAACTTCCCGTTAGGAGGGCAAAGGAAAACAAAGGGCGCAGATAGTGGGAGAGCGAGAAAATACAATGCATTTATATGAAGATATTGCTCACAAAAAAGAAGCAATAGAACAGATGCATTGTATTTCTAACAAGTAACATACAGTATACAAGAGCACCAGATCCCGCAGGTCTATACACGTTTAGTAGTTCCTAACCACCAAAGCAACAAAAAGCCTCAAAATAGGGGAATAAATGGTATCCCATGTATAGAGAGTCGTAGACACGTATTCCTGACAACCGAGGAGGCGAATGCGAAACAAAAAGTAGGTAGGGGCCCGTGGTTTTGTATGGGGCTTCTCAGAAGAATTACTTGGACAAGCCGATCTTGCTGAGGATTGGAGACTGCTTCTGCTCAAAGACTCCAAGGATGCTCTTCCAGACCTGGCCAGGCTCCTGGCTGGCATCAATTCCACTCCAGATGCCAGTCTTCTTGTAGTATCCAACAACGGGCGCAGTTTGAGCGTGGTAGGTGGCCAGTCGCTTCTTCAATGCCTCGGCGTTGTCATCAGAGCGCTGGACAAGCGGCTCCCCAGTGATGTCGTCGGTCATCTCCTTCTTCGGTGGGTTGAAGATTTTGTGGTAAGATCTCCCAGATCCCGGGTGGATCAGTCGGCCCGTTATCCGAGAAACAAGAAGACCGTCATCAATCTGGAGTTCGACGGCATGCTGCAGCGCCTGCTTGCGTTCGCGAAGCATGTCATCCAAACGTTCAGCTTGAGCAACTGTACGAGGGAATCCATCAAGGATGAAACTGTAAAGAGGCAAGGGGGAAAAAGTGTTGCGTCAGTAAGCTTGGACCATGGTCTCAACAAATGGCGGTAAAACATACCCCTTCTTACACTCCTTGTTCGACTCCAACTCGTTCTTGATCATGCCGACCATAATCTCGTCGGAGACAAGTCCACCTTGGTCCATGATCTTCTTTGCAGCCTTGCCGAGCTCAGTTTGGCGGGAGACTTGTGATCGGAGCATGTCACCGGTAGACTTGTACGTAGATGTTAGAGCGACAATGGACGATGCTAGGGTATAAACGAGTCGGTTTGCTAGAATAAACATACCAAGTGGCACACGCAGTATTTCTCCTTGATCTTGGGCGCCTGGGTTCCCTTGCCTACGAGCCACGGTGGTCAGTCGAACATCTCGGTAAAGACGGACGTGTATTCAAGACGCTACATACCGGCACCAGGAGGGCCCATCAGGATCATCCGCATCGACTCAGCAGCCGAATTGGAGTCTGAATGACCGCCATTGAGCAATGCCTTCTCCAATCCAACTATCCGGGACTCCAAGCTGTTGATGAGGTCCTTCAGGGCATCGATCGATTCGCCGTTAGCTGGGGCCATTGTGAGCCGAGGACGAAGGTGGTCAAAGAATAAGAACAATCCTTTGGAATCGGGAACCGGATGAGAGCGCGTTCACTCTGGGATGGCAATTGGCAAGCAGATGAAGAGCGGAGAGGTTGAAGAGAGGAAAGAAAGAGATCGTTCAGCAGATCCGAAGAAGAGAAACGAAGAACGTCGGCGAGGATTAACCTGATGCTTGCTTTTTCTTGCCGCTCTTGGTTGGTTTCAACCTGCAGCGCGAAGAGCTTAAAGCCGGCACACGGCTAAGATGACTCAGCAGTCACGGGCTAGAGCTCCGTCACGTGGGAATGAATATTAGTCATTACAGATTAGTAATTTGTTAGTCATTGTGTGCTTATTCATCATGCCGCTCTCGTTCCCAAAAGCTTGCGCTTAAGCTCTGGGGACAGCTTCAAGTCAACACGGCGGACGGACAGACAGGAAACAAGCAGACGAAGACGAGAGGCTGCAGGTATTTACCACCGTTGGCTGCTTGTATCCATACCTTTTTTGCTGTATCTCCTCCTTTTCTTTGCCCTCTCCCTCCAGCTTTCTAGTGATACCGTCGTTTTGCCCGTTTCATCATGCCTGCTACTACCACCGATACCCTCTCCCTCGTCACCACAACCGTTACAGTTGCTCCCTTAGTTCTTCTCTCGGCAGCAGACCACTATGGACGGTCAGCAAAGGGGACTAGAAAGAGAGTGGTTGGTGTATTGCTCGGCCAGAATGATGGGAAAACAGTCCGCGTGTCCAACAGTTTTGCCGGTAAGTGCTGTGAATGCGCGGAGTTATTATTATGTATCGAAGCAGCGGAGCCCTGTATTCCAGCCCTACTGACAATTCATTCTACAATATAGTACCTTTCGAAGAAGATGACAAGGACCCTTCAGTCTGGTTTTTAGACCATAACTTCGTCGAGTCCATGAATGATATGTTCAAGAAGATTAACGCCCGCGAGAAACTGATTGGATGGTATCACTCCGGCCCGAAGCTGAGAGCGTCGGATCTAGAGATCAACGAGCTGTTTAAACGATACAACCCAAACCCTCTACTTGTCATTATTGACGTGCAGCCGAAGGAAGTCGGCGTGCCTACCGATGCATATTTTGCTGTTGAAGAGATCAAGGATGTGAGATCCAGCGTTCCCCCGTTGCTTGATTGTCCCGAACACTTACAAGCTAACATTTATATGTAGGATGGAACAACAACGTCCAAGACTTTCGTTCATACTCCTTCAATAATAGAAGCTGAAGAGGCCGAAGAAATAGGTGTAGAGCATCTTCTAAGAGACATTAGAGATGTTGCAGTTGGCACCCTCTCCACCAGAATAACGTCACAACTTCAGTCCTTACAGGGCCTTCATCTTAGGCTCCGGGATATTGGCCAGTATCTTGAGAAGGTACTAGACAGAGACCTCCCCGTCAACCATGCCATCCTCGGCCATCTCCAAGATGTATTCAACCTCCTGCCAAACCTCGCTACAGCCAAACCAGGGACTTCATCCGGTGCCAATGGCACCGAACAGCAAATCGAGAACACAGAGCTTGCCCGTGCCATGAACATCAAAACAAACGATCAGCTTATGTCCATCTACATCAGCAGTTTGATCCGAGCCATAACCGCGTTCCACGACTTGATAGAAAATAAGATTCAGAACCGTCAGCAACAAGAGGAAAGAGAGGCAAAGAAGGAAGAGGGAAAGGAAGAGAAGGCCGGCGCCAATTCAAATAGTGAGAATAAGAAATCGGGCTCCGCCACTGGGACGGATACCAAGGAAGAGCCAAGTTCGAATGAGAAAGGGAAGAAGAAATGATGGAATACATCAAATACATTTGGAGCTGCCGTTTTTGCTCCTTATGGTCTTCTTCGACTCCATACTGCCTCTACTTCTTTCTCAGAGAATAATTGGAGCTAGCCAGCGATATGTCAAATATTGCATGTACCTTTCTCCCAATAGAGCTTCTGTGGAATGGGTCGACGCACTGGATCAGAAATATAATGACATCGAATTAACGTTGCTTCCTTAAACCTCTAATTTATACACCAGAGCCATGCTATGTACTTCTGTAAAATACCTCTTATGGTTGACAATTTTCTCCCTCATGCCGCCAGCTTTCCCGCAAACTCGCTAGAACCTATCTCACATGTACGTACTTTGCTACCAAATATACCTGGGCATTGGGATACAAGCACACAAGCCAGTAAATGCTTGCAAATGGATGGTGAATCGTGCATGAAGCAACAGCCCGATGGAGAAGACGTACACGGTGTGCTCTGGGTCAGGCACCCACCAAACACCCAGTTTTTGCTCTTTGTAGTGGTATCAACCGGCTGATTCCTTTCAATATGGCCCTCTGTTTGTTGCGGCGTTTCATCCGTCTCTGGGTCAAGATCCTGAAAGGTGGCCAGCGTAAACGCAGGACATGTACAGTTCCATGCATCAAGGCAAACCTGATATTCGCTCCCATGTTGCTGATGGTGAGCGTCTTCCTCTACTTCAGGTCTCCTCTTCGCGGCTGTAGACAAGACGAAATATATCTCGCTATCAAAACATTCGCCCTCGTAGTCATCTTCTCTGTTGATATCGCGCCTCTGCTGCCGCTGCGTCCTCGGGTCATCTCCACAGTATACCTCTATCCCTCTTTCATCTTCCCCGTACTCTGGACGGCATATGGCCTCTCCAAGGGGTCCACTGTTCCGGGGCTTGATAGTGTATCTAGTAATCAGATCCCGGTCGAGGATATCAAGAGCCGGAAGCAGCTCATTTGGGAACAGGCAGTGCAATGTCAGCACCAACGGCTTCACCTTTGCCAGAACATCTACCGGCAGCTGCGATAATGGGTTTCTCGATGTGTCTCCTTCGTAATCTTCAACGTCCGGTATTATAGAGACATCATCTAGAGGCTCCTGGGCTCGGCTACAGGCGGCGAGCTGGCCTATAAGACGTGTGATAAAGACTGACGAACAGGGGAGCGAGCTCTCAGGGCTTCCAGAGCGAAGGGCTGACATCGAACTCGCTTCACCGAGCGTCCCTTTTCCCCGAAGGCGTTAGTTAACTAGTTAATTAAAACCCGTGCAGCTGGGAGAACGGGTGGTTGAATGGGAATCTGAGCCTGGGAGAGCTGGATCCAGGGACGAAACGTAGCCCCTTGCCTGCTCAACTGGTCGATCCAGTGGAAAGAGAGGGCTGAGAAATTATACGAACTGGCCAGCATTAATTATGCAGCATCCGTGTAGCAGCAGCGCCTGTGTCCAAGATATGTTCCTTGCAACAGTTTAGTTTATGCATGTCTGTGGCCATAGCCATAACTTGTGAGTTATTATTAAAGCTGATGCTTGATTTTAGCCAAATAACTACATACAAAGGCCCCTCACATGCCTATAACAACCAAGATCAACTCTATAAAAATAGCTAGGCCGAATCCTCCAGAGACCCAACATCTTTGCAAAGTTGCAACACAGACCTCCGATCCCCATATGCACCCTATAACACGCCAGAAATAGCTTGATGGGCAAGGAGAAGAGTTCCCCTAGCGTCGATTTGATGCCCATTTCCGTGTTCCCCAAGCTTCACACTCCCAGTACTTATCCGCCTGGGATATGCTCTCTCCTTGTGCTCGGCCTTGGGGCAAATTGACCGGTTACCTTTGGACTTGCCCCGTTCTTCGTTGCCGGGAGGCACTGCTTCTTGCCCCCATTATTACCCCTTAGAGGCGGAGGTGTGAGATTCACACTATCCTCCTGCGTTGCGCCAGTTTCTCTCGAGTCGTCAGGCCTGGGCCGCTTTTGCCCACTTTCAAACAGACCCTGAACGGCTCCTCTGAAGACCTTTCCGCCCATGGTGATTTCGATGTTGACCTTTGCTGGCTGGACCTCCCACCGAAAAATCGAGTCAGGGCTACCAAAGAGACCAGTATTTGAACTACGTAAGACTTCAAGCAAGTCGGTCGAGTCGTCACTTGCTTCCACGGTAGCTTCTTCACCTTGCTGAGCCTGGGGTTGCCCAGGGGTAATAATACGTTTTGAAATCACACGTTCATTCGAAGGCGTCTTATTCGCATTGGCTTGTAGGGAGCGCTCAATTCTTCCCGCGATCGGATAATTCCCTGCAGTGGCTGGGTCGTCGTTGATTGCCCCATGTGATCCTCTAAAAAGGGGTAGCCTGTTATATATCAGGACATACGGAACGTTGTTATCATCCTGGTACCCAAGGATAACGTTAATGTCAGTTTCACAGGAAAAGTCGTCATTCAGGAACGTCCAGGTGCCTCTTGGTCCTTTGACGTATGACATATAATGGCCCTCCTTTATTGTGGCACCGCGGTGGACTATAACGGAAGTGAGCTGATAGCGAAGAGTATCTCCGGACGATCTTGCCTGTGGGAGCAGCCTTTCCGTGAGATCTAGATCCTCGGCGAATTGAACCTCGGCCGTCACTTTAGAAGACTCCCCGCTCTCCGATACCTTGAATCTGGTAATCTGGATAACCAGCACCTCGGGGGCATCCTTGATAAACATTTCCCGATGAAGAGTCGAGTTACTATCACAGTTGTCACAATAGTACCCTGAAATTTCTTCTGGTTTCATATACTCCTGAATGCAGTCCTCGAGTGATCCCAGTCTCTGTTCTGGTGGAGAAGCACCCAGAACCCATGAATGGTCTTTTTCAGAATACTTGGTATGCTGACAGGTTTGGCAAGTGCTCCGGTATTTGAAGACGTTTTGGAATATATGTTGTATATCCCCCGTATAAGTAGAGTTGTCGATCTGGGAGATCAACCTGGTCAGGAACTCAATACAATCCTGTTGGTCCGTAGAACGAGTGTCCCAGAATTGGCCACACTCTTCCCATAATCGAGAAAGGATTACTTCCAGCTGTATGGAGGGGTTTGGTGTCCAATATTCATCAACTAGACGCCCCAGTAAGCAGACGAAACACTTCTCGCTATCCTCGGAACGACCTGACCCATGGTTCAGCAAGTGGAGCATCAACCAGTTAACAAAGAGGGGCTGATGTAGTAAGGCAGTCAAAATGCAGTTCCTATAACACAGGACACCTGTTCCATTCCTAATGCCCGCGGAAACTAGTGCTGTGTTTCTGAAATATAGACCCCAATCGGAGTAGAACAACCTAAGCTAATCCTAGTCAGTAAAAAGTGCAAGAAAGGGCCCCAACCGTAGATTATTATTATGCTCACCCTTCCCCGGCTATTCTCGTTGGAGGTATTAGAGGTATGATTGTCTGGGTTATTTGCCATGGTGAATTGAGATATGGCCGATGAGACTGGGTCTAGTAATAAATTGCGTCTAGTTTGCGCCAAATCTGGAAAAAACTATCCCTCTGGTATTGAATGCGTGTAGTAAATGGTGGCCTTAATATGTAGTGTCATTGAAATGGACAGGGTAGCTTTACGTGTAGTTACCCCGTTATATACATTTCAAGTATGTGCGTGTTTGTGCTTGCTTGTTTGAACATGAACAGACAAGCCCATTCATTTTGATATCAAAGCCATACGGGAAGATTGTATGACAAAGCTTCACATACTTGGGCCTTGATGGTCATCAAAGCCTCGACTCCGTCCTTTGATGAGGACAGCTGAAAGACTATATAAGGTGCCTTGAACTGATTTGGCAGTTCCCTGGGAGAAGCAGGTTTAGGAGGACAACCAAATAAAACATCTAGATGCATAATACGTATCGCTGTGCCACTGTATATAAGTGCATTCATGTTTGGCCATTATTGTTTATTAGCAGTAGTTTCGACTGGCCCGGCAAAAGGTGGTCTCTCAAGGAGAGGGGTATAGAAAAATCAAGGAGAGCTTCATCGGCGCGGAAACTGCTCGTATATGACGACAATACGGATAGCCTGAGCTCCTTGCTTTGTCCTTGTGCGTAGTGGTTTGATCTTGGGCTTTGATATATTGAATGTCTTCTTCCAACCACGGCCAGCGATCTCAACCTATAGCTGAACAATGGGTATAAAGCAGAGATATAGCAATATAGCCGCGATATTCCAGCGCGGATAACAGAACCACCTCGCAACTAGGACAACAATCGCGAGCAACGGAAGAAAGAGAGAAGATGCGAACACCCGCAAAAAAAGGGGGTCTCGGTCACATGACGGGTTTCTTTTTTGATGCTTTTTCTTTTCTTTGTTGGCGTTTTTGACAAACAACTCGGGCAAACGACGACACAACAACAACACTCGAACGCCGCAAGCATGGATGGGGAACAAGGATCATGCCTCCACGGATCTGGAAGTGCTGGATGGTCAGACGGCCGAGTGCTTCAAGTTTGGTGACGTTGATGTTCCCTTACCCGCCAGAGCCCGACTGTGTTGCTGCTGGCTTGCTTCATGTCCCGGCAGAGAACGCTGCCACTTCATATCAAAGTGCTTAGACGCTCTTTGTCTGTAGAAGCCATTCATTTGCTAACTGTCATGAGCTCAGGCTTCTCTCCGCCGCCCCTGATAATGGCGCAAGCATACTCTATTCGATGCACACTGGACTCAGACGAAATACAGTACCTTCTGGAATATGATGTTCTCTGCTTGTTCGCCATATCCTAGTTCTCCCCGCCAGCCACCCTAGCCCTACGCCAACAGGCAACACCTGGATATTAAAATTTTCTCCCTCTCTTAACTAATACGCTCTTCTGCTGCGCCCATTGGGATGCCAACCTCACGCGGCCTCTGAAGATCTTCTTTGGGCTTAGACACAGTCCAATCGAATTTCTCACCGCCTCACCGGGAAGCTAGAAAGTTTAACAACTCATCTAGTTGCCCTTTACGATGCTGCATCGCATGACAATCGCGAATGTCGTTAACCAGCTCGATCCTCCTCTGGTTTTTTATTTTTTATTTTTTATTTTCTGCCTTTCTCCGAGAAAGTCCATGGCTCATACCCTTGCCTAACTTGGCAATCGGGACTCTTTGCATTATAAACACGATCAGCCGCGCCATGGACATCTTGCGTCTGGGTCTCGGAGTTCATCCTATACTCCATTTCTGTGCATGATAGACCGCTTTCATGTTGGCACCTGCATGCAACTCCCATCTCCGATGTTGGTCGTTTTGTAAAAAAAAAAAAAAAAAAAAAAAAAAAAAAAAAAAAAAAATGAAAATGAAAATGAAAAAATTCTCCAGAGCTCATGGTTCATCCAGCCCGCCACACGTATACCTCTGAGGTTTGGTGTGATGTTTTCGAGGAATCTGAGCCTTATTTTGAGTTATTCTTCATGGGCCGTTCGGCTTGCTGTGACACATGGCCTTTCCCAAGTGGGATGTTCCTCAACCATAACGTCTGCCTAGGCTGAGATACTATGGCTCTGTGACTATCTGTCCTCATCGAGGCACTGCGGAAGGAAATACCGGAATATAGAAGATTTTGCGGTGGAGCCCGGTAACTTGACAGCTCAAGCTCTCGCATACGTAAATATATGAGCTGCGGTGCATCCATCTGGGCAGAGTGATGAGGCTGTGACATCAAACATGTGTAAAAAGTGCCATTGGCCGGTATAATTCATCGCAGCTTGTGTTTGCCGCCCACGTCACTTTCCTGGAAAGTGTATCGATCACTCCCAAACAGAAGTGATTACAAGCATTAGATCTATTGATCGGTATGCAGCACCAAGTCAGGTAAGTAGTGATATTTGAAGAGTATCACTCTGTGCCACCAGCACAATTCAGGTTACCCCTGTATGCTGCCCAAGGGATTATGCCAGCACCAGAGCTTTCATTTCAACATGGCCTTCGGAATGTGCTACTGCCAGGAACCACAACTGATCTCCTCATACCAAGGAATCTTGCTGATGATCTGGTGAAGCTATCCATAACTCCCGATTGAGGACATATCCCGTGTCTGGGTATCCGGGACACTCCGCGGGAACTTCTATCGAATCCGACTTGGTTCCAGCATCAAAAATGGGGTATCCATATTGGCTCAGATGACTGAGATTTACTATGCAGACCTAACTTATCTTTGTGGTTCGAGAAAAACGACTATTGTTTTTTCGTGATTCCTGTACAGAGAGGATATTCTTGCATAAATATTCGCACGACAGCTGCGAGAACCCGCAAAAGATGATAGAAGCTCTATTCTGGCGAGACGATCTTAGACCAGACACTCAAGACAGCTGAGGTCACCGCCTATTAAGAGCGGCTATCATTGCCTGTGACGGACTTGTTCGGGTTCAACGCTTGATACCAAGTAGACCTGCAAAATTCGCAACAAGTGAGGCGAAATGACGCCCGAAAAAACACCCAGCCAAAGCTTTCGAGCCATTAAAGGAGGGATTGTAGATTTGCCCATACATCCCTGTTCCTCAGAGGGGGGGCGACGTTTCCCTAGCCGGCTCATTGCATTATTGATTTACCTGGGAGCGTTGGGGCCAGAAGAAGAGTGCGGCGTTCTGTGTCTCAAAAAAGGTTTCATGTGGGAGCTTTTGGCTTCCGACTTTACCCAGCTGAGTCGTAAGAGGCAGCACACTCCGCTCCATATGCAGTATATGAACTTGTTTGCCTATTGGTGAAGATCTGACATGTTCGATATCGGCCTATTACCTATCCCCAAATCAACTCTCCAGGACAGGACTAACGATAAAACCAGAGCAACAGCAACGGTTCTGAGCCCAGAATATCAACGTCCTTTCACCTCGAAGCAAGATGGGTGCTTATTCTGCGCTGACTGCTCGCGAGTTATCGTGATGGTTAATTTCAAATATCTGCACAAGTCGGCCTAGGATTGGCGCCACAATGTACAGCTTAAGGTAAAAATCAGCGAGAGACACCTGTTTTTGGATATTCATCCGGCCAGAGTCAGGATTTACCCCTCAAGGAGTGTTTGCCGGCTCAATCAAACCAGCTCTTGCTCAGTGTATACAGTTTCGCTTAATTAGGATCGTACCGAAGAGGCGCTGGCCGATGACGCGCAGGTAATGGCGTTTCTTCAGGCTGGCTAAGTAGGTTACTCTCGCTTGTTAGATGCATCTTCCCCAGACGATCTCGTTCGTCTGTTTGTGTTCCAACACCCGATTATGATCTGCCAACTATAAATTATCAAGTCGCAAGGCAACAATAATACGGGTCGCGATATAGTCATACTTAGATCACAGCTAGCCACCGAACTTGAGGGGAAAGTCTTAACTCCAGAAGCACAAAGCAGAGCGTGAACAGGCAAGGACAAAACAAGGAGTGGGAACAAACGACCCGGGATAAACATGCAGCAATCAGGAAGGAAAAGACATTTTCTTTCCCGCCGTCACCAATCTATTTTGCGTTCCGCGTAGACGGGCTCGCTCCATCCCGCTCAAACCTGGACCTGGGCAAGGCATCACCGACTGGGGTTGGGATTGAGTGGGGGATAGACGAGGGAGCCGGAAGATCCTTTTGCGGTGGTTTTCATGGCTGCCATGTAAGTAAGTATGGGGAGGGCTAGAGAAAGTAAAGGGGGGTGGGAGGATATGTAAGTTGCAAATGCATTCAAGTTAGCCGATGGGATTGGGGGTCACCTTTTCCTTGGAGATCTAGCCTGTAGAAATCAGGTACGAATATTTTTTAATCTCCGGGGAGGTGAAAGTCGTTCAGGGATAGCTTTTTGTCAGGCGCAAATCATCTGGGGTCAGGGACGAGCGGCCTCTTCTTCGAATACTGCCTGCTAGCATGTGCAGTTCGAATTAGAATCTTCAAATAATGCACGGAGAAGGATGATTCTCCAGTCTAAGAAAAAGAGGCGCCTTCTCTGGCACTTTTGATTAACGACTGACATCGATCCCATGCTGAAGATAAACCTTGTGAAAAAGGGGAGCAGCATGGCATGGCACCAGGCATCGTGAGTTACAACGTAATACAAGGACCCTTCCACCCGTTGTTCTCTTGCTATGTACCAAGTTTTATGGGCCGCTCCCTGCAAGGCATGGTGATGGGCTGTCGCGGAACTGCGTTTTGACCGGGGGTTTGACATATATTCATACCTGCCAGACCATGGCTATAACGAAGCATCCTATATGCCGGGCCAGGGGCTAGACATCGCCGGGACGGCTTCCCAGAAGTCTGGATCGGATCAGGCTATTATCTTCAATCACGCAATTTGAGATCCGCAGAAATATTGCGCAGCGCATTAACCTGGTTGGAATATAATGGCTGGGGTTTATATGCTGGCGTTCAGGGGTGTCGGATGTTGACAGAGCAGATTTGGGCCTTCCATAACAACAGTAAGTATATGGACCAGGAGCTGGGATGGGACGGGCAAGGAGTCGACTCCGTTTTAACGGAGCACTTCTGCGACGAACAGGTGGCCTTGCTGGAGAGGAGAACGGGAGGGAGATCAGATTCCCATAGTATTCACTACACACTGTCGATATACTTACTCCTTGCGTGCACCGAGCTCGCACCGAAACGACGGGCATGCTGGTCTCTCACGCTCTCCCTCTCTTCAGCTTCATGCGAAACTATCCGCTCTTGGGGCCCGCATGACTAGTTTTGAGGCGTCGATTGGGTTTGTCCGGCCATGTTCGAGAAGGGGTGGCCAGGCGTAATAATAATAGCAGTAGTAGTAGTAAGCGGTAGTTAAAGCCAGCTTGACCGTGGTTCACCCTCAACACCCCCTAGGTTCGTCCCGGCTACTGAAACCGTTAGCCTTGCAGGATAGATAAGACGGTTTCCCACGAAGTTAACTCCAAAAACAAACACCAAAAGAAAAGAGACAAGGAAGAGAGGACGAAAAGTCAAGAAACGGAGTTTAATAATACCTCGTTTCTGTGGGAGAATTAACACAAAACAACCCCGTTTGGACCAGCTGAAAGGACACCCCCCCAGCAGCAGCATCAGCATCAGCAGCAGGCATCTTTGGCGGACGGATGTGCTCATGTACTCCGTACTTACACATCCTGGGCTTACGGATTCTTCTCCCTCAGCCCAAGTGCTTAGAGAAGTATATACTTACAATAATCTCTGCCATGGCCCCTGACGTCCCGGGCTTTGGAATGTTGCTACGATTGGTGAGACCTGGGCCGGCTTATAACGGACAGGGGGTTTCGATTAATACTTCCACTGGGACGAAGGGAGACTGCGGTACTTTTTCAGTCGAGGAGAAGGACTTCCAGAAGTTACTTGCACACTGATAGCCTTTTTTTTTTTTTTTTTTTCGTTTTATGCTCCCATGCTCCGGATACGCAATCTGGGGTTGTTTCTGGTAGTTATCGGGATTTAGATTAACCAGAGCCTTGGGCCGCCCATGAGAGAGGGTGAAGTTGTGCATCGTATAAATCCGTTCTTCGTCCAGCGTACCGGATTCCTGATATCTTGTTTCTTTTTCTTTTTGCGATGTTTTGGCTTCTGCTATTCTTATTATTAACTGTTTCTTTCATGACAGGTTCGTTAAACTCATCTCATGCACGGAGATGTATAAGACGGCGTAAGTGATGGTCTCTTCCCCCCTCGTCCCTTTTGCATGACACCAATCTCCCCAGCTTCTCCTATGACCTAGCAAGGCACACTCAGTTAATCTAGAAGCCGTTGGCAGGCAAGGGAGCCCTTTTCTCACCGCCCATTAAGTTTTATTTTTTCTCCCCTACATCCCTTTCTTTCTCTTCAGGGGTTGGAATCCCGAAAGACAGAGTGTTGGTTGACCAGGAGGTATGCAGACAGACCCTTCCTTGGGTCGAAGGATGCCAGTAGACCGGACACATCATAATCTTATTTCAAAAGAAAACAGCTGCGGATAGTCGTTACACCTGTCCGATAGCTGGTTAGATGTATATTCTTACTACTCCGTAGAGCCAACGGCTGTCATCTGTGGCACGATCCATAGTGGCGAAGTAGCCGGTGTGACAAGTATAGAGGCGGCTGCATGGAGTGTTGGGTCGCAAGTCGAGCAGCTCAACTCCTCTTACACACACACACACACACACACACACACACACATCCGCAGACTCAGACTGTGCCGCAATCTCCCTTGCACAAAAGCTGACAGCGTCTGTCACACGATTATCGTTGACGATGGTAAGAACCCGACAGTTCGGTTGTCCGCGACCCTTTGGGACGGCATATCCTCCAATGAACGCCCTAGGGCTTCGGCTATCTGCATGACATTGCTCACATTTCCAGTCCCCTTTCAGGCAAAGAAGGGGGGAGGGTGGTCCGTCCTTGCTCGTCAAGGATTGGGCACTTGGCCATCGACAGGCCTCTCATCGTCTCCTGGTCCACGAAGCCAGTAGTATACTGAAGTATGGCACCTTAGTACTGCTAATAATAATTATTAGTTATCGTGAGCGGCGGCTTGGCCCGTAAGGATCCAAAAATATCGTCCTTCACCCGCTCATACGGAAGTATATATACTTATACATACGAGACAAGACGAGAAAGACGAACGGATGGACCCGAGCCAGGGCGGACGAGGATGAGGGCAGCGCGAAAAGAAGACCAGGCAGACAGGCAGCTATAAGGTTCAATCCCAGGGAAGAGAAATTTCACAGTTTTCTTCCGAAAACTCTCCCAGATGTTGGGAAGAGCAGGGCGAAGAACCTGTGGAGACGCAGGTGCATGCGCCAAGTGGAAGAGATGCTGAGTCGGAGGGATTGTGGATGGCGATGGACGGGATGGGCAGCCTCTTGGTGCTCTTGATGTCCTCCTGCAGTCAGAAACTGAATAAATAGTTACATATGTAGGAGACGGGATCTTCGTCGTCATCTGGGTGGTGTCTGGTTGTTGTTTTTTTAGGTGTTTTAAGAACCAGTCAGTAGTCAGTCAGGTTAGTTATAGGGGAAGGAGAAAAGAAAAGCAGCCGAACAGCGTGACTGTTGAAGGAGCGACGAAGAGAGCTTTCGGGTTTCTCTCGGAAATCTTCTGGCCTGCCTTGCCCGGCCTGTCTGCCAGCCTGTCTTCCATCTCGCAACCCTCTCGAGAATAAGCAAGGTGTCTGTGATGGACGTCAATACGAGCACGAGAGGCCAATATGGAATTAAACTCACGTAGCTAGACTGGACGGCATGGCCACGAAGAACTGCCGGGACTTCCCTCTGCCTGCCTGCCTGCCTGCCTCACTGCCTCGCTGTCTCTTCTTCTGCCTTGTCCTGGATCTAAGTATCAGCATTCCCTCGCTCTCTCGTCCCGTCTCCTTTAGCCTTCTGATGGACCTTGGTTCATCTTCCACTTTAATTTAACCTTAACACTTGAACAACCTAATTCTTCACCGCATGATCACTCTTGACGTAGTTTGATATACCCGCTCCATGTGTAAGTATATATAGAAAATATAGAAATACAGAGCAAGATGGCAGTGCGTGCGAGGTTGACGTCAGGATGCCATCCTCCGTCCAAGACGGGACATGGACAGGGACCATCGGTGGCTCGAGGAGACGCATGCATGAACGCTGCTGTTGTGTGATGTCTTGTATATGTATGTCCACAGGCTGAAAATCTGGGTTGTATGCATGCTCGTATGTGTATCTACCATTTCTCTGGCTGGTACAATTTCATCTGCAACTGGGCTGACTCGTTGGGAGGGCGAGTCTCTGCATAACAGCGTCATCGCCATGGGGCTAACGCAAGCCGATCGCGATCTCTCCCTGATTCTGGGGAAGAGAGAGGAGTTGTCCCCGGTGGTTTAGCAGTTAGCACACGAGCTAGCAAGCTGGCCAGCGCTGGGTGAACTAGTGTGAAGCTGGAGAAGCGCAAGATGGCTCGACTGGGACGGCTTCCACGCAAGCTCCGTATCGTCAGCAGCAACAAACACCTCGAACTAACGGAGCATCACAAACCGACCAGCAGGGCCGTCTTCTTCTTCCCTCCTCTTCCCCACAGTCCAAACACTGAGTTAAGCCAGTTCGTCCGCGCAGATGTGGATTGGCTCGCGTAATTTGCTCGGGGAAGAGAGGATGCAGTCTCCGGCAGGAAGCATAATATTAAGCATTTGCAGGTCTCCCTTTTGCCCACTTCTTTTCTTTTCTTTCTTTTTCCCTCATGGGCCCGTTGCTTTTTCTCCCCCTTCTTCTTCTTCTGCTTGCCTGGAGGAGTTGAATGCGGGCTGGAAAAAGAAACCTTGGGTTCAATAATAATTACAGATGCTGGAGCCCAGGGATCTCAGTGCCGGAGCATACTTCTGTGTTTGGAACACATCACAATCAGCCCGGTGTTTAGCTGGATGTTTCCTTTATATCAGCTTGGAGCTTGTCGTGTGTATAGATATATCCAGAGCGTACGGAGTATATAGATATATATATACTCCGTACGGAGTGAGTGTTATATATATCCCATGAACTCTGCAAACTCGTGGATGCTGCCCTTTCGACGCCTCCCCTGAGGCCATGGAGACAGACTCCAGGAAACCCTTCACCGGGTCGTAAGCGAAGTTACCTCGACGTATAAAGATGCTGGTCATCGAGAGATAAGCCGTCTGCTTGACAGGGTACGCTTCCAGCCGCATGTCCTCCTTGCTCGACTGTCGATATCCATACCCATACATAGGCTATCGGGCACGACCACCGACTGTTCTTCCTGTCGCTTTTCTTTTTGCTTGTTCCAACGGCAGTTCTACAGACAGCCGGCTGAGTCGACTGAGATCGAACTACCGACCGATAGAACTGCTGCTCCGTAAAAAGCATGCTAGTGTTTTTTTTAAACAGCGAACGAACTTGCCGGGGAAAGGTAGGAAAAAGGAATACGGCGAAGGCTTAGTTCGAGCAAATGCACCCACTGATGTTATCGACGTAACTTCTGGATAAGCCTGGATGTCTAAACGACGGACACGACTCGAGAGGGAGCGGAAACCCAATCGTGATACAAAGCGCCAGTCAGACGGACAGGAAGAAGGAAAAGAGCTTTGTATCGGCATGGTTCAGGGGCCAACGGTGTCTGCTGGCATCGTGACCCTCACAGTACTTGGCCATTCCTGGCGCCCAAGCAGAGTTCGCCGGGTACCGGAAAGGTAGTCCGTAAGCCCTTTTTCGATCCCAAGGGCTCAAGGGGGTCAGGGTCACGTCGAAAAGTTGAAATCGTAACGGTTTTTTTTTAAGCCATGCCGTCCACATGGGTTCGTTCCTCATTGTTCACCCCCCCCCTTAGTTACGGAGCACGCCCGTCAGACTAGCGAGTTGCAAGAGATATATGGCCTTTGTTTGTTGCCAGGCATCCTCCGACTGCCTGTACTTATATCTGTGTATATATAGTCACTTATCTCTACGCTCGGAGCAGAGCAACGGTAGAGCTTGAGAAGGGGGGGGAGGGGGGAAGGAAGGCAAAATATCCATGTTCCCGGTAGCCAGGCTGACCTCGTGGTTTATTGGTGGAAAAGCCCCTTGAAGCGAGTCTGCTCATATAATTAATCCTGATAGTCGAAACAGGATATCCCATCTTTCGAACTAGCTAGCTGTGTCGTTATGTGAGAGAGGTCGCTATCCTGCTATGCTTGAGAGTGCGGTCCCCCGGAGAATTCCCATCCTCGTCAGCCGGCAGAGCGGTTGCCTTGCTTTTTGATAAGTCGATGCCCGGCTAGTTAATTCCCACCCTTCGGGTTTGCTTTTGAGTCCGGTGTAAGATGTATATACCGTGCATGCAACACACCTATATCGCGAGAGGCAAAGGGGGCCGGCCATCCCTTTCCTCCTGGCGGGATCGATCCCGATATGATGATAAACTAGTCAGTTGTGGTAAATTTATACGCAATGCCTCACCTGCTAGCTCAAGACTCACTCTCCGCTTCAGCTTACCGGAACCAATGCCGCCCACACCGGTTCTTTTCTTGCCCTGGTCGGTTTGTTCTGCTGCTTCTTCCCCGTTTTCCAGGTCGGTTAAGCATGCATTCTCTCATGAAAAACCGAGTTGTGCCTCAAAGGAGGGAGCGTGGTAAGCACGGGTAGTGGCTTGGTGGAACTCGCACCTTTCGAGCTCCGTAACCACCGGAGCCACTCGTTCGTTCGTTCGTTCGGTCGTTCGTTCGCTGCCTCGTACGTCTCTCTCTCTTTCCCTTACTCCTCGGCCATTAGTTTCGGGTGATGTATTTATTATCCGCGGGCCTCGAGCCGCAATGTTTGGGCCTCACCACCTGCGGGCTTCAGGCAAGAAAAAATAAAAAATAAAATAAAATAAGAAACTCTGCAGCTGCAGTTGGCCATAACTACACTTCCGTAACTACTACTGTCGCTCTTCCTGCTGGCCTGTGGTCAGGTCACAGAATAATTGCAATCGCAGGGAGAGGGGTGGCGGGAATGACCCATATGCCTGCGTTAGGCTGCGCTGTTCCCCCTTGTGGTATCAAAAACAAAAAATCACTTGCTTTATAACCGCAGGAGACAGGCAGGCAGCATACGGCTAGGAGAGCCAGCAAGCAACCCATGGAATACGAACGGGGAAAATGCGATATAGCTGCCAGTGTGGGCGTTATCAGCAAGGACCAAGCGTGGGCCGGGGCAGATGCAAGTAAGTATATACCGAGAGTCCTCCATGCCTCCTCCTACTGTAAGTACTTACTATAATCTCGTAAGTTTGAGTTTGTAGATCTAGCAACGCCAGCAGCAGGAATATGAAGCCAGCTGCAAAGCCAAACGAGTGGGACGACGAGCTGGGCCACGCATCTTGCTCCTGGCTTCTTTTCTTTTTCGTCGTCCTTTGCTGGTGCTGTACTTTTCTTTTTCTTATATACCTGGAGACTAGTTGGTTAGTTACTATAGAAAAGAAAAGAAAAGTAACAGCAGGCAGAGTAAGGGTACAAAAAGACAGTGGAGCCACGCAAGAAGAAGGTAGATGCGGACAAGGATAAATAATTTCGATAAGAACAAAAAAGAAAATGGCAGAGCAGGAGATGGAATGGCAATGCAATGACGGTAGAAGCGAAATGACAGGTTCCTATTTGACTGACCGATTCTTTTTTGGCTGGCCTTTTTCCTTTTTCTTTTTCGTTCTTTTTTTTTTTTTTTTTTTTGTAAAATAGAAATACAAAAAAGAAAAAGTAACAGTCTGAAACCCGTTAGAATGCAGATAATACTTTTGGCGCGATAGTCGATTAAGAATATAAGTAATATCTGCGAGTTAATACGTGCCCTATTATCATCATCATCATCATACCCCGTACTGATCACCGGGTGATGCAGGTGGGCTAAAGCTCCAAAAAAAATAAATCTGTAAATAAAAATTGCAAAAATAAAAAAAGAACGAGAGGGTGAAAAAGAAAGAAGAAAAAGAAAAGCGAGCGTGACAGGCGGCTAAAGAGGAGACACCAAGATATAGAACGGAGGTTGGTCGAGAGCCGGAGGCAGATGGAGTCGAGATGGGAGAGGCTTTTGGGAAGTGTTTACAAAAAGAAACACATTAAAAATAGAGATATAACAGAAGCATCACCTCCCCCTTGTTTTTCAACCTCCATTCCACCCGCCCGGTTTCGTCCTTTCTGCACGCCACATACGCACCCGTCAGTCCATAAGTATACCCGGGAGGGCAGCAGAAGACATACATAACCCTCGTGGCGTTGGTTCAACTGCGCACTGCAACTTCAGTCACATCTCCAGTCGCTCATCAATCTCCATCCTTCTCTTCCCCCTCCCCCCCCCCTCCCCCTTTTTTTCAGCTGCTTTTAAGACCGGACCCATAGTTCACAGCTCAGCTCTGACTTCCGCTTCTTCCTCCTCCCCCCAACAAAGAGGATACCCTCCAGAGTACAGCACTTTCGCCTCTGGCCCTGTTTTATCGTCTGGACTTCGTTGCAATTTCCCTCTGTCGACCAGAGAAGTCGGGATATGCTGTTTGCCCGCTGTCTCAGGCTTGGTTGGGCAAAGAGCTAAGATATCCAATAATTGGTCACGGCTTGATCACCGCCCCTTGCTGCTTGCAGTTCTCGGTTCCTTCCCCCCTCATTGGCTTGGTAGACCCAGCTTCAAAAAGCACGGTCATTCTTCAGCCTAAAGCTCCGATTGGGATTTTCCAGATATCTATCACTTTTCTCCAACACAGTGAAATCGCATCCGACGAACAGGTCAGGAGAGAAACGACGAGAGGAAAAAAGAAAGAAAGCAAAATCCCTGAGGACCGCTCTCCCACATTTTCTTCTCCTCTGTGCATCAATATTTGGCTGTCCCCTAGTTCGCGGCTTCTTTCTTTCTTTCGTTCTTTCTTTTTTTGCAAAGTTGAAGGGAATTCTCAACACACTTGACCGACTGTTCGTACTCTGCTCGTTGGTACGGGTTACCCTGTACAAGACTGCAGCAGCATCTTGCTAAAACCGTTATCTTTTGCATCAAACTTCATATTTCTGTCGTGGAGATACGTTCTTCTTTTCCACGGCTCAAAACCAACCCCCCCCCCCCCCCCCCCCCCCCCCCCTTTTCTTTCACAGTTCAGCTTTGGGGAAATTGCATATTCCGACATCGCCACCGCCTCGACGACGCTGTACCGTTTCTCAATACCTGCAGTTACATCTGCCCGAAAATCAGCACTCGAACAGGTATTCAGATTGAGCCATAGACCATCGTGTGCTACCGAATCCGGGGAGAATACATCGAGTCCCGATAACCTCCCGGGTTGATCCTTGGAACACCTCGAGGGAGTTGTGGACGTTGCATAGAAAGCGGTAGGTCTCAATTTTCTTCTACCAACCTCCACCAACCCATTAATTCTTTTCTTTCCTCGGCATTTCCCCCTCCAGTCTTAATTTCCCCTTTGCTATAACCCTTCCCCTTTCAATTTCTTCTCGTCCAGAGTTGCACAATACACACGTGCAATCATTCGCGATGAGCGGGACAAAAGACGGGTGTGGGACCATAGCAAAAGGAAAGAGGCCGAACCTCACCCCTTCATCCCAGTCACTATTACCCCTATATGCAACCAGGCATGACGACCGCGCCAGATTTCTCTTACTTCCCCTTTTGGCACTCGTACGCTTTGAAATCGTCGGTGAAGAGCTCAAGCGGAGCTTCGAGGCGGATAAATAACCATCATTCGCCCACGTCTGGCGCGTTGGATTGCCCCAGAAATCATCATCCTTCTTCCTTTGCCATCAGAAGCTCCATCTTCACCAAGGATCTTGAACTTTCTCCATTTTCATATCTGAACCTTGCGCTGACATTCAGGCCTGTACACAGCTGCGGCGAGACCTATTATGGTTTTGCGCATTGTTCCATATATTGTCACAGGCAAAGTGGATATTTCAAAGCTTCTGGGATCTCCAGAGGATGAGGAGAAGAATACAACAATAAGGCTCCAGGATTCAAGAACATCAGCAAACATTCACACATCAATCAGAAAAGCGCACAGCGAAGGATTCCAGTCACCAGTCGTCGAAATGGGCATCCCAAACTCGTCAGTCGAGGAGTGGTCATACCAGCCAGCTCCACAGGACCAAATTTCCATGCAGCAACAGCAACAGCAACAACAACAATCGATAGTGCCATCGAAGCGTGGCAAGAATTCTCCCACAGGAAAGGACCGCATCAAGAAGCAATCGAAGTGGTCGGCAGACGAAGATGCTTTGATTACCATACTCCGAGGTAAAGGCATGAAGTGGGAGGACATCAGCAAGAGACTCCCTAACAGGAGCCCCATCAGTTGTCGCCTCCATTATCAGAACTATCTCGAAAGGAGGAGTGAATGGGATGAGGATAAAAAGAACAAATTGGCCCGCTTGTATGAACGGTAGGTCTTGCCTCCTTCCCCCACCTCTTTTCGGCCATCACAACATACTGATTGGGTATAGATTCAAAGCAGATATGTGGGCCAAAATCGCCGAGGAGATGGCTATCCCATGGCGAGCAGCCGAAGCCATGCACTGGCAGATTGGTGAGCGCGGTATGGCTCAACGAGCAGGAGTCACTCCGTTCACATTCTCCAACGTCGCCTCATCACCACCCCAGAGAGCCCGAAGGGCCAGCCAGCCAACGATCAGTTCAGGCCGTCCAAACTACCCCCCACAAGTCACCCAACTTCCCTCCGTCGCCGAACTCACAGCAGGCATTCCGGCATATGCAACAACACACCCATCGAGTGGAATGCACCACACAACATCACCTCCTCGATCTCCCCCGAGCCCTACCACACTGGAGGCATATCGAACAAACCCCAGACCGCATGAGAGGAGAATATAAAATCGAGCGAATTGCTCATTAGACGTAATCAATACGAACGATTGATGACTGACTGCATAGCGGGTCTGGGCGGACGGTTTGCATCCTGGATATACTTTTTCTCTCCTTTTTTTATGTTGTTTGCTGGTACTCGACTTCCGGGGCTTTGTTGGATTAATGTCTCTTCTTTCAGGAACGTGTAGTTCTAATTATTTATGACTGTCTGTGGTATCTCATGTCTCTGTCGATGTTTTTGTTTGGTGACCTGCGGTCGTTCTGCGTCTTCGTCTCTTATGAAAAGCGCGTCGTTGATTGGTGCAACTTCCCTCCTTCTTTTTCTGCTTATATAACCCACTAATTGGGATGACTTTATAGTTATCACGTGCAATTGCATCCCCTTCAATGGCTTGGTAGCATCATGTGACCCCACTTCGACCGCCCACCTACCCCTTTTGTAAACAGCTATCTGACATCTAACCGCCAGCATTCGATATCCAACGTCTCCTCATCACAATGTTGCATCAGCACTCTCCGTTGTTTACTAGATATTCTTGAACAACTTGGCACACAACACGGTGAATTCTCCTTCAAATGGTACCAGGATTTATTTACAATGGCGGGCCACAAAAGAAGCCGCCCAAAGCCAGGTGCTGCAGACCCATTTCGGCGATACCCTGACATTCCAGAAAGCCTGCAGGACCTACCAGCTAATAGGCCGTCTGCAATGTCTCCAGTTGATGGCAACTGGAGCTGCTCTTTTATCTCATGTGTCGAAAGTATGTGTGGCAAAGTGTTTTATTTTATCACATCACAATACACATGGTAATCCATTCTTCCAACAGAAACAAAATCAACAGAATGGGGTAGCCCGAGAGTTGCAGCTGCAAGAGCCGTACTTGAGGATGCGGTAACTGCAGACAACGAGAAACTAGTTCGCACCTATCATCCTGCGTTGTCTGCTAGTAAAGTCGTCTCAATATACCAGGAAATGTCAGGGAAGATATTCTGGCTGGTAGAGGCATCTGAAAAGGTTATTGATTATACCCATGCTGTCGGGAGGGAGATTCACATTGAGCGCGGAGTATATGCGCCTCATCCATTGAGGTATATGTTCTCCAGAGATATCCACATTTCACGGTTCATATACCCGCGTCGAATGTTGACTGCCATGGATATTGCCGAAATCCAACGATTTTACCCCGACTGTATAGGGATCAGAATTCTTGTATCCGGATATGCCGTATTTCTCTTTAGAAATATGGCGGAAATGCAAAGTGCCTGGAGCAACGGAAACCCAGATCATGTAGGCGGTTTATTACCCCGTTTTGACATCGTGGACATAATGCCATGCAGAGAAACAATACCATTACCATATGGCCATGGTATTGCACCTGCACCAAATTCTGTTACTTCTCAGGTATGCCTTGGCTTAAAAATACGGCTTGTGGGCGGTGAAGAAGCAATTACAACTGTTACCCATGGCTTCGTCAAGCTACCCCAGTCGGTACCTCGCTTCCCAAGAGCTGCCAGTTGGGTGATCCGAGCAAAGCAGCGGTTACAAAGATTCCTGTCGAATAAGCCTCTTATTACGTTACCTGGTAAGGTGGAGTACCGTCAGCGGGGTGTTCTTGGATCTTCGGCCCTTGAGAAGCCTGTATTTCTTTCAGGTGAAGCCACCAAGGTAAGGCCACAGTGCTGTCTATAATGCTTGCATATTACGTTAACCCTAATGCCGAGAATTCTAGATTGGAACCATTACAACTACATATGATAATCCAAGCCCACTATACCCTTATCCAGCAGGATACACCCATGATTTATCTTTGTTTACGGAATCTAACCTTCCACGCATCACTAACCCATCGGGTATTGGAATGGTCACCGGATGGGCAGACTACATCGATGCCCTTGAAGGAAAGCCCGTTTTTACTACCACATTTGATGTTTGGATAAACAAGGAACGACGAGTGGAAAGGCAAATAGACACGAATTCAACAAAACAAGCAATGATCGAAGGCGCTGAGTATACGTGGGAATCTTCTGCCATTACCGCCTCTTTGCTATGGAGAACAATAGGTAAAGATAATCAACCTGTCGATAAATTTTCAGGATCGGTTCTATGTCTCGGAAGACCCACGGATGAGAACGTCAAGGCTGTCGTTTTTCAAAATTACGTTACTCCAGTCAAGGAATGGCAAATAAGAGGGGAAGTTCCTCTGTCTAGTACCTTTAATCCAACAATGAAGGCCGGCTTTTTACTCCCCAGCGAGATAAGAGAGAGCGAGATTATTTGTGAACCCAAGCAACCACAGGAGAGAGGGTTAAATTCTCTCCCTACACGTGGAGAGGATCCACCTCATGGTAGCCGTGAAAAGAAATTCTTTACATGTCCCAGGTAAACTGGCCCGTGTTTCCCTAAGCAGTCAGCATATCATTATACAGGCTTCCTCTTCTACTTGTTTCCTGTCTTGGGGGTGTAAATACTAGCGGAGAAATGTAACCAGCAATGACAATACCAGCCTTCCTGAACTTCAATGTTATATCTACTCTTGTATATATATACGGCGAACTCGATTCGTAGATATAATGGTAAGCGGACTCATCTCAATACCATATTTCCGTCCAACCGCCTCATGACAGCTTTATGTCCGTGGCAATGGGCATGCGGTCGCCCACCAATTATCTTTCTCGTATCCAGACTCCAAAACCCTTCCTCCAGCAGCAGCAATATTACTTTCCAATTCCCCTTCTCTGTAAAGGTGATAATATCTGAGGTAGGTTGTCGGTTCTGGCTTCTTCTCTGGCTGTGTTGTCTTGCCAACTTCACCCGCAGAGGTTTCAGGCGATCCAGCCTTATTCATGCCTCTAGCTTTTGTATTCTTTGCTTTTCCCTCATTGGTTTTCAAAACCCAGGGTACCATTACATCCTGTTCATGACCTGCATCCCAGCCACGTCTGCTATCCTTCTGCTCCAAGGCCCAGACGTAGATAAGCACTTTCCCACCATTTGGATCTTCTGGGGCTGGCGGTTTTAGGGTATTTAAAATAGCAGCTATTGCACTTATCCTGCGCTCTGGAAGGGATAGATGGTGTATCACCGCGATTGAAATTGCAAAATCAAAGCAACCATCCGGATGAGGCAGACTCAGAGTGTCCGCTATGATCGCTGAGTGTGGTTGATGTTGTCTTGCAAATTTCGTCAAAGCCTCAGATCTACGCTGAAATATCAGTTCAAAGTAGGACGAGAGAGGGCACAATTTAAAGCTCTCACCTGTCTGAGGCTACAATAAATATATTGGAATTCACTTTCAAATATTTCCCATTGCCACATCCGACATCTAGGCCGATAGAGCCGCTGGGAACATCTTTCAAGAACCGCTCGACAATTGGCCATGGCTGACACTCTGTTAGGTATATTTATTTAATATCGAGGAATTTAGCGAACATACTTTATATCGAGTTGATGAAAAATGTGGTGCAATTTCCTGGTAGACCTTGTGGACATGCTCTTCTTCGTAGGATTCGCTATTGCTGGCCATTGCATTTACCTCCATAGAGCCTGGGCCCTCCAATATGTAGAGAAAAATATATCTGCTAAAAAAGGACCGTTGTTGATTTTGGACAACGGTTAATGGCAAAGTATATTGCTATGGTTGATAGCTCTCCATCCGCGCGGCTGCGGCTAACTTAACTAGAGAGGTGACTGTTCGTTAACTTAACTAGTCAGTTACCTTGCGCTTATTCCGCGTTAAGAACGGAGGGGTGATTTGTTTTTTGATAGTACTTTGCACTCATCCAAGTTACTCCAGGAACTCCAGAAGGCAAACCGTCATCCACCCGTCTGCTCGATTATTTCCTGTAATTTATAACTAGTCAAGATGGATCCTCTTGTTAGCCCGGCCGACGTGTCAGTGCAGGTATCAGTTGCCTCTGACAATCCGGTTGAGAAACCATCTTTTGCAACTGAGCGTCGAGTAACTCCATCATGGACAGTCACACAGCTCAAAATAAAGCTCGAAACTATGACGGGGATTCCTCCAGGCAGCCAGCGGTTAATGTTAAAATTCCCAGGACGCGAACACCAATGGATGGATGGTGAAGAAAAAGCTATTAGCCAGTGGGGAATTGCAAAGGGCTGTGAGATCGAGGTATATAGAATAACCACACCTGAATTCTGTTTGGCTGGTTTCTGGCTAAGTCCATATGCTATCACCCCCTTTTCTTATTTTCCTTCTGTTGTGATTTCTTGTATCACGCAAGTTTGGCCTGGACAGTGTGTTCTAACAGTGTATCAGATCCATGACCAGCGTCCTGTGGCTGCGCGTCCAAACTACTCCGATGTTTCGACGACTGAGAAGTTTGAACTCTCGGATTCTACCTACGAGTCACTACCAAATAGTGTTCTTGCATGGAAGAAAGCTCAAAAACTTGGACGTTTTGATCCAAATGCTGCATCTCCAGAAGACAAAGCGAGGCAACAGGTTCAGAAGGATGCCAATGAAATTCAAACCAAAGGTACTCCCCGTCTCTGCTTATTACTATTCAAGTCTCTCACCGATAGGTGTTTCAATAAACAGGAATTAGAGTCTCTGAGCGGGCAATAATACTCCCGTCAAGCCCCCCGCATATCCGTAGGGGGACTATCAGATTTGTTGGTCCTGTCCCTGCCATTCCATCGCCCCTTAGCAAAACTTATTCAGGGGAGATACCCGATGATTTGGCGCCGATATGGGTAGGTATCGAACTTGACGAGCCTACCGGTAAGAATGATGGTAGTGTGAACGGGGAGAGATATTTCACCTGCCCAAACAACTGCGGTGTTTTTGTCAAACCAGAGAAAGTTGAGGTTGGCGACTATCCGCCACTGGGATTGGATTTGGATGAGGACATGGAAGAGATCTAAAGACGAGTTTTCCTTGGTAATTTGGTCTAGCTAGGTGATAGATATTTACATACCTACTACTCTTTAGTACGTATAAGCCGTGGGCATTAAATAGAGCAAGATATTACTACGGGCAGGGCCAAGCGGTTCGTACGTATATTTGAATGACAATGGCTACAACCAACATAATGATAGATGAGTCTCTTAACAAATCATCTACCGGTTTTACATAGTGTTTACGTAGTACCTCGATGGTATCCATTGGATTTATTTAGAGGGTATAGGTCCATTTTACAGAATCGCTCATGCCTAGAGTATATTGTATAAAAAGTCGTACACGGTAGCGTATACTGTGAGAAATCAGAAAAGGTACGTAAACCGTCATCACCCTCCTTTGGCGCCCTGCTTGGGACGACCTCGCTTTTTACCTCCTTTCTCAGTAGTATTGTTATTTGTTTGAGTTGAAGGAGCCTCTGGCACAGGCGGGGCGGCAACGCCGGTGTCAACATTCCCATCCGCATCCAGGGGTATGCAACCTTGCGTAAAAAATATAGCGGCTGGTTTTTTATATTCATTTGCAAAGCTGTAGTTGTTCCCTGAAATGGTTTATTTGGTTAGCTGTTATTTACAATTACATACACGGGCTTGAATGTTAACTCACCTCTGGGTACCTGGAAGACACACCCCTTGCCAGCGCTGAATTGCAAGCCTGCGATATCGACCCGGATTCTGCCGTAGTAAACGAAGAAAACCATATGCATTCGTTTTGAGTTTTTCTGCTTCTTGATCGCATTTGGAGGCATTTCCACAAACCCAGATCCGAGAAATGGTGTACTGAGGATCTTTGCAAAACGGAAGGTAGAATCCTTGACTTCATGTGTCTCGATCGCTGAGGGAGCATAAGCAACATCTAGTCGGAAGTTGGTTAGCTTTTGCCAGAATAACATAAAAATAGGTAGTATATCTTACCCATCATTTCTTCCTCTTGGGTTCCAGCCTGTTTTTCTGGGTCCCATATCTTTACAGGGCCATAAAAGACGCCCTCCTGTGTCTCCCAGGGCTCAGCATTCTCATCCGGCTCATCATCAGATTCACTCCCTCCCTTCTTTTTACTCTTTGATTTTTTCTTTGAACCTCGCTTTCTCCCCGACTGGTCGATAGCAGCAGGGTCCTCTGTCCTAATGATCTCCTTAATTGTAGAGAGAGGGAACCTCTGGCCAACTTCTGCCTCACCGGTTCCGTAAACGCACTTCTCATTGCGCCAATATGCCAACGGTCGGACGGATATTCTGCCAGAGCGTGTATGCCGAACAGTGTCATCCGATGGAGTCTCCCGTCGTAGAATATATAAGCTGCGTTTCTTATTTAGTGGTCCATCGTTTTTGGTGATATTTTCCACAACGTTTTGCAATTCTTTCTCCTGGTCGACAGTCATTTGAAGATTGCTAGATTTAGCGGTCTTTTTGGCCTTCTTTGTCGGTCGTGGGTTTTCATCTTCCATATTGGGCTCCTGATCACGGTCTTCCTGCCGGCTTTTCGGCTTTCTTCCGCGCCCCTTACCAGAGTGATTTGCTTTAGGCTTATCGTCACCCTTCTCCTCAGCATTCTTGTCTGATTCCTTGCGTTTCTTGCCCTTGCTTGCAGTATTCAGTACTGGTACTGGAGACTTCCCAGCTTGCTCCTCTTCTGCTTCAGATGACTCCGCATCTACATCACCATGGTCGGCGGCTTCATGGTAATCACCAGGGCCTTCAACAAACCCATTATCCTCCGCCTCACCCTCGATTAAATAGTTGGCATCGTCAGAAAAGTCTGCAGCATCGCCCGCTACAGATTCAGAACCTCCGTTTTCAGCTTCACTCTCCTCTTGTTCTGCGCCCTCTTCTTCGTCCACATGCTCACCTGCACTCGCCTCTTCATCATTATCCTCATCCTCTTCCTCTTTTTCGTCTTCATCTTTATTCTGTTCCTCTTCTTCTTCCTCTTCTGATTCTGGGTGTGACTGAGTTCGAGCTTGCTTCAAAGGAGATTTTGAAGCTTGAGGAAGCGGGTGAGTTAGGTTGATTGTTCGTTTTGCAGCCACGTGTGTAGATGTAGGACTTGAGAACTCGCTCTGCGGTAGAGGAGAAGAGCGCAACCCGGGGGTTCGTCGCGGAGATCCGCTCATGAGGGATTTCATCGGGGAGCGCGATCGGGGCGGAGGGATGTACGCATTTCGGCCTCCCCGCCTGGCGGACAGTACATCTGATGGGTCCGGAATACTACTGCCTGGTAGTTATATATCCCGTAAGTTATTGTTGTAGAGAAGACTACACACTGAACGCCCATCGGTATAAAAACGGCTTGATGGGAGCGGACACAGTCACTCACTTCCTCCAGTTTCCATTTCTTCTGAATTCATCAGGCCGTCATTGGCGAACCCGTTTGTTCTCACGGGGGATTTCTCGGGGGACGAGAACATTCCTTCGAGCTCTTCCATGCCATGTTCATCGCGTTTGCCTTCCTTTAATGTGATTCCAGTTCGTCTTGAAGATGCAATGCGCGTCAGTTATAATGCTGAACAAAATAGGGGTTTGTCAAACTACCTTCCAGCTTTCCCAACATTCGAATAATCAAACTCGCGGCTCTTGACGGGGGGCCTGCGCGCCGCCATTGTCACAGCTGCTATGTATATGTGTGTGCGTGTGTGTGTATACGATCCAGACAGGCCGATGCGAAACCCCAGTTGACGAGCGAGATGGTCCAGCCAGGTAAGGTATATAATATCTTCAACCAAAATAGCGGCTGTCCCTGTAGTGACCGCCTATGTCTGCGATTCGACGTCCCTCCCCGTGAGAAGCTGCCACCGAGCTATGCGGTCTTGATGAATTACTTACCAACTCGCGGTAGTTAACTAGTTAGTTATTATTAGTTAACACACGAAAGGATGCGGCGCTAAACCCAAAGACGCGCCAAAACAACCGCGCTTTAGCCAACTGCCTATCAATCTTATTTTCGAAATCAACAACGACCGTGGAGTTTCAGCTTCTCAAACTTGCCTGTAAATTTTCCTCTAATAATACCCAAGCAGGGAGAGAGGGAGAAAATTGGCCTTGAGACTACAGGGTTACCTAGCCTACTCGATGGAAGACTCCCAAAATGAATTGCTGGACGAGCCAGTTCCCGAGACAATTGGCTCCAAGGGCATATATGTTCCCCCGTCAGTTGACCATTCGAGGTTATTAGCAGGGGAATCTTACTCCCACTATTCTACCTGCCCAGCCAATATCATACCATCAGTGAAATTATCCACCGAAGAGAAGAAAGCAGAGCCTACGCCATGTGTACTTGGAATCGACGAAGCGGGTAGAGGACCAGTTTTGGGTCCGATGGTCTACAGCGCATTTTATCTCCCCATACATCTTCATAAATCACTACTTGCAGACGAGCACCATTTTGATGACAGTAAAGTGTTGACCCCCGAAGTCCGGTCAAATCTTATGCGTTCTTTGTGCACACAAGGCCATCCATTACACGACTCATGCGGATGGGCAGTTAAAGTTATGTCTGCCCGAGATATATCCTCGGGGATGCTACGGCCTTCTATGGCAGCTGTTTATAACCTCAATGCTCAGGCATTGGATGCAACCATTGAAATAATACGTGGAGTGGTCGAAACTCAGGGCATAGACATTAAGGAGGTTTATGTTGACACCATCGGAAAGCCGGAAACCCACCAAGCCCGGTTGTTACGAGTCTTTCCAGGCTTGAAAATCACTGTGGCTAAGAAGGCTGATTCATTATATCCTTGTGTCAGTGCAGCGAGTGTATGTGCCAAAGTCACAAGGGATGCTGCCCTGGAGGCATGCTACGAAAGTTGGTTGAATCAAAGGGAAAAACAAAAGACCCTAGCAACAGGAGAAGACAAGGCAACTACCGCTGAGGAAATATTAACTTGGGGTAGTGGGTATCCATCTGATGGAAAGTGTGTCGGATGGCTTAAAAAGGACATGAACCGGTTGTTTGGCTGGGGAGTTGAATGTCGATTTAGCTGGGGTACATCGAAGGAGCTCCTGGAGATAAAATCAGGACTCAAAGTTGACTGGCCTGCTGAAGAAGACGATAGTACGACGCTGGTAACTCAGTACTTCACATCCAAATCGGAGGCTGATGGCCCAGTGAATGAATTGCGGGACTGGTATGGAAATAAACAGGCTGAAATATTTTAGCTGGCGAAGCGGATACCACAATTCAAAGGGAAGATTATAGAATATACATGTCATTTGAGACATAACAAAGGAAATTAAACTATTCAGACAAGAAGGTGAAATAAACAGTCTAAGCACCTAAAACCCTAGAGCTCCGTATAAAGAAGAAAAAAACCGCGCCTGATTTGCTACCCCAGTAGGCTCATTATCGAAACGACAGGACTGTTCAAACACAAGCATGGGAATTAGATGCAATGTATCGGCTCTCACATTGTAGCCGTTGAGAAATAGTAGTTGTCCCAAAGATACTCATAGTCTTCAACAACACTCCCTACAAGGCCAAGTAGGGGCTTATCGCGTAAGGAGTTTGTGATGGATTTTATCCATGATCTTTCACAAGTATTAGTTTCCTCAGTCCGCTCAGGATAACAGTAGGTATATACGTACTTCGTAACGTTTTCGTAGAAAGCGCCTCTCAAAATCCACCACCCCATGCTCCAACCTCTCTTACTGAGTTCTTCCCTCTCCAGTTTGGATAAGCCACGAAGGCCTCCTGCTATCCTGTCACGGAATTCTTTTTTGGCAAGCTGACGGCAGGTAAATTCCAGCCCAAAACCAATAAGCCAAGGAGTCCAGCTCTTCTTCTTCGCTCTATATCTCTGGAGTGCGACCACATAAATCAACGGCCGGAGAATATATAAGACCTCTGCCAGCTGGCCTGCTCCAGAAACCCGGTGCAACAATGTTTGTGGAGACCGAACATCATCTGCGGTTAAAACTTTAGAGGCAAGATATGCTGAGATATCATTTGCATCTGGCAGGTTTGGTAGTGACATTCCTGTTCGAGGCATGGACCAGCTTAAATCAATAGCTTCAGATGGTTCACTTGGTGGGGTTTCCATGCCATTAAAATCACCATTATCATCCCCGTCTGATTGTCTTGGATCAACCTCTCGTTCTGGGAGTGGCGGGTTGACAATAGGCCTAGAGTTCGTTAAGCGCAATAATATTAACCTACAGAAAGCCTTCACTGCTTCTATAAAAACAATGACGCGCCATCGAAGTTTCTCGCCTTTCCTGCGTGCTGCCATTTCCCATAATAGTTCGGTATATTTGACCATCTGAAGCGCCAGAGCAACTTTGTGGTATAGAGGCGATTGGAAGGTCCAGTATTTGGTATATCGAGTGTGGGGAGTAGGGGTGGGGCGCGGTTGGGAAAGTGGGAGGCGAGCTATAACACGCGACACAAGAGAATCATTGTAGAGGGAGAGCAGCTGAACGCCCGAGTGAACTATGTCAAGGTGTCTGTTAGTATTAATGCAAAGCCTTGTTTACTGCCGTACAGTTAAGGGATAACGCACTCGATTCCGAGGCTAGCTCCGCTTCTCTAAACCGACCTGTAGTAAAGTATTAGTACGAAGAGCAAAATCCAAAATCCAGAAGTAGAAGAGCAAGCTAAGGAATATTTACCGGGTATGATATATGTTAAAGAGCGTAACGCCGATTCAACCTGACCAACTGAGCTAGCATTCTTGGTGACAAACTCCTCGTACATCTCTACCAGCTTCGCCGGCTGGAGAACCTCCGGTATCTGATCTCGAAAACTCGTCACCGTCTTCATCTTAATCGCTTCATTAGATCAACTTCGAATAGACCGCAGCTTCTCGGCATCCGGCGGAGGGTGAGTGCTCGTTCGTGCTTTGTATCGCTGCGCCTGTTAACAAAAGTTTGGGTGAAGTTGCGACATGCCTCGGCATCGAATCAATTGGGGCTGTTAAGATCTTCCACGTGACCAAGATTTTAGGTAGTTAGCTAATACAAACTTTAATCTAACATCAAGACAAACAATCAGGGGAAGGGAGCCTCGTAACTTCACGGATTCTGAAGAGCACCTGAACACTCTGGGCGTTACCTAGTTTATTCTATCTATGAAAAAAGATTGCTGATATATTATTATCATTACTCATCAGCAAACTTCCAATAGCCGTCATCCTTGCACGCCTCCTTATATCTATCCAGGATCTTTTCCCGTTCCAACTTCTGTGCCATCTTCCGGTCCAGCTCAATTTCTTGCGTGTTCGGCATGTCGGTTCTCCAATACCCAGGAGGTGACCCCCCAGGGACGTGCGCATTTCGATGTTTGCTGAATTTATTTGAAAGGGCACTAGCCTTTGCTTCAATTAACATATCACGGATCTCGACCGGGGATTTGCCCTCCAGGAATTTTGCGTAGTTACTGCCTAAATCTCCTTTTAAGAGATCATGTTCTACGCGTGACAATGTGCTCAATGGACGAGGCTCCTCGCCAAGCTCATCTTTAGCCATGCTGCGATAGACTGGGCCACAACATTCCTGCCTTAGACACCCACGAAGCTGCTTTCTCATGCTCTTATCTCGAACAACTTCGTCAA
Organism: Trichophyton schoenleinii; assembly: GCA_018357685.1. Taxonomy (NCBI): domain Eukaryota; kingdom Fungi; phylum Ascomycota; class Eurotiomycetes; order Onygenales; family Arthrodermataceae; genus Trichophyton; species Trichophyton schoenleinii. The sequence continues at coordinate 5,079,901 of WOFF01000002.1, forward strand.
AGGCATAATCTAGACCCTGATTTTTGTTTGGGTTAAGTTTGAAATGTTCTAGGACAAGTTCACTGATTGGTCTATGGCGAAAGCAGGGTCGTGGGCATATCTCATCGTCATCCACTTCCTCTGAAAGAGGAATAATATCATGGCTCTCCGGCTGTCGTGGAGCGTTGAGTGGAGCACAAGGTGTCACCCCAGCTTCAGCCCTATTTTTCGGTGTTTGAGGGGCTACAAATTTGTCAGGCTTAGCTATGGCAGTCTGAGGAGTCGAAAGCAAAACTGGTCTTGGTGTATGGCTAGTTTCCAAAAGATCTTGGAGACGTGTCTGGCGCATTTTTGTTGCTGGCGTGCTTTTCTTGACACTACCAGTTATAGAAGAGCGTGACGATCGCCGGCCAGTTAAATATTCTTCTGCTTCGCCATCCTCAGCAACACTTGGAATGGCGTGAGCTCCTCTTGAAAAATCAGTCCTTCGTCGTTTTGACTGAGGTATCGATGATTCTTTCAATTTGCACGTAGGAGTTACATTGGTATCAACTGGTCGCAGTACTTGTCTTCCACGCTTTTTGCTATGTGGTTCCGTCTGTTTGTTCGCAGTAAGGTCCAATTGATCATCCTGGAGCTCAGGCGAAGGGCTACGCCTGTCTGGCAAGACTGTAAACTGGGGTCTAGGGAGTGGTGACTCAATCGGATCAAGCGTAGGGCTGGAAATGGGGCCATGGTTATGCTTTCCATGGTCTTCATAACGCGGGACATCAGATACCAAGCCAGGTGGGCTGGGTGTTGGCTCGCTCTTAATATGAAAGGGCTTTTCAGCAGTACCAATGTCGGTAGGACTCTCTTCCACCTTCACGGCACAATACGTAGGGCTTGGAACTTGCTGCTTGCGGACTGATCTTTCTTTCACTACTACTGGGGTATCGGGTGATTCGTTGGTTGGAGGTAGCCGGCGCTCGTCATACCTTAGGTCTTGCGATTGAGTAGATGCAGGGTCTGAATGATGTTCTCTGGCCTGTGAACGAGTAGGAGTCTTGTTCTGATAGTCGGTATCTTGGGGAATGTAGCGCCGAATGGGAGGGAGGACCGGAGACTCAGCGATGATTATTTCCTCCGCATGTTCTGGATTGACCCTTTTGAAAGTCACTGTCTCGCCATTAACAGTGGTTTCGAAACTGTCCTTCTCCAGAAGTCGATTCCAGAGAACTAGCTTCTCTTTGGAAGCCTTGTGGTTTCGACGCAGTTTACAAAATGACTTAATCAAATTGATATTCTCTGCGTAAAGCTCGCCATAAAAGCCGGCAACGCGAGAGTAGAGATCATAGTCCACAATTCCTGGAGAAGACTCGAAGTGGTATATGATATCTTCAGGGTCATGCCTTTTCGCCTTATCAAGGAGATTCTTCTCAAATGCGGAGTCATCGTCGTGTAGATGAGCGCTATCTTTATCCCGGAGTTCTTGCTTGAGACCATCAACAGCGGCCTTAAGAGCACAATTTTCTTTAGATAGGGTTTCGACCTGTTCCTTATTCCGTGCTTGAATGTTATCATATTCTTTCAGCCTTTGAGAAACCGCCTCCAACTCTCGTTTCGTGGACTCATGCTCCTTTGATGTCTCTTGCATAAGCTTGAGAGCCTCGTTGTAATGATGTTGACATTGTGAGAGATTTTCTGCCAATCGTGCTAGTGAGTCCATGTATATTTCGAATGCAATCCCGTGGGTGTTGACTGAAGGCTGGACGTTGACGTCGTTTGTGTCGTCGTCTTTGACTGCATTCTGTGCAACAACGCGTAGGCGCGAACGCGTGATCACGTGAAACTGGGTTTACTAACGTAATCATAGATAGATAAGATAAGATCGGGAACTGGTTATCAAGGTCCGAAAGTTGAGACTTGAAAAAGGGCTTCGAGGACGGGACCAGGTATTCACACTAGAACCTGAGCATAGATGATCGCCACTCCCAGCGCAGCCGCAGAATCTCTTAAGCTATGGCGAAACGTAGCGAACGAGAAGATTCTCTGGAGGAGCCGCCGTTAAAACGCACAAGGCAACCAGACCGCCTCTCAGCTCTCAGTGATGAACTACTTCTCCACGTCCTGAGTTTCCTCTCCATTCCGGCTTTGATAACGTGTCAGAGGTAAGTATATTGATTATCAGCTGTCTACCACTTCCTTGATAATTATCTCACTGGTGCTCAAAACAGGGTGTCTCACAGATTTGCGACGCTCGCAGGAGACTCGGAGCTATGGAAGCGCAAATACTACTCCCGCTGGGTATGGCCGAGAGCTAGACGGATACGGCAAGTCAGGCAGGGTAGCACCGTCAAAGGCTCGTTTGACTACTCGCCTCAGGTGTCAAACTGGTTTAGCCATGGCCCTCTGACCCAAGTGGGTGAGGACAGGAATTGGAAAGGCCAGTATCGGCTTCAGCACAATTGGTCTAGAGGGTCATGTCGAGTTACAGAGGTAGAAGTGGCTCAGCGCCCGGTCAGCCCTGTGGTGGTGAAATTGGAGCATGGGATTGTTTTCACGGCGGATGTGGAAAATGGACTTCGAGCGTGGTCGATAAAGGATACCAAAACGTGTCTTGCAACTATACCATGTTCGGGCATTGGGACCGCTTACATTGACCCAGGAGCGCCTACCGCGATGGCAGTGACTGCAAACAATCTGGATCAAAGTTGTTTTGACGTTACAATAGGGTTTAGAAATGGCGGCATGGCCGTGCATTCGTTTGAACTGGTACCTGACGGAGAATCGGCATTTGAACTTCAGATATGGCACCCAGGCTCGGGGGCGGAAGAGGCAGCTGTAATGGCTCTGGCATCTCACAAGGACTTTCTACTTGCCATATCAGAAGACAATGTGCTTTATCTTTATCAACTATTCTCTGATGATTCCCAACAGTCAGGACTGGACATAAATGAGAAGACAAAGAGGAGACATTCTATACGGTTGATTGCGTCGCTTGTCGCGAACAACATACAGTCACCATTTTCTCTTTCAGTCCGGACAACGCCTACCCATGCCATTGCATCTGTGAGCTATGCCTTCCCACGCATTGGCTGTGGCTGGTCCGTCGGAATCCAGGAGCTCTACTGGAGTAAAGATGGCGGAGATCTGACGTCTCGACTTGCGACAACAGTGGACTCCCAGTATCTCGGCAGCGCACTGGCGCGACCGGCTGCAGGTCCACAGATAAAAGGATCCAAGCAGACGACACTCGGCTCCTCTGGCCATGTTTCCTCCTCGACCCCGTCGTTATCTTACACCCAACCACCTACATCACTTTCCTATTCCCATCCTTATCTTCTTGCATCCCACGCCGACAATACACTGACTATGTACCTAGTTGTATCAACGGCTGACAACTTATCCATCAAGACCGGCCGACGGCTCTGGGGCCATACATCGGCTGTGTCTGGCGTGCAGGTGAGCTCGCGAGGGAAAGCAGTATCAGTGAGCACAAAGGGAGACGAAATTCGCATCTGGGAACTTGAAGAGATGATATCGTCTCGCCCAGCATCAAAGGCGGCTTTGGTAGGGGATAGAAGCGTCCAGCTGAGTCCCGAACCTAGGCGGTCAAGAACCAACCCGTTCAGCGTCTTATCCCGGGCGGTGAAGAGACAGGTTGCAGCCATGGAAGGGTTCAAAGGCATCTCCTCCGAGGTCACGCTCTCCTGCATCAAGGGGCCGGTCGAGTTCGACGACGAACAAGTAGTAGTTCTCCGTGAGCAGAGCCTAGGCACACAGTTACTTGGCTGCTACGACTTTACATAGTAGCCGAAGCCAAACACTACTCTAATCTTACTTACTTTCTTGTACATACAATTGGACGGCATCTAGGGATGACGATGCTCCCCCAGGCTACTTTTAAATGAGAGTCGTTTCCCTCTCTCCTGCTTCACCCCTTGAAGACCTATCCTTGCAATCTTGCCGGCTTCACGCGGGCATCGGGCTGCCTTGTAAGTATCTTATATCCGGGAATACATGACCCATTCTACGATAGCTGGCAATCGACCACCGAGGGCCCCTAGCCGGCCGTGGACCCTCAGACACATTTTGGTGTTCATTCGAATCCATGATTCGCGGCAATCGGAACCTGAGGACCTTGTACGAATAACTAGCTAACGACCTTGATAGAAAAAAAAAAAGAAGCAGGGATAGCCAGAGCAAGCCACCAAAGAAGAAAAGAAAAAGGAATACGTATAAGAAGCAACGGATCGTCCAGAAATTCTCCGAACGGTTCGATCGATCGTACAGCCCGTTGAGATCGCGCACACTTACTTACACTACAGAGGAAGAGACCGGTCTGCGTTTGCACCTGCAACCCAACCAGGCAGAAGAGAAATGAAAAAGGGCCGCTGGCCACGCCTCCCATTATGACCTGTCACTCACCGGCTGGCGTCTGGTGGTGCATGGTTATGGCTTTTTTCTTCCCTCCCTTCGCTTCCCTCTCCTGCCAGCGACTGTCTGCTAGGATAAAAACAGAAGACCGTTTTGCCTCTTTCTTCTCGGTTGGACAAACAGGCGTCAGTCAGACGCAGAGGAGAGGAAGAGAGGGAAACCCGGCCTCTTAAGCCCTTCTGCTGCCTCTCCGTCTCCTGCGCAGGGGTCAAGCCGTGACAGCTCGTTCCACCTCCTTGCCCTCTCCGTCTGCCTCCCGCTCCCTCCGTTTCTGTCCGTGGCCTCTAGGGGAAGATAATGCAAGCCGTGTTTGCCACTTACTCGCCTTGCCCTTGAGCATACTCCATACAGATATATATCTATAAGATAGGCGCGGGCAGGGATTGGAGATATGATGGCGAGAGGAGAAAGAAGAAAAGAAACACGAAAATGAAAAAAAAACGAGTGCCTCTTCCCGGTTTTCAGTGGCTTTACCGGTGGAGAAGAGAGAAGACGGACAGCTGGCCTCTCCCCTTCGCTCTCCTCGGTCTCCAATGCCTGTGCTCGTGGTGGTGCTGGAGATGGCTCGAAGGCGAGTTATCTATGTATCACGCTGTTTCTAGGAGAGAAGCCGTATGTCTACAGCACCCTTCTCGCCTTTTCTCTGACCTTTCTTTCCGCGTCCTTGTCAAGTATAGATTCTTCTTCTTCTTCTTCTTCTTCTTCTTCTTCTTCTTCCCAGCCCCTTTTATATATATATATATATATATATTTATATATTTTTATATATATATAAACTGCCCGGCCAGACCGCTTTCGCCTTGTTGACCCAAAACGGAACTGGAGGCAAAAATCAGCTAAAAAGGCAACTTTTCTTCTCTTCGCCTTTTTTTTTAAAGGAAAAAAAAAAAAACTCCGTCTTTTCCTTTTTTCTTCTTCTCTCGACCTCCTCGTCTTCTATCGCCGCCATCCCCAGCATCTACCAGGTAAGTAGACTGACCGCTGCTGCTTGTCTGTTGGCTTTTTCCTCCGTCCCCGTTTTGGTGTTGTCTATTGAACCCGGTTCCTTTTTTTTTGCCTCCCCCTCTTTTTTTTTTTTTTTTTTTCCTTCTCCCTTCTTAGGGCCGCCTGGGAGAAAAGCCGCCTTCGACCTGTTCCTCTGCCGTCTAGTTTCTCCCACGCACAAACAACACACAAGCCAGAAGGAATATATTCGTTTCTCTCATCTTCGTGTTTTCTTCTCTTCTTCTATCTCAGACTGATCATCATCTTCTTCTTTTTCTTGTCCTAGAAAAAGAATATCTCTCGACTTTTCTTCTCCTGAACAAAGGAAGCCACAGAAAGCAAAGGGAAAAAGACCACATCCCTCCGCCAGGTCCGGATAAGAACAAAAAGGAAGCAAGGAAAGGGGATCAAAAAAAAGGAAGAGCCAGCCTTGATACAAGATGGAATATCAATCCAGCGGTCGTGGATGCTTCAACTGTGGGTTGCGCCTCTGAATCCTGCCTCTACTCCCTCCCCCGTGGACTGCCAGGATGGTCGGGTGATGGGACTGGTATACCACGGCATCTCAATTGCCTCTGCGCGTGAGATTATACTGTTATGCTGCCCGTCTTCCTGCCATCCTGCTTCTAACTGAGCCGCCGTTCACTTTTGTTCCTATCCTTCACCGTATTTTATCTTATTGTTATTATTTTTATTTTTTTTCATCCGTTTCTACTGTGCGCTTTTGCTAACGGAGCTGTTCAGGTGGCGAATCCTCTCATCAGGTTAATATGCCACGTTCTTCGTCTCTCCGTGGGATAACATTAATTCGTCCCTGATAGGCACGAGATTGCCCCAAGAAGGGAACTCCCACATGGTATGCTCAGAGAAATGTCACTCCTCCATTCGTCCCCGAAGAAAGCCCTAAGACATAAAAATTTTTTTTTTTTTTTTTACAAAAAAAAAAAAGAGAAAAATAAATAAAAAAAATTTGGAACGCTCGCTAAAATCTAGATTCTTGATCCTATACAGTTACAACTGCGGTGGTATGTCATGAGGAATATGCAACTCGCGAATTTTTTTTCAACTACCATGGAAGTATGCAGATCTTAATTTTTTTTCTTCTACGTTTTTAGGACAGGGACACGTCAGTGAGTTTTTGACATTGCACTCGGAGAGCAGATGTAGACGTCAAGGGGGGAGAGAGAGGCTTTGGAGAGAGCAGGAGAGTGTGGAAGCGAAGCGCAAAGAAAAAAAAAAAAAAGGAAGGATTCGTTACGTGTGTTTTAAATCTCTCTGTAGCTGACTCCCTTTCTTTTTCTTTCTTGTCTAGGTCGTGAGTGTACTCAACCTCCGAAGGAGAAGTCCTGCTACCGATGTGGTATGACCGGTCATATCTCTCGTGAATGCCCATCCAGCGGCTCTGGCGACAACAACTATTCCGGCGGCTACTCCGGCGGCTCCGGCGGCCAGGAATGCTATAAGTGCGGTCAAGTCGGCCACATTGCTCGTAACTGCAGCCAGCAGGGCGGCTCCGGATACGGCGGCGGTTACGGCAACAGCGGCAGCGGCTCGTACGGCGGCGGCTACGGTGGCCGTTCGCAGACCTGCTACTCATGCGGCGGCTACGGCCACATGGCCCGTGACTGCACCCAGGGACAGAAGTGCTACAACTGTATGTTCCCCTGTCCAACGACTACACATCTATACTACACTGCTAACTCCCTCTAGGCGGTGAAGTTGGCCACGTCTCGAGAGACTGCCCAACTGAGGCCAAGGGTGAACGTGTCTGCTATAAGTGCAAGCAGGCCGGTCACGTCCAGGCCGCTTGTCCTAACTAAACGACCGAACTAGCCCGTCCCAAAAAAGAAATGTCGTGGAGAAGAAGATAAATACATTTTATGGCACAATTCGCATGCATGCATACATACCAAACCCCCCCGGCACTTGAAAGTAACCTGAACTTTAAAAACAAACAGAAAAAAGAATTTGAGCTCGTTTCCCAATGATTAAACCAAAACTGCGCCCCTTACCCATCTATCGCCAACGTCCCCTTTACCCTACCCTCGCCTCTTGTCTACGCAATTAAGCTAAGGAAAGAAGATTCCCCTCTGATGTTTGAATGGCCTCAGAGTAAATGAAAAACCCAATGTCAGCAGTTTCCTCGCCTCGATCGAAATACCGTTTGCTTCGTTGAACAGAGCACAAGCAAGGTGTAGGAGGGAGACAGCTACAGAGAGGAACAGACGATTTGAAAGTTACGAAGACAAGGAATGGATTGACTGACTGACTAATTGATTGATTGATTTGCTTTATCTCTTGGGAGGAAAAAGGAGAGAGGAAATATATGAACCAAGGAAAGGAGCCTGTGGGATTTGTGAATATTGCGAGCCCTTCCTCTCCCTCCCTTTTTTTTCCTTTACGTCTTTTTAACGATTGATATTACCGGCCTTTTTCTTCCTTTTCGACTGCATCTCCATTACTATTATTACCCTTTTCTATCTACCATTCAAGGATTCCCCCACTTCCCGTTCTCTTATCTTTCTTGTTAAATACTACAAATTGTGGTGTCTTGAGCCTTTGCTTCGGCCTGCCTGGTGATTTCTTACCCCTGATCCCATCCAGTCCTCTCTCATGGCTTATGACGGCTTTATGTTACAAACTTTTGATCCCGGCCTCAGAATGACAGACAAATCACTCCATTCGAAAAGATATATCACTTCTCTACCTCTATTATATCCATTACTCCTTCTTTCCTTAGGCCGTCCGTTTTCCTTTTATCTCGTTTCCCCCCAAGACCTTAATCCAAATAAACACCCGCAGCCAGCAGCAAGATATACCCGCAAACGCCCCTGAAGTCCCTATATCAAAAACTGAAGAGAACAACTTAGGAATCGAGACATGGCTGTCAACGAAAGAGGGAGCCATGTTAAAACTCGAATAGAGAGCCAGGTTCAATTTAGCTGTGCCTGGCCCCTCTTCCTATTGATCCGTTGATTCGCAATCCTCATTGCCTCCCCTAGGTCCATATCCCCTACGATACTCAGCTTCGTCGGCGGGCCGTTCTCCCTTGGTATCTCGATGACCTCTGGGCCTTGGAAGGAATATCTCATGCCTGGTTGAGGACGGTACCGGACCGAAGCACAAGCTTCCTCGTATGTTGGAATTCCTCTGCTGCGCTGAACGGCTTCCTCTTCTTCGTCTCGGTGCTGTTCCGCAGACTCGTTGATAGCTCGCTGCAAGTCACTGTCGAAATTCTCGCCGGCTTCAGCGGCAGCAGCTCGAGCATGGAACTCTCTACGGGATCTGCGTAAAACATCACGTACGCGGTAATTGGCTGGATCTACGGGGGGGCGTAGGAGTATTAAATCTTGTTCAGGGTCGGCGATTCTTCGCCTATCACCATTGCTTGGAACTGGGGTTCTTGGTCTCGGTGATGGTGCAGCCCTAGTTAGATTTGACCGCCGTGGTGGTCGTATTAGAGTTGACGGTAGTGGTGAATCTGACAGTAGTGTTGGATTTGACAGTAGTGTTGGATTTGACGGCAGCGTTGGATTTTGGGCCCTGGTTGTGTTGGGAGGACCATTTGCTCTGGAACGAGATGAGGCTGGGTAAGAGGAAACGGCTCGCCCTGAATCCTCCTGCATTTCAGGGCCACCGCGGCCGAAGCTTCTGAAGGCTCGAGATCTCGAAACTGCAGTCCTCATGGCATCTCTCATCCGGCGACTACGAGTCCTCCTTGGAGCTTGAGCTTGCCTTTGCTCCCCCGAAGGTCGAGCCGGCTCCCGAGATATTGCCTGGTATTCAGCCCTCGGAGGAGCATTCGATCCAGCTTCGGCGCCCTGTTGCCGTCGAGGCCTGGGGGTTGTCGAAGGCAAGTCCCTAGAGACCCGCTGGCGGTTCCTCGGAGGACCGCGCACATTGCCAACTACATTTTCCCACCGTGATTGTTCCACTGTCTGTTGGAAAAGCCAGAGATTCTCCCTTATCCTTCTTGCTCTCGCCTCCTCCTGCTCCCGTTGACTTGCTTGCATGGCTGTCCGAATTGCTTCTTCTTCCTCCAGGGCCGCCCGCTGCGCTCTCCTAGCTTCTGCCAGAGACTGTTGGAGGACCTCCTCTTCCCGGAGCACGGCTTCCCATTCAGCTTCCCTGCGCTGTCGCCGGCGATCCTTTTCCAGCCTCAGACTTTCTTCAAAGGCTCGACGGAGTATTTCGTCTTCGTCCTCCTCCTCATTGGCAGCACTGCTAGATGTTCGGGCACTTCCGATTTCACTGCTGGACTCGGAATAGCTCGCTGTATCGCTGCTAACGAAGCCGTCGGTGGGAATGTGTCTGCGGTCTGCGGATCTTCTAGCCCTTTGTGTAGCTCTGCGCATGGTGTCTGGTTGGAGCGGGCCCTGCTATTTGTTTGGCTTTTGCCCAAACGGGCATATCAAAGGAAGGGACTAGCCTCTGCTCAAGGTATGGATGGAGCATTTGGCGATCGCTGGGGAGGTCCATGCTGGAGTTTAAGTAGAGTGACGAAGTCAATTTTTGAATTGACTCTCGCAATTGAATCTAGGTAAACGTCATGAAGTAAATAGAATTGAATTTGTTCGCCACAGTCAAGGAAAGGGATATATCATCATAACTACCCGAGGAGGGTCTTCACTGGTCCAGACCCAAACAAGATAAAACAAACTGGGGATAGCAAGGAACTCATGAGCTACAGCTGCACATTGCCATCCTCTTGAATCGGGGTACATCGCCGCAGAACCTCTCCTCTTCTTCCCTGTTGATGCCCCATTCTTCTTGGAACGGGTGGAGGGCCATGTTCATGGTTCGACCCAGAATCTCCCTGTCACCCTGCTTCTCAACACGCTGGATCACTTCATCGAGGATCCACGATCGAGGAATAAACTATGAGAAAGAAAGTAGGTCAGCATCCTCTATTTTTTGACGTTTTGATAAAAGACCACATAAGAATAAAAAAAGGGTTGGTTGTCGACAGTTTTTTACCTTTGGATTCACTCCCTTCATGGAGCGTATCCGCTCTTCATCTTCACACCCGGTCCAGTCTTCTACTATTCGCTCTCTCCATGATGAAAGCCACTTGGCAACGCTCTCCCGAGCAGATTCCTCAGTATTTCCGACGCCGCCAACGCCTTCGTCGTGGAAGAACAAACTGGCCACCTTTTCCCTCTTTTCGTCGCTATCTATCTCCGCCACGGTGAGTCCTGATAGCCTTCTAAAGAAGTGATTAAAGTCCAACTCTAGTTTCTCGAGAGTGTCGAGAAGGTTCGAAAACAGTTCATTAAAATCAGATTCCTTTTGCGTTTTAAGCCCCAAACGTGTAGACATGAGGCGCTTGTATTCATTTAGGAAAACCGTTTTAAACTCATCCCCAGCTTGGTCGATGAGTTTCTCAGCTCGAGCAATGACATCCGGCGTTTGTTCTTCGCTCAGTCCTTTGGATAGGAAGGCTTCGTCGTCAATCTTGTCGCCAATTCCTATTAGTTGGGCGAATGATTCTCCGAGACGCACCAGATTCCACCAAATCACTGATGGTTGGTTCTTGTATGAGTACCGCAGCATCTCGTCGTCATGGTTGGGAGTGTAACTTGGATCAAAGTTGTCCATGAAGGCAAATGGGCCAAAGTCGAGCGACAGGCCAAATATGGAGGTGTTGTCGGTATTGAGCACGCCGTTCATGAAGCCATATGCCTGCCAGGCAGCTACCGTCTTTGCGTTGCGTCGAACTATTTCTCTATATAGCCTGGCAAACCTGTTCTCTTCTGCTCCCTTCTCACCTTGGATCTCGTCTTTGGGCACTCCGCGAGGAGGGTTGTCTATCAATTCCCCATTGACAGGTTTGTCTTTATCCTGAGTAGTGGGCAGGGCAGCCGAGAGTGACTCCCAGCCAGGGAATACATCTTCGGCAACGTAAGTAGCAAGCTGGCGGGTGAGCTTCAGGTCATTTCTAGCACGTAACAAGTCAAATGTGCCTATTCTAATCCACGACTCTGCAAAACGAGTGACTATAGCACCGGGCTCTAGCCTTTCTCTCCTGACACTACAGTTTGGCAAGAGAGTTAGAGACAGAGCGCGGGTAGTTGGGATACCCAGTGCGTTTAGTGCTAGAGAATGGTGAGCTTTACTACCGCTGATCTGGAGATGCATTTGACAGCTAATTACCAACCTTCGGAGACAATAAACTCCCGAATACTGGAGCGGAGGACTGCCTTGCCGTCAGCGAAACGAGAGTATGGGGTTAGACCCGCTCCCTTGAGCTGAATTTCATAGCGTCTGTTTGTACTCGGGTTTATTGATTCGAAGAGAGAAATAGCACGCTTTTCACATGTTAGCACCCAGAGGTGAACCTGGGATAATGAAATAGACATACCCCATCACCAAGCTGGCCGGCCCAAGTGCCACTATGTCACTGGTAAGTATTATTTTTGCTCGATGTATGCCAGAAAACAGGAGAACATACAACTGCCAGCCTAAAATATATGGACTTAGTATATCTCATAACATAAAAATATGGCCTGAATCAAGGAGTAAAACCTTACCTCCGTAGCATTGAGCCCAAGGATAGACGCCTCCATCTGTCTCGTTCCAAAATATCTTGTTTCCTGCAACCATCTCCCTGAAGTCGTCCGTCTTGTCCTCGCCCTCCTTCAAGCCGATGTCCTTCATTGCACGAGGACTCACGGCCAACAGCTCTGGCTCATAAGTAGTCTCTGGCCTGACAAAGGTGTACAGTGCGCCCTTGACAAGCCGGGGCCCCAAATGCTCACGGGGCGCATTGTGTGAAGCCAGAGGGGTATCAAAAGCCGTGTCCGGGGGAAGCTTGGAGGTGAAGTTGTTTGTCTTTGTGATGTCCGCCAGCGAGACCCCCGGAGCATCCGTCGTCGTAGTTGACGAGTACAGCTGGTCCTTTTCCTCGCCGGCGCCTGCTGTGCTGTTGATGCTGCTGCTGCTGTGGATGAGATGGGAGGCCATCTGGGACAGGCGAGGGCGTAGAGGAGACTGCGGGATCCGGCGTGGGAGACTGTTTCTCAAGAGCATGGAACTGGTCGGGTCCGCGTAGTTAAAGGGAGCGTATCAATTACCAGCAGACCAAGCGAGAGAGATACGCACGAGAGAATGGAACGAGAAGTAGTCGATGGTTCAGGCTGATGCTGATGGTCAACGAAACAGCCGAAAATCCCGTAAAAAAAGTCGATCTCGTAACTTGTTAGTTGTCGTTGAAGTCGAGCCGGGATGATGTCATCAGGCACATAACCAGCCGGTCAAGTAACGAAATACAACTACGAAAATACGAAGAGAAGTCATTATTTGAAAGACAAGATCGTGGTCTAATTACGAGTGACTGTCTGGGAGAAACTGCTTGAGAGCCGTCAGGATGGCTGCGGTGCCTGCTGTGAAGCTAGAGAACGGGGCCTCAGTGCCAGTAGTAAGTAAGCCTGGCTCTTCGCCCTCGAAGCCGGCCAGTCGATAAGTTATAACTACTGGAACCAAGTTACTGATGGAGAGATAGCTTGGATACGGGACAGGCACAGCGTGGTACAAGAAGGCTGGAGCCAAAGACATCGACCAGGAGACCGTTGATGCCGTGGCGGCGGCCATCAGGGCGGGATACAGACACCTCGATAGCGCAGAGGCGTACGGGACGGAGAAAGAGCTGGGCATAGCCATCAAGGAGAGCAATGTGAAGCGGGAGGACTTCTTCGTCACGGCCAAGGTGGAAAAGGGCATCGAGGATATACAGGGGGCCATCGAGAGGACGCTGCGCAACCTGCAGCTGGACTACGTTGACCTGTACGCAGAGCTACCAATTATCTGATATCTTCTTACAATATGGGAGTCAAATACAGGTCCAAGAGCTGACGCCGGCAAACCGACTTAGATACCTGATCCACGAGCCTTTCTTCGCGAAAAGCGACGAGGAACTGCAGTCCAAATGGGAGGAGATGGAGAAAGTGCAGCAGTGCGGCAAGGCACGCTCGATCGGCGTGTCCAACTTCCTGCAGCCCCATCTGGAGGCGATCATGAGGACCGCGAGCATCAAGCCGGCAGTGAATCAGATTGAATTCCATCCTTACCTGCAGCACGGGGACTTGCTGGCGGTGCATAGACGACTGGGCATTGTGGTGGAAGGGTACTCGCCGCTGACGCCTCTGACACGAGCAAAGGGCGGCCCCGTCGACGGAGTCGTCAGCCGGCTGGCGAAGAAATACAGTGTGAGTGAAGGGAATGTGCTGCTCCGGTGGTCTATCGATCAGGATGTGGTGACGCTCACGACCAGCAGCAAGGAGGAGAGGCTGAAGGAGTTCCTTGACGTGGTGAAGTTTAGGCTGACGGCGGACGAGGTCGATGAGATATCCCGACTGGGCAGGGAGAAGCACTACCGGGCCTTCTGGAAGAGTAAATTTGATCCCGATGATCGATCGTAATAATAATAATAACTCAGTAAGTTAGTTAGTTATATTTGCTGAGATGTTAAGAGGGTTGTGATGTGATATAGACCGGGGGAGATGCATCGTTAGCCAACCAACTATTATCCAACTATCAACCGAGCACTGAAGCAGGTCGATTCTGGCCTCGTCAGCCGTCGCACCATCTGACTCCAAGACGTTTGAAGTTGAATGAGGGTTCCTTTTCCCCAGGCCGGGCGAGATGTATCTATCTGCGGATAGCTCACCATCCAGCCAACCTCAACCACCTGCCGTAGAAGCCATGAAAAGGGATCCATAGGGAGAGAGTGTGCGATAGAGAGAGAGTCAATCCAGCTCATTCTCCTCTGCCATCATCCATCTCATTGTCGTGTATATATGTATATGTGTATATGGGTATCAAGATGGCCGCACTTGATGCCTGCCAACAACAGCAGCAGCAGCAGCAGCCTCACGTCGACCAGCTAGAAGAGACAGTCAGCCAGAGCCTTCTTCACAGGCCATGCACTCCGTAGTTAAACTGGTTTCCACTTGCCTCTCGTCCTGCCCTGTCCTCTGTAAGTAGTAGACGCTGCCAAATGATCTCGTCAAGTGCTCAACCGCCAGCAAAAAGCAACGAGAGCAAGCAGAAGTAAAAAAAAGACCCTGTCGGCCCGTCTGTCCATCCCATCATCAGCTGGGCTTCCCTCCAGACGCAGCGGTACTTCTGCGGCCACCGTCATCTCGCCTGCAGCCGAAGTATCTCGCCGTCGTTCCACCAGCAGCCAGTTAGTTAACTAGTTAGTAACTTCGCTGGTTCGTGAGTTAGCGGCTTGTTCGACCCATCTCGATCTTCCCACCACCGAAAACGACTTCAACGAAGACGCCGCCAGCGACGACGCAGACGCAGACGAAGACACAGACGAAGACGCAAGACGCAAACGGCCGTCGAGCAGCAGGCAAAGAGACCGCAGTCGAGGGCGATGAAGCACCTCGTCGCCGCCGTCCGCCCCGAGCCTTGTCTTCTCCTCTGCTGCTGCTGCCTCCCTCCGCCAGCGATCCGCCCTCCGCCCTCCCGCCGGTGACAGCCAGACGGCCTCACGCTGCCCTTGCCTGCCGCTGGCCTCCCGAGCCCGTCCACCGTCGAATCGCGCCTGTCCGGTGGCTACCCGAGCGCCTGAAGGAAGAAGACGGCGGCCAACGCATCTTCGAGGGTTGGGTCGACCCAGCAGGCACCGCGGCCGAAACGCTGCAGCCAAACGAGCCACCGCAAATTCGCACTGCGGAACGAACGCTCTCTTGCAACATTCTCGCCCAGGCCCAAGACGAGAGAGACGGCCTGCTGCCCTCGCTTTTTACGCTGTCTTGACGCTCGCTTTTTCTACTGCGGTTTAACTAGAGAGAAAGGGAGAAATAGAGGGCGAAATAGTTACAAAAAAATAATAACAACAACAACACGCGCAAAGGAGGATCGCCAGCCACCCGCAAACACAAGCCCGGAACACACTGGAGATTATGCGGCCGGAGAGATGCTGTGAATGAACGCGGGACCCTTTGCGAGTCTAGACATTTTCCCCTATTCACCGCTGCCGCCGCTGTGTTGCTCTCTCTTTACTTGTGGTGAATGGGCTGGCCTGGCGCATTCAATCAATGCCTCATTCAGAACGTCTCGGAGTCCCTTGTTTTTGATATCTCGACAGCCTGCAACAGAAAAGAAGAGAGACAAGAGAAAAAAAGGAGCCTACCTGCTTGAAAGAACGCCCTTTATTCCCGCCTGCAACCCCCTTCGCTCTCCGGCCTGGATGTTAGCCCTCGATCGCCGCAGTCGATATCCGCTCCTCCTTCTCGTCTCGCAGCCGTCCGCCGCTCTCGCAATTCGATATACACGCTTCTGTGCTTGCTACTACACCGTTTGCCATGTCGGCGGACAGTCGCAGCTCGCAACCACGCCCACACGCCGATAACAGACCGTCTAAGCCGTCGCTTGTGTCGTCTGGGAAGAGGTCTTACTCTACGTATCTGAGTGACGTCGACCGCAAGTTTAAGCAGCTCTCCCAGGACGTCCTGCCCGCCCATCCATACGTCTTGTCCGTGCCCACCGAGAAGCCGTACCGGCTGGGTTCGCGCTTCGTGAGCAACTGGGCCGTGGGGGAGAATACCTTGTTCTCTCCGGAGGAGGAACAGCTGCAGTATATGACCTTTCTCCCCCACCAGGGAGAAGACACGCTGCTGGTCTCGGTTGGAGGCTGGTCGGATGACAAGGGGAACATAGTCCCAGAAGAGGACCAGAGACCACCTTCTTCAAGCGCCGTCAGCATGGCGGCGCCACTTACCTCCGCCTCGCAGCAGGACGCCCTGGCCAAGCGGAAGAAGAAAATCACCCTGAGTGACTACAAGAAGAAGGCCCTGGAGACCCCCCCACCGCCGCCAACTCCGCCGCTGCCTGGTGCAGCTGATCCGTCGACCAACGGGGCCAATGGGGCCAACGGCAACCGTCCGGGGAGCGTAGACTCCCATAAGACACTGCGCAGACCGCAGTCGAACAGCTCCAAGCCAGAGGCCAAACAAAACCATCATCATCACCAGCACCACCATCAGCACTCTTCGCAGGCCGCGGCTCCTGCTACCTCCTCAACTTCCGCCCCTGACTCCCGGACTGGCAGCAGAAGTAATGATACCAAGCAGAACGGGCGGGACAGCCCCTCGTCGTTACCCGCAAGCACCGGCCGGGCAGACAAAAATACCAAGCTCCCGCCATCAAAATCTGGCCTGCCAAAGGATTCTCCGCCGCGCAAGAAGCCACGGCTCTCCACTCAGCCGGAGGAGAGGGAAAAGGAGAAAACTCCTACAAAGAAGGCAGGAGGAAGAGCCCACCAGATGGTGCCGGAACTGCTCTCCCCAACACTCCCATTCGACAATGAGAGCTTCAGCCTCTCCCTGCCGCCTCTACTATCCCCGACCCTCCCGCCAGATATAGAGGAAGAACTGGCCAGACTGCCCGATGACGGTCTAGAGAAGACCTCCCGCTCTCACTCTAGTTCCATATCCAGCATATCCAACAAGGCTATACCCAGCAAATCCAAGCCGGGCGCAAACTCGTCATCATCAACCAAACAGTCGCAGCAATCCTCCCTGGCTGCTGAGAAGAAACCGGCCAGTATATCTTCTTCTGCAGCCCTCCCACCAAAACCACCAACAACCTCTTCAAAGCCAGCCCCTTCTCAACCAACCCCCAGAATCACGACAACCGCTCCAAAGGAGAAGCTGATTGTCAAACTAAAGTATGGTCGGCAGAACAGGAAGCGAATCGAGGCTCTTCTAAAAATATCATCCAAACGGAAACCTACACCCACGCAAACCTCCGCGAAACCAAAGGGGCTGCCGGATTCCATTGTCGTATCCAAGAGTTCCCCATCAAATTCATCGCCCCAGCCGGGAAGCTCCACTACTACATCCATGGGTAAACAGCGTGAGCCAAGCTCAGGTTACAAGCGACCAAAGGCCATGGATGGAGACGATGTCCAAGAGCCTGCTTTGAAACGGCCACGGAGTTCCAACACACTTGCACCACCTTCCTTAGATCAAGCTCCGACACCTAGCATGCAGACTCCCAGATCAACTTCAGCCACTAAGCACCCGCCTGCATCCTCGCAGGACCAATTTCTCACCCCTAAAAAGGAACCAAAGGGGACTGCAATGCGCCGTGTGGGGTCCGGTGACAGTGGCATGAAGACTCCAAGTGGCAGCGCAACAAGCGTGAAGATGACCCAGTCTCTTTCTGTGGAAAGCCATCCGTCTTCCAGTGCACAGCCTTCAGAGCGCCGCGGCTGGCGGGACGAATATCAGAGATTTGTCAACCTGGGCCGTGACCTCAAACACGCCTCACAGCGCAACTCAACCCACAAATACAGCACCAGCCATGATATCCAGGACGACAAGCTAAGCGCCACAATTGCAGTCGAAGCTTTGCTCTGCTTTGTCCTAGCCTTCATTGCCGAACAGCGCTTCCAATCTCTCAGTCGACAAGTCGGCAACTCCACTGGCTGGCGCTCTATAATAGCATACTGGCAATCTGTTCTCAATCGAACAACCTCTTATCCACACCTCCACGGCGTCTGTCTCCTCCTAGGCGCGGTCTGCCATGACTCCATTCACTCTCTCGACCTCGAACGATTAGCAACTACTCCCTTCCCAGATGAACATAGTCCTGCCCCAACCCCCGGCAGTGACGGCAACACCGTAACGAGCGAAGAAACCAAGAAACAGCGACGAGAGTTTGCTGAGCTGAGAACCAGACTTCCTGAATCGTACAAGGTTGCCCGTCGCTTATGGCTCGAAGGATCCCGCGAGCTGTCTGATTCGGTCCTCACACAGCATTATCCCAACACCTGGTCGAAACGATTGAAAAACTCCGCCGATCGAGGAAGAGAACAGCTTAAACTAGGCGAGTACGGAGGTGACTTTTACCTCCCGCTAGGCACCGCATCAACGCCCCTTGAAGCAGTACGGTTTGCCTGGGCTTTCCTGAACGAATGGAGTGAAAGAGAAGGGGTCAAGTGGAAGGGTAGATTGGGCCTGTAGCAGCCTCTTTTCTACCTACCCCCTTCCCTCTTCTAACCGTTTCTCTCTTTCTCCTTTTTTCTTTTTAACAGCCCCTTTTTTTCAGCGTTATTAGAATATTTCCATCCATCTCCCTGAGATTTACGGTCTGATACCCCCGTTTCCCCGTTCTTCTCCATCCTTTTGATCTCCTCGTCTCATTTAGCCTAGCCATCATCAGCCTACGTCTACAGTCATATGTTTCCTACTTACTTTTCAGCCTTGCTCCTTTAAACACTCGATACCAATGCTTCGACCTGCTTACTTTCTCTTCTCCATTTTTTCTTTGGCCCTTTTCTCCTCTTTATTTAATTAATGACATGATACCAAGAAGGATCACTGCCCTTCAGACCTGCCGCTTACTGCTGCCACTGCTTGTTTTACCAGCGCTGTTTTTACTTCCTTTCCTTTTCAACTACTTACCCCCCCTTGTTTTTCCCTTTCCATCATTCATACCGTCCTTGATGACTTGTTTTAAATTACTTACCTACTTGCCAACTTATTTACTTCTCCTTTTTCTGTTAATTTTGCCTGGAGTATTGCGCAACAGGGCGTGAGGGTGGATGAAGGGACGGATGGCTGGGTGCTGGTTTATTTTATCTTCCTGCGAAGAAAGGATGAAAAAGGGGACAAAACAAAAATGGTTTCTGCGATGAATTGAATATGCGACCTCAGGGATGATGGTGCTGTCTGTTCTTTTCTTCTTCTGTTGCTCCCTGGAGTGAGTGTATTATTTACCTTACGTTGACCTTAGATATGATAATACTTCTTCGATCTTTCTGTCTCTACGTATTCCAACATATGCACGTAGATATATAAGTAGTATAAACAGTGATAATTTGATATGTTTTCAATTTCTTTGTGAATTAATGATACTAAAAAGACATGGTGGCTGAAAAAAGAAGCAAAGCTGTATTTACAGGTACTCCCCCGCTCATGCAATGTTTTAAAAAAAAAAAGAAGACCATAATCGGAGCAAAAGCAACGCAAAGCATAGCATGGCATGGCAAATCATAGAAGACCCCTAATGATAGCAATAGCCTCGACATACCCGTATCTTTCAAAGACGGGATTCCAAAAAAACGGGGAGAAATGATGCCCGTGTGCAGGTCAACGGATTGCAACCTCTAGTCAAACCGCGATGACCTGTCCTCTATATCCATACGGTCCGCACTGCCGCCGCCAAATAGATGTCCGGCCTCGCGGCAGTAGCGGGCCTCTCGCCGTACACTGCCGACTTCACTCGCCCAGCAAACGACAGCCGCATCGACGACACCGGCAAGGACCCCTTCCATGGCAGATAGAACGCCCCATCCAATCGTTCCCGCGATCAAACCCACAATGTAGGCGTACAAGCTGCCACGTATGGTAGAACCCTTGCTACCATCTGGACCAGAAACTTGCAGGCTACGAGCAGTAGATACCCAGCCCCCGAAACCAAGGGCAAGAGACATCATGAACCGGGTGGCGTGTAGAAGCATCTTGGCCAGACGGTATGGCATTAGAGTGGAAGAGTAATAGTCCGTACGACTTGCGTCGGAGAATGTTCGTGGATGGAATGTCATGGCCGTTGCGGCTGAGGGGGCTAGGAAGACCATCTGGTTGAGGCTGCGCGCTGACGAGACTAGAGGCTGGGAGTGAATTGCAGCATATGTTAATGTGAGAGGGTTGGTGAGAGCGGCAATTGGTGTGGGCACACAAGAGTAGGCGGCTAGTGATATCATAGATGATATACGACGCGGTAGGACGATTAAAGGAATTCGGACAAGAAGGGACAGCAATGTTGAAAGGCATATCGTTCCAAATAGAGTAGTAAGGGCATGAGTGAAGGCAGCCCTAATTACATCGTGAGATGTAGGCGAAGGCGTTGCATTGCGGTGAAAATACCACTGGCTAACGACGGCGGCAGTGGTAGTCCGTTGGATGCCTGCGATAACGCCGAGGGACCAGAGGTAAACGAGAATAAAGTAGACACCTAGCCACCATGTACCGATGTCGATGATGAAGAATCTTTTGCCTCCAGATGCGAGATGCCCGCCGAGGAAGACACGGGTGAACATGAGTATCCATGCCCAACTCCAGAGCGCAATGAGGGCTATTGTGGCGAATCCTAGGAGAAGCAATGCCGGGTTCGCAGCTAAGATACGACATGAGAACTCTAGGATATCAATTGCCTTGCCTGTTGCATGTCTGCCCTTAATGACGGAGTAGATCCAGGTTGCAGCCATGACCGCAGGCACTATCGACCCCCAGCGCATTACCTTGTCCTGGATACTAGATCCATGCCAGGTGCCTTTGAAACTAGAAATGAAAGGGTATAATGAGAAAGAAATAAGAATGACTGGAACCGCAATTAGCATGGTAAAGACCAGAGGCCGAACATAGGACCGCAACAGCGCTAGCCAGAGCAGGGCCACAAATATTGAGATGACGGTATATGTGCCCAGGAGACCAAATGAAGAGTGTAGAGTGGCATAGATGGTGTCTCCGAGGAGCGGGAGTTTAGTCGGCGCTGTAGTGTGAAGATATACTATGAATGAGGTAGCGAATAGGCCACTCAAGCAAAGTAAGAACATATGTCCCCAGAAAATGTCATGCATGGGGGGCTCAGGGTCTCCACGGGCTGCCGACGTAGCAGGCATTTCAGAGGCGATGGAGCTCGGTGGTCTAGCGTTGTTTAACAAGGCCTGCTTGTCAGACTCTCGGTCTATAAATCCGGCACTGGTCTGGAACTCATCATCATCATCATCACCCAGGTGAGTTGACTGGTTTTGGAATTGTCGTATCGGTGGTCCACCAGCAATGAATTCTGGAGGCGGGTCATCGTCGTCATAATCAACGTTCACGGCGTCTGTCTTTATCGAGTCCTCTAGTCGGACCTCGACCATTCTGCCTTTCCCCGAGCTGGAGGTCCCCTGGGACACATCTTCCTCATTTTCTTCAGGCTGTTCTTCCAGTGGCTTGGTAGCCGTTTTCCCTGCCGGCCCGATAACAGAAGCCTTTCCACGCCACGAGCTTCGTATCCCTGTTCCCCTGCCGAGTTCATCTTCCTGGCCTGTACTGTGTTCCGAGTGTTTACTGTCCTCTCCCTCATCCCCTTCAGATGACTCTGCTAGTCTGCTTGCGCCAAAATGCCGCCTTGATCTCTGCAGGGCATAAAAATCAGCAGCATCTTGCTCGTCGTCTTCCTCGGGAAGGTGCTCGTTATTGCTATGAAAGAGCGGTGCGTGATGCACGGATGACCGCGGTGAGAATGCAAACGTCTGAGAAGCTGTCGAGGAATAAGGATTCCCAAGCGCCCGTTGCAGATAAGGCCGCGACGGAGGGGGGCGGGTGTTCTGTCGATCGGGCCTCCGACTTCGATCCCCAAATTCCCGTGGGGGAGAGCCGTCTCCGGGTGCTATTCGGGACTGTGACTGTGAGAGGAAACGGGACGCATCTAGAGTGTATATTATTAGCGAATGCTTAGCAGCAGTAAGAGGAGAGATATAGAGAAGCTACCGCACATTCTGAGAACATGGTTCACTCAAGGGAGGTGGTCGGTGATTCGTCTGTGACGTATGAGAGAGGCTACCCAGCTCGTCTATATACCAGCAGCAGCTCTTTTTCTTCGCAAACAAGCTACCTCGTATCATGGATTGCAGATTGACTCATACCAGAGATCATCTATGGTCGAGAAGGGAAGCGTCTGGTCTGGTCGGGAGCTCTCTCTCTCTCTCTGTGTGTGTGTGTGCTCGCGCAGCAGCGGCTGTTATGTCATTTACTATAGAAAGCGCTCAGAAGGTTTTAATAAGAAATATACAGGCAGTAGTTAGCGGGCAGCTCCAGAGCAGGCAGCAACAGCACCGCAGACTCCTCCTCCAGCACAGGGCTCCCAGAAGCCGCAGACGAAGGGCACGCTGAGAGTGAAGCCGAGTATCCAACACGCCAAAAGGGCAAAAAAGGGACGAAGTTGGGACGTTCGGAAGTTCGAAGTTCGACGACGAAGCGAAAAGCGAAAAAGCGAAAGTGACGGTGACGATATGCTGAGGTAAGCAAGTCTCCAGTCATGTGCCTCTGTCACCTGACCATGCCCTTTTCCGGCGGGAAGAAAAAGACGACGACGAGATGAGAAAGACAGAAAGGACGACGATAATGACGATGATAATGACGATGGCAGGACTTGTGCACTCGACATGTGGCCGTGGCTGCTGCCTGGCCGTGGACAGCGTCAGTCGGTGCCTGGAGCACGAGTCACCAGCCCTGGGTCAGCGGGAGAGCTCGTTAGTTAGGCGGTGCTAACTAGGTGAACTAACTACTAGTCAGACGGTCATCCCGGCATCTCCAACGTCCCTTACTCGAGTCGAGGCTAAACACAAGTCATATTCGCAGATAACATGGCCTACCAGCTGCCCGAAGAGCTAGAGCAGCGTCAGTAATACTAAGTATTAATGCTGTTAAGTCCTGCTATGCAAGGGCAGCCAGCCTTTTATTTACACATCGACTGAACGCCCCTCGGACGGCGGCCGAGCCGTGCTCTTCAGCCCTTGATACATCGAGACAGTTCTACGATCATCAGCCTTCAGACAGGAGCTGCAAGGACTCCGCAGGAAGTCAGACAGGTTTCTCCCGCTATCTACGTTTTGCCACCCAGGCCCCATTTCTCGCAGCAGCAGCAAAGCAAAGCAAGCAAGCAAAGCAAGCAGTAGCAGCATGCATATTTAGTGAGCTGGAATAGATGCGGCATCAACTTCCGAGAAGGAGAAGAGCTGGCCCTTCTTCGCAGTACACGGATGGCTGATTTCTTTCAAGAGGTGCGAGAGTAGCGCTGGAAAGAGTTGCTAGGAGAGTCGAGCTGGCCGTCCATCCTGCCTTGTAGGCTGTCCTCGCGCGGATGAAACCTGAAAAGCAGCTGGCCGACCAAGTATGCCGTGCGAGAGATCTCAGAGCCTCTCTACCCCCCTCGTATCCCAAGGCTGAACAAGACGACATCTTTTTTGTGTCTCTTTCTGCTCCATGTTTTATTCTTTATGTTTTCTTCTTCCTGGAAGAGGGCGAGGGGATGACGTTCGGCAGCAGCTTGGTTGCAGCCGAAGTACCTGCCAGGTATCTTCTCTGCCAGGCGCCGCTGCTGGGATACTCCGTAGTACTTCGTCCAGGGCCCCCAGGGCCAGGCCGC
The DNA here is from genome assembly GCA_018357685.1 of Trichophyton schoenleinii. Classification (NCBI taxonomy): domain Eukaryota; kingdom Fungi; phylum Ascomycota; class Eurotiomycetes; order Onygenales; family Arthrodermataceae; genus Trichophyton; species Trichophyton schoenleinii. The sequence goes on from WOFF01000002.1 coordinate 5,103,436, forward strand.
AAGGGGGGAGGGAGCAAGCCGCCTCATTCTCCTCCTTGCGCCCTCTTTGCTTCCTGTCGCTTCTCTCTCTCGTGCTTTGCCCAACTTGCTTGCTTCTTCCCCCCCAAAGACAGAACAAATAATAACACACAAAACAGTCGCTTTTTCTTCTTCTTATTCTTCTCTTCCTTTCCTCTCTTTCTTCCTGCATCGAACAAAGTCCGCCTTTTTCTTTTCTCTGGCCGGCACTTGTTTCGCCGCTGCCGTCAGTCAGCTGCACGTCAAAGCTCCCTTGGGTACCCTTCCTATATAAAATAACTAAGCTACTCTCTCTCTCCCTCGCCGAGTTCGATGCCCAATCTTCAACCCAATCTATAGTTGACGCCTCTCTGCTCCTCGTTACCCCACGATTTTAGCCATATCTTCCCCTCGGACGGCGTAATAGCCTCCTGGTTTTCTTCCAAGGTCCTGGGTGCTCCTCGGCCTTGTTGTGTTGACGGCTTCATCACTGCAAGAACTCGCCAACCGGCCGCCCTCTCCCTCCTTCACCCACTGGAAAAAACACCGAGTGGGAGCCTGCTTTCATGTCAAGCCCACCATGGGATTTCATTGCGAAGCTCGTCTGCATCGGTGACTCAGGCACAGGTAAATCAAGTGTGCGCAAGTCCATCTTCCATTTCGCAGTCCCTCAATTGCTGTCCCTCCCCCCCTTGATGCCTCGTGCGTTTGTTCGCCGCGATTGCTAACCTGCTTTGCTTCACAGCTCACTGTTCGCCTGTGCGAGGGCCGCTTTAGCACCACTCACGATGTGACTATCGGGGTAGAGTTCGGCTCGAGGATAGTGCCTGTTGGCCCTCCGGCGTCTGACGAGATAGGGATCAACTTTGACAACACCTCCCTCGCATCGACTCCGTCCGCTCTCTCACCCTCGGCCTCCTTCACAGGAACCATCAACAGCCATACTACCAATAAGAACGGGAAGCTTACCGGCGACAAATCTGTGCCGCCGTCCCCACGGAGCCTCTCGGGACTCCCTCCGCCTCCCACCAAGCCCTCAGAGCCACCGGTCCAGAAACGGATGAAGCTCTCGCTCTGGGACACAGCAGGCCAGGAAACATACAAGTCCATCACGAGGTCTTATTTCCGCGGTGCATCCGGCGCCCTGCTAGTATTCGACATCACTCGGCCCCCGACATTCGCCTCGCTGACCCAATGGCTTCAGGACCTGCGACAAATTGCCGAAGAGCGGATCGTGGTCATACTGGTGGGCAACAAGAGCGATCTCGTCGACTCCAAGGGCAAAGAAAAGGACGCCGATAACCCCGACAATGATAATAATAAGACACAGCGTGTCACCCGCGAAGAAGCCGAAGAATGGTGCAGACAGAACAACATCGTCAGATACGTCGAGACCAGCGCCAAGTCAGGGGAGAATGTCGAGCGGGCGTTCCGAGAAGTGGCTGAACGAATATACAGAAATATACAGCACGGTAGATACGATTTAAACGACCGGCGGAGCGGAGTCAAGGGCTACGGTGCCTCAGCCGGGCCCGGCAACGGGCGTGTACCGCGGACAGTCAATCTAGGTGTCAACGATGCTATGCGGAGAGGCAATCGTGGATGGACTGGCGGATGCTGTTAAACCAATATATACATATTTGCTTTATACCCCCCCTTTTTTTACGTACCCTGTCCTTCAGGCTCTTTTTCAGCTCCTTTCTGCCTCTGCTTGTTTTACTATTATATTTTAATTTTATTCATATGCATCTACTTTACTCTACATTCATCTTCGACGGCATCTAAATTCAGACAATCTCCCTAATATAAATATCTTAGTGACTATCTCTACTGTGCTGACTAACCAGATGCTGACTAAGGTACACGAGTATAAATTCTCTTCTTCTTTCTTTTTCTTTTTCTTTTTCTTTTTCTTCTCCACTCACAAACATCGCGCGTTCCAACCGCCAGACACTGTTTGTCTCTTATTATTATTATCAGAACCTGCCACTACACCAAAAGGAGTGAGCCCACACGAGTTAATTAGTTAATAGTGGGCAGATACGAAGTTTGACATGAACCCCAGCATGGCTCCGTACCAATCCGAGCCCCGAGCTAAGTACAAGCCACAAGCAAAAGGCCAAGATGGAAGCAAGCTCGAACGCTGAGAGGCTCAGCGGTTTTCGTCAAGGGTTTCCTGGCACGTTTGGGGGCTTCTTCAGAGGCCAGCGCGGCTCCATCAAGCGCCTGGCCTCTTTTGTGACGAACTCTCCCCCAGACGTCGGGCCAAACACTCGAATCCTTGCAGTCTGTGGAATCAGCGACACGTTCGACGATGCAGCCAGTCCAACCCAAGACGGCTGGTTTTATTCTGATTTTTTCGCCTTTCACACCCTTCTGCACGGGCAGGGCGCGGCACAGACTTGGTGTTGCAGCGATCAGCCGTCTGCATTACTCCAAAAGTATGGGCCATATCTACACGGAAGCCCGTATACCCAACGGCGTGTAGTTCTCAATCAACATCTTCTCGAAACAGAGCTCGACGACGTGCGTGTGATACCTTCTTTTACTCTCTTGCCGAGTTTCCTTGACATCCTGCGCGAAGAATCCGCGTTGGCCCTACAGTTAAAGCAGCCGCTCATCCTCTTCATCTTTGCTCATGGCGACGAAGTCACAAAGTCAGTCACTATTGGGGGCAATGCTAGTAGTGATGAAGTAGATTTCTCATACACCACAGGATGCGAAAACGACATGAGTATATCGATGGTTGCAAGCATCGTTGACCCGAGTGTTGACCTGACTGTAATTTCAACAGCTTGTTTCTCCGGTGGCTGGGCGGTTACCTCGATACTTGACGCAGCTGTGTTATCTGCTGCTGGAGACAATGAGCCCAGCAAATCGTGGGCGAGGAGTTCTTCGCTCTCTCGGGCCTGTGGAGGCATCTATGCCTCAACCTTAATCAAAGCACTCGCAATAGAGACCTCAACTGAACATCAACAACAACTCTCTTCACAGCAAACCTCCTCTGATATTGCTACTGCTTCTACCCCAGACGAGTCTATCAGTCCAGAGATGCAATCAAAGACGTTTTCTGAATTTGCCCGGACAGTACATCAACTGCTGTTAACTAGTATCGATAGACTTGGTTATCACCATGACATTCGATTCAGTGCGCAAAATGACGACTGGGAAAGTCATTGGCGTAAGAGAACAGGTTGTCCTCTAGCTGATTCCCAGTCAAAATGGGATAGCTTAGATATTGTTGAAGCACGCCCAACAACACTTGTAAATCGAGACCCCTTAGCTGAAGACACAGAAATAGACAACACCACACTAGCCGATATGAGAAGTGAATATGGTTCTTCATCGTCATACATAACAGGACTTCGCCGACTCGCTAGAAAATACCTTCAAAGCTGTCCTGGCCGGGATTCTCTTTCTCCAAATACTATGCTACATCAACAATGTTTTGATCTTATTGCTCGGAAAAGAGAATTCAGCCCCGGTGAACTTGGCCGGATTGAGTCTGCCCTACAATACCGTATGGGGATGAGCCTTCTGGCTAACCAGCTTGTCGTTGGCTTCTCCTTACCCCTTCCACATGGCCTTTTTTGTGACGAGTGGGATGAAAATAACAAGTTTAGCTATGGCCAAAAAGAACGTAACAGTCTCTTTCATAGGCTGCTCTCGTTGTTTCCGTCGGCAAATCCCAATCAAGGAGCCAAGGGCTGGACCAAACCGTACTGGTACATCGTCGCTGCACTGATAGAGGCTGACCTTTCACCGCCCCAAGTTGACCGTAAAATACAGCAACTCTTTGAAGGTATGTTATGCATAGGATTGAACCTATTTAAAACGTATTACTAACTAATCATCCATAGCCGTTAAAGCAATCCAACAGACACAAGAGGATTCGCTGCGTCGACATCCTCAAATCCAATCAAAACGAAGACGTTGCTCGCAGCGTTGTGAACCAAAGGAGCCAATGAATGATATGTAAGCTGTCAAAGGGAAGTTTGGAAGTTTCAAGGTTAAACTATAGTTATCGATTTCTATCATTAAGCTTGGGTGGCCCCGTTATCGTTGCATCGGCCATTCCTGCTCCTAGTATTAATATCATATTGCCCCTTTCAAGCTCCGTTGCTCATAAGAAGAATGGCTGGCACCTGTAGCTAAGGATCTATTCCATTATCACTAATAACAGCTCCCCGGCGCAATGTTTTTTCAAGGACAAGGTTACTGAGCGTTTGCATTGCCTGTATCTAATATCTTTATTGGCTCCATTCGGTATTTGCAACCAACCTGCTCAGTTCCATATGCATCCCTGCCAACTTCGCCCCTTGCTATCACAGTTGCATCAGCCTTCAAACGCCTGTAGATCGCACGCCCTTTGCCTCCCCGAGGTCTGAAGAATGCAAACATGCCCTGGAGTTAGGACATTGGGGCTCGGGAGTTTACTTTATATCCGCATTGATAGCAATGCAAACACCTAAGAGACGAACTAGCCGGGTTTTTGACCCTAACGTCCTCGTATCCAACGAGATACCTCGATAACGCTTCTTTTGCCATGAGTCACAGTCCGGGAATCGAGACTGTCTTAAAGGCCTGCATACACCCCACGTCGAAGCGGTATACTCCCTGACAGCGCCGGCATATCCATGCTGTTCCCGTGCTTCAATCCGCCCTTGACCCATTCTCTCCTATTTAACTGTTAACAACTGGACACACCTATTTATACCTTCATCAATCAACCAGTAAACAGCCCTCGAAGAGCCATGGCAGTAGCTCCTGCGCCGTCCAAAGGCTCCTGCGAGGAGTTCGGCTCATTGATGCTGGACGTAGACGAGCTGCTCCGCCATCCCTGCTTGCCCCGAGTGCTGAGACTGATAAATTTTGCCTTCAGGCGTGATGACGGCGTCGCTGTCAACTCAGACGGTAAAAAGGGTCGGTTCAACTCGCCAGAGGAGATTATTCCGTGGATTGGCAAGCATGGCCGAATAGCCATCCTGTTCAGATACAAGCCGAAAGAGAGCCGGCCGCAGCAGCAACAACAACTACTACAACCAAATTGCCACACCAACGGCACAAATGGCCGTGCCATCGGCAATGGAACCAACGGCGTCACTGCTCCAGCCGATCAAGAGGAGCGTGAGATCGATCTCAACGAACCCATTGCGACGGCGGTGATAAAATTCTTCAAGCCGAATCTCGGCATTCAGCCCATCGAGGGAGAACTAGACGGCGACATCGAGAAGGGCATCGGTATGCTATATCCCATACTCCGTACTATCACATTTATATACTGTGCCCTTGGTCGTGAATTTACAGTTATCCCAAAAGTTGCGATCCCAACTGGCCGTGCCACAGGCAAAAGCAAAGAAAGAAACCCCTGGCTAATTGTTTCCACGCCTTAGGATACGACCCAGAACCTGACGACTTGCTCGCCATAAAACATTGGGAACCAGCCTGTGTATCTGTCATGCCGTTTGATGACTCCCTGAAGGGTAAAGGGTTGGCTATCCGCTGTGTACAGATGCTAGAGGACGATCTCTTAGAACGGATAGATGCCGCCGCACAACAGCGAGAGCAAGAAACGGGTATGCCCAGGGATACTTCGCCCTTGACCTTCTGGGTCAGAACCAGGACTGATCTTACGGAGGAGTATTGGAAGAGAAGAGAGTATGAGGTTTTGAGCTGCAAATGGTTTCCTGCTGGGTCCTGGGAATATGACCATGATTTCCAGATATCAGTTTTGACCAAGCCGGTTCCTCTGCTGAACCGGCGCAGCGTCAAGAACTAGATACGGCTCATGAGATCAGATAGGCGCATGGATAGAATGAGGTTGGGAGGAATTATTCGTAGACTTTCTGATTAGTATTTTTCATTAGAACCAATTTTTTGTTATAACGAAAAAATGAGAAGCGTTTATTAGAATACAAAAAAGTTCCAGTCTTTCACTGCTACATATATTTATCGGGTGTGTAGCCATAGCCTCTCTAGAGCAACTTCCCAGTCCCCTGATCCGTTACAATCATAACAAGGCAGCAAAGCTCCATCTGGAAGATCTCTCATTCCATCTGCTGATGGTTTCTTCATCAGCAATAATTGTGATAGTTGTTGTGGCTTGAAATGTCCTTATTTTGTCTATCAGTTGGCAACCTTCCAAGTGCTCAACCAATTGAGACTCTTCCACTGCTGGTTTGAGCCTTCCATACCGAAAACGATGTCCTTGAAGACGACAAACAGGCCAATAACAACGGCATAGAGGATTGAATAGATGGCCCACTCGACTTTTCGGTTAAGCTTCTGAGTGAACCAGTCAATACAGAAAGCCATGGTCAAAATAGCAAAGTACAAGGCCGGGTAGTAGTGATGGACATAGGTGACACGGGCCATGATCATGAAGGGGAGATAGTGGAGGAACCAGCCCACAACGGGGTAAACGCCGGAATAGTGGATGTGGTCGATGTCGGCCAAACTGAGCTCATCATAGCCACGTTGCCAGCGAAGCAGATACCAGACGACGAGTAGACTGAAAACGCCCAAGCTCAAGGTACTGCCCCAGTAGACGAATGGGTTTCCAAGGAGGAAGTACTTGACGACATTGTCATCCCAGGAGCACATTCGGAGTCCAACGTTAAGGATTGGCCATTGCCAGAACTTCGATGCTAGATCATCTTGCTTATCTGGATCCGGGACAAGAGCGTTATTGGAAGTCATCATAGCAACGTTCAGATGGATAAAATCCTTGAGGAAGGGCGACTTGTAAGTGCCTGGTTGACTTGGAGGAACTGCATATCAGGTATGTTAGCATAAATAGTCCATGTTATAAAATTAAAAGAGAGAGAAAAAAAGTACATACGTCTCTCATTCACGTGTGACTCGATGTTCCAGTGAGTATACACGTCCCATGGTCGGTTCTCCTTGGTGCAGGTGGTCTCAATCTGCTTGAATCCCCACTGAGGCAAGCTGACACCGCCAGCTCTGAGGTAACAGCCTAAGACAGTATGGCGCAGGCGGAGGGCAGTGGTAAGAGTTCTGATTTTCGACCTGTCTCTTGACGCAACATCTTTGACGACCTCGATGGTCCAGTGGTCCTTGGCATCACCTACGGTGGTGTTTCCATAGGCAGACACTTCATATTGAGCTTTAGTGACTGGAGCTGCCACGGTGTGAGAGTGCAAGTTGCGACCGGTCTGAGCGTGGATAAGGCGGATCACGTCACCATCACCAATAAAGGCAATTGGACCTTCTGGATTATAATCCGGCTGAGTACGGTTTGGGTAGATGAACCAGTCGTTGTTAGAGTCCTTGTGGTGGTAGCAAGTGATCTGCTGCTGGCCCGATCCTTCGGGGTAAGTCTGAACGTGAGAGTGTAGTAGACCGCCTCCGTATCCCATATTCTTCAGTGTGATTTTGGATCCAATGGCGACCTCAAGGGGGCTGTCCTTGCCAACATTGGTGCCCCTTAAGTTAGCTTGGAACAAAGAGCTCATCTGAGCATCACCGGTACCAGAGTTCTCAAGCACAAGGAAATGAATGTAGAAGGAGAACATATAGACCAAGAATGGTACGATGATCAGACCGAAAACTCGGGCTCCCAAGTGATGAGCAAGAACCGTCTATGCATTATAGTTAGCAACTACAGAATGTAATATCCGGGGAAAGGGAGTGGGTACCTTTGGCATTTTTAGATCTCCAAACTTGTGCCAGAGATCTTCAGCAGTGTAAAGACCGACCAGTGCAGTGCAGAAGAGTCCGACCCATTTTACACTGCAGACACAACCAATACTCAGGCCAGTAAGGATAAGCCAGAGATACCACTCGGGGGAGAAGCTTTCATGTCGAAGTCGGTGGAATCTTGCCCAGCAAAGGGTAGTGGTGAAGGTGAAGCATAGAAGCATAGAATCCAAAAGAATAAACCTGGAAATCGTGGCGTAGGAGTTTTCGCAAAGCACCATCAGGGTGATAAGCCAGACGGCTGGACGGCGGAATTTCAATTCTCGCGCAGTATAGTACGCAAGTGGAATGCACATGATACCGAAGAAAGCATTGAAGATACGCATGAAGGTGTAGTTGACTTCCGGAGGATATTTCTCGCCAGACTTGAATTCGAAAGATCCGTTATAACCAGCCAGGAAACCCGACAATCCAATAAGCATTTTACCCAGCGGAGGGTGAACATCGAAGTAGAATTCTCGTTTGATGTAGTATGAACCAAATTTCCCGAAACTAAAGCGACGCATCAGATATCAGTCAGTAACCATCCACTCAAAACCAGTATAGAAAAAGGATCAATCTCGGGTTCTTACTGAGCTTCATCCCACGTAACGATATCTGAGAGACCAATGCGCCACAAACGAGTGAAGCAAGCCAGAGCAGTGAAGATCAATGGGACAATGAACACTTCTAGGTCATCGAGGATCTCGCAGAAGGAGGGGGACTGCGAAAGAGAACAGGTAGTAGGTTAGCATGCCGTACAAGCAAGTCACTTCAAGGCTCCTACCCAGTTTCAAGAGATTGCCATACCTTCTCCTTCAGTTTCTTCCCGTCTACTTCAATGCTAGGAATTGGGGCATTGGCGCTGCTCTTCTCTGCACCAGGCACGTTTCTCCTCCGTACTTCTGTGTTCGGCGAGGTGCCAGAAGCAAACGCTCTATCGTCGGCCGCCATTCTTGGGGAGCCAACGAAGAGCCGGTCCGGTCGGGTCGGTCGTGAAAAGGTATTAAATCGGGATTAGATAGAAGAGAAACGAAAAAAAGACCATGGCCAAGTTATTCAAACGGGATAAAACAGGCAGTGGCTGAAAAGGAAGATGGACCACCACGACTCGATTAAAACATCCCTCTTAACGAAAGAACGGAAACAAACCCTTCCAGCAAGCTTGCAATGGGAGTGAAGAAGAAACGAAGAAGAAGAAGAAGTAGTAGTAGAAGCGAAAGGCGTCTCTGGTTTCCGGTTGATGGCTGAAGAAAAGTGGCCTGGGATCCCAGACACAGAGTTGCGGCTAAGGCAGAGCTAGAAATAGAAAAAAGGGGCTGATGGCGGAACTCTAAGACCGGAGGCTGGATGAGGCCACGTACAGCGTTAAAGCGGTCGCCGAAACGAAAGCACGCGAGGAAGACGACGAAGAAGTGAAACGCTGGCTGATAGAAGGACAGAAAGCTGCAGCGAAGCCATAAAAGCTGCAGGAGGAGAAGAAGCAAAAGAGTCGACGGTGGCCAGTTGAACAGTCACGTGACATGTGATATCAGAGAGCAGAAGATGATGGCGATGATGGCGATGATGGCGATGATGATAAGACAGTCAAAGGATGGATACTCCTAGCTACTTGGATATTTGGATACTCAGAGGATAGAGATGAGAGCGAGGCATCTTCCATTATTATTATTATTATTATTACAGAGTATTGCACAAGGCATATGCTAACGACCAGTCTATACCGATATACATCTTACCTCCGCCCGTCCTTTAAAGCTTGAAACCAGCCGGACTCCTGAACCTGCGACATGGCTGGAAGCTTACTCGTGCCTCCAGAGCTGTAGGGAAATATATATAAGTATATCCACAATGGGTATGCAGCAAAAGTAGAAAGTGATTCATAGTTGCCCACGTCTATTCGAGTCGCCGTATTACACCACCTCCCGATAAGCTCCTCATAAGGACAATTGTGTGGTTGTGTTGTGTTTGTGCGTGTGCGCTTATATATATATGAAGATCATGATCAACCGAAGAGAGACGATGCCAGTAACGGTGTACCCCCATTTCCGAGATCCAAGAGAAAGGGCGATGATGGTTGATATGGACACAGAAGGAGAAGAAAGAAAGGAAAAGTAGCATACATTGTAGGCCTCATCCCACATGAAACCCAGTTTCACGATGGATGCCGAATGGCTGGTATAAGAACAGTTTGCAAAGGGGGAAAAAGGGGGGGAAATAAAGATAGATGGGATGGCTAAATATCGTGATGATGATTATGACGATTGGATTAAGGGTGGAGGCGAGTGACTCAGCCTTGACAAATAAAGCAATTTGGTCCCGAGGTATGTGTTCTATTGAGCTTGGATGCAAACGCCTGAAAAGATAAAGACGAGAGGGAAAGAAGGAGGTTTATAGTTACTCGTCTTCATGCTGTCCGACCTGACGATATTGACTGTGATCACCTCTATTCCTCTTGTCTTTACCGCGGTTAATAAGACTGGAAATCCATGTCCCAATACCGCCTTCTTTCGGCTGGGTCAACTGTTGTTCAACCTCACCAGCCTTATCGGCCTCACCAGCCATGGAACCAGGTCTGGGGGTAGGTGGGTTGAGATGCAGGTTAGGAATAGATGGTCCACCGGGTTCATTGCCTCGCCGAATATCGAATGATGACGGCGACCCAACACCGCCCATGAGAGAACCGCGCTCAGCTTGGCTGGCGGGAGTAGGAGCAGCGGACTGAGCATCGTCGAAGATAAGTTCCATGTCCTCGAGGCGAACGCCACTAGTTTCAGGGTAAAGGAAGTATACTAAGACGAGTTAGTTATAAGCTGGCTTCATCGTGCAGCCGGGGGAGAATGATAACTTACCGACAACAAAACTGCAGGCACAGAAAAATGCATGCATGAGGTAGAGTCTCCAGTGGATGGCCTCCTGTAGCACAGGAGTAAGCTCTCCAACAAGCCAATTGAATGCCCAGTTCGTTGCGGTACTCAGACTTGCACCCTTTGCACGGATGCTGAGTGGAAGGATCTCTGGAGGGTACAACCATGGGATGGGACCCCACGAGAACCCAAAGGCAGCATTGTAAACCATGACAGATATGACAGTCAGGGCTGGAGTGTAGGATATATTGATATGGATGAAGTAGGCCATGGCAGAGAGGGATATGATCATCAATATAGCACCCCATAAGAGAATTGGTCGGCGACCCCATCTATCAACGAGATACCATGGGGGGATTGTGGAGAGCAGGTAGGTAATGCCATTGATTCCGGTCATCAAGATGGCGTCACGGCCAACCCAGCCGGCGGATTCGAACACAAGGGGAGCATAGTATGAGATGACGTTGATACCATTGAGCTGAGCAAAGGCCTGAGCAGACATTGCAATAAAGACACGCCTGTAGTAACGCTTGAACATGTCTTTGTATGTCCGCTCGCCTTCTTGTCGTGTGACGAGAACATTGGTCTTGATCTCCCGGTACTCCTGTCTAGCTTTGTCGTTGTGAAGGTCGCCCTTACCATACAGGTTGGCGATGACGACCATACCCTCTTCATCATGATCATGGTCCAAAAGCCACCTGTTCCACAAATAGTTAGACTAACAGACTGTGCGACTTAAAAAAAAAAAGGGGGAAAAGGAAAAGAAAAGACATCAAGACATACCGAGGAGATTCACAGATAATCAAGCTTCCGAAGCCGAGGAGTGCTCCCATAACACATTGGAGGAATAGTGGTAGGCGCCAAGAAAAGTCGCTCTGGATGTAGCTGCAAAAGTAGTCAACCCAGACACTGGCGGCGTACCCACAAATATTCCCCGTAAACTCAATACACGCGAGTTGACCCCGATTGTGAGGTGGAGAGATCTCAGATTGATAAACAGGAACGATCGTGGAGAGGGCACCAACACCAAGACCAGCTACGATACGGCCTACGAGCATCATAGGAATTCCCGTAGCAAATGTCTGGAAGGCACCACCGACAAAGAAGACCATGGAACCGTAGAGAATAGTTCGTCGACGACCGATTATGTCACCGATTTTCCCTACGAGGAGTGAGGATATAAACGCTCCCACTTCGAGAATGGCTACCATGGTGCCGATCTCTGCACGAGTCGGCTGGTTGAAATAGTCTTTAAAATATTGACCCCTACGCTTGTCAGTTGACTTTGATACTTGAGTGGGAGAGGGGCATGACAGTGGACATACGTAATAATGCCGGACATAACGCCTTGATCATATCCAAATAGAAAGACGCCTAACGACACGAAAATGCTAGTAAAATACCTTCATTTCTGTCAGTACTGTTTTTCCAACATGGTAGTAGTAACCAGTAGTAATAAAACAAAGGGGAAGGACGTACAATAACGGCTTCCCAACGAGGCCGTGGGTTTTGGCCCTGCCATCCCGGGGCGACATGATGGAAGCCAGGAGCCTCTCAACTCTCGAAATGGTTCTGGGGCCCGGCTCAGGGATTCGGATGGCCTCCTTCAGGTCTCCGTTGTCGACGAACGGCGTATGCTCCTCCCCAGCTTCGTCCTCCTCGTAGCGAACCCGTTTTGGCTGAGCTGCGGATGACGAATTCGGTCGACCTGACTTCCCAAATACCTGAAGGTCGAGGGACCCTCGCAGCCGAAGACGTAAGGGGTCCTTCTCGTCGGCGAGTTGGTCTGCGATGTCACCAGAATCCGACCAGACGGAAAAGTTGGACTCTGACGGGGTGGGAGACGGGGTCCGCCGGCTGCCTGGTTTGTCACGATCGGCGTCGAGGAGAGATGAGGACTGTTCAGACGAGGGTCGGGATGCCTGTATCGACTGCAGAGGTATGGAAGCGGAGGAGGTCGAGGGTTTGAGTGATGGAGGAATCGTGGCGGTTTAAGACCAGGGCTTGCCCGAGGCAGCCCTACGACTCCGGCTAAAAGGTAAAAGACTGAATTACGGAGTAAAGGGCGTTATGTAACACGGCGGAGACGACAGAGCGGAGGTCAGATCAGGTCAGGGGGGGCGGCTCTGCAGTTCGATGTGGGCATGGAGATGGGAACCCGTTGGTGGTTGATGACAATGAGGGTTGGAGGTGCATCCGATGACTGAAGGGAAAAGGAAAGCAGAGAAGGGCGAGGCGAGCGTGATCGCTTTTGGCCCAGGTGTTCCACTCTGGGCTTGTCAGGCTGGGGCTGAGACACTGTGGTTGGCTACAAGGGGACGCTGGATGCTCGCCAACTGGCGGATTGACTCGAGTGCTTGGTTCGCTTGGATGCCCTGGGAGTGACTCTGCGGTGATGGTGCTGGCGCTGCGTCTGCTAGGAGGTTGTTGGTCCTTTTTTTGCGATTGCTCTCGTTTTCCGCTTCTGGGGATGGGAGGATGACGAGGTCATGTGTTGCTTAGTCATCCCGCTGACTCCACATAGCGGGAAGGGACCGTGAGTGGCACGTGATGTGTTATTGCATTTCCTCTTTGGGGGGGACGTCGACGTCAGACATCAACGTCGGCAGAGACGGACGAGATGGACGAGATGGAACACATCGGAAGAAGAAGAAGAAGAGTGGAAGAAGCGACGAAACGAGGATGTGAAGATAGGGAGAGGCGAGAGGGAGAGCATGGGCAGAGGAACGAGGATGAAGACTTTAGACCACCAGACCAGACCTTGCCTGCCTGACCGATCTGGTAAGAAGTCACCTTACACGCCATGGCCCCGGAAGACGAAATGACGGCTCAGTAGTCTCGCAGCTGAAGATCATTGCCCTTGACCACCGACAGCCAGAATATCGTTCACGTTCTGCATGATGAAAACAGCGCCAAAGCTCACGACTGGTTGAGCCTATGGTTACCGTTGTCCTGGGATGGGCCAGGTGGCTGCAAACCATCGGGCTTATCCCGTAGATAATGACAATCCAGTACAAAAAAGATGGCCGAATCCAACAGACATCCTCCCCTGGTGTATACAGACCACGGGCTAATATCGGTGGATTAATAGCCTATTGCCACTGTCGGGCTTCCCTTGAATGCATGGCTGGAAACAGAAGAACTCCGCAATGTTTTGCTGGAGGAAATACGTACATCTCCATGTGTGCGGGCCTCTCCGTCGATTAACCCAGCCGTTTAGTCGATCGGATATGTACCCACACTGACGTTATGTCTAACATGTACGACTTTGGCGTCCTCGAATGATATTCTAACTATTGGACCCCTCAAGGGGCCATTTTCGTCTAGTTAACCTGCTTTGTCATGACGTACAGAAGATGGAGCAGATGGCGAGGATGTTACCACTATTAACAATTAAGTCAAGGATCCCGCGTCAGCTAAAGAGTTAACTCGTCGATTAATTAATTAACTATGCCAAAGTTTCCCGTCATGCAGTGTCTCCAGCGAAATGCCGAGGTCCATCCCATTCACACCTGGCGCTGGGAGAAGAAGAGAGGTTTGGTCGTTACATCACTGGCATGCGCCCAATTCTCTAGCCATGGGACATCGCATCTATAACTAGCCCTACATCATCATAAAGCAGAATGACAACCACCTAAAGCGGCTGCATGATGAGCTGCGTAGTTGCTCACCAGCAGTCATAATGAGTCAACCTGATGGAACCGCCAAAGTTTGCCTCCCATAGTTTATTTAGGCGACCTACATAAACATGTAGAGTTCTCTGGAGCAAATTCATCGACTCAGATATCAATCCAATTCTCCTAATTACCAGTCCGATAGTTGCATGTACGCCGAGAAACCTACAAGAAACGAGAATTCTATTGCCCTACCGCCCACCATGTCTTCTAATTCACAGCCTATTGTCTTCTATGACATCGCAATGCGCCCGCCAGTGGAGAAGAATTGCTGCTCTCCAAACCCGTGGAAAGCTCGTCTGGCCCTCAATTTCAAGGCTGTCCCTTACATGACCAAATGGGTGCCTCTGCCTGACGTAGCCAAAGTGCGTAGTGGGCTCAAAGTGCCCGCTGTCCGCAAGTTTGCTGATGGGTCAGACTTCTACACATTGCCCATTATCCAGGACCCCGCCACCAACTCGGCTGTCGGCGACTCCTACGATATCGCAGTCTACCTGCAGAAAACCTACCCAGAATCCGGCGCTGGTGATCTCTTCCCGGATCAGAAACTCGACTACACTTTTACTCCTGATTCTGAGATTGCAGTGCCCCTCTCCGAGGTACCGCAGAGCGGTTTCATTGAATACGCCAAGTTCAACGTCAACGTCGACGCTGCGTTCAGCACACATGTGCAGCTCTCGACCCAAGAGTTCCCATTCGACCCAGCCACTGCTGAGATCAGTAAAGCTGAGTTTGTCCGCCGTGCAGGCGTTTTGTCCTGGGATGACTTTGCACTTGTCGGCGAGGCGCGGGAGAAGGTAAAAGAGGGGTTACGGAAAACGCTCGGTGAGCTCGCCAAGCTCTTCCTGAAGGACACCAGCGGACCCTTTATAATGGGAACGAGAGCTACCTATGCGGACTTGATCGTTGGCGGATGGTTGCGAATGATGCGCGCGACCTTGCCGTCGAGCGAGTGGGAGGAATTGAGAAGCTGGCATGACGGTGTATTTGCGAAGTTGCATGATGCCCTAGACGTATATGCAGAGGTCAAATAGGTGACAAGCAAGGGGATTCCTCGCATTTCGGGCAATGCTGACCATGAAAAGGATGATTAGCACTATCTATATGAATAATAGCTTGCTAAATATTAGAGCAAAGAACAATACGAGCGGCAGATATGCACAGATTGAGACTAGGGCTGAGTCAGTCAGCCTCGAGATCGAGCATGTATATAAACGGACGACCAAGCATGTAGATAATACCACCTTTCAGCCCCAAAAAAGTTCCTCATAGCAACAAATATGTCTTCAATGCAAAAGTTCATTCGCCTGCCATTCCGAGGCACTCTGCTTTCACAGGTTCGGGTCCAACGGCAGACCCCCGTCCTCCAAATACATCTTCTCCGGAGTTGCCGACCAACAGCAACATCAAAATTTTCTACATACCCAGCACGGTTTAATTCAGAAACCACCCGCGATGCATCGTCATCCGGGGCCGATTCCGATCCAAACAATGATCCTTATCGAACTCCACCCGTGAGTCTGGAATCCCTCGGTATTGGGAAGAATATGAAAATTGTCTTGCTCGTTGTACTCTCTGTCCTTGGAACTATTGAGACGTGGTTTTGGTGTAAGGCTATCTGGACTTGGTGGAAGGGAGACGAGAAGGACAAAAACGTTGAGCAAGGCTGCAAATGACGGTCCTTCAGGTGGTGATATCATTTGTACGATATTTGGGTTTTAGAGTTACGGCCCGTGTCTTGGCGTTTAAGGGCAAATTACACATCTCATCTCGATATGTCTTATTAGGAGAACTACGGAGTACTAATTCATAATTCAGAAATAGTCTACTCTATCTAGCAAAAGAGAGAGGGCATTTCATGAAAATCATATTAAGTATCTATTTGCTTGATATATGTCCATGAAATTTGCAAGATTTACATAGTGAGAGCACCTATTCGACCTCATCAAAAGCAGATCGAAGGCTCTAAATTAACCAGAACTTGCCCCGAACATGTCTAGAACCTGTCTCGTCCCTTCATATTCCAGAAGAAATTTGTTCCTGAAGCTCAGTGAAAAAGAAAAAGATCTATATGGAGTGTGGTATATAGTTAAAAAAAAAAAAAAAAAAAAGCGCTCAAAAATATACAAAAAAAGGAGAAAACCACCCAAGCCAAGATATCACGAGAATTATGGGTTTAAGTAAGGATAATATCGTATCCATCAAGTTGGATGTGCACAGCATCAGTGGGCACGCCATACTTGCGCCTGACAAGTTCGAAGATAATCAGGCCGGCACTGGTACTTGGAAGTTGGCGAAGGGTATTCATGAAGAACCCCCCATACAACCACGTTCGCCAACCACCTATCCGCCGTGCCTGGCGTTGGCATTTCTTGAATGTCTCCATATATGCATTGGCACGATGCTCCATCATCTCTCTACCTGAGCGAGAATGACGGACCCGTTTATCAAGGTGGTCTAGATTCCGGTAATAGATGTTTTGCACCAGGCTTAGCGGATGTAGAACGGCTTGCTGGAAGATGGTAGCCGTGATTCCAGCCAGCATGAGGAATGCGGGCTCCAGAGCATAATGCGGCTTGATCACAGGAATTTCACCGGGCTGAGTAGGCGAGGAAAGTTTTTGGATGGAGGTTGCCTGGAGAGAGCCATAGTATCCGGTGATAAAATGGTAATATCCTTGTGCCTTGACAGTTTCGAACAAGCTGAAGAACACTGCCGATCCAAGGCTGTCTTTCAGAAAGGACAGTGTCCAGCCAGAAAATACCCCCCGAGCACCCAGAGTTTTAAGTTTGTCCCAGCCATAATGCCATGCACTGCGATACTGGCCGTTTATCATATCGCTGGTCCTTGATCGGGCTTGTATGGCGTCCAGGGGTGCCGCGACAACAGATTGAATGGCACCTGCAGCGAAGCCCGCAAAGAAGGTGACGGGTGGCGATGGAGGTGGATAAACCCGCTTACCACCCATCAGTGTTGGTTCGTGCATAGCTCCAAGTATTTGCAGGTAGGAAGTATACAGTATAGCCCCGACCCTGTATATTGCATTAGAACATTACTCCGTCGCATCGGGTGGTTAACTAACCCAACATTCGCAATCAGAGGTGGAAGAACCTGGTACGGTATAAAGACCCAACCATGTGCCTGGACAGCATTTGCAAGAAGCCCAGGGGTAGTTGTCTTCCATGACCATCCTCCTGTTGTAGTTTGTGGTCCGATTGCTTTGGCTAGAGCCTATTCGCGACACTTCTTTAGCGGTGCGCATGCATGATCTGAAAAGTTAAAGTCATACCATATAGCTACACACATATATATATTATTAGCATTGGCCTAGACATATGTAGATACTGAGGAGCTACCCACTCAACCCTGGTGCGAAAGAACGCCTTCACCGGAGTTCTAAAGTAAAAAGCCACGGCTTGAGCACTTATGGCGCGCATTCCAGCGGCAGAAGCACCGGTAGCTGCATTTGTCCGGGGTTTTCGACGCCCCGTACCGTCGCCATCAGAATCATCGTTTCCTACTTTAGAATGGCTTGCTTTCAGTTGTGCCGGGCTATCGATGGGTACGGACATGGTCGTCGTGCAGGAGGGAGAGGATATCCATCGGCAGGGAGGGCGGCTCAAAGAGAGAACAGGCTTAAGACGAAAAGCATGATGGTCTATCCAAAGAGAATACGCTAAAATAAACCGGTCAAATGAGTAGAACCAACCCTCTCACCATCGTCATCTGCCTCTTCTTCTTCTTCTGCTGCTGCTTCGTATCTTCTTCTTGCTTTCGCCTTTTTTTTTGATGGATGACCTTCATGTGCAAACAGTGCAAACAGGCTCACCTTCAGGCTAACCAAAAGCGGTTAGATTGTAGACGCGCCTCACGTCGCTTTCTCTTTAAAGTGAAAAGAGCGAAAAGAAAGTTGAAAAGGTCGAAGACAGGCAGAGAGGCAAGAATATTGAGCATCCACCGCGCAGCTTGCTCACGCAGCTCTTCGACATCTCCCACAGGCTCACGGATGAGCCACCGACCCTCTTTTGCTTGGAGAGGGATAAGAAAAAGGAACAGTTCTACTTCTTTTTGATACCTCGTTCGCGGCTACTTTGGCTACCAAGCTCTAAAGCAAGCTCCTTAAAGCTCAGCCCGTATTCATATCACCAGTCCTCCTCGGAGGCACAACGAACAATCATGGGCGACGCTATCAAAATCGATGCTACGACCTTCTCAACCCGTCTTTCAAGCTTCTATTCGGCATGGAAGGCAGATAAGAGGTCGGCAAACCAGGTCTTTGGGGGCGCCTCGTCGATAGTTATCCTCATGGGCAAGACTGAAGACTCCAACTCATTCCAGAAGAACAATGCGATGCATGTGCGTATCCACGACCGCTTCGGGAGTCTAGAAGAAGGTTCTATTGCAATATTAGGATTATACTAACGGGCTTATCTATAGTTCTGGCTCCTCGGCTATGAGTTTCCGGCTACGCTTTTCCTATTCACCATGGAGGCAATGTATGTGGTGACTACAGCAAAGAAAGGTGTGTAAACACTTATTTTCTCCTTTGTTAAGTGGGGCTATGCTAACCGGTTGATTCTACTCCCAACAGCCAAACACCTCGAACCCCTTCAAGGCGGCAAAATTCCAGTTGAACTTTTGATAACCTCCCGCGATGCAGAACAAAAGACAAAGATTTTTGAGAAGTGTCTGGATATAATCAAAAATGCTGGGGTATGCTCCTTCGTCCATACGAACATTAGCCTGTCCATCAGGTCTAACTTGCGAATATAGAAAAAAGTCGGAACTCTGCCAAAGGATGCTTCTTCTGGTCCATTTGCTGAAGAATGGAAGCGGATGTTTGGAGATATTTCTAAAGATATTGAGGAAGTGGATATCAGCCCCGCCTTATCAGCTCACGCTTTCTCCGTAAAGGGCCCAGAGGAATTGGTCAGTAAAAAGTACCCTTGATAGGCTGTTATACAAATGACTAATCCATCTAATAGACATCAATGCGAAATGCTGCCAGGGCTTGTTCTGGTCTCATGTCTGAATATTTCGTGGATGAGATGTCAGAGCTCCTTGATGAAGAAAAGAAAATGAGCCATAAAACTCTCTCTGGCAAAATTGAGGCTAAAATCGATGATGCTAAGTTTTTCAATAAGTTGGCGAAATTGCCAACTGGTTTCGATGCTCAGCAAATCGATTGGGCTTATGGACCCGTTGTTCAGAGTGGCGGAAACTACGATCTCAGGTTCTCCGCAACGCCGGATGATAAAAACCTTTCTCCTGGTATCATCATCGCAGGATTTGGGATTCGTTACAAAACATACGCTGCAGCTATTGCACGAACATTTTTGGTGGATCCCAGCAAGTCACAAGAGGCCAACTATGGCTTCCTTCTTGCTATTTATGATGCAGTTGTGAAAGATATTCGGGATGGAACCGTTGTTAAAGACCTGTACAACAAGGCCTTGGGGATGATCAAGGCAAAGAAGCCAGAGCTTGAGAAGCACTTTGTGCGCAACATTGGTGCTGGAATTGGCATTGAGCTCCGTGATGCCAACATGCTCCTTAATGGAAAGAATACCAAGACTCTCAGAAGTGGCATGACGCTTTGTGTGTCCATTGGATTCACTGATGTCACAGACCCAGACCCCCAGGACAAGAAAAACGCAGTATATTCGATGGTAGTCACTGATACAATCCGCGTCGGTGAGAGTGGACCACTCGTTTTTACGAAGGATGCAGGAATCGACATGGACTCCGTCTCATTCTACTTTGGTGATGAGGAGGAAACTCAAAAGCCAAAAAAGAGTCAGGGCGAGAGCAACAGAAACAGCACTATTGTCAGCAAGAACATCATTCAGACAAAACTTCGAGCTGAACGTCCAACACAGGTCAGTGATGGTGCTGATGTACGTCGACGTGAGCACCAAAAGGAGCTACTTGCAAAGAAGAATAAGGAGGGTCTGGAGCGCTTCGCCGGAACCAAGGGAAACCAAAACGGTGTTGCACAGAAGACCTTCCAACGCTTCGAATCGTATAAACGAGATAGCCAGCTACCTTCTCGTGTTAAGGACTTGATCATTTATGTTGACCATAAAGCTGCATCAGTTATTGTTCCTATCCTGGGACGCCCAGTTCCATTCCATATTAACACTATCAAGAACGCTAGCAAGAGTGACGAAGGAGAATATGCCTATCTCCGCATCAACTTCTTGTCCCCTGGTCAGGGTGTTGGAAGGAAAGATGATCAGCCATTCGAGGACGCATCTGCACATTTCGTGCGAAACCTTACCCTTAGATCCAAAGACCACGATCGTTTTGCTCAGATTGCAAAGGATATAACTGAACTTAGGAAAAATGCTCTAAGGCGAGAGCAGGTGAAGAAACAGATGGAAGATGTTGTGGAGCAGGACAAGCTCATTGAAATAAGAAGTATGTCCCCTCATCGTCTTTCTATCATTTGATAGTTGGCATACTGACAATTTTCTTAGATCGCCGACCCATTAAGCTACCAGACGTCTACCTCCGCCCACAGCTGGATGGTAAACGTGTGCCTGGAGAAGTTGAAATCCACCAAAACGGCCTACGTTACCTGTCCCCTCTCAGAAGCGACAATGTTGACGTTCTGTTTAACAACGTCAAACATTTGTTTTTCCAACCGTGTCAACACGAATTGACAGTTATTATTCATGTCCATCTCAAGACACCAATTATGATTGGAAAGCGCACAACCAGGGATGTTCAATTCTACCGTGAGGCCACAGACATGCAATTCGACGAAACTGGCAACAGACGACGAAAGCACCGATATGGGGATGAAGAAGAATTTGAGGCTGAACAAGAAGAGAGAAGACGCAGAGCTGCTTTGGATAAAGAGTTCAAGGCCTTTGCAGAGAAGATCTCTGATGCCGGAAAGGACGAAGGCGTTGATGTTGATATCCCATTCAGAGAAATCGGTTTCACCGGTGTTCCTCACACTTACCGTTCCAATGTTTTGATCCAACCAACTACTGATGCAATTGCTCAACTAACTGAACCTCCTTTCCTTGCCCTGACATTGAGCGAAATTGAAGTTGCGCACTTGGAGAGAGTACAGGTAAGAACAACCCTAAACAAAAGCTGAAAATTTGGACACTAACATATGTATAGTTCGGCCTCAAAAATTTTGATCTCGTCTTCGTCTTCAAAGACTTCCATCGTCCACCAATGCACATCAACACCATTCCAATGGAGAATCTTGAAGGTGTCAAGGATTGGCTTGACTCCGTTGATATTCCTTTCAGCGAAGGTCCTCTCAACCTCAGCTGGGGTGCCATTATGAAGACTGTTACCAGCGATCCATATGGCTTCTTCCAGGACGGCGGCTGGTTATTCCTGGGCGGTGACTCCGACTCCGAGGGAGAGGATGAAGAAGAGGAGTCTGCCTTTGAGGTATCTGACTCCGAAATTGCTGCAGACGAAAGCTCAGAGGAGGAGAGTGGCTATGACGATGACGATGCTAGCGATGAAAACGAAGCTGCCAGTGAGGACGAGAGTGATGAGGGTGCTGACTGGGATGAATTGGAAAAGGAAGCTATTAGGAAAGACAAGGAGGCTGCTAGAGGAGGGCATGATGATGGAGACAAGCCAAGGAAGAGAAAGCGTTAAAAGCTTTCAAGTTCCACTACACCTTGCCCTTCCAGTGGTGCCCGGTCATGTTTATGCCCCCAAATTCTGTCTACGATTTATTTTCTTTTCCTTTGCAATATGTATTTTTGTTCTCTAATATTCTACTTGAACTCTGTAAAAACATTGGGACAGGAAAGGGCAAAAAGAGCTTTTCATTTTAGGCCATCGATACTTCAATGCTGACTTTTGGCTATACCTGTAGTAAACTGCGCTATTCCGATACTACCGCTTTCGTGGGAAAAGATATCAAGAACCGTACTGGTAGATGGCAAATGAAAACCCATCATAATCATACATGCATGAATGGACAATTTCGAAAGCTTTACAGGTACTACGGCTATATATACCTAAAAGGAAAAGCCATTGTATCCCCGTGAAGCTTACGAGACCACACCGTACTTGCTTTAATCATACGTGGATCGATCAAGGCGATAGAAAAACCTAGAGATAGTTAATTGAAGGAGTAAAAAACGCCAGAATAATCTCACATAGGGCGACACAACAGCCCAGCTAAGTTCATTCATTCCCTATCATATCCACCCTGGCGAACAAAAAGCAAAGAAAAGAAAACAATTGACACGGAAAAGGGGGGTGCAAACAGAAGAAGTGGTATAAAGTGAATTGAATCCAAAATCCAAGACAGTTTTTCTTTAAGCTTGAGGTATCAGGGCAGTGGTAAAACGGTAGCATGGCTGCTGCTTCTAAGATGGCAGGCTGAAAAAACAAGTAAAGAAATAACGAAAACAAAGGTAAGAGACATAACTGAGACGCCGATGAGTTTACATAAATACATAACAGCTTATAACATAGGTAGGAGCGTGGAGGGAGCAAGTAACGGGAATATCAGCTTAACCTCGTCTTCGGAAATTGAAGAACGATTTTGGTGTCGTTGATGCCCCTGTTGCTACACCTGTACCGTCATGTTCGCTGTTCCAAGTGAGGTAGCGATGATCACCGAGTTTTCTTTAAAAACGCTCGTTAGTCACGGACTAGAGTAAATAGGGGATAAGAACGGGGTAGTGTTGACATACCTTGGTTTTACCAAATGGACAAAGGTGAAGATTGTTCCGAGGACAATGCAGATTCCACCAACGACGACGTATGCAATTCCCAGGAATGGGTTCTTGCCACCCATCACGCTTCGTGTAGTGAGAACGATAGACTTGGTACCACCAAAGATATCGACTTTGAAGTCTGCTTGTTTGTTAGTGACAGGACGGCTTGGCAAATTGAAACATATCTCAGAAGATCAAACATACTGTCTTGGATATCAATCTGATAGGACCCAGCAAGCATTCGGTCACCATCATTTCGTCTGGCTAATTTGCTGAAAGTTGGTAGGCCGGCGGTACGCATCCAAACCTGCAATTCTTCCCACTCCTGAACATTTGGTGGCGGGTTCTTCTCCGTGTATCCGTCTGGGTATCTCTTTATCCAGTTCGGGGGCGGCGAGACTTGGTCGTAGGAGTATTTCGTGGGCTTGTAAAGGTCCTTATCGGACGACCAGGAGATGCCCTTGTTAGTCATTGGGTAGGTCTGGTTTCCGTCATTACCGCCGCCAATACGTCTGGGTTCCAATATCGTATCATTAAACACGGAGTTCGCAATCAGGCCGCATGGATAGTATGCCTTGCCCTTGGGGTCAAGCCTTAGAGGGTCGCAAGTGCCAGTTCCAATCGTGGCGTTTGGTACGGCAACACCTTTCAGCTGGTCCAGATCCAGAGATTTGACGTATCGGCGGTGGTTTTGGTAGAAGTTCGTAAGGCGGTAGTAGAGGTATACTGGCGCGCCGATGTCATTCGGTATGTCGAAAATGAGGGAGCAGACGGTTGTATTGATGTGCACGCCATTGTCAAGCGTGACGTCGACATCGTCATTCTTATACCACTGATAGGGGGTATCGCCCTTCGACTGTGTTTTAAACGAGGCTCGAACGTTGGCCCTGGCATCTTTGGCATTGTCCTTGCCAACAGGTGCGTCTTTGCAATTGGAGTAATCGAATATTAACTCTTCGACCTGTGCTTGTGTCAATACTGTGATCCCTGGTATGCGGTCGCAAATGGCAAACATACCTGCGAACTAGCATATATCAACAATCCTCCTATCGGCGCGAATATGATGCCCATGATGAAGAAGAGCGGCAGAACGGTTTTGGGGGTTAAAATTGGCCTATAGACACGGCATGCGTAAGTTCCACTGCTTTAGAATACCGCTCCTCTCCCGTTGTTCGTTCCTTGTGATCAGAAAAACCACTTACTGCCATGCTTTCAATCGCTGCTGACGAAAAGCCGTATCTGTAAAGCATCAAGCCCGTGGCCGCGCGCATCCGGTCAGCCCATCCTACTCCTCATTTCACAAATATAAAACAACAAAGAGATGTTGCTATGGTTATAACGCACTCGCGGGCCTTCTGCTCTTCTGTTTCTTCTCATTCTTGTGAATATTTGGATCCTGCGCCTCGAGCGAGTCCGTATGCGTTAGAGTCGGCGCCATCACGGCCGCTTTGGACTATACGCCACGTCGAGAAATTTGTAGCCTCCGTCGAGGAGTCGAGATATCGTTCTTTTTCGTCAAAAGCCGGGCTGTAGGCAGCTTAACAGTAGTTGTCAACACGTCCTTTTACCCCCTATTCCGTCTCCTTTTCGATGGTCGTCGTCGCAGCTGGCTTTTGTTGAATCGTCCGCCTTGCAGTCGCTCCAAAGGTTTGTTCCAAAGGGGCGCCGCACTAAGGGAAGGGAGGACGAACCCGGCCATGTTTGCACTGTTTGCATCCACATGCCCAGTCACTGCTAAGCCTTGGATTACGTGTGTAAGTTGCTTATGTAATCCCGAGGTTATATCTATTAATAGACTCACTCCAGGGCGAAGTTCCTTGAAGGCGAGACAGAACGAGGCGATTCGACGAGGCTAGAATTGAGTCTGTGGAAGGATGGGAAAAAGTCTGTGGCTGCGTATGTAGGTTTATGGGGTAGATGCTGCGCCGTTTAATCGCCGTTTTCAAGTGGTATTTTTTCTGCATCGCAGATCAATCATTGCATCTCTGCATGTACTTTATACAGGAGGGACGGGTTATGCAAAAATGCCCCGGCTGTCAATGGCATAATTGACTCTTCGGTGATCAGCATTGTTGTTGTTGGGAAGGGTTAATAGATTAATCCAATCTAGAATGCGCCGCTTGTGTTTATTGATTGTGTGTATTGCATGGAGAATTGTATTATTATATGGAGCAAACAGTTTAACAATGCAATGCCCTAGATAATGACCTGAAGAGGAGGAAGAAGAAGGAAATATGAAAAGTTATGTCAAATGAAAGGGAAATAGTAATTCTTGTCTTGTCTTGTCTTGCTTGCTTGCTATGTGATGATAACTCGATGGATAATTGATAAAACAAAACGCGAGAAAGGGGGGTGAAAAACAAAGGGGTAAAAAGGCAAGAAAAGCAAATAGCAACCACCCAATACCAGACCACCGATCCGATTCCCGTATCTTCCTCCCAATGAGAATGATATGATGCTAGTTCCCCGTTTGCCATTGCAATGCGTGTGTTAAAAGAAGTGCGAAAAATAAAAACAAGGAACAACGTGGTATTCTGTGCTGTAAGTGCTGTGCTGGAAAGAAGTAGAGCCGACGGCCAAAGCAACAGGAAAGATGGCTACATGATGTTAAACGAAAACCCCCTGGCATGAATTGGCCAGACATGAGGATCACAGTCAAGGAGATAAGAAAAGCAGGGACGCCATGAGAATGAAGATGAGACAAGCCGACGACCCGGTGTGGTGGCTAGTTTCATCGACGTTGGTATCTCGACACTGGAGGCTGTTGTTGCGTAGCCTCGAGCGCACACGAAGAGTGGCACGCAGTTGTCGTCGTCGATGTAAGGTTGGTTAAGGTCGTCGGAGCAAGGTGGGTCGGGGAAACGTTAGTCCAGCTAAGGCCATCCCCCCAGAGCCGCACACCGGGTCAAGAAGGAAAAGAGAAAAAAACTTTAACGCAACATCTCATCTTCATCTTCGACCTGCGTATCGCGAATAAAAAGCAAGGAGAACACAGGCAAGCCAAACGCCGTTGGGTCATGATTGGAAGTCATTCTGGTATTAAAAGGGGAATAAGTGCAGGATGAAGAAAGCGAAGAACGGGCAATAAAGGGCGCTGTCGCCGGGTCGTGAAATAGTAAGTAGCAAAAACGCGCGATGAATGAATGGGGGTATTGGATGTGTTCAATTTCGTGTCTCAAAACCGATCAAAATGCTGAATAGGAAGCAAAACAAATAGGCCGAATGAGTCAGAGGTCAATCTGAAGAAAGTGGCAAGCAAGTCAAGTCCAAGTTCGTTATGTCATTGCTGTTGCAATTGCTGTTGCGCGCCTTAGACGTACTGGCGGAAATGCTCTTCGGCCAACCACCCAACTCTCTCGTATGCGGTCCAGAGCTTGCTGGCCTTGTTGACGTCAATCTTACAGGCCTGCTGAGCGTCGGTTTTGCGGAACTCTTTGCCGGCTCTCAAAGCGTTGACTCTTGCCTCAAAGATGCGACGCTTACTGGCGAGGTAGCTGGCACAGGAGAGACGTAGAGTAGAAGCAAGGCTGATCTCAGCGGGATCGAGAGCGTCGCGGTCTGGGTCTGCCGAGAGGTCGAGCAATTGACCCTTCCAGTCGGCCTTGAGGCCCTTGGTGTTGCCGCGGAGAGTCTCAATTGGTGGACAGAAGTTGGGCAGCATGCGGTAGTCTGTCTCATCACGGTTGGCGCCGATTACACGGGTCGGCTTGGGCAGAGGATCGAATGAGTCCCGGGCTTTGGTCTTGGGGGTTGACTTGGGGCTGCGTCTGGCCCGTGGCGGACGAACAGGCCTGGATACCTCGTTGGAAGATGGAGAAGAGCTGCTGCTAGGCCTACGTCTCGTTGCAGGAGCAGGGGCCAAGGTCTTGAGTTTCGTTTGGGTTGATGGCCGTGCAATGGGTCGATATTGTTTCATCTCGGACATCTGGCGGTCTAAGCGGGCACGCTCGTCCCTGGCATATGCTGCTGGGTTTGAATTGTACTGGGTGGTGACCCATGACCAGAAGTAGAGATACTCTCGACGGCTGGGCAGGTTTTCCTTGGAGACCTTGAGTTTGTATGAGCTGGCGGCGATGTGCTGGTCGATATCTGCAACTGTGGCCTCGTCTGAAGCGAAGAGTGGCTCATCATTGGGGATGGCGGTAGCACTCTCGTCTGAGCGAGGGAAGAGGACGGGATCCCGGTTACTGATGCTGCTGCCGACCGTGCCACCCTGTCTGTCAACCGGCTCATCATCGTTTGTTCGCTGCTTCTTGCTCTCGACATAAGGTGTGACGGGTGGCGATGGCAGATCCATCATCTCGGACTGCTTTCTTTTGCGATCGTCTGAGATTGGAGGTAGTTTGTTATCTCTGTCGAAGGAGGATTGCTGTGGAACGGAGGGAGAGAGGGTTCGGCTGAAGGAGTCGTGGGGCTTTGCCTCTGGAGGAGACATCAGGCTGGCGACAGAGGGTAAGCGATTCATGTTGTGCATGCCCTTGTTCTGCATGCGTCGATTCGGTTGCTGCCTGCGTATGGTTTCTGATTGAATGGTGATGCTGTCTAGTTCGACTCGTTTATATTCGATGGTATGTCTGCTGATGGGATGGCGGACGACGATGGATGGATGGAAGACGGTTGATGGAGGAACGACGGAGAGATGCGCAAGTGATGGAGAGAGAGAGAGAGAGAGAGAGAGAGCGAGATGTAGATTATATTATATGCTCCTCCTCCCCCCAACGGTCAGATGGACGGCAGCCCGACCCAGGGCAGGTGGAAGTCAATGGAAAAGGTTTGCTTGGCAGTGACGGAAGGCGAGGATTTGTCAGATGGCACTAGTCCTCTTTCGGACGGGTCTCGTGTGGTCGTGGCGAGGGCGTTACGGGGATAAGCTGGCTGTAAAGTCCGGGCCTGCGCACTCTCGCTCTTTGGACGATGAACTGAGCAGCAGCAGGCGAGAGGAAGAAGAAGAAGAAGACTGGGGAGAAAAAAGAGGAGGCTAAGCGGCAGACGGTGCGAGGGAGACGGAGAACGGAGACTTTATAAGCTGGGACTTCTGTCGACCCAGCGAGTGACCAGTGACTGGTGACCTTTGATGAAGATGACTGATGACTGGGTGGGGAGCGCAGCGCAGCGCGCAGGCGAAGGCCGCCGTATTGCAAAATTACAAGGGCGCTGTATTTGCAATACAGAGGCTTAGCCTCCTTTCTTTGCTTTTTCCGTGACGAACACAGGTAAAATAACAGAAAGCAGACAGACAGAGGGAGAGAGACACAGTCTTGCTTCTGTTGTCTTCGGAAGAGATGGGAAAGTTGCTTCTTTTGTCGTTCGCCGGTCGTGGGAGATGGGTTCGTGTTTGCTCAGCGGGAGAGCAGCGGGTGAATTGGCTGGGAGTTTGCGGGTTTGATCAGACGGTCGCGCGGTAAGTTGTAGAAAGGCTGTTTTTCCTTGCTGCCTAGCCGAGGGGACTGAAGGCAACAGAAGACGGTGAGTCAACTGGGGAGAGAGCGGTACGGTGGGCGAGAAGGTGAGGAAGAGGAAGAGGAAAAGGAGAAGGGAAGAAAGTTGGCTGGTTTAAATAGCCGGTAGAGGAGCCCTTTATGGTTATTGAAGCAAACCATGGATTGAATCCCCTGATTACTCTCATTTACTGGTTCTATGACACCATTGACCTGTCCCTGTCCTGTGTGCTCTGTATATTCTTATTATTATTCTTGCTTATTATCCGTAATAGTAAATAATCTGGATGGGATGGCATAGCATAACTAGTTCGAACGAGCTACCACTACGACGGTCCCAGGCGGCTAAATCGCAACTCATCACCAACCTCTCACTGGCCCGTCTGCATGCTAACACTGCCTAAAAACAGGCAGGAAAAAGAAAAGAGAGGAGCAATCCCCCAGACGGAACGCCATACTCCGGCCGGCCGTACCATTAACAGGCAGACTAACATACAAGGCAGAGCGAAGAGGAATCAGCAGAACTAGGCTACCGTCAATTTCGCTAGTGTTTGCACTTCCCCCTCTTGTTGCACTCTTGTAACCAATCTGTCTGGGGGGGTGGGTGGAATGTGTTGTTGTGGCCTGATTGATCAATTGAACCAAGCCAGCCAGCCATTGACTCTGCCCATTGACGTCAATGACTTGACTCCTCCCTGACTGCCCATTGACTGCCCTATTTTCTCCTTCCCTTTGTGCTGGGCTTCAATGCGCAACTAATGAAACTCCCATTTTTTTTTTTCATTTTTCAGCAAAATAAAAAGGGATAATAGTTGTAAAGCGAAGCAGAGTAACAGTAACACGCTGGCCACCCCTGAGACTCTTATACACACACACACACACTTACAAAAAAGGAATGATAAAAAAAAAAGGGCGCCCCCTGTCAAATGTCTTATTGTCCCGTTGGTCGACCCACACCCGCCTGTTTTCTTTTATTTTTTTTGCTTCAGCTGGAAGGGGAGCCTAGCCTGCGAATGCGGCTGACGGGGGTTGTGTTGTGGTTATCCAGCAGCCTGCTTGGCCGTGGGCTTATCATCGATCACAGGCCATCCGCCTCTTACTTCGTTTGTTTCGTCGCAATCGATTTCAGGCAGCCGTATCTGGCCAATATATGTACCCCGTAGACGGTCAATTGGACAGTGGAGGAGATCAACCCAACAGGAATTTAAGCACTGTACTGTATGATGGGGATCGGCCATCTTCCTCCTCCTCCTCCTCTCTCCCCCATCCTTCCGACCCCATGTCAGTCACAAGCCGGTGGAGAATGACTTGATAAGCGAATTAACTTTCGCCCTTATCGGTCAGACCTTCATCACGAAGGTGAGGAGGACGGAGTAAATATAACTCTATATGGAGTTAGAGTAAGATAATAACATCTCAACCCATCGGCAGTTTAGTTGAGTTGGTTAGTCGGTTTCTCTCCCTGCTTGGCCCCCTTTTTCTCCTCTTTTTTTTACTGCTGGCCCTCATCCTTTCTCCCTGGCTGCTGTGTGGGTAAGGAAAGATGGAAGGGATGTCGCAGGTAATATTAGAGAGAATCCATCGAGACCTGACTGCTGCCCAACGAGAGAGAGAAAAAAAAAAAAAAAAAAAAAAGAGCGGACTCCATCTTCAATTGACTCTCAGAATAATCGTCATCTCGTCGTCGTCCATCGATCGCCAGGCTACCAAGTATCTCTCGCTCGACTGCCGTCCAACGGTTCTGCTCTCTCGCCATCATGGCTGACCCGACCGTGTGATGTGCTCGTCGCCTCTTTCTCGTCTCGACCGCCCTTCGGAATCGTCATCTCGCTGCCATTATTGGCCAGGCTGCCTTGGGGGGGCGCACAGAAGAGAGAGGCCAGAGTTTCCATGCATGCATGCGCCCGCCCCGCAGCGAACATGTACACAGAGTCACTCTCTCTATCTCTCGCTCTATCTCTCGCTCTCTCCTCTCTTGTCTCGTCAACACTCTCAAATCATCGCTTCTTTGCTTTTTCCCCGCTGTCTCGTTTCTTTTTCGCCGTCTTCTTGTCTCTCGCTCACTGTCTGTTCCTCTGTCTGCAGAAGGTCCTTTTCGCAACTGGAACCGTGGAAACGCGTTTGTAATTTACCGTATCGTCTAATACAGTTCCACGTGACTCATCAGCAGAGAACAGAAAAGTAAACCCAAAAAAGAGAAGAAAAACAACGTCATTGACTTGTTGTGGCTGAAAAAAAAAAAAAACTTGTTGAAATTCCATCGCAAGTCAATAATGGATGACAATAACAGTCGTCATCCAGGGCGAAGGACGCAAGCGGCGTCCGGCTCTCCCATCGCTGTCCCCTTTTCTTTCGCTCCTGGACTTATCTGGCATGGCCCGAGTTACAGGTTGAGTTTTGCGGGGTGCATCAGGAAACAAAAAGGAAAGGCTCCAAGAAAAAGGAATATAGTAAAAAAAAAAGGAGCGGACCATCCCTAGTGCGCTTTCGTCCATCCTGCTCGCCCCCCCTGGAAGCGGCCACCTTATTTCGTTTTGGGTTATCGATAACAGATAAGCAAGCTGCTTATCGATAACTAACTAACATCGCCAGTTGACGACTTCACTTCTACACGACGTCGTCCTTGACACAG
Source organism: Trichophyton schoenleinii (assembly GCA_018357685.1). Classification (NCBI taxonomy): domain Eukaryota; kingdom Fungi; phylum Ascomycota; class Eurotiomycetes; order Onygenales; family Arthrodermataceae; genus Trichophyton; species Trichophyton schoenleinii. Next base: position 5,134,453 of record WOFF01000002.1, read on the forward strand.
CCGAGTGCAGAAGCTGAAACACACAAGAGAGAACAAACGAACAGCAATGGCCGTGATCATGGAGACGATGACTAGATACCTGAATAATCGCTCTACATACGCCCTCTCTGACTACTCCTGCCGTCTAATCACCTACATTGAGAAGACCAGCGTAGGCTCATGATGAATAACGACATAACATGGCTTCTACCCGGCGAGCTATAAAGCATGTCACTTCTTCAATTCCATCTCTGTGATCAACTCTTGTCTAAACAGGAAGCCGTGAGCAGCAAAAAAGGACGAAGATCAATTCAGAAGATGCATCTCTTCTCTCTTCTAGTTCTGTCAATGGCAGCTGTGGGACTCGCAAGGCCTAGGCCAGGTGATCCAGAGAATACAGGAGAGACTACAGTCTATAGAGGACCGGTATGATGCTCGTCTAGTTGATCAGTCATAGTCTGAAAGGATCTAACACTCTACGCTAGACACCCTTCGCTACACTGCACGCAGGTCAGATAAACTGTGCTGGAGGCAACCTCAACCTGATACCCTTCGGTGAAAGTGACTCGGAGTGTACTGTTTTCAGTACCAAACCTGGTAATAATAAGTGAGTACAGGGCGTATATATAAGGTCAGCTGTTATATATACCTATACTAACAAAATATTTAACAGTGTCGATTCCCTCTCCACCAGCATTGACATGACCTGCATAACCTATAAGTATATCACCTCCCTTGTACCTCCACATGTTACATTCAACTAACAGGTCAAAAAGCGATGACAATTGCGAAGAGAAAATGGACACGCTTATCATGAGGCCTTCCTCCTGTTGGAACTTCTCAAACTCCGTCAAGTCGTTCAAGTGCTTCATCTAAGTACGGCTTATAACCTAGCAACGACATTGTTCCTTACTAGCTGTATCTATATCACATTACTCCTCCTTTTTTCAGAGACAAGCAAGTTTATCTATTCGTCAATGCTATCAATCAAGATTGTGCACCCCCCCGTGATAAAAATAGAGGGCGGCTGTGACACCCTATTCCACGTTTGTTTCTCTCCGTTCTTGAACCGGGCACAAGGCGAGCTTGTACTCTGTACCGGCGCTAAGCTGCAGTGCAAGGATCCCTCTGACTAGACCATGATCTACGAACCGCAGCCAGCGCAGGCCAGGCCAGGGAAGGGGGAGAGAGGAGGGGGGCTGTACTAAGACTGTTTCTCGCTCACTCAATTCCTATATGCCATGCCTACTCCGCCTGCCAACCGACATAGCCTTGCGCATCTTCGTCTCTCCGCTTACTACTAGTTATGGCGCTCAGTCGGGTAAAATCTATCTGCCTGCCTGGTGAAATAACTAGTTAGTTAGCCACTTCACATGTCCTGGCATATTCTCTCCTCATGCTGGCAGCGACCATTGACTAATCACATGAACCCGTACAACATACATGCACACCTTGTTCCTGATCCAAGATTCCAGATTCCAGCTCTCATCACGTCTCACAGCAACCCAAGTCGCAAAAAAGCAAATAACACATCCCCTTGACTTACTCTATCCCCCCCCCCCCCCCCCCCCCCCCACCACCCTTCATCATCCAGGCAGTCCCGCCAGCCAATAATGGCATCCCAAGGGACCGCTTGTTCGCTACTCGCCGTCTCGTGAATGAGTCAGGCGCTAGGCTGATCCCCTCACCTTCAACTCTTTCTGTGCCTCCCGAACGAGACATCGAAGTGTCAGTCGGACTCGCCCGCCCCGGCAAGACTCCGCATGGACAGTCGAGATTAACTCGATGGTACGACGGCATACGGGCGCGGATGACCATGACGATAACTCGCGCCATCACCGCACTCTCAAGTTAGGGGGACGGGGAGTAGTATCCGCAAGCTATCTACCAACTACAACAACAGCAATCTAACAAACTAGTAAGTTATTTATGCGGATGGGCCATGGTTGGTGGCGTATCAGTCGCATCACGCATCCACGCTCGAACCCAGGGGGCCCATCCATCCACCCATCTTCCCCTCTGCAGTTGTTTGGTTTCTCCGTTTGTATTGGCTGTTCCTGCTCTCATAGATAAGTCGATACTAAAGATACCAGGCGTTTTGCAAAAATAACGGACCAAAAGACAACAAGGTCGAAACGCTCTGATGGCCGTAAGTAACAAACAGGACCGGCAACTGGTCAACTGAACTCTATCACTCATCCTGAGTCACGCCAGAAGAAACCGAATTGCTTGCTCTGCTTCCAATGTTCCCCATTATCAAGTCAATCGTAAGTTAATATCGTTTGATGCTGCCTAACTGATGAACTAATCAGTCGACCAAGGGAGCAGGTCGTTTCGTCCGGTATTACCGGAGCCCAGCGAATCGCGTCCAAGGCAGACGTCATCTCGCAGCTGCTAGTTAACTAACAAGAAGGAACAAGGACGGACGATGGACTTATGGGTTCCTGCGAAGGTGGCTTGTCAGTCCCGACTGGGCTTCTCGATGGATCGAGGCTTGCCCGTATGCTCGGGGATAAGAACGCGCAATGGCGATAAAGGTTGCTCCGGCAGTCGGGCCAGTTTTGTCTTAATTACTTAGTTACAGTCCGATGCGCCGCAATTCTTTCCTTCAATTCCATCACATTCCACCAGGCACTCTCACTCGCATTTTGTCATTTCACTCGACGCAAAAGCTGACGCTTCAATTGAGAAAATTGCTGCCTATCGGACGGAATTTGTCATCAGCCCGATCGAATGTTCCTAAGAGTTCGTCCGGGTGGTGTGAGTCAATTGGGCCTCGGAGTCTCCTTGGGCCTGACGTTTGCAGGCAAGGGGGGAGAGCCGGAGAGGAGGGGGAATCGCCTTCAGCGCACTTTGACTAAAAATGAAACAAAAAGTATTTCAAATTGACAGGTGGCGCATCTTCAAGGCAGACACGATTCTTAAACCTGGCTTACTTCCAAAGAGGGAGAATTAATTTTTTTTTTTTTCTCAACTTGTCACGGTCTGGGCTGGACTTGGACCGGGATGTTCTGGGCTGATGTATAGTAAGTGAGCAGTAATATAAGCACAGGATTCCATTTAGTTATTCCTGAAAATTGAAATACCCGGAGAGAGCCAAGGGAGGAGGGTGGGGATGATATTCCATTCATTAGGTATTTTATAATCTATTTATTATACATGGCGACTGCAGTGGGAATTTTTTTCCAGGCTACGATAGCCCAATTGCAGTTCTGACTTGCCTCATCGTAATCGCTGCGTTGGCAGAGGCTTCTTCTGCCCCCTTACGAGCCACCATTCCCAAATAGCTTTCTTTGTCTGATGAGCCAGACGACGCCACTTTTGCGTCTTCCTCCATGATTTCAACATACCGTTCTCGAATTGAGCCTAACATCTCAATCAACTTGGAGGATAGATCCTGCTTGAGCGCCTTGAAGCTGCTGTTCTCATACTCCAATGCTATTTCAGTCGGGCTCCGTCCGGTGGTGCCTGAGGGGCCAGACGTCAGGGCCTCGGCATGGCTGAACATTTCAAGCAGGTTGGAGACACCTGGCCTTTTCTCGGGGTCGTATGTGATGGTTGAACCTGCATCCGTCAGTGCCAGACGGATCTTGTGGTGGATCTCCATTGGCGTATCGGTGACGAGGATTCTGGACCTGATGTCTGCGTCGGATTTCGACATCTTCTGCTTTGGATTCTTCAGTGACATCACTCGTTTGGCGGGTGCTGTATTGTCGTAAATTAGCATTCCTGTGCGAATAGGTAAATCCTAGGGTGAAAAAAAAAACTTACATATCATTGCTTCCGGAACAGTAAGAACGGGCCCGTGTAAGTGATTGAAACCATTGGCCACTTCGCGCGCAAATTCAATATGCTGCTTCTGATCTTCCCCTACGGGTATGTAGTTTGCCCTATTCTCCCAGTCAATGGTCAATTGCTATCTTCTCTCAAGAAATTAAACGGTATATTGAGGTGCGCACCGGTGGACAAGCACATCAGCAGCTTGTAGAACAGGGTATGAGAAGAGACCGAGCTTCAGTCGATTCCGCGCAGCGAGATCGAATTTCGCATTCTCGGGTAGATTCAATTTACTCTGTCATGGAAAGGACGTTAGATCTCCCACCCATCACAGATTAGGGAGTCCTTACTTACCTTCCACTGTGTCATCCTCGATAGATATCCTGTCGATGCGTTTACGCTTAATATCCACATCAATTCCGAATGCGCCGGCACCTATACCCTCCCCAAACAGCACATTATCAGCAACATTCTTCCGAAAGGAGTTTCCAATTAATTATCACACGAACATCGGATTGGTAGAACAACGTAGCCCTCTCTGGCTTTATTCCTATTGCCAACAGCACGGCGAGAGCTTCCTTCCGCCATCGTCGCAAGTCCTCTGCAGGTTTCGGCAATGTGAGCGCATGTAGGTCGACGATCGAATATATCAGTTTCGTATCTGGCGAGGAGGTATTTTGCAGGTCTACCCAGGCGCGTAATGCTCCGAGATAGTTACCCAGATGTGGAATGCCCGTGGGCTGTATACCGGAGAAAATGACTGTCTCCTTTGGCGGTGCAGGTTCGGTCGTCGTGGAGCTGAACCGAAGCCATTGGCGGTTATATTTTGCGTTTATTGAGTATTTTGATGGTACATATCGTCTGCAGCATCTCAGAAGAGATTTCTGAGAGGCCGGGGTGAACATCCTGAAGCTTTGTGTCGGTTATCAATGTTTGCAGCCATTGAAAGCTTTGGGAAGAGCTTCATGCGTCACGTGGTAGGCCACGGCTAAATTTAGACGATAAAGCATCTTGACTGGTGTCGATTGATAAATACTCTAATTAAACCTCATGCTAGGGAATATCTTCATAGAGTGCCCTGCTTCTTCTGGTTATGGATGAAGAATGTATGGCGACAAAGAAAGGTGGTTTGATACGTATACAGGTCCTGATAAATGATCTAAAAAAACAGCCAGCTAGAAACACAGCATCCATCCTATATCAAGTGTCATATGGTACAGATTAAAAATGTAGCAAAGGCAAGCAAAAGGGTAGAAACATGCATATCAACCCTTTCGCCCCTCTGTGAGTGGTGCAGCTGTTCTCGTCTGTGTCTCTCTTTCCAACATAGAAGCAAGGGATTCTGGGAACTCGGCGCCCTTCTTTGCTCCAAAATGCGCAAGTTCCTCATCAAGAGCCTTCTCAAGGCTTTTAGCTGCTGTATCCATCTCCTTTCCAACATCTATAATCATAGCATTAGTACCAAACAGCCATTTCTACCCAATATACCAGGGACAAGGTCATACCTAGAGAAGCATGCTCAAATACGTTTGCCTTCATACCAACACCGTGGAAGGCGTGCTTTCTCAAAAAGGCCAACCACGCCTGGACGGCTTCTGGATGGCCATCCTGAAGCTGTATCAGTCTTCGACAAGTTATACGTTCAAAGTTCTCCTTGCTCTTCTTGTGTACGAAGGGACTTCGAATGACGGTCCATCTCTCAACTATACGCGGTAGTGGTACTGGTCCAGAGGCTGGGATATTAAGGTAGTAAGCAGCACGGAGCGCGAAATCAGCAAAGAATTCAACGTGGCGTGCGCTGTACGAGCGGAGCTGTAGGTTGCAAACTGGTAGACCATATTCCGGTTTCCGCTTTAGAGGTTTCATGTACGCTGCCTGGACGGCTTTGGGCAAGCGGAACTTTTCCTTGTAGGCTTCTAATCGGTCATTCCTGCAAGGTTAAGATGTGATTGTCAGCCGAGCTCAGGTGCGCTGGAAGATTGAACGGAAAGCGCAAATGTTTGGTGCCGTGCTATTGAAACCGGAGCAAACAATCTTACCATTCTTGCGGTCTACTTTCTGGTTCGGGCTCCGTAAAGACTTCTCGCCTATAGGGATCGCTGGTTAGATATGATATTTCTTGATGCGGGCATTGTGGAATGTAAAATCTCGCCAGCCGTCAAATCTCACTTTATTTCAGGAGTTCCGGAGCTTGATTCCCCATTGCCTTTCTGTATAGCTGATAGAATCTCTGGAGGTATGTCGGAGGAGGAGGAAGAGGAAGAAGTTGAGAGAGGACGGAAGAGATTGGTGACCTGTTGAAATGCTGCAATTAGCCATTGGACTCCCACGACATTGGCAGAGAAGACGAGACCCACCTTGATTCGTTTTGTAGCTCCCAGCACGGAGCGGAAATAGGACGGCGAGAACATTGTGAGCGTGCTGGCTGTGTGTTTGCTGCTATCTCGCTGCTCGTCGCTTTGTCCAATTCGACTTTCTGCTTCAACTGCGATTTTTCTTCTCGAAATATTACATAATCACTTTTTTTAGCACCAGCCAATGAGAATCAAGCTCTGCGGTCTTCGGGAATGCCATTTTGGCCTGCGGGGAGCTCCGTTTAAAAAATCGTTTCACCTAGGTTAATGCTGGAATTAATATAAATATATATATAAACCGCTGTTGCCCTCTTTTTGGGAAGAGTAATAAGCTTATCTTGTTAGTTTATTGGGTTTTCGCACTTGGAAAGAGACACGCTCTTGTTTGGAGGGTACAAAAGAACCTGCAGAACGCCAACATTTACGCATAATTTGACTCGTGACTTTTGTCAAAGAATTATAGAAGGGAACAGCAGATATGGCGGAAGCTTCTGTTTTTGAACAGGCACAGGCTGCTGTAGAATACCTCAGGCCTCAGTTACCGGAGGCTTTCCAAAGGCCTCGAGTTGCTATTATCTGTGGCTCTGGCCTTGGTGGACTTGCTGATACCATAGATCCCAAGACGAAGTGCGAATTTGATTATGGCTCCATCCCGAATTTCCCCAGGTCTACAGGTAAGGGGTGTCTGAATTCGTTTAGGATGTTCTATCTGACATCGTGGTACTTTACTAGTTCCCGGACATTTGGGAAAGTTGGTCTTTGGATATCTAGGGTCTAATATCCCAGCCGTGTTGATGGTTGGGAGAGCCCAGTAAGACACGCCTAATTGTCTCGAAGATGAGTACGATGTTGATGAAGACCACAGTTTTTACGAGGGGCATTCAATGCAAAAGGTGACGCTGCCAGTGCGTATATTCAAGCTCCTTGGAGTTGAGACGGTGGTTGGTAAGGGTGTCCTGAAAAGGAAATTGTCATTGCGAATAGTGAAGAATTGGGCTAGCTGACAGGAAAATAGTAACAAATGCATGCGGGGGGTTGAATCCCGACTATGTTGTGGGAGACGTGGTCATACTCAACGACGTACGTCTCTTCCACAACCTCAGGCAATTTTGGAATCTGTTACTAAAAGTCGCTTTGCACTGCAGCATTTATTCCTTGCTGGTGTTTCAGGAGCTCACCCCCTGCGTGGGCCAAATGCCGAAGAGTTTGGTACTCGCTTTCCGCCGCTGTCCGATGCATATGATTTAGAACTGCGCCGGACAGCACACCGGGCTTGGAAAAAGGTTGTGCCCGCAGAATCAAAGCGACGCATCCATGAAGGAGTATATGCGTACTGTTCTGGCCCAAGGTGAGGCTAAGCCCTTGCGAAATGGAAAAAAAAAGGTATCATCACAGACGGCTAATAACATTGCGAAAAAAATGCAGCTTCGAGACTCGAGCTGAGTGTCGGATGATGAGAATGTTGGGTGCCGATACCGTTGGTATGTCGACTGTACCGGAAATCATTGTGGCACGGCACTGTGGCATGAAGGTACTTGCTCTGAGCCTGGTGACGAATAACTGTGTCTTGTCACCGGCTCCTCGTGGCGATGACCATCTGCTTCAGGAGTCGACGGCCAAGGAGCTCAACGTTATTGTTGATGAAGGCAAGGCCAACCACGAGGAAGTGCTGGAAGCTGGTCGAGAGGCTGCGTCAGACATGCAGGTACGCAGCACACCAAATTCCATGGGCACACACCTAAGCAAGCCCAATGATATGACAAGCTAACCTTGTTGCCCAACCACATAGAAACTTGTCTCGCAAGCTGTTGAGGACATGTTTGCTCAATGATTGGGCGAACACAGAGAATCTGGCGTTGTGATATCACCCCGCTTGACTCAAGAGCAGACAGGCGGCCCCGTCACATCCACGAGGGCCATTGATGTATAGAGAGTTAGATATACAGTGCAGTTCCCCCAAAGGGCAATGCAATCATTTCATTGGCCTGGCCCGCTTTGCCTTTAGTTTCTTGTAATATGCCTTCTTCCCGCTGGTCTTGGCTTCCTGAATTTCAGCATACTTGCGCTTGAATCGGCCGTTCTCCCTCTCTGCAGCTATTATTTCTTCTGCAAAATTGTTCTTGCGCTCTTTCTTTGTGATACGGGCGCTGAAGAACTCGGTGGGTCCTTCAATGATGGTACCAACCTGGGAGTACTCGGGTATCTTGGCCTTGCCGTTCTCCTTCTTGTAGTGGCGGTGAGGGTCAAGTACGGATCTCATGCGGAGAATCTGAAGATCCCGCTTTAATTCGGGAGTAACTACGGTCTTGGGTAGATTGAACCACTTTGGCCCTGAGGTTGGTTTTTCCTTGTTCTGACGACTTGTTAGCATGATGTCCAACTAGATGTGTTGTCGTTGTGTCATGGGGTGATCAAAATTTTGCAAAGGAGTCGAGCATTGTTCAGAGTAACTATGATTAAAATGAAACTTTCATGGGAGCAGCATAGTCCAAGACGGACTACAAACCTGCATCAAGAGCACAAGGCTTGGGATAATTTTTCCTCATAACGGACTCGAGGGATAGGTGGTGAATAATTATTGTGGGCTTACCTTGACAAGTGGTTGCTCGACGGTGTGAATGGTCTCAGCAAGCTTCTTTGCCGACTCCGGGACCAGTCTGGATTTGTCGATAGTAGCAATGCTATTGGACTGCCGCACATACGGCTGAACTGTTTGCTTATGGTTTAAATTCGGGACTCTGCAGGGTATATCAGTATGAAAGTGTATATAAATAATAAGTAATGAGGTGCAGAGGGGGTACACACTTTGGTCGCGAGGCAGAGTCGCCAACCTCCTGTCCGGTAGCGAGGGAGACGACTCCGTCATCACCATCATGCTTGCTAGAGCTGCCGGAAGCCTTCTTCAACCTCGTTTCAGCTTCAAGCAAGAGACTCTGGATCTGCTCTTCAGAGAGCTCCTCCTCGTCCTTCTCCATCTTCGAAGCCGGATTCACGACCACCACTTCAACAGACATGGTTTCCAGCTGAACCGTCCCTTGTGCAGCTCGAGAAGGAGGTTCAAGTAGCTCGACAGGCCATCACACTGCCCTTACTCTCCCTCTTTTATGCGTCTTTCTTCTCTTCTGTTGACATTCAAAAAAATGAAAAAAGAAGAAAAAGCCGAATTTTTTTTTTTCTTTCTTCTTGTGCGAGTAAAGTTAAATATGATAATATCACGTGATATGATTATTGCGAAGGGGAGTGGAATTGCCCAATTAGGATAAAGGAACTGCTTTTTCCTCCTTTTTCTCCCTTCGTATTCATCGTTATTTTCGACGGATCGAAGGCTGTTTTTCTTCTTCTTCACTGAGACAGACGACGACAGCTCAGACAGACAGACAGACAGACAGACAGACGGGGGAGCTCATCGAACCCGCCGTAGACGACCGAAGCGACCGCGCCACCTGATTGCCCAGCTGCAATGCAGGCCAGGCCAGATCCCCCCCCCTTTGCGCCCAACTGTCCCAATCGTAACAACGCATCGAGCCCCAAGGGGAGGTTGCCTCGAAATACACGCGAGGCCCTTTGGGACGTCAAGCACAAGCAACGCTTCGCTGGTGCTTCATTGGCGCCCAATCTCGGGCGGATAGGGCTGCCAAGGGGGGGTCGACAGCGCATCCGATTCGAGGACCAGCTGCTGCTGCCGGAGGAGACGCTGTCCCAAATCCTGGACCGGGTTCGCAGCCCATGATTGGGGCGCTGGGAGGGTGATTGTTTGGTGAGCGGCCGCTGTCTCATGGGCTGGCGTATGGCATCGGCTTGCTTGCTTCCATGGAGCAGGCAGGCAGGCATGGAGATGTCATCGATGGGATCGGGTGCTCGGTTACACCGAGAAGCAGGTACCTGCGAGACGGCGATGGGCGCAGAGTCGAGTAGTTATTATTATATATAGGTAGTCCGTATACTCCGTACCGCTGGAGGAGTTAATCGTCCCAAGCAGTGTTGTATTGGATGCTGCCGTCGCTGGAAGCCCAGGATCAGCTCTTTTATTTTTTTTCCCTCCTACAAGCTAGTTACCAAAAAAAAACACGGAGAGAGAGAAAGCTCTGCTTCTTCTTCCTCTTCCTCTTCTTCTTCCCCTTAACTCGAACTAATCCTTGCCATCGCGACGGAAGAGCGTCTTGGAAGAAGAAAAAAAGGAACAGTAACTAGCGATCCTCAGCTCAAGGCGCACTCTCTCGTCGTCCTGCCCGGTAACTATACTTAACTCTCTCGCTCGAGGGCGCAGCATCCCGTCCGTCTCTCTCTCGCTCTCTCTCTGCTGCCTCGTCGCTGCTCCGGCCTCACCTCCCCACCCAACACGGCAACACTTTTAGGCCTCTTTTCTCGCGGCCCTTTTTCACCGCCACTCGACCAGCAGCAGCTCTTCACGACTTCGCCCTCAGCTGTCTCGACCAGGTAGCCAGCAGCATCGCCGCATCTCGCATCGGACGCAGACGACGACGACGACGACGACGACGGACTGAAGGCGTCAACACAGACATCTCGCACCCAGAGACAGCCAGACAGACACACAACAACACTTATGGAGCAACAAAACCAGGCTGCGGGCCAGCCATCGCAATCCGCTCGTCAGAACCTCATGCACCACCAGCCAGCGTCGTCGCAGCCGCAGTCACAGCAGTCGCAGCCGGTATATGACACCCGGAATGGGGGCCACTATGGTTCGTCCAGCTGCTTTCTCCTGCTCTTCTTCTGTTTGCTACAAAAATAACACACCAAAAATAATATATATATGCTAACGTCACGGCTTTCTCTCCTCCAGGCGCAAGCGCTGCGGTATGTCTAAAGAGAGAATTATACTCCCTCTTCTTCTTCTTCTCCTCCCCCCACATACACACGTTTGATCAGCAGTAATCCTCTCCGTAGAGATGGTTCGATGCTTGACCTATAGACATATATGTATACGAGAGGCCGGACACTAATTGGTTGTTTTTGATGGACCAGCTCTCTGCACAAGGATACGCGCCGGTTCCAGAGCTATATGCAGGTACATGGGCAAACGTATGGAGTCGCATAACCCATCTCTCTGCCCTCACCATTCTGGAAAGCACGCGCGCTAATCGTTGAATCATGGCGGAACAGGTCAATCAGGGTCTCCAGGGCTCTGCGCGTGATATCTTGACCACATACTGGCAGCACACCATCAACCACCTCGAGTCTGATAACCATGACTACAAAATCCACCAACTACCGCTGGCACGCATCAAAAAGGTGATGAAAGCCGACCCGGAAGTGAAGATGATTTCAGCAGAAGCGCCCATCCTCTTCGCCAAAGGCTGCGACGTATTCATAACCGAATTGACCATGCGCGCCTGGATACACGCCGAAGACAACAAACGACGTACCTTGCAGCGGTCAGACATTGCAGCTGCCCTGGCAAAGTCAGACATGTTTGATTTCCTCATCGATATCGTTCCCAGGGAAGAAGCTACCTCGCATACCAAACGGTCAGCTCCCCAGGCCCCCGGTGCCCCTCAGGCGCCAGGACCGGGCCAGCTACCTCCCCAGCCACCAGGTGTACCTCAGCAGCACCCCATGGGCCCTCCAGAGTACGGCGCCATGGGACAGCATCCTCTCGGCCAGGAACAGGACTACAGGCAGCAGCCTCCCATGTACGGCGGGGCAGTACAGTCAGACCCTGCCTACGGCCATCCCCAACCCCAGATGTTTGGCGAGATGTATGGATATTCTCAATTACCCCCTCAGCAGGTGAGTTTCTCCCCGCGCACTATACAATCTTGTTTCCACGGCTCCCTTCCTCCCTTATGCATGAACCTAACCTCTTCCGCTTTACCAACAGTGATCAAAGTTGAAAGCAGCCGATTGAGCTCCGAATGTCGGTGCCAGCGACCCTGGAATTTCCTTCTAATTCATATGTTACATACCAAATCGGTGCACTCTATCAAAGTAGAATCCCAAAAAGGGCGACTCGACCATCGCTCTCTACGGGATTAATATGGGCAAGAAAACGGAGCTCCTGGTGGGACGAAACCTTAATTATATACGTTTTTATTATTCTTATGACCTGTCATTCTAAGCTCGCTCACCTCCGTTGCCCTTTTTTCAACCATTTTCTTGATACCTTGTTTCCCTCCCTTCCATCTCTCTCCCCCCCCCCCCCCCCCCTCTCTCCTTCCCTCATTCTTGGTGCCCGTCGAGACTCAAGAGACGTGGGTATGTTATTAAGTATTGATTGTCGTTATGCTGGGTGCTATCCATTATCATTACCGCCTGCCTACCCTACCACTGCTTATTCCGCTGCTGTCCATCTGTCTGTTCGCCCGTCTCTCCCGTTCCCCCTTACATGAAAAAGAATTTGGTATCATCAAAGCCGTGCATCTTCCTCCTTGCCTCGCCCCTTCTTTCAATTTACCCTGTTCCATTCCCAAGGCTTCTCCTGTACAGTTTTCAACATCTCGCAATGGGGCATATTAATAAGAAATGCAAGGCGGGGAGGCGTCTGAAGGTAGCTTCAACCGTGGCGGGTATATATAGTACATAACGACGTGTATATTTCAAAGAAAGAATCCCCCTCCGTTGTTTTTTTTTCTTTTTGGAGACATGATATCAGGCTCGGCTCAATACTTCTTTCCAAACCGATTTGACAGGCTGAATTTGCTATCTGGCTTGGATGGACTTTGTACCGCTCGAGAAAGCCTATGCAAATGTTAACGTGAGTTCTCTGTTTTCAAAGATATTGTAAGATAACGGCGAAGAGCAGATAGGCAGAGACTTACTTTTCAAGCAAGACCGGTCCGTTCATAGGATCAACGCGTCCGTACTTCTTGTTTCTCACCGCAATGTCGTAATACTCATCGGTGTTCTCGGCCATCATCAATTGGACAGTTTGTTGCAATTCATCAAGGTTTTCTCGTAGGATGGGGACTTCCAAACTATCCACGAATTTCGACAGGTAGTCTGCATCTCGGGCCAATGCAGCAACCCCGTTAGGATTGATTATTTTAACCTCAGGATCAAGTGGGAGGGCCTGAGTGGATTGAAGTGTTAGACAAGTACAACCTGCGTCAAAGTTGGAATGCAAGAAAAAAAAAAAAAAAGACTACATACTATAACCCTATTAGCGACATGGCTGAGAGCATCGAAATAGATAAGCTCCTTGATCTCCGTTGGCAGACCAAGAAGCGTAGAGTTCATGATGTTCGACAAGAATCGCGTCAGCGTCTGCATGTAATTGCTTGGTTCCATCTGCAGCTTAGGCGCATTCCAGTCATATTCAGCTGTTTCGATCAGGTCGTCGATCTTCGAGTTGACGACCTCGAAGATCCGTTTCTCAGCCGCCTTTTTGTTCAAGCGGAACTTCTCCGTGGCATTGAGGGTGATAGGACCCTCGCCCGAGTTGGATGATCGGGCAGCTGCCAGAAGAACTTCGAGTTCCTGGCATGCAATTTCGAAGTGCTCCAGGTTTATGAGGATTTGGACTATTTGGCCAAGGTATTGCGAACCAAGGCGCTCCGTGAGCATTTCACATACTTTGTTGCAGAGGAGCTCATCCAGTGACTGTAATAATAGATTTCAGTAACTGAAACGATTAAATTGAGACGGGATCGTGGAGGGGAGTTTGAATAACTGAAAGGAGCCAGAAACTTACACTTCGGACGGTTTCATCTATAACGGCTGGATGATTGAAGTTGTCTCCTGAGAAATAGTAGAACTGGTTTAAAAGGTTTCTGATATCGATGCAGCACAATGGATACATCTGAGAGAATGGGAGCACACAAGGATATCTGCATTGCCGTTAGAAAAAAAAGATATATCAAGGGGCATGTGAGAACATCTTACGTTTGTTCTTCTCGAGGTTTCTCAGGGGTATACCAGCTGACATTCAGAACCTTGTCATACTCCTCGTCACTCCGGATGGGCATAGGCATGTAGTCATCTGTTTGAACGATCTGGTACAAAGTTAAGTAACTAGCAATGAAGAAATAGAAGAAAAGTACTCACACTCACCTCTTGAAAATCATCACTAAATCTCCTCTTTAGTAGTTCAGTATATTTTTCGAACATCGTAAGCAGGAGTCTATCAAATGGGCCAACAGAGAATGACTTGAAGGCAAACTAAGTTAGCAGTCTATAAGCGATAGTTGGCAGAAGAGGTAGACGTACGCTCATGGTTTGCATAAAAAGAGTAATGAGATTCTTGATCTTAAGCATATCCTCTGAGTTATCAACTGTCGGCAGCGCCTTTGAAATCAAACCGACAGCAGTCTGAGACATTGAATCCCATAGTTCTTCGACCTGTTTTCAGGGATATAATTAGTTTATTGCTTGATGAATAAATGAATAGCGGCCACTTACATCTACAGGAGACCTCAACTCGGGGACTCTCTTCATTGTGGCTCGCTCAACCAAGGCAAAGCCAGCAATTTCTTCCAGCAGAGTATGCAGACTCGAGCCATCTTCTGACAGTAAAGTGATGGAAGTAGGCAGCAGAAGATCCTTTTGCTGTCTTCTAGTCGTTGCATACTCAACCTGGAACTTGTCCATCTGGCCAAGGGACTGGTGTATATGCATACACTCGAGCAAGGGCGAGAAGTCCACTTGAAGGTCATCATTATAAAGTAAATCAAACTCCTCCATCTCATCAGATACCAATTCTATAGCTGAATTAAGTTTAAACCGCGACAGATAGGGTATCTTCTCACTACGCTCTGCTAGCCTCTCCTTTCGCTTGTCCGTGTGGAATAGCGATAGTTCACCCAGGTACTGTGACATTTCACGAATGCGGTATAACCACGTATTCAAATCGTCCATGACCGCATCCGCAATGGCCTTCTGCGTCATTGGCACGGATCGCTGTATAACTTCTGCGATCTTATACTGCGTGACGCCCTTGAGATGAACATTCTGCAACTCATCCAGCGCTCTGAGCGCGGCATAATGGTTCTTCTTAGCAAGTAGTTCATGAACTTGGTTTGCAAGGCGGAGAACCTCCAGACAATCTTGCAGGGCCTTGGAGGTCTCGTCGATATTCTGGCGATGACTGCGCGATTCGACCAGGGCTTTCTTTTGCTCAGCTAGGCGCTTCGTGCTGGCGAGGATAGATTGGTTGAGGCCGAGGATCTCCTGGGTGAGGTTGACGGTACCCTCGCGGACCTGAAGGAGTTGGTTGACCGAAGAGACAAAGTCCTGGTGTGTAGAGTTGCATATGCTTTCGATTTTGGCTTCCCGGTCGTCTGCAAACTTGGTAAGGGAGTGTAGGAGCTGTGTTGTTCGGTTTCCATGGCTATATTCGCGGATAGAGGGAATGAGTTGGTCAAGGTAGTCAGTGTCCGAGGAGGATAGGACGATCTGTCAAAGTATTATTTAATTAGCCGGAGTAGCAGTAAACTATCAAGCTGCCCATCATTGACCTACCTGGTTCAGGACGGAGGAGAGGTCATTACGATGTGATGTTGGGCCAGGCATCCTCATTAATTGATGTAGATTGAGATGTGGTAATAAGGAAAGAAAACGTAGCGTATTGTTCTTCTAGTTAAAAGGGTGCAGTATTAGAGACCCGAGAAAATGCGCTGTTACCCTTGCTCGAGGGTATATCAGCTAGCAAACAGTCTCCCCGTCGCACCATCCGTCACTATCGCGAGATTTTGATATCTACTCTAAACGGAGTATCGCAATGATGTATCCGATTACATAAGCATAAGCATAAGCATCCATAAGGGAATATAGGGTTTTTGCGGAACTACTATCTCCCGTGTAGACACGGTGGTAAATACTAACAAGTACTAATAGGGTATTAACACTAACTAATAATAATATTAATATAGTAGCTACTATAAATATTATAGATATATAATATTAAGAAAAGATATATTTTTTTTTTATTTCTATACTCTATAGGCTTTTATAACTAACTATCTAATATAAGAAGAATTAAAACTTATTTTCTATCTATATCTTATTTCTTACTTCTTCCTTAATTATAATTAGCTCCTTATTTTTATCTAGTAAGGAGATTAATAGTTCTAATATTTTATATTTCTACTATAAAGAAGATTACTAAAAAACTAGCTACTTTATTACCTACTTTATATATAATACTAGATATTAGGAGCTTAATTAACTAATAAGTATTAGAGAATCTTAAAATATATTAATTAATAATTTAGCCTTTTTTAGAGTAATATAAACTAATATTATATTATTTTTAATCTTTAAGATATTCTATTTCTATATATAGAGTTAGTTTCTTCTTTATATACTATTATTTTTTCTATATTATTAAAAATATAAATATATTTAATTTAACTTTATATTCCTTATATTAAGGGTTTTAATAATATAACTAAAACTATATTTAATCTTTTTACTAATAATACTAATTTACTTATTTAATATTATAAGATAATTATTTAAGAATTATATACCTATAGTTAGTATATTTTATTATATTATCTAGAATTTTAGACTATTCTTACTATAGTATTTCTTAAAGTTACTCTATTAGAGAGTCTAATATCTTTTAGAATAACTTCTATATTAAATTAAGTCTTAGTTATAGACTCTAAAGCTTCCTTAATTATAGAAATATTACTTCTATACTTAGCCTTAACTATCTCTTCTACTCTAAGTATTTACTTATTAAGTAGAGTCTCTAGGATTTTACTTACTAGAGTTTTATCATTATTAATTATCTATTTATTAAATTTCTCTTTAAAAGCTTATACCTCTCTTAAAAGTATCTCTTTATTCTTAAAATAAATTTTAATAAACTCTATATTAAGATACTTATAGTAGATTATAGTAATAATTATAATATTAATATTAAATTCTATAAGGAAGGCTTTATAAGCCTTTTTATTATTCTAATAATTAGAGTATATTTTAGTATTAAGGATTACTTTATTATATCTCTTTCTAGAGATATAAGGAAAGGAAGGAGAAAATAAGTAACGCTTATATAGAGTTAACTCCTCCTCTAAAAACTCCTTATTAGTATTAGTAATATCTCCCTTCTTCTTCTTTATAAGTAAGTTCTCTACTAAAGTAGTAGCCTAAGTTTTATAAGGAGATATCTTTATTTTATCTCTATATTAGTATTTTCTTTTATTTCTTTTAGAAACTAAATTATATATACTTTAATACTACTTATAATATTC
This sequence comes from Trichophyton schoenleinii, assembly GCA_018357685.1. Taxonomy (NCBI): domain Eukaryota; kingdom Fungi; phylum Ascomycota; class Eurotiomycetes; order Onygenales; family Arthrodermataceae; genus Trichophyton; species Trichophyton schoenleinii. The sequence goes on from WOFF01000002.1 coordinate 5,151,722, forward strand.
TAATACTTACTATTAAATACTAGCTCCTCTATCTTAATTTAATACTTATATTTAATTATATTTAGATATATTATAAAGAAGATAATTATATATAGAAATATAAAAGAAAAAAATAATACAGATAAAATAAATTTTACTTTATTTAGATAACTACCCTAATTTAATAATAGAAGAGATATTAAAATAATAAAGTAAGTAGACTAAAATATATAATAACTCCTAATATTTATAATATTAGAACTTATATATTTAATATTAATATCTATACTATATTTAAATATATAAGAAATAAATAATACTTACTAATAAAACTCTATAATATCTATATTAATTAAATATACCCCTAAGAAATATAAAAATAAGTTACTAACTTAATTTTAGATAAATATAGATAGCTAATAATATCTTATTAACTTAAGATAATAACTCTATAGTTTATAGTTATTCTTAAAGCTTAATATTCTCTAATATATTATTAGAGGTTATTAGATAGTTTAAAAACTATATCTTCTTTTATAGCTCTCTTCTATAATCCTTATTTAATAGATACCTCCTTATTATCTTCTTTAGTTTTCTCTCTATAAAGTTACTTTAATTAATATTAGTAAACTCTTTATATTAGCTTATTTTATTCTAAAAAAGAATTATATCCTTCTATTTCTCTAAAGCTTAATCTAAATTGGATAATCTATATTTAATATTAAGATATAATTTAATCTTAATAACTAAATTAGTATAGATATCTTAAATTTAGGGTTAGCCCTTAATTATATATTAACTACTTATTAACTTACTTTATATATACTATAGCCCGACTTTTAATAATATATCTATATTAATAATTTCTTAGATCTAATAAAATACCTATAAAAACTTTTCTAATATAAATAATTTAATCAAAAATTAAAATAATATATTAGGGTTATTATATAAATATAGCCTAAACTCTCCCTTATTCTATCTAAATTTTTTAATCTTATTTAAGATATAGTTCTATATATATTAGTAGATTCTCTAGATTTTATTTAATTTAAGAATTTATATACTTTTATTCTCTTAAGAGTCTTGCTCTTCTATCCCTTAATAATCTTAAGTATTATAGTTTAGCTCTATAAAAAATTAAAATTATTACTATTATTACTATAATAGATACTCCTAATAATCTCTAATAAATTATTTTTATAGAAATAGAGAAAATATATTTAGTAGCTTTCTTACTCTAGCTTCTCTTTTAATAGAAGGATCTTCTTATTATAGTAGAATTATATTAAATATAAGACTTATTTATACTATTTCCTTCACTATAATTTTAATTCCCTCTATATAGAGAGAGGGGATAAGTCGAGATTAATAGTAGCTAGTATTTTTCTAGAAATACTTTTTAGAATAACTATATTTTAATTACCTAATAATATTAAATAATTATAGTATTATATAGTATTATATAGTATTATATTCTTTTATATTTCTTCTCTACTATAAATATTAAGGAGGTTAATAATTACTAATTTTAGCTAACTATAACTTTATTTAAACTTCTTTAACTTTAACTTTAACTTTAACTTTAACTTTAACTTCTCTCCCCTTTAATTTCTTTTTTATTTCTTAACTATATTACTCCCTAATTAATTTATAGTTTATCCCTCTTATTCTAATTATTCCCCTCTTAAAAATAGCTCTATAAATATTTAGATAATAGAAAATACTTATATTAAATAATTTATCTAAATAATAGTAGTAGTATAGACTAGATATAAGAGTAATTTATAAAAACTCTAAAGTTTATAAAATAGAGCTATTAACTTCTATATAACTCTAAAATATTAGAGAAATTAATATTAAAAATAATAGTAAGATAACTATAAATATTCTCTATTTAATCTATATCAAACTTATTACTAAATATTTTTTAGAATATAATAAGCCCTAATAATTTTAATATTTCTTAGAAAAATATTGCTAAAATAGCCAATAAACCTAAAGAAAATATTATAGAAATAATTAAAACTTATAAAATTAGTAATAATATTAAAGATTTAAATACTAAAGATATATATTAGCTACTATAAGCTAAATAATATATTAATATTAATATAATTTAAATTAATAAACTTAAACTATATAAAACTATACTAATTATACCTCTTATTAATAAAGAATATACTTCTAATACTTTATAAAATAATCTTAATATTATTATAGCTACTCTAAATTAATAAAATAAAGAGGACTTTAATTATTCTAATATCTTTAATTTTATAAAGGTCCTTCTATATTATTAGGATAATAGACTTATAAGTTCCTTTATAATAGTTATAGTACTCTAGATAAAGTAATTAGGTATTTCTAGAGCCTATTACTAGTCTCTAATAGAAATTCTATAAACTCTAAAAGATATATTACTAATTTATAATCTCCCTTAGAGTTTATTAACTTTAAAAAAGAACTATAAGGTATAGTTCCTAATTATATTTATTAAATACTCTAAGATTCTAATTATTTTACTATTATAGATATTTATACTTACTATAGTAGAGAAGTCTCTAGTTATATTAATAGAAAAAGATATATTCTTTTAAGATATAGTCTAGCTTATAATAAGTTTACTTAAGTCCCCTAACTTCTAATAGTATATATATATTAGGATAGTAGAATTAGTAGATATATTAACCAAACTCTAATATTCAAGAAATTAGAGTACCTCTATTAAATATTCTTTTAGCGAGGTTACTTATAGCTAATTTAGAGCTATTATTCTCCTATTAAATATTATTTACTATAAATACTAGAAGTATCCCTATATTTATAACCTACTATTTAACTACCTATATTAAATATACTACCTTAGTTATATTTTTTTAATTATAAAGGACTTTTATTTATAGTCCCCTAATCTATTAGGGATAGTTATATATAAGGTGTAAGCTACTCTATAATATTCCCCTAATAATTATAAAGAATAGCTTCCTCTAATATAGTCTCTATTTAATACTAGAGAAATTATCCTTATACTAAAGAGGATAAGTTATATCTCTATTAAGGATATAATATCAAGTATTAAGGTATATATTAATAAAAAGTATAATTTAGAGGCTACTAATATCTAGTTCTATATAGGCTTTAAGTACTTTTTAAAATATATAATTAATATTAGCTAGGCCTCTTTTTTTATTTTATTATACTATCGGACTATTTATTTTTAAAATAAGTTAAATATTACTATATATAGTAGAGAGTCTCTTTTAGATATCTTTTACTCTAATTATTATTAAATTATATTACTACTATATTAATTATTTATTAATAGATTTAGTTTATATTATAATATATACTAATCTCTTATAAATATATATTTTATTTTAGATATTAATTTTTTATACTATAATAAGTATAATAGTATTTATACTCTTATATTTAGATTATATAGTACTAACTTTATAAATATTATTAGTATACTTATATTTAGACTATCTAAACTAGATAGTTAGGGAATTATAATTAATATTACTAGGGAGTTAGTTCTTATTATAGTATTCTATATTATCTTCCTAGATAATATACTATAATAAAATAATAATATAGGGATTAAATACCTAACTACTAATAGATCTTACTATAGTTATTTAGTAGATAAATAAAACTACTCAAACCTTATATTTAATATTTAAGGATATATATAATTTTATTACTTCTCTTAGAATATATATAAGCTTATTAATAATATAACTATCTAGGCTAATAAAAACTAAATCTACTAGAAGTATAGAATAATTTTATATAATTTATCTCTCTTTATAATCTACTTTAATCTTAATTTTATATCTTATTTCTTATTAAACTTATACTATAGTGAATTTAATAAGATATTAAAGATAGTATATTAGTTACTAATCTTATTTATTCTATTAATAGAGGGATAGAAATAATACTTATAAATACTTTAGCTATTTCCCTTTTTTAGAGAATAGGTGTGTTTATAATCCCCTATTATCTATCTTGAATTATATTAACTATAAGAATATATAAGAGTATTTTTACTAATTCTAATAGTACTCCGATACTATCTATAAAGGGACTAGATTTAATCTAATATCTACCAAGCTCTTTCTGTAAGGTTTGGTAGCTAAAGATACTGCGAGACTATAGATAAGCAAATAATAAATATATAGGTAAGATTAGTAGTAAGCTAATCACTAACTTCTCTATAAGAGAATAAGTAATATAGTTCTTAAGTATAGAAAAGTCACGTGGGTACTTAGATAAGGAGGTATATAATCTATTACGTAATCTAGTATTATAGTTACCTCTCCCTTCTCTAGATACTATCCCTAGTACCTAATATTAATTAATCTTATTAGATCTGAATCTATTAATAGATTTATTAAATAGGTATAAGAAAAAATATATATCGTTAACGCCTTATTCTTCTAGATAGTCTACTAACTTATCTAGAAGAGGCAGAATATATAAAAGCCTTCCTTTTCTACTTCTTTCTTCTTCTTCTTTTCTTTCTTCTTTTTCTTTTTTAAACTATCGGTCCTTTTCTATAGTAAACTACTACTCGGCTATTTTTATACTACTAGCTCTCTTCTCTTCTTCTTCTTAAATTAATTGAATAATCCACGGGTTTAAAGACCCTAGTTAAGCCTCCTAGCTCCTAAAAAACTAACTAATCCCGATACTTAAAGATTAAGTAGTCTTGCTCCCTTTTACTAAAATTCCTATTAAAAGTCAAGTAAAGTACTCCTTTCTTTCTTCTTTTTTAAAATATTACTTGATCTTCGCTCTTATACTAGAGAGATAATCTAATATATATTACGAAATATAATATATTTTATAGATTTAATACCCTTTTCCTAAGAAGTTAATATCCTTTAAATTTCTAATACTCTAATTTCTAGACTATTTTACTTAAATTCCCCTAGATTTTTCCGCTATTTAGTTAATTTTCTAATAAATACCCCTTATTTATTGAAGAATTAATTAGAATATTAAATATATCTGTAATAATATATGATTAATTTAATATATTATTAGGTATATTTGATTCTTAGGAATTTACTAATAGGGATAGTGTCTTTAGGAGAGTACCTTATAAGAGGTGCTTTAACTAATTAAGCTAAAGAGATATACTATATGTTTCGGGAGATACAAGGGGGATATATAGTAACTATTATTAAGCTAGCTACTACTATAAGTTACTAAATTAAGTAAAAAGCTAAAAATTCCTTATATTTTTAAGTAAAATAGTTCTACTAATAGTATTTTAGATAGTTAAGATACCAAATATACTCTAATTTATTAATCTTAGAATAGTAATATTTAGATTAAGAGGTATAGAGTAATTAGTAGCTCTAGCTCTTAAATAAGAATATAGGGAGCTATATAATTATTTAATAGAGCTAGTTCGAGAAATATAGTCTCAAGCTACTTAGATTAGAGATATTATCTAGGTCTAGTAAATTATAGGTACTATATAGGGGTATAAGTATTCTACTCCCCCCTAGTACTTTTAAAATAATACTAAGTTTACTATATTTTTTTAATAAAATATACTATTATAGTCTAGGTATAATACTCTAGAAAAAGTAGAAAATTTAGAGTAGGAGAATACCTAACTTTACTAAATTAACTAGTACCGTAGGCTAGTTTTTTCTAATAATTAAATTATAGTTTATAAGTTACACTTTAGTATATAGGAATAAGCTTTTTAATCTAGTTATTTTCTTTTATTTTAAAAATTTTATCTCTAAATTTAAATCTAGAATAATATTTAGATAGCTAGATAGTTAGTTAAATAGAGATCTAATTTCTTCTTTTTTAATTCTTTTTTATTTTCTAATTCTATTTCGTCTTCTAATTCTATCTTATCTTCTGCCTTAGTAAAACTATCAAAAACCCTTTCTTTCTAGGGAAAAAAATATAGATAGAAAGAGCTTATTTAATAGATAGAATATAGAATATCTTTTTTATTCTTCTTATATATTAGCTAATATAAGAGATAAAGCCATATATAGGTTAAATTCTTCTAATAGGAAGTGGTGGAATCTTTAAGTAGAAATTCTCTATCTAAATAGAATTTCTAGATATAGGTTTGAAAATTGCTAAAAATACTTATCCGTTTCTTACTAATTCTAGATATATTCTTCTTTTTATTTTCTAAGATCTTTTAGGTCCTTTTTAATAGATTTAGGACTATTTTACTAAATAGTTCTAGTTCTATTAAACTTTTTAGTCCTCTTTTAGTTTAATAATTCGTTCTAAGAAATATATCTTAGGGTATAGATAGGAATTAAGTATCTATAATTATTCCGTGGTTATTTATAATTATTTATAATTATTTATAATTATTTATAATTATTTAGGTATTCCTCTTTTTAGGCTTTTTCGGTTATTCTTAATCTGATTCTTTAGTTCTTAGACTATTTTACTTAGAAATCTATAAGAATTTAAGAGGAATAGTACTCTAAAAGATTAAATTAGTATATTAAAGTTAATTATATATAAGAATATAGATAAGGATAGTTTACTTAGTCTTTTAGTTATCTTTACTTCTTATAAGTAGGAGCTTTTACTATTTTTTCTACTTCTTTCTCTTAGAATATCTTAAATACTTCAATATCTTGAATATATTCTAGAGACTTTAGGGTATCCTCTAAGGGGCTCTAGCCTTTCTAATAGACTCTATATTTAAGTACTTTGCTATTTTTATTAATTTTCTTTTCTAAGATTTTATCTATAAGCTATTCTTCCTTACTATTAATTAGCTTAGGCCTAGGGGGTGGTGTTCTCCCCTCTCTCTGCTTATATTCTTTAAGTAGAGATATATAAAAGACTAGATAAATTTTATTATAGATAGGAGTTAATTTAAGCTTATAGGCTTAGCTTCTCTATTTCTCTAGTACCTAGAATAGGCCTAGATATTTATAATCTAGTTTCCTAGCTAGATAGACTATTTTTAAGTTCTTTCTATTTAGAAGGACCTAATTATCTATATTAAAGCTAACTAGTAGATAATTTCTATTATAGTACTTCTTCTAGTTATCTCTAGCTTTCTAAAGTTTAGATAGGAGTATTTTATATATTTTATCTAGTGTAGATATATATTCTATAGCCTCTATTACTAGTAGTAATCTAGGGGGTTTAGAACTTATATTAATTTATAACTTAAGCTTATAGCCTATTAGAGCTATTACTAGAGCCTTACTAGTAGATAAATATTAGGATTAATTATAGATAAATTGAGCTATAGGTAACTAGCTAACCTAATTATCCTAATTAAAGTTAGTAAAGTACCTTAGATAGTACTCTATAGTTTAGTTCTAGCGCTCTATCTAGCTATTAGTTTATAGATAGAAAGCGGTAGAAAGCTACCTTTTATTACCTAAATAGAAGTAAAAAGTAGATTAGAATTTATAAGTAAAAAAAGTACCCCTATTAGTTATTAGATTAGCTAATATACTAAATAGACTAATAATATTTTTAAATATTAGGTATCTTAGTTTTTCTATTTTAATATCCTTAATATAAGGAATATATAAAGTAAACTTAGTTAGAATATCTATAATCATTAAAAAGGTATTAAAGGTATTATCTTCTAAACTAGAGAATAATAGATCTATAATAAAGTCTAGTGTAATAGTTTTAAAGGGCTTACTAGGGAGTAGAATAATACTAAGTTTTTTATACTCTTTATACCTATAGGCTTTTACCCTTTAGTAAATATTATATATAGAGATATAATTTAAGATATCTACTAATAAGCTATACTAATAATATTTACTTTTAATAATCTTAATAGTTTTCTTAACTCTAAAATAACCCCTCTATAGGTTATTATAATTAATATATAGGATTTTATTAATTAGTATAGAACTATATAAAATATATACTTTCTAGTCCCTTTAAATAATTCTATATATATTAATAAATTATAAATAATTATTAGCTTTTAATATACTAGAGGTTATTAATTTACTCCTATATTCTAATATATAAAGGTTCTAATCTTAGATTTTTCGGAGTATAAAATTAAAAGATTCTAGTATATTAGTATAAGTTATTTTATTTACTAAGATATAGTTAATTAATAAGTGTAGTATAAAGAAGAGTCTAAGTATACTTTTATTACTATCGGTAGTTCTTTGATTTAATAAGTTAAATAAGAGAAACTAAATTATAGAACTAATAGAAGGATTTCTATATTCTAGTATATAATAATAATAATTAGGTAGACTAATATAATAATTAAATAATAAGGAGTTTTACTTATATAGTACTTGGAGCTATTTTACTAAGGGTATTATTTCTTTATAGATATTTAGTATCTACTCTTATTCTATAAAATATCTTAATTTCTACTATAGAGTAGATAAATTAATTATTTTATTATAGGAATCTATATAATCTACTTAGTAACTAAGTATATTAGTAAAATTTAATTTTTTAGAGTAGTATAATAGAATAAAATTATAGATATTTAGGGCCTTTATCTATCTTCTCTATCTTTTATTAAGTACTTTAGTTATTATAAATTACTTTAGGTTAGTATAGTTAGAGAAAACTTCTATTAGGGCCTAACTTCCTTCTAAGTAGTACCTCTAGTGTTTAAAAGTAGCTACTATAGCTAGGAGCTCTTAATTATAGGTATTATAGCCTTTTTCAGCCCCTATAAGCTTCCTAGACTAGAAAGCTATTAGATACTATAGATTATTATCCTATAGCTAAGATAGGATAGCTAAGACTATAAAATTACTTATATTAAGCTCTATCTAGATATACCTAACTAGATTAAAATAAGTAAGTAAAAGAAAGATTAGAAATCTAGTTTTTAAATTATTAAATAAGTAATCTACTTCTAAAGTTTATTAAAAAATTAACTTCTTCTCTCCCTTCTTATAACCCTTAGTTAGCTTAAATATAGGGGCTATAATATATATATAGGACCTTATAAATCTTCTATAGAAGTTAGTAAAGTTTAGAAAAGATTAGACCTCCTTAATAAATTTAGAAGTAGGCTATTCTTTAATTATTAAGATTCAGTCCTCTTTTATTTTAATTCCTAATAAACTAATTATATAGTCTAGAAAAGATATTTTAATCTTTTTAAATTTATACTTAGAGGCTTTAATATATAGATATATAGAAGCAAATTACTTAAAAATTATAATAAAATAAGCTTTATAATCCTCTAGTATTTTAGAGAAAATAAAAATATTATTAAGATAGACTATATAAAATTAATTAAGGAGATCTATAAATATTTTATTAATATAGATCTAGAAGGTAGTAGGAGTATTAGCTAGGCTAAAAGGTATAATATAATACTTAAAGTACCTATATTAAGTATAAAATATAATTATTTAATAATCTTTTTTATAAATTAGTATTTATATATAGGTGTTTCTAATATTAATTTTACTAAAGAACTTAGCCTTTAATAGCTAGTCTAGTAATTTACTAATAAGTAGTAGTAGGTATTAATTCTTAATAGTGATTTAATTTAGTCCTTAATAATCTATATATATTCTTAGCCCCCTATTTTTCTTAAATATAAAAAGGATAGAAGTACTAACTAGGCTTTTTAAGGGTCTTATTTACCTTTTATTTATAGCTTTCTCTAGGTATTCTCTTAGGGACCCTAGCTCTAATTATAATAAGTTATATATTAGTATAAAAGGTAGTAACTTCTCTAGTTCTAGATTAATTCAATACTTAATCTCTAGTAAGTATAAAGTTTTTTTAATATTATTTTTATTAAAGATATAAGTATAAGGTTTAAGGTACTTAGAAATATTAAATAATATAGTCTTTAAGGTACTTTTATTATTATTAAGATTAGTTTAAATAAATAAGATTTAGATATTTTTTTAATTATCTTTTATAGGTTAAATATATAATATATAGACTTTAGTACTTACTAGAATCTTAATTATAGTATTAAAAGCTTCGAGGTATAGTTCCTCTTCTTCTATAAAGTTTATTTTATAGTAAGTAAATATATTATTATACTAATTAATATCTAGATTAATAGACCTTAACTATAGAAAGTCTAGAATAATATTATAGCCTTCTAGTAATAGTAGAGTTTAGAATTTATATATAAAGAAGTGTAAGTCTCCTTTATTATTAATAGCCCCTATTAATATATTATACTTACTAAAATAATATAGGTAGTAACCCTTAATAGACTTAACTATTTTTACTATACTAGGCTCTAAGCTTAGTCTATTATTAATAGCCTAGAACTACCTAATATAATTTACTTTAGCTCCTAAGTCTACTAAGGTATTAACTAAAGCTTCTCCTTTTAGTATCTAAACCCTTATAGATAGGGTAAAAAAGATAGTAGGAGGCTCTTATTAGTTTAAAGATTTAGTATTAGTAGTCCAAGTAATATAAAGGATATACTTTATATATTTTTTACCTTTTTTATATTTTTTAACTTATTTTCTACCTTTTAGTCCCTCTTATCTTAGTCTTATTACTAGGCTCTATATTATTTGTTTAAATAGCCTAGTCTATAGATCTTATAGTAGAGCTATTTAGTTTCTTAGTCCTTATTATCTGATGATTTCTTATCTATAAACCTGCCTACTATATTCTATAGCCTTTTTAAGTTAGTTCTATATCTTAATTCTAGGCCGAACTATTTATCAGAATTTCCTTAATAATTTAAGTATTTTAGTTCTAGAGCTAAGGGTTTATTTGAGCTTTCCTTATATAAGTAATCTCTATATTCTTTAATATTATCTTCTACCTTTTTTAGCTAGTAGATAAGGTTTTTGTAGAATAATTAATCTATACTTATAGTATATTTACTAAATTTAGCTCTAATAATTTTAAAGACTTTATCTAATAAATAAGACTTTTAATACTTTTCTAAGTATAAAATATATATTTAGTCCTCTAGGAGTTCTAAATAGATAGAGAAATTATATACTAATTAGTACTCCTTTTATCTAACTATTAGATAGAAATAATCTACTTTATTAGTAGACCTTTTCGGGTCCCCTATCTAGATCTAGAGCTAGTAAATAAATTTAGTTTAGGTAGGTACTTCTATTAGATTTAGATAATAATTAGTTTATCTAATCTATAAGTAGATATTAAAGTAGATAGTAGCTTCTAGGATCTTTATTTTATTATTTCCTTAGAAGTAGGCCTCCTAATAAGTATAGAATATTTAATATCCTACTAGGAAGTCCTTATATTCCTTAATACTATATACCTTAAACTTCTTAGGAAGCTTCCTAACTAGTATATTCCCTATTAGTAGTTCCTTAATACTAGAAGTTACTTACTATAAAAGTAGTTCTATAATCTATATTAGTATACCCCTTAAAATAGTACTTAATCTTACTAGTATTTATAAATTCTAAGCTAATATTTCTAGAATTTTAAATAATAATCTCTGTAGCTCTTAATTTATTACTATTATACCCCCTAAATTTATTAAAGATAGTCTTTATTTAATTAGTTAGACTTAGTTTGTAGGTTCTAGCTAGGCTAATAATAGTATAATCTACTAAGTCTAAAATATAAGAATTACTTAGTTTATTAAATAATTTAGTCTCTAATAAATATTATCTAGACTAGGTCTTTAGCTAGTACTAAAGAATATAGAACCTTACCTATTCTATAATTAAATAACTAGGGGTAAGATAATTTTACCTTCTACCTCTTTTAGTAAAGAGTTAACTAAGTGTGATTTATCTAGAGCCTTTAATATAGTAAACTTATTTGAATTTATATAGTTAGTAGTTATATAATTTATTAGCTAATTAGTATTTATTTCTATAATATATAAAAGATTTTTAGCCTAATTAGAAGTAGATTACTTAATATACCTTGTTAAATAAGTAATTTGATTCTAATCTATTTTGTGATAATTTTGATTTATTCTATAATAGTCTTAATCTATTTTATAGTAATAGCTTCGGGCTATTTTAATAAGGTCTTAGTTTGGGACTAGTTTAATTAATAGACCTAGTAGGCTACTCTAGTTAAGCTTTTGAGCTTAAAAGGTACTAGAAGATATAGTAGTACTAAAGGTCTTATCTTTTTTAAGTTATATTTATAGAAGAGAAATTTTAGTTTAGAGGTCTACAAGCTCCTTATACTTTTATAAATATTAGAGGTTATATAATATTTTCTAAAGCTAAAGTTTAAGTTCTTAATCTATATTACTCTTATTAGTTATTTAGCTCGTAGTATCTAGAGTAGGAGTATTTTATTTAGACTATAAGGCCTAATAAGTAGAATAGTTCCCTTAATAATAGGCCCCGAAACTATAGTTCTTAGGCTACTAAATTTATTTATTCTTAAGTAGTATCATATTATATTATTTAATAGATATAGTAGTATAGCCCTTAGCTTAAGGTAGATTAACCTATTAGTATTCTTAGCTATTTAGGGTTAGAGTAGAATTATCTTACTTACTTTTAAAAGGGATTTAAGTAGAATAATCTCTAAAACTATTAATCTATTAATAGATCTCGAGGGGGTCTATTCTTAGATTTTTATTTTAAGTAGTACTAGTAGTTCTATAGGTATATAGTATTATTTTCTTATTTTAGTAATAGAATATTCTCTTTAATAGGAGTAATTAGAACTATAAAGTTTAGTAGTTAAAGATACTACGAGACTATAGATAAGTAAATAATAAATATATAAATAAGATTGGTAGTAAGCTAATTACTAACTTCTCTATAAAAGAATAAGTGATATAGTTCTTAAGTATAGAAGAGTTATATGGGTGCTTAAATAAGGAGGCATGTGACCTATCACGTGATCTGGCATTATACTTTCAATATCCTTTATTAATAATATAGATAGTTAGCCTAATTTAGTAGTTAAGGTATTTGTAGCTATTGCTTGTAGTAACTTAGTACTTATATTTTAGAGTCCTATTATATATTAATCTAAGGAGATAGAGAGAATAATTATTAAGGCGTATTACCTCCTATAAAACTTAGTTAATATAGTTATTACTACTACTCTAATATACTCTTGAGCTATATCTATTATTTCTAATTAATAAGGTACTCTAGTACTAAGTTATATAATATAAGTACTAAATAAGGGTCTAGTAATAATTAAAACTATATTTTATTAAGTAAAAGGAATTAAAGTTATTAAAAACTAACCTAATATATATATTAGACTATATTACTCTAAATAGATAAAAGAGTATAGAGTTATAAATAACTATAGTATTCTAGTTAGTAAGAATAAATATTATAATTATAAGAATCTTATCTATAAAACTAACTATTAGAATATTAAGAAAGTTTTACTAATATAGGAAAGCTTTAAGAGGATATTATAGTTAACTCTATAAGGTATTTTTAGTAATAATAAACTAGCTATTACTATATAGATTTAGAAGTTATATTAGAACTATTCTAGTATTTTTAACTAATTATTATAAATTAATATTATATATATTAATATTAAAATTCCTAATATATACTATTACTAAACTATTAATATTTAAGCTAAAGATAAGGTAAGTTTAATAGTAGTAAAGTTATAGCTATTATTTATAAAAATATCTAAGCTTTTTAATATATATTTATTCTTTAAGAAGCTATATAAAGCTTATAAAGTAGATTAGGAGAAGATTTTAATTTTTAAATTTAGATTATATTTTATTAAATTCTTTTAAAAGGTAAGTTTTATTTTTAATAAGTAAAGATATTATAGTATTATTACTTAAAATAATATTATTAAGTATTAGAATACTAATATTAGCTAGATTATTATAATTTTTATCTATATACTTAGTAATACTAAATATATATTTCTATATATTATTTTAATATAAGAAATCTAGTAAGATATTATTTTATAACTCTCTATTTTATATATAGCTAATATTAGTAAATATAAAGTTATTAGAGTTTCTATAATTAAATCTACTATCTTTATTATTTTAATTAATATTACTTATAATAATATTATTTAGTTAAATTATTAAAAAGGTTTCTTTATTAATTATATATAGGATATTATATTTCTATAAGAGTTTTAGAGTAAAGAGAGTAATTAGTAGTTAATAATAGTCTCTAATAATATTAGTTAAATAGATAATAAATAGAGGTTTAAATAAAATACTAATAATCCCTAATTTAATATATATAGAAGAGAAATTTACTTATCTAGTAGTACTCCGTAAGTATATTAATAATATTTAGAAAGATAAGAAGGGTATCTATAGGGTATCTTACTAGTAATATATATTAATAGTAGGAAGATATCTAAAAGAGGTAATAGTATATCTATTATTACTTTCTAAATATATCTAATTAGTTCGGAATATATTAGTACTATTTAGATACTATCGGGCTATAGAAGATAGTAGTGCCGCAAAACATACTTTATCCGGTATAGATATAAACTACTCACGTGATGCGAAATGCAACATGGCCTTGTTTGAGACCGAAAAAAACAAAAGGTCATAGATATAAAACAGCTTTGTATAGCTAGCTAATGAAAGGATAACGGCATGAACCAAGTAAACGACAATGCATAGCTATATTTAGTCTGGCCTATGGCGAAAGTGCGGTGAGAACGTGGACCAAAATAAGACTAGCGGCCAAGGGCGCACTCGGTTTTCTTATCCTGACTTCTGTGCACGCCCAAGTACCATCCCTCCTCGATCAGCTCGGTCTCGGTGTCTTGCCAGTACTGGAGTTTGCCCCCGTCTTCACTCTTGAAGTCAAGATCGCCCAAGCGAAGCTCAAGGGGATCATTATGTTTCCGTGGAACCTACAAAAAAAAATCCGTCAGATACGCAGATACGGTGCACAAATAAATGTTGGTGAAAGAGGAAGATGACACCGTTGAGAGATATTGTATATCCAGTTCTGTATGCATGAAATCCTACCTTTACGAACACCGTGCAGTCTCTCAATGTCATGGAGATAGCTCTCTCCTCCGGTGATGCATGGATACCAGCCAGCCCGACAGCGTTCATCTGGCGCTGCTTGTCCCGAAGTTTGAGCAGCGTTGGGTTTTGGTATATGAAGTCGGCTACTCGACGAGCATCGTCGGGGCTATCAATGATCACCGATAATGCGGACATGACGTCCTCGAGCCTGTTTGAGACCAAATCAAACGGGCAAAATGACTTCTTGACATGATGCTGTTCAGCTTTCTTGTCCATGGCTGCTCCCCGACTGGTCATGAATTGCCTCTTTTCCCGTAAAGCACAGGTGCGGCATCGGCGAGAGTCTGGGGGCGCAGAGGGAGACTGGACGAGCCATTTGGGCTTGAACTCCCAGAGAGTTGTACCTGAGCCGGGAGACGCAGTCATGTCCTTGATGAGAAGGCCAAATGGCTCGTCGGTGCAGAGATAGACACCTCGCCGCTTCCTGGGCCGGCGGTCCTGCGCTTCATCATCTCTCAGACGCTCATTGCAGGCCGCTGTGAGGCCGTCCGGTAGCCTGACAAGTTCCTGCGAGACGAGCTCCTCGTCTCGGAACAGCGAGCGGATCTGCGAGTTGAAGCTGCGGGTAATCTCCAGGTAAGGTGTTCCTGAGGCGATCTTCTTCCTCAAACGGAGCAGTTTGCCCGGATACACAGCTTGAGCTTGACCCGAGCCTGCTCGTGGCTTGGTGCCTGAGACGACGTCCGGAGCTCTGGCGGGGGCAGCTGAGAAGGGATGGGGGGCAGAGGAGGGACTGTAGACTATGTTGGCGGCACCCTCTGCCAGATAGGTCAACTTGACGCCAGCCGTAAGTTCCAGCATGGGTGTCGACGCTGGGACAGGCTCCCAGGATGCCTCGCGATGCCTGCAAATCTCATATGCAAGGTGCTATTATTATTTTTATTGTTGACTCCACCAGCTTTATTTTTGCTGTTTTGTCTCTTTTTTTTATTTTTTATTTTTTTGCTTCCGATTCGAGGTCGCGGGATGTCACGTGGATGCATGTTTAAGTAATCCCAACGTCAACATCAAAACAACAAGCAAAGAGATGAACAAGAGACCTCGAGATACCAGGTTAAGGAATGCTTGGAGTCACAGGAAAGTAGAGTAAAAGAAGCAGAAGCATTAGCAGAAGAGGACAGCAAAAAAAAAGTAGGAAGAGGCCAAATGTGAAGGTGACTGCCGCCCTTCACTGACCGCGTCTCTTTCAAAGGCAAGATGAGAGCCCGCTATGGAAATAAGATACCCTGATACCTCCAAAGAGCCAGTAATCAAAAGAAGCAGAAGATGAAGAAGAGGAAGAAGGAGTTAAGTGAATATAGTGGAATTGGCCCTAGAAGTGATGCAAGGCTTCCTGGCCTTATTCTGCCTCTTCCTTGCCCTATAAAAAATACCCCCTTTTCACTCTCTTCTTTTCTTTCTTTCTTCCTTTCTCTGCACGGCTTTATATATATACATACAAGTATACCTTATGATATGTACATGTCTTGGAGTGTATACCTTTGGATATATATAGCTGTGTCTATCTTTTTATCCTATATATTTGATATCCTCTATATATCAATAGTTAATATGGATAATAACAGATGATATACACGTCTCCTCTAGTGCGTCTAGCCACTAGATCCCTGGAGTATACAGTGACTGTCTGGGTCTCTGTCACTCCTAGAAAGTAAGACTCTTCTTCTTCTTCTTCCACTGCCTTCTGCCTGCATCCTCGTTGTCTCTGCCCTGTCTCTGCCCTGTCTCCGCTCTGCTGTGTTCTTCATCCTCCCCCTCTTTCATGCTGACTTAATGAGTGACAGCAGCAACTCCTAGTGGACAAGCAGACTATCGGCCCGCCCGATGCTGGCAGTGGCAGTCCAGCCTGTGCAGCAGCTGTCCACTCTTGTGCCTACACAGTGCCTGGTAAGCAGACACTTCCTGCACTCTCCTATCTTCTCCTCCTCTTCTTCTTCTTCCTGCTCAAAAAGGAGGGGCTGGCAGAAAAAAAGAGGGGTTCGACGTCCGCCTCCGCCTTTGCTCTCCGCCTCCCAGCCTCCTCCCGCCTGTCGAGTCTACATAAACCTCCTCCTCGTCCTTCTTCTTCTTCTTCTTCTTCTTCTCTTCATCCTCATCCTCATCCTCTTCATCTTCGCCGCCAGCAGCTTTTCAGTCGCTCTGTCCAGCGCAATTCCTCTGCCAGTTCCTCTGTTGCTATCTCTACTCCGTCCGTTTCAGCTATTTTCTACCCACAACTATCCTCTATCCACCATTCCTCACTTTTTCTTCCGTTTCTTCCTATCTTCAACTCTGCGGTTCAGCTCAATTGACAGCCAGGTAGGCCTTAAGACCATGATACCCTCCTGTATATCATATTCTGACGGTTGACAGGAGTCAAGACGAAATGTCGAGACTCGCAAGCAGTCCTCGGTCTTCCGAGCAGGCCAATTCTCGCAATGGCTCGCCAGAGACGAGACTCACTGCGTTTTCTCCAGAGCATTCTCGTTCCCAGCAGTTTGCTCCGGCTTCTTCTGACCTGCCCCTTCGCTCCTCTCTGAGACGCTCCATCTTTCAGCAGTAAGTCATTTATATATCAATTTCTCCTTTCTTTCAATCGTCGTTTTCAATCTCTCAGTACTTTCTTTGGTTTCTTCGTTTTTTTTCTGACTTGGTGTCTAGGGAAGCACAAAACCCATTTATTACTGTTCCTCCTCCTGGCTTCTCCTCGGGCCGTATCCAGCTTTCTCCCACTGCATCCAGCTTCACTCCTGGTAGTTTCGACAGAAACGCATTGTCTGGACCCATGTCTTCTCCTACCTTCATCCAGGACCAAAATCCTGCCAATCTTGCTGATCTTACTAAAACTTCTGTTCCTGATACTCCTGGCCTTGTCAGTGCCTTCACTCCTCGTGGCTCTGTTGATTTTGGTCCAATTGGCGGCGCCAGAGTCTCTCCTCCTTCTTCTTCCAGCTCCAAGTACATCCCTGGTCCATATGCCATGTACTACCAGCAAGGCCATTTTGATGCTGAGAACAGGAATCGTGCATTTGTCATCGAGGGTGTCCCAGTGGATATGCCTTACCATGATATTGCTGCAATCTTCAATGTAAGGAAGGAATTTTTTGCATTTTGTTCTCTTCATTTTTGGTTCCCTTCGTTTTCTTTGTTTGTTTCTCTACTAACACATTCTTAGCACCGCGAATTCAACACAGTCAAGGGACCCGTCCTGTCTGAGCTTGCTTCTTATGGCAGAATCTACGTTGGTTTCACCGACATCTATGAAGCAAAGATGGCTGCTGTCAAAGCAAAGTCCTTCTTCCCCAATTGGCGCTTCCATGCCTTGACTGCAAAGGAGTTCACCCAAAAGTTTGAGCCTTCACTTGCCCCAACAACCTCCGACTATGAAGGCCAAATCTTTGCTACTGTCTACTACAACGGTGGTACTGAAGAGACAGACGGTCGTATCATTTCTCACTCTTTCAAGACCTTGCTCTCCACCTATGGTGAAATCAAAGCCTTCCACAGCATCCCAACCGATCACAACAACATCGTCAACTTCCATGTTGAATTCAGTGATACTCGCGCTAATGATAACGTCGTTTCCGGCCTCAATGGCTCTTCTCTTCCTGTAAGTTGCCTTTCCGTACTTTACCTAATTTCTTCCCTTGCTCATACATCATCCCACAGGAGTGCGTCATCGATGTCAAGTACTTCAAACCTGATGTCACTTACCATGCACATGCCCATCACCCAGTTGAAGAGCCTGCTCCTCGAACTTCTCCAATCATCATGAACGACCGTGCTATTCCCATGGCCCGTCGTCGAAGCTTTGCCTCCCCTAACCCTTACATGGAGCTCAGCCCAACCGGCCGTTCTACCATCCCTATTGGTGATCCCGCAGTTGCAACTTGGAATCGCAGGTCTGATGAGTGCCACAACTTCCGTTCTCGTCATGGCTCTGGACGTAACCGCAACAGTACTCACAACAACATGAACCAGAACCATGTTGACATTGAACGCATTCGTCTTGGTCTCGACGTCCGCACTACTGTTAGTATCTTCTTCTTTTCCTTTTTAATGTATTTGTCTTACTTTGAGCTCATCCAGATCATGCTCCGAAACATCCCAAACAAAATTGATCAAGCTATGCTTAAGGATATCGTGGATGAGACTAGCCATGGCAAATACGACTTCATGTATCTTCGCATTGGTAAGAAGTTTACTTTGTTTTCGTCTTCAGTCTACATTAGCTAACCCATTTTAGATTTTGCCAACAACTGCAAGTCAGTTTACGCTTCCCCTGGTAATCATATCATGAGCTTGCTCCTAATCATCTAATAGCGTCGGCTATGCATTCATCAATTTTGAAGATGTAAGTCGTCTTCCTGTCGCCTGTCTATCTGACATTCGATGCTAACTTGTCATATAGCCAATTGACATTATTGATGTGAGTTCCACATCTATATGTCAGCCAACTAAAAAAAACACCTACTAACCGGCATACAGTTTGCCAAAGCCCGTGCTGGTCGTTCTTGGTATTTCATCCTTATATCCATCTGCTCATACCCATATTTGCTAATTCTTCCCAATAGGAATTGCTTCAACAGTGACAAAGTTGCTGAGATTTCCTACGCCAGTAAGTGTTCTATCTTCTTAATTTGTCACAAGTATATATGCTAATATCGTAAAAGCCATTCAAGGAAAAGACTGCCTTGTTCAAAAGTTCCGCAACAGCTCTGTTATGCTCGAACATCCCTCATTCCGTCCAAAGGTACGAATATCACCAATATATCATCCTCCTCTCATTTAACAACTTTACTAACAACTACTAGATCTTTCATACTGGCACTGGCCCAATGGCTGGCACTGAAGACCACTTCCCTGGCCCTGACAACCCATCCAAGATGCGCCGCAGTGTTGAAAATGCCGAGCATGTCGGTATGCATATCATTGCCCATCATCACATCCATGCAGTATCTGACTCTACTTACAGGCTTGTTCGCTCCCAGAGTCGGTCAGCAATACCGTGATGAGCAACGTCGTCGCCGCTCTCAGTTCGACCGTGGCACTACCGCAGCCGAGCGTGAATCTCACTGGACTCGTGACTGGCCAACCCACTCTGATCGCATGGAACAAATGCGTCCTAGCATTATGAGTCCTTGGTATGAGCCAGCTGGTGGCAGTCGCCATCATCACCATCTCTCTGGATAATTTATCCTCATACTTACCCATCTTTCACACCATCATGCACTTGAACCTTCCGGTTCAACTAACACGACACACATAGTCGATCTCGATGCTTTTTTTGTTCTTCGCCTCTTCTCTTTATCTTCAATTATCTTTCTGGCAATTTTTCCACTCTTTTAGCATTTTTCCTTCTTCTTTACATGTATTATCTTTCCCTTCTTTCCATCTTTCCTTCTACTTACCTGCTTTCTGTCTTTTGCCTTACATACCCCATATACCCCGAAAACCCAGGTCAAATCAGGCTAGCACGGAGTTTGGGCAGACCCGTCCACATCCACAGGAACGTCCCCGTCAAACACTGGTTCAACATATTTATCTGCCTGGCTTCCCCTTTGCAGATTTGGGTATCAAGGCGATTGCCACCCCGTTCAACTACCAGGTTTCTTTGACTCCAATCTTGCCTTTTTTGTTCTTCCTACTCCTGAGTCTTGCATTGCCTTGAAATTGGTTTGCAAAGGACCATTGACTCGACCATTCATCGCCTTGGGAGAACAGAAACAGGACATCCTGGGCCTGCCTGCCTGCATTCAATACCCTACACACCTACCTTTTCATCACCTTCTGTCATGCACTTCTGTTTTACTGATATCCTTTGCGATATGCTCCAACTTCTAACACTCATTCATCTTCTGTATTTAACTCACTTTGGTATTTTCTCCCTTTTGTCTTTTTTTTTTTTTCACCTTTCCCTTCTCAAGCATGTATTATCACCAAGGCGGCAATTTGCTCATTTCGTGGCGTCAAGGATGGGACTTACGATGACCACGCCCATGACCATTGCACGGAGCAAAAAAGGGACGTTTGTTTGTTTTTCGTTTTTCATTTCATCGTTATAGTTGTTACTTACTTGCTCTTTAACATGGCGCAACAGACGGGCAGTGGAGGGAGGTGTGGCGTTACTCAAAAGGCGCCTCTGCTTTTCAAGTTGCGAACACTATGTACTTTAGTTGACAAAGCGCACTTTATGCCGCTTCAGATCAAATGGAAGACAAGTATGCTTCTTTTTGACATGGCTCTTCCTCCGTCGAGAATGTATCAAACCAATGAAGCCAAACTAACTACCATCATACTCCATTCTACCGAAAACAAGGTAGATAGTGAACCCAACTAGATGCACCCTCACTCATTCGCACCCCAACCCCTAGCATGATCAAACTCACTCCTCAGCTCAGACACCCCCCTAGCTATACCGATAACAGAATCCATAAACGATCCATTCCCGCTGTTCAGCCTTGCTCTCCTGTCTCTTTCGGCTGCAGATTCTTCCCGTCGACCATTCAGAGCCGCATCGTTAGCCCGCTGCACGTCGGCTATGGTAACTATTTCATCCTTCCTTCTATTTAGTGCTGCCGCACTAATAGCACGAGCAAACATCTTTGTCCATTCAACTTCTCCTTTGAAAGGAGGGTTGTACGCGGATTCCCGGCGGACGTAGTATTGGGCCTTAACGGGTTCATAGCGTCTCTCAAGCAAGATGATGATAGGCCAGGTAATTATCCAGAGCTGAAGAATTACAACTACCCACCAGACGAATCTGTTTGTTCGGAGCTTGTTTATCCAGTGTGGTGAATAGATAGTTAGTGCAGTGTGGGTTGTTACCTGGTTAACAGAGATGTTGCCACGGTAGTTGGTAGAGCGGATGATGGAGGTGATTTCATTTTTGATAATTGCCATGTCGAGCCCTTCGACTGTGCTGCGTAGCGTGAATCTGTGGAACAGTGGTTAGTATACTGTTTACTTTCTTCGCGGATTGGCTTGTCTTTTACTTACGATTTCACTCCGCATTTGTCTTCGCAGTATCGAGTACACCATTCCTGCAACACACTCTCGAGGCTTGTCTCGGCCTCGGTCTGATCGCCGTCCATAGCTGCTTGCTCCAGATCACCGGCTCCAGCGAGTTTATACTTCTTGCTTGCTTTGCTCTTAAACCGTCCTCCACGATAAGCGGACTGTCCGTCATTGTCTCGCACCACATTTAGTTCGCGGTAGAAATCGAATAAAGGGTGTCGAGTCATATCGTACGAAGACATTGGCAATATGGTTCCTCGAGTCTCGATTCGAAAATCAAAGTCTGTAACCTTGGAGCTGGAATCCTTTTTCCCATCCCGCTGCTTGACCGTGTGGGTCCCCGTGACAGAGATTAGAACAGTAGGAGCCACACAAGCTTGGTCGTATATAGCATTGTATAGAGCACTTGGCGTGTTGGTGTATTCAGGATGGACAGAAACAAGGTATGATTCACGTCCTGAATATGTCTTGACAACACGGCTTCCCGTAACTTCTTTGTATGGATTGATATAGGCGCCAGGGGCTGACGGATCAGGGAGACTAGCCTGTACCTGGCTTGAACTTCCTGGAATGGCATCTGTATAAGCTGGCGGTTCATCGCTGGGTTCGTCCGTGTACGGCTCGACTGGCTGCTGATCGTGCAGACTAATCGCTGACCTTTTAGAGGTCAAGCCCTGTTTGCCGCCTGCAGTGGTAAAACCCATTGGTACAGATGGTTTCTTCTGGCGGTCCTTCAGCAGTGATAATATTCAAGGAGACGTCCTTGAACAGATCAAATGGGAAAAGAAGGAAGAGGAACTCTCCATTCGGACGAGCTCCTCTTATATATGTCCAACCCATATAGTGGAGGGAATGTCTCAGGGCACAGTTCCAGGCACCAACGTCGGCGGTTGCCCCTTTACGAGCTCCGACCGCCAATACTTCGACATGGGTGAAACTCCTCCAGGGGGTACTTTATCATGCAATTGGAAGGCTGCATTTGAGCCTCAATCCTTCAGCTTCTCCTCGTCTGCTTGTTGGGCGAGAGGAGGAAGAGTTCGTCTATTTGACTTCTCGTATTTGAAGGAGGTTGCAAGCGAAGTTCGATAAAATGTAAATAGAGTGGAGCTTACTAAGCCGTTTTGAAGATTTTGTTGCTTTTTCTCGGAGTTTGATATCCTTGAAGGCATTTTTTAATCTATCAAGGCTTGAACTTGACGGCTTGACTTTCAGACGACCGCGAGTCAGAGCTGGTGGATGGGATGAGAGGAGCTAAAGGAAGGAGTAGGAAGACGAAATTAGCTACCCGACGTAAATGTCTGCCCAATTGACTGAATCATTGCCTTTTGCTGCCTCTAGTGACATCCGATCAATCCACCAAACACTGCATCTGCTCTACCACCACAACAAGAATCAACATCGCTGCACGAAATGGTGGAAATGGCTGAATATTCTGAGGCGATGGACGTTAAATCTTGCGTGTGAAATCGAAAAAATTGAGAAGTTTGAGGATGTCCTGGGTGCAGATGGCAGTGACGAGCACCCTTTTGCTCCAGTGTGGAAGATAATGAGGTATCTTCACGATGAGCTCATTCCGCGGTGTTATAGGTTAGCCGAACTAGCAGTGTCCATGTTGAGTGTTGGCTCCTGACTGACTTCTCTGAGCAGGGCTTTTTCTACTGTGGTTGCAGACGTACAGTTTTGTTCCTTAGGGGTTGCTCTGCTAGCTACGCTTGCTGAGGTATTCAACGTCGTCCAGATTAATAAGGGCCAGCTGTCGAGTATTGCTCGTGAACTTGGAGACGAGAAAGCCCCGGAGACCACTCCCAGGTCGGCTAGTAACGCTACTGTGGATGAAGATTTTGGTGAGGTGATCAGACGGTCTGAGGTTGAATCTCATATCAAAACGACAGTCGACTCGACTGTGTCTACAGACGGTGAAGCCGTAATGAAGAAAAAGAAGAAGCCATGCCTTGATAAGAGCATGAAACGAAAAGTTGACTATGATATCGCTATGACTGCCAGCTTAGGCGAGCCCAACAGTTCTAAGGAGAAGAAGAAGAAGAAGAAACGGAAAGTCAATGCGATAGATGATATATTTGCCGGCTTGTAATATGCAAAGAAAAATCACATAAAGAATATTACATTTCTGAAAAGTAAACTTAGGAATCAACTCTCACGTCGAAAGGGGAAAACATCTAATTGTATAACCATCGCAGCAAATACTCTCCGAATAGAATATTAATGATGATATGTTGAGCCAGCGTCCATGCCATGCTGTAAAGAAACTTGGGGGAAAACACAGTCCATATAAACAGATGCGTTCGAAGGGCGGTACAAGCTACCATAACAGCTAACAGGCTCGTAGCAACGAACAAGGTCAAGAGCTGGATATGCTTGTTTGGCTGGTTCCGCCTTGCAGAACGAGTAATGCTCAACAAGTGGTGAGTAGCAGATACCCACCAGATAGGGCCAGCCCAGTTACTAACAAACGTCAGTATGCCTACTACGCCAACATTATACCCACTCACGCCGTTGTAGGCATTAGACAAGTCAACCGAGGAGATAGCATTAGATCCACCGAGAGCGAAAAAGCTTGCGTACTGAAACAGGAGGGATGTGACGGTGATTTCTGTAGTAGACAGTGACATGGAGCTGAGAACCTGTTGCTGGATACGGAAGAGGGCGAACAGGGGTATATTGGTTGCTCGAGATTGGGTGATGAGGAATAAACTGAGCAAAGTATGAAAGGTTCCTCGAATGTCTGGTTAATAAGAGGCGTTAGTACGGATATTTTCATTCCAGGCAGGAATATTTATGGGCTTGATTTACCTCTCCTTGCACCAGTTCGATTGCTGTTTCTGGTAGCTCTCAAGTATATCGCATACAGGGAGGATACCAAGACTCCTATAAGGACAACTCGGGCCTGGAAAACAAGGGACAGTCCTCGCACGCCTCTGATCAAGAATGGGAGGAAAGGGATATTCCGTATAAGCTCCGGTGCATCAGCATCTGTAAATACCACCTTGAATATGAACGAAAAACTAGTCAAAGGGAGATATAGTAGAGACAATAGCTTATTTGTCGGATCTGCTATGGACGTATTTGGCAGTAGTCTTTGATAGAGGTCCGTATATGTGAAGAGAATCAGTAGCCACATCACGTTGGGATGGTCCCTGAAGAAGGTGTTGGCAATGTCTGGTTCTCCCGCGAACTTTTGACCAGTCTGGTTCCAACGTCTCATAATTCGTGTCAATGTGGCAAGCACGAATGCGCCAACATAGCCCGACTTGACTTTGTGGTTGTTGGAGCTAGCGGAACAAGCGATTAGTATTGAACACAATAATATAGGGAGAGGCCAGATCTAACGTACGATTTCCAGTAGAGGTAGAATATCCAGCCGGAAGCCATCCAGTACCAAAAATGCTGCTCTTCCTCAACGTAGCTACTTGCAAACATTAGGGCTCCGTATCCGAGAAGGACTAGGAACATGTATCCCACAGCTGCAGTCCTATTACAGCCCTTTTGCATGCATGCATAGAGAGACAGCAGAAAGGCGATCCCCGAGAATGAGATGCCCAGATATAGTCTTGACAGGTTGTAATTGCTTGCCGTGCTAGACATCATGATTTGTGCAGTACGTAGGAAGTCTATAAGGGATTGCTCTATGGCTGAGGAGAGAGTGGTATCTTCAGCAGCTTGGGAAATCATTTGCTGTGCCCTCTGCCACTTGCATTCGAGTTCTGCTATCTCGGAGTTTAGATCGCCATCACAATGGCTCACCTGGGCAGCAGTAGAGTCGAATTTGTAACCTGGATATGTTTGCTTGACAATTTTTATGATCTGCTGAGCATTTTCTTGGAGGAGTTGTAGCCGTTCCTCGCCTATGGCGTCGTATTAGCCTTGATTTCTGACTACGGTAGACAAAGACGGAAGAATTCGAGAATCAAACCTTTTTTCCATAACGGGAGAAACTGGGGGATAAACACTCCGAGGTTGTTCAGAGGAACTGGAAAGCCGAGCAGACCACCTAGGGTAGGAGCTATATCCGATTGGTCTATTATGTCGTAGAAATCGAATTCCCCGGACGAAGACTTGAGGGGCGCCTTTACAAGCCCCATGTCTTGAAATTTAGGGGATATGAAAGTAAGAGCCGGGGAAGTCTCTCCTGCTGATGCACCGCCATGATTACCACCGTCGTTCATACCGTGGTCACCGCATAGAACAAGAAGTGCGGAAGACAAATGGGCCTCCTTTTCCATGGAACTGTATATTTGTTTGACTATGGAATCCATCTCTTTCTGCTTGGGTATCATATGGGGACTGCCACAACGTTAGATCCAACTTTACAATAAATATTTAGTCTATATGATGGTTTGATATGCTCACCTTCTAGGACCGGCTTTGTGACCAATATGGTCAAGGCCGAGATAATGCATTATCATAGCATTCCAGTCAGCATTACCCATTTCCTCGGGTATATGCCGAGTGACATTGTTGTCGACTTCTGTAAAATCCTGTGTTCAGGGTTAGTTGATGTTGATCCAACAAGAAGGGAAGATTGGATATTCATACAGATACAAAGAAGCTTGTAGTCCCATCATGTCTGTAAAACATGTCAGGAAACAGCTTCAGCCACGTATCGTCACCATACATAACCAGTCGACCGCCCGGCTTAGCTTTCAGCTGGGCTAGCCAGGTATCCTGGTGAGCCAGAGTCGAGGTGGTATCTGATTCTGCAAAGTTAAGGATCACATCAACAAATGATGGAACAGATCCTGTTGTAATTGCCTTTACCCGCGGCATGGTGATAGTTGGCGAGCTTGCATGAGCGGTAAACGGCACTGCTGCGCCAGACTTGATCAATCTACCCACAAATTAGAATGGCCTGATTTGATAATGCCCTAATGGAGCATAGAATATTCATCTTTACTGACTTTTGGGTAAAGTGGAATCCGGAGTGGTTTCCATACACAAAGTCACTATACAAGGGGGTTAGCTTGCACAGGAAATATGGATGAGACAACAGGAGGGTTAAGCCACCTTCGCAATGCATCTACCACCATGAAGATGACCCGGTCAAAGATAGGGGATGGCCGACTGCCATATTCACTTTCATCGAAAGTTGCCAGCCCTGGTATGAATGGCTTGTACGGGAAGAATCCGCTGGCGAAGAGGAGCAGCGCCAGGGGAAAGAGAATAAAGGAGACCAGCGTGGTCGCGTTGGAAGTGGTGAAGCGCATCCTTGAAAAAGAGAGGCTGTCTAAACGAGTGTCATTAACTAAGAACCATAACTCCTCCGCTGTCGTCTCCTACTCGCTGTCTATATCGTGCCCATCATCTCCGCCGTGGTAGATGTTGTGTTTACTCTTTTGCTGCCTTCGTCTTCCCTCAAGGTCTTGTTAGTTACTGCGCTGCGATAAGATAAGAAAAAAAAAAAAAAAAGCCGTTCGTGCCTGCGCCCGCAACTCTGATTAGCGATAGCTGAAGCAGCTAACTAAAGTATTTCTGCGCCATGGATCATCAATTGACTAAAGGGGGTTCTACTGGCTAACAGGTTGGAGGTTTGGGTTACTTGATAAAGTCAAGTTAGCAGCCGTAGGGCATATCTAGCATAAGATGGAAGTCTAATGTCAACTTCTGATATCAATCGTCGTCTTATATAGGTGTTAGACAGAAGAAAAGACCAAAAAGAAAACCCCGTATCAATAACCATTTAGAACTCCGCTTAACTCCTAATCCAATTTTCATGTCAAGATGCAATATTGAAAGTAGACTCTGCTCGCAGTCTAAACTGAAACCAGACAGTGCAAACGTTCAGCTGGAAGATCATAGCACATCATCGCTTCTTGTTCCCATTGAGTCTCTTCACTTTTCCCGGGTGAGGAGCAAACGTTATGGTGTTACGCGGTTTTCTGCGTGTGCGCTTTTCCACTCGGCCGGTCTTGCGAGAAATTCCGCCCTCGATCTTGAGAGGGGTGGGCTCGTCATCTATCGTAGTTATCTAGTATTAGAGCAGGTTCCAAATGTCGCCTGATGGCCACGGAGACTGAGGCTGAAGTGAAAGAAAAAGTGCAGAGTATATACGATGTTGATGCAGGCAGTGGTTACCTTTCACTATATCAGTTTTGGATTTTTCTGCGGTAGTATCTAGGAGACAAGTCTGTTAGTATCGATGATATAGCCTCTCGCAGCGTCCATCTCAGCGCTACACACCTGCATTACTCGGGTCTGCATCTGTCATGTCCGCATCCCTCTTGGAGGTCCCTGCCAGCTCTTGCAGCTTAGCAGAGAGGCGCTCTGTTCTCGCATCTGCTACCGGCCCAAAGACCTTCTCCCGCAGCAGGGCCTTGTTGTGCTTCTTGACGCTCGATCTGAGTCCCTTCGCCATGGCTTCTCAGGGCTAGTTAGTCCGAGCCGAAATGCACAGTAAATGAGTATTATTCCAGCTGGTCAATTAAAATATATCAACCTCGCTGCCTTTTGCTTCTTTTCTGCTTTCACGAATTTCGAAAAAAAAAAAAAAAAAAAAAAGACGTCGACCTCGCTTACATCATCAAGGACAAGATTACTAAGCATCGTCCTATCCGCAGCTTTCTTTTTTAGATCCGATCGTGGGCGAGAACCGCGAAAGGCAGCAGAAAGAAGCACCCGGACGCTGCGACGGTGACCCTCGAACGGAGGGCTGGAGCGAGTGCACAAACAGTCGCCGAAGTTGACAGAACATATACCATGGTAGAACTGCTCCAGGCTTGACCAGTCGCCCCTCGAGATCCCCGAACACCTCACCCACCAGCCCGTTGTGCAGGCCAGGGAGACCAGAGAGCCTCGAGAATCACCAGTGAAGTGGCCAAGATGGCGCCTCCGGCGCTGAACCCAGAGGTTGAGCGTGTCAGTGAGACGCTGTACAAGCTTATCATCACGCAGTTGAAGGCGATCCTCAAGAGCGAGGGCCTACCGGTCTCGGGGGTCAAGCTAGCACTCCAGGCGAGGATTATAGGCCGTAAGCCCTCCCGATAACTACCATATATATATATATACACATGATACCTTTAGTAACGCATATTGTCTGCTACAGGCCTCAACTACTATGCATACGGGGAATGGGCGAACCAAGACCGGCTGAATAGTCTCATTGCACGGATCTACGCAGTCGCTCGGGGCCAGCCGTCACCTCCGCCCTTGACTCCATTATCACCGCATTACCCTTCGGCTCCCCAGCCGCAGTCTTCGCATACATTACCACCATATCGGACAACAGTCCCTCTTCCTCCTCCAAGTCCTATGGGTATGTTGGTGTCGATCCCTCTATAACATGAGCCTCTTCTCCCGGCTAATAGAGTTATATAGGCCGCTTGACCTTCAAGAAAAGCCCGTTTTATACCATTCTAGAACCTTTGACTTCGGTTATGGAATGTCAAGGTACGATACGACAACACAATACCCGTAAAACTATACGCTGCAGAATAAGACAACCAATGTCTGACTTAATTCTAAAGCTCGAGATTCCTCTCGAGATACAGTTTGTTTGAGAGTGACTCTCACCTCTGAAACTACCTCAAGGCTTTCATCAGATCCAAACCTCCGGATCATGGTCTATGGAGCTGCAGATAATGGCCTTACGCATTATTCTCCGAGTGATATTGCTTTCCCACATCAAGTGGAACTCAAAGTCAATCATGACGATGTCAAGGCAAACCTACGCGGTCTAAAAAACAAGCCAGGTACAACCAGACCCGCGGATATAACAAACTTCATCCGGAAGAAAGTAGGCTATGTGAACACTGTGACAATGACATACGCTCTGACCCAGAAGGTTGTTGTTCCCTACTTTTCCATGCAAATTGCAGTCAAATAGCTAACGTAAACACAAGAAATTCTTTATTGTCGTCAACCTCGTGCAAAAACATCCTGTGGAAGAATTGGTTACCCAGCTCCAGATCAGAAAAACAATTTCTGCTGAGCAAGTGGTCAGGGAGAGTAAGTTTTACGCTAGTGGTTTGGTTATCTCTTAAAAATTTGCGCCCAGAATCTTACAACGATTTACAGTGCAGACCAGGGCCCAGGATGCGGATATTGTGACAACGTCAGCCGTGATGTCACTAAAATGTCCGCTCTCAACTCTCCGGATTTCAGTTCCATGTCGCACCTCACTTTGCACACATAACCAGTGTTTCGATGCAACATCTTTCCTCCAGCTACAGGAACAGGCGCCAACGTGGAGTTGCCCTATCTGCTATAAAGCAACCAGTTTTGAAGCTTTACAGGTAGACCAGTAAGTCTTCAACAACCCTGAGCATTCCAGTGTCTAGCAACTAACATGCCCTAGGTATGTTGACAACATACTACGTGCAACGCCACAGTCAGTTGATCAAGTGACAATTGAGCAGAACGGGGAATGGTCAAACCCGAATGATGTTCCTGAAGCCGTACCGAATAGTAATGGTGTTGAAAATGGGGACAATGATGACCTTGACCTAGTAGAAGTAGACAGCTGTGGCGTGCCAACTGTCAAAAGGGAATTTGACTCCCAGACCTATATTAACCACACAACTCCCACTCCATCTAGGGAAGCCTCTTCAGTTGCATCAGCTCCTCGACCTTCAACCGGTAAAAGGGCCATTAGTCAAGTCATTGATTTGACTGGCAGTGATGACGAGGAGGAACCCCCTCGTCCCGCTAAGCGGCTCGCATTCCACATACCAAATGGAACTCATCAGCAACCTTTCGACCCGCTTAGGCTCTCCGCTTCGAATTCGCCAGTCCCAGGCTCATATCACTACGACAGATAGAGAACCTCCACCTCCAGGGACTCGATATTTTTCTTTCTTTCTTTCTTTCTTTCTTTTTTTTTGGCCAAGATAAAAGTCGTTTCCGCATTTTCAGGAAGCAGCTTGCTTGTTTTCTCCATAGGATCATTTACGACCCCTTCCCCCCCCTTTTTTTCCTATTAGATCATTTGAGGAGTTTGCCTATTCTCATTTATTATGCGGGTTTATACCAATCGTCATCATTTATGGGCCGAGGATGGGAAACGGACAAACGGGGCATCACGGAGGCGTGGAGTTTTTTGGCGGTATTTTTCCCTTCTTGCTTTCTTTCGTTCTTTCTTTTATTTACAGTACTTCCATCTTTGTCTTCGTCAGGATAGGAACTGGGGTGGAATGCTTGTCAATAGGTTTAAAGACTACCACGGCATCTATCAGCGTCATTGAGTAAGGACCATTTTCTACGGAACAATTGGTCTACACAGCTAGAGAAAAGGGGAACACTGATAGCTAGTCCGAGGAAAGAAGTGACTATTATTTATATTAAATGGCATAAGATAGATAACCAAGCTCTAAATGATTGATTCCCTATTTCCCCAATGAAATATAGTACATGGCTGCATGTACCACCACACAAATCAGCAAAAACCGAAGCCGCACATATGTACTCCGTATCAACAAACACATAATATATTCCATGAACCAAATCGCCGTTCATTAAAATTATCACCGCGTCAAATGCTCGTCAAATTCTTTTAGTTCGCTGCCATCGCCATGGTAACCAATGGAGTCCCGATTGTCATCGATGACTCGGCCATATTCAAGAAGAAGCCGGTACATATATGCTTCAATATCTTCGTTCCGAAGAACTTTCTCAGCCCATTCACGACCTTGCTTGGCCAAATTCTGCGCAGTTTTATCATGACGGGCAACATGGGGGTTGCTAGAGGTAGTATTATTTGTCCCTGTCCCGATGAAATAGGTCATAAGGGCATAGAAATCATCGTATCGGTTGTCCAGGGGCACGAAATGTCTCCATGCAAACAGGCGCGAGTCATGCCATTCACGGAATATGGTGGCTTTTATACCTAGGGACTTGCTAAGGAGGAACGCACGCCACCGGCCAGAGAAACTATGTCCGTCTATATCCACCAGGTATTTGTTCACGAACTGATGCGAAAGTGGGATCTTCTCCTTGTACGTGTAGGTGTCATTGTAGAATTCACAATTGGCTGGCATACAAGCCATGGGGTCCGTGAAGCCGAAATCAAAATGCTCGTTGGCGAAATCAGTTGGTTGGAAATTCGACGACGCTGAATCACCTGAGCTCAAGGATTGGTCGTTGCATGGCAGGACTCGCTCTGTTTTGCCAATGAGTTTTGTCCCATTCATCTTGAACTCCAGCCGTTGACGATGCATCCGAGACCAATTATCAGCAGTTTGGATACCGCCAGAGGTAGCTCCTCTCCAGAAGAGTGTCTCGTTTTTCATCTTCCAGTCGATGTCTTCAACGCCATTGTAGGTATATCGTTCATCATCCTTCCAGTACATATTGGCCGGGAAGAGGATGTCATTATTGACGTTCACCTTACATTCACTAAAGATCGGTATAAGAGCATCTGAGTGGCTAATACTCGACGATGAAAATAGGAATCCATGGAGATCCTTTATGGCTGGCCCGACAACGCATAGATCACTGGACGTGTTGAAATTCGACACCAGGCCGGCACCGGGTATTTTGTAACGGGAATCAGCCTCTTGAATACTCAGGATTGGATTCCGAGCTGGAGATTCAGGAGGGCAGGCAGTCGCCGCAATCTCCATGTACTGCTTAGAAGGGATCCCGGCCCATTTGACCTTGTCCTCCTCTGTCACGTTGTCTTTGGCCGTCAGCGAGACAAATCCTTCCATATTCTTTGTAAACGAATAGGTGGCATCGGGAGGAGTGGCACGAGAGGCTATCTCCTTGCTGAGCATGGCCTGCATGTCCTCCCACTTGGTGACGAGTCGGGGTTGGTCCAGCGTATTCATGGCAATGTCCATGTCCGGTAGCTTCTGCGCAAACCGCGCAACTAGCGACTTCAGAGTATCTATCCGCCATCCGTCGCCTGTGATGTTCGCAATAGCCCCATCCCTTATGTGGATCGCCGCGATCGAGTTCCCGCTGTGATCCTGGCAAGCTGCAGCTACTCTCCGCCGTATGGTTTTTGGCTCCGCTGACCAGAACGGCCGGAGGTCGTCGTTTATCTGATCGAAGTCGTCCACATTTCGGACATCGTTCTCCCGGGCAAATATATACCACTGCGTATAGTCCGTAAATTAGCTATATGTTCCATTTTTTTTTTCTCCCCCGGAAGGGGTTCAGATAGTCGGAAGTGGCACGAAGCCAGCGCAAAAGTACAAAGACAGTGAAACGCATAGCTATACAAAGCGAGACTCACCTCCTTAAATCCAGGCGGCGGATGGCGACCATACCGCACCCGATACTCGACGACAGCGTCGCTGAAGGTCATCGACCGGGCAGAGTCGTACTTGCGCCATGCATTGTCCGCCTTGTCCAACAATGCCTTTATTGGATCATTGCCCATGCAAACCTCTTCGATCTCCTCAGGCTCTTGATGCACAGTACCGCCATGTTTAGGTACAACACCCAGCCTGTGTCGGTATACGGTGCCAAAGTAATATATGAATAGCAGGACGAATGCGCCGCTGGTGAGAAGCAGCAGCCGTCGGTGGAAAGAATGCGAGACCGGCATGGTCGTCAGTGATATCGACAAAGCGGCCCTGTCGCAGGCCTGAGGTTGTGCTTATAGAATTCTCATCGCATCAGTCGAATCCGGGCCGTGCAAGGCAAGGCTCTCCTGAGATCGATCCCTTTGAATGATATGATATATGCTGATCCAAGGATTCTCCAGAGCCAAGGGGTTTGCAGATATACGAGATTTTGTCCATTGAAATAAATTGGACGCCCCAGCCTGCCGCTCCACCAATCCCGGATTACCGTTGCTTATGTGTGCGTTCTAGGTCCATTTTTGAGGCCTTCCTAGTGGTTTACGGGGTTGGGATTAACCCAGTTATAAATCATATTTTCTGGGGGGGCGAGCCACAGTGGCTCACTTTGATGGGCGGTCTTTTTGATACGGCCATTTTTAAGGAGTCACCCATCATTTAACCAGACATCAATAATCAATATAAAAAGTTGACTGGTCTCCAAGGCCCGCTGATGTCTTGTCTATCTGGAAATTAACTCCTCTGTAGGCGCAAATCGGCCGAGCCTCCAATTGGTGCCATTACCAGCCACACGCTGCCTGCTATCCACGGAAATGACACCTGCCCGTGTTTCATACTCAATCCTTCAACCTACGTAGGGCGCATTATAGGGCCGGAGCTGGTGGGCTTGTGGGCCTTTTCCCAGGTGAAAGGATGCCAGGAGGGCGTGGTTCAAAGGTCCGGTCTATACGGAGTGTGAGCTAACCCGAGGCTCATGAAGACAATCTGCGGCTATTGTCTGTAGTGATGTGTTCCGCCCTGTAGCTATCCGCACATGATAATATACAGACATGTGTAACTAAGCACTTCAATGCATGCTGTCTTATCCAAAGCTGAACTATTTGAGTGCGAGTGACATTTGGTTATGCAAGTACTCC
Organism: Trichophyton schoenleinii; assembly: GCA_018357685.1. Lineage (NCBI taxonomy): Eukaryota > Fungi > Ascomycota > Eurotiomycetes > Onygenales > Arthrodermataceae > Trichophyton > Trichophyton schoenleinii. The sequence continues at coordinate 5,186,065 of WOFF01000002.1, forward strand.
GTAAGACGGCGTGTTTAGAGAATCTCAAAAGTCGAAGACTGGCCCTTGGCTAGACAGCCATGGTCCTCCAGCGCCGAAGAGCGTCTCAAGCCAACAATCCTCTATCAATCGCTAGATGTAGATATAGAGCCGTTGGACACGCACAGTTTGTATTGCTTGGACGTTGAAATTCTTCCCAGGTCGAGAAAAAGAGAGTGATTACGTAATAGAACACAGTTAGTTGACTTAACGGCGATCTCAAGCTCGACGCAACGCCAACAACCGCCAGGAAAGACAAAGATCAATCGAAACTATCACATAAATCTTTTCAATTTTAATATTTTATAGCCAAGCTTACCCTCCGATCGACTTCATCCGCAAGGGCCAACGGAATCAGACCTCGTTACCTCCTCCCCACAAGCTAAAGCGAACCGCAACCATGTCCTTCGACACACCTACACCCCCCTTCAGCGCTTCCGACCCTCACGCCCGTTTCCTAAACGCATCATGTCTGGATCTATTATTAATCGAGCTTGTACCTATGGCGGAACGAATAGTACAAGAACTTGAGCTCGGAGAAAAGGATTCCCCAGTCAAGCAAGGCGAAGCATTAGATATAAAAAATAAGGAAAGAGAGAAAGAAAAAGAAAAGGACAGCAAGTCATCTGTGGCCGTTATGGACGACGAAGAGTATCGCGAGGCTATATATTTTAGACTGGAGTCATTGGGGTATAGAGTCGGCCTGGGGTTGGGAGAAAGGTAATCCTGGCACACCTATATGAGAGCACCGGAGAGAGGCTGACATATACTACTTTTATTTACAGATTCTCTAGAGACAGGCCCCGGTTTTCTGATAATCTCGATGTGATTAAATTTTTATGTAAAGATCTTTGGACAATTCTGTTCAGGAAACAGGTGGATAACCTGAAGACAAATCATAGGGTGTGTTTTTTATACCTAAGACATACCATCAGTTCTCCCTTAGCTTACCTGGATTGACACAGGGAGTATATGTTTTAACCGATAATGCTTTCCGGCCATTTATTCGCATGAGCATGTCTGTTAGAAGCGAGGCAGTTATGCGTGCACAGACAGTACGAGATACCTCACTTAAACACCGCCCCTTTACCCTTTCGTTAATCGATGCAAGCTAACGTCGACTGAAGTATCTTTGGTTCCCTTGCGGTATAATCCGCGGCACCCTCGCAAGCGTGGGGATTGAGGCTACAGTCCAGGCTGAAAGCTCAGATCTCCCGTTAGCTACCTTTCAGATCAAGACTATCAATAGCACAGTTACTGCCAATGCTGGTGGCCCTGGTACACCGGTAGTAACGTGATGATAGGTTTATGCTAGTAACTGCATTGCTTGTATACCTACCAGGCAAGGCATATTTCTCGTGTATTTGTTTCGTTATCTTCTCTATGCTGTACAGATACCCCTACAATATACTATTTCTCTTTGGTGTTCTCTTGACCCGACGGTTAGTCCTCGTTTACCTCGAATTGCAGAGTTACAGACAGATGAAGTAGGGGAATGCTAGAAGGTGTAACCCTATTTGTATTCATTTGTCTGCCGTCATCTAAAAACTGTTCGTTCCTCAAACTCAGGAGAAATGTGGCAGCAATATTTTCTGTTCTGGCTAGGAAGAAGGGATATATTAACATAAAAGAATGGGAGGTATGGATGGGCAAACTAATTTTTTGCAATCTCCTAGCAGCGAATGCGTCCTTGCCATCGTTCTTGGGAATGAATGAAAAAGAAAACCAGCGCTTCTTCGACCATTCAGAGCTTATGTATGTATTCTCCTGACCTACAGCCTATATGCCCAGAAACAGGATGTTTGGTTAGTAACAATTCGCCATTAGGTTGTGAGCCGTGATCGAATGAAAGATGCAACCTGTGAAGGCCACGGTAAAACGGATTGATGGGAAGAAGTAACAGACGACCAAGGATGATCCGATAAACACGACACCAGAGGATGGAAGGCAGACGCTTCGGGGGCAGCTGGAAGTGAGGTGGGTGTTTTTACTTTTGTGGGGGGTTCTGAACAAAGCTGATTCCCTTAGCAATGTTGCCTTGGAGGCCAGTCTTGCAGACCTCAAGGAGGGCCTTCTCTCTCTCGTTGACTTCAGGAAGGATGTTGATGATGTTCTCAGCACCGGATGGCTGTGTCTAACTGTTAGCTATTGCGCTGGCAGGAGGTATGAAGGGATTCCAAGCATGGGTATACGCACTCCTAGTTCAACTGGCATGGAGAAATATTCAAGGCCAGTCTCCTTAGCGATGACATCGCCGCCGTTGATGCCGCCAAGGTGAACAAAAGTAGGCTCAACAATACCCTTCTCACCCTTGACGGCCTTCATGACGCTCAAAGCAAAGCTACAATCGCCATGTTAGTCGACTTGAAACTTTAATGATGCCTGGAAGCAAAAAGAAAGGAATGGGCTTTACCGATAACCAGCATAAGCCATAGACAGGGTGGCAGAGCCAGCACCGTCCTTGGCCTTAACAACCTCGTCACCGCCGAACTGGACACCTGCCGTGATGATCCCGCGTTAATGCTGAACTAGAGGCAACTAGAGAAGGAAAACGAGTGCCACTTTTGTACTCACGTTTAATGATATCAGCGTACTCGCTCTCTGGGATATCAGCAGCTGGCTTAGCCAAGCTGTAAACTGGGACAATAGTCTCTCCAGAATGACCTCCAATAACGTGGATGGTAGCATCGGATGGGTTCTTCTCCCCAGTATATTTCTGGGCGAAGGTCTCTGCACGGAGGATGTCAAGGGTAGTGACACCGAAAAGACGCTTGGCATCGAAGACGCCAGCCTTCTTGAGCACCTCGGCAGCAATTGGGACGGTAGAGTTAACTGGGTTGGAGATAATGAGGACAAACGCCTTGGGGCAGAACTCGGCAACACCCTGGACGAGGTCTCTCACAATGCCAGCGTTGACAGTGAAGAGATCGTCACGGGTCATTCCGGGCTTGCCTTTTGCCAGATTGTTAGCAACAAATACAAGACGAAACAAATGCCTGAAAAAAGGGGGGAGGGGGAAGGGGAGAGTGTCAGCATGTTTGGGATTACGTACGAGGAATTCCAGCTGGAATGAGGACGAGTTCACAGCCTGTGAGGGCATTTTTCAGACCTTCGTCCTTTGGCAAGTAGCCGGAGGTTTTCTTATATCAACGCAAGTTAGTCCGGAGAAGCCATAGATGTCACTGATTCAGTACCAAGAGGGCAACTCACGGCGGTAGTAGAGATGTGAGAGAGATCGGCGGTAACACCGGGACTGTTAACGACATCATAAAGGACAAGCTCGTCGACGAGAGGGCAGATCTTCAACAGAAGAGATAGAGGCTGTATACCCGAGGGTTCACCTGGTCAGCACACTCGCCCCCGTTCCAAGGCCAACAGGAACCACCCATCCAGCAGGACTACCAACCTGGCCAATGCCACCAGAAGCACCGAGAACAGCTATTCAGCATAAAACACATGGTTAGAAACACCTTCGATAATACGGTTATACTCTCTGAAGCATTGGGTCAGGAACTGGAATCTCACCTGCTTTAACCATGGTTGCTTGGACGGAAGCGGGGAACTATGACGAGCAAGCTGCAGAGGACCATTAGCATGTAGAACGGCGAGCAGTTAGGTCCAACACGCACTCACAAGATGAAGCTGGTCGTAGAGCTGGAGAGATTGAATCTGGAGAAGAGAATGAAGCTGAATTTGGAGTTGAAGTTGAAGCTGGAGAAGAAGAAGAAGAAGAAGAAGGAGAAGAGAAAAGGTCTCAAGTTTCCTTTTGCGGAGTTTATCAGCCCGCGGCTAAAGTCACATGCAGCTGACTCAGCCGATAAGGGAGTTTCTTTATCTCGGTTTTCTTCTTCCTCGACTTCAACTTTCCAGCTTTTTCTGCTTGCTTGCGCTGCCCTGCCTGCCTGCCTGCCTGCCTGCCTGCGTAGCCTTTGCAGATGCCTTGTTCCGTCTGCCAGGACGCCGCCTCCTGCTCGGCTACGCGAGCCCATGGGCGGCTTGCAAGGAGCTCTGCACATCTACCCAATCGCCATCACGTGAGGCCAGGTTTCGTCCCTCCGGTTCGGTTGCTGTACATCCAGCTTGGCGGGTTGGGATGCCTTTCTCTGGCAGCTGTAGCGATGTCAGGTCGAGAAGACGGCGTGCCGGGCTGCGGCGACAGTCCCTCCGCGGCCCAGGGAGAAGTCGGACGCTCTCCAGCTTCTCTGAATATCATCGTCATCGTCGATGAGTTCGACGTCGGATGCATGCCAGGCCCCACTCGAGAGCTCCAGGAACGCGGCGCGGGAAAGCTTGAATCGAAGCCATAGAAAAAAGCAATTGTCCGCATACTCGACCTCTCCCCATGGACTAGCACTCCGTATTGCCCTCTAGCCACGTCTCTAGAGAGCTATTCATCGAGAAAGACAAATAATAATACCATGTTATTAACCGTCTTGCGTTGACGGAGGTGCCGTCATTCGTCTTTTAGGAACTCTACCGAGGCATAAGGAGACGCTCGTCAATCCACCCTGACACGGAACGAATCGTTACGGATTATTCCGATCCTTCTTCGACGGAGGCAGGGCGAGCACGCTTCTACGGAGTACGCCACTTGACCATGCATGGCTAGGTTTCTCGAAGACACAGTGGGGGTTCAGCGAGCTACGAGCGTAGCTTTAACCTGACCCTGCTCTCACGGAAACCGTCCGATACAGTGTTTTGAGTGTGCGAGCGGCGAGGCCAGGAATAAATATAGACGTCATTATTGGGCAGCGTTGGCCTCGAGTTAAAGCCTGCAGATGTTGTAAGATAATTATAGAAAAAGTCATGACAAATTGCAATTCCACAAGGTCATGAATGCAAACAGGGTGTAAAGCGGAAAAGAACTCTCATCATATGGTATCAATACGCAGCCATGATTCGTATTTATTTTTGATTTAATTGTGTCATGCCCCTGACTATGGAAGCATAGCTCGGACCGGCTGGGAGACAGCTGTAAAACGATATCTCCAGAGTTCACAACAACACACTTCCAGCTTCCCTCATCTCCCAAATCTCACCAACACATCTAAGCATCCTTCTCAGCAGCGGCCTTTCGGGCCTTGGCACCTCTGAGCTTCTTCTCAGGGCTGTCCTTCTTTGGTCGTTGGGATAGTCGGATAGCACTGGCACGGGCAACGGCCTCAGCGCGGAGGTCGGCTCGGTATCCGCCGCTTACAGCTCGGCTGGCAACAGCCTTGTATACCCTGGACAGAAACATATATGTTTAGCAGGACGCTCAGTAAAAGAAGGGTCTGCCTTCTCTCTCTCGGACTACCCCCATAGAGTATAGGAAGATAGGCAGCTTATGCGCAATTTCGGGGCTTATCCTTACTTGCGGTTGGAGGAGCCAGAGCCGTGGGTAGCAGCGTAGGTGTTGGAACCTGGCTTGTTGCTGTTGTTTGGTCTCTTGGAGATGACGGCGACACCACCGTTCTCAGCGCCTTGGACACCGATAGCCTATGATAACCAGAAAAATTCCCTGTCAGAATACTGTAATCATTCCATCGATGTTCATTCTGCATTGCAGAGTCCTTCCTAAATCCCTCCTTTTCCTCCTCCGTCTTGAATTTCCTGGTTTCATTCCTTCTGTGGCGCAAAGGGGAAAAAAGACCGCTGATGTGAGTGGGCGAAATACCTTGGAGTTGACAAAGCCAGCATACTATATAGCAGAAACAGCCTGTCAGTATAGCCATTCCAATCATATCCCTATATGCGCATCTTCCAGAGAATAACCAACCTTTCTGGAGTGCTTGTTGACCAAGTTCAATGGGTCACGGGAGAACTGAACACCACCAGCACATTTCCGCTTGACCAGGAAAGAGTTCTGGGTTCCTAATTATTCGAAAAAAAGGCACTCGTATCAGCTTCATCCGTACGTATAACTGGGCGCGTCTTCGGTTGCAAGACATCTGCTTATTGCAGCAAATTCAAAGTCTAGATAAGGGACCTGGGGAGGGATTCGTACTGGCAATGCCCCAGACCAAGTCGTCAGACACGTTAGGACGGGCGGAGGTAGCCATGGCGTCTAGGGAAGGAGAAACGGGAGGTTTGGTGAAGGGAGACGGCGGGTTTGGTTGTTGGTTGTTTGCGTGAACTTGATATCCCTTTCTTCCCTTTCTTCTGCTCTCAATTTGCGACTAATTTTTGTTGTGTGTATTTTTCTAGCCGCCCAGCCAAACTGGCCTTGGCACGCGGCTAACCTTCCTCTCCGAGACGTCCTCGCTAACTTGGCCCGTTTGAGACTAGAGGCTGACTCATGTATTAGTAATATGAAACCACGTGTTTTGGTTAGTTACGTAATCTCTCCAAGGCTAAACGCTTGACATTTGATAGGCAACGAGGAGAAAAAGCGACGATGGAGAAGATATAAAAAACGACGACAACATTCATATCAAGCAAGTGAAGGAAATATCGAGGGGGCAGCGCCACTCTTACACTCGTTATTCTCTGTTCTATCCTGGTCTACCTCTCTATAGTAGATAGACCGTGCTCTGCAGCAGCCACCTAAGGACCCTCAAAACAGACTTAGTCTTTCTTACCCACGGCCTTGACGCAAGATCCCTGATCTGCCTAATATATCGGCGTCATGGGCTACTTTTACTATTCTCTCACCTTTTTCGCCTTTTTAGCTGTTGCAGGTAAGATGAAGACGCTTTCTACTCCACGTCTGCTCCCATCCTTTTAGCTTTACAACCCTTGGAAGCCGCCGGAGTCGACCTCGATGCTAACACTACCTTGTGCAGCGGCCTACTTTACTCGTGAACGCTGGCTTCCTCACCTTCCCGTACCGGGCTACATCTATACCAAACTGCCTACAAGCTTCCGAGGCGATGCTGAAGCAGGCTTGTCCTCTGCTGACTTTAATCTCGCGGACAACATTGTGGAGGGGGACTCGCGTGCGGGCCTAGATAAGCGCGGCAAGTCAGAGGTTCTCCGGATAATGAGGAGTAAAAAGGTCGATTTCAATGAAGCAAGGCGGATATATACTGAACAACGATTTGCGAAGAATAATATCGGCCCCGATGGGAGACCACGGGATCCGAAATTTGTGTCATTCTCATGACGGGCGAGCGATTGTTGAATTTGCGCAAGCCCTCGGGGGAATAATACCTCTACCTTCCCTAAACCCTCGTTTATAATCATTTCTTTAACTTCCTTCGGAACGGAGCACAGGAGCACGGTGTTTTGCATTTCGTTCTAATTCCCTACTTTGATTTCACTTGCAGGCCCTATGGACATGTAGCGGTTATCCACTACTTCTCTTCACTGTTCCTGACCGGACCCATCTCTTTGGTCTATTCTATCCCAGCGTTGATCGTTTGTGTCATTCTCCTTCGTTTGTTTTTCTGCCGATATTGTATTAATAGCCTTCCTTCATATATTTCATTTGCAATATTTTGCGTATAGCCACAAGAAAGGGTGCACTTGACACGCTCTCTTTCCTCTACCCACAGACACAGCTTTGGATACAGCGAATAGAGAGCCTAAACCTTAGAAAAGCCTCAAAGGCAAGAGGCGTAGCTGGGACGCTTCCGTGTGCAAAGGTGCTTCGGAGGTTGTAAAGCTCCTCCCATGACGTATAATTCTTTTACAGCTTCTTGAATTATTTGTAAATTCAACGGCCACGACCATAACTTTGTTGCTGGAACCCAGGCGGGAGTTGTCCTGGCGGGCCACCAGGACCGGGAGGACCTCCTACTGGTGGTGGAGCAAAACCTGCAGGGGGAGGCTGGCCAAATCGAGGTGCCTGGGCGGGAAAGCCTGGGTGAGGTCCGCCATACCCAGCTTGCGATGGCGGGGGACGGGCAGGAAGTCCGGCAGGAGGCGTAACAAGCGGCTGAGGAGGATGAGTTGGTGGGTGAGGTGTGTGAGGTGTATGCGGCGCCCGGTGGTGTGGGAGTGGACCGGCCATGTTCATATTCGGATATCCGCCATTCATAACGGGGGGCATGCCTCTGCCTGCGCCGAAGTCCGGTGGTGCTGGCCCAACATTGATCGGCGGTCGTTGTTGTTCGGCATCCATTCCCGCTGCCACCGGCACGGCGGGAGGTACGTTCTGCACACCGGCATTCATCGCACCGCCGGGACCAGCGGGCGCACCACCGGCGAATTGAGGTGGTATTGGTTGTGTTGGCTGTGGCTGGACATTGTGTTTCCGAGCCTGGGCGGCGAGCATTCTCTCTGCTTGGTCGCCGTGTCTCTCTCCCTTGCCGTCTTTTTTGTAGGCATATTGCACAGATATCTCTTTGTTCATAAGGTACTGTCCATTCATATTGGCAATAGCGTCATCTGAAGCTTCAAAGTTTGAGAACGATATGAATCCATAACCCTTGGACAAGTTTGAATCATCTCGAGCGACCTAGAGTCCACATGATTAATACAGGTTCACATAGAGACCCGTTATAGAGCGAAAAACTAACCTTAGGGAGCGATATCAAAGATCCAAATCGACTAAAGGTATCATATAGCACTTGCTCTGTAACCATGGGATCCAGATTGCCAACGAATAGCTCTGCGCCAACTTCGACAGCTTTCTGTTTATCGGCCGACGCCTTATTGACTCGAATGGGTTTCCCGTACAGGCGGACTTGGTTCATAATCCTGGATGCATATTCTGCATCTTCTTCGCTGTTAAACTCGACGAAGCCGTAGCCCTGGTGTGTTTGGGTGACGCGGTCTTTCGGGAGGTGTACGTTAACAATCCGACCAGCCTGGAGCATCAACTCCCATACCAGCTTATCTGTAACCCGCTCATCGAGATTACCAATATACACGGTAGCCTCCTTATCTTGCTCCCTAAGACACCCCCCGTAGTTAGCTGTCTGTCCGAACTGCACCCAAGCAAAGATGCTACTTACCAATGTCTTGCGCCAGACATGACTGCCGCTTAAATTGGCAAATACGCAAGATGAAAGTTGGTATAAGACGCGCGACAGCTGCACAGCTCCTTTTCCCTCCTGTTGCCGAGTCCTTCGAGGTCTTTTCAGCGTGTTAGTTGTTCAAATATTGTTTGGAGGTTGCAAGCCAAAGACAGAAAAAAGAACAAAGTTGAACGCCAAGAAAAGAAGCTAGTTAAGTAATTTTTTTTTTCTCCAGACCTTTCAATCTCTCGATGCTTCAGCGACGCAGAAAAAGGACGAACTTCTGTATTTCAAACAAATAAAACAACCAAACTTGCTGAAGCCTTTCCTTACACAGCTTGATTACGATACATCAGAAGAAAAGACAAGATGATGCAGTTTTCAGAAGAGACAAAGGTAAGACACTTCTCATCGCGGCTGCTTTCGCATGGTCTAACACGAGTGTAGGAGCGCATCTCCAAGGTCATCGACATTTCGCGGGTTGCCATTCACTAGTACGTGGAAAATCTGCTTCTTATGACATCTCCAACGTGTCATTACGGGCTGGTTCTGTTGAGACTGTGATCCGGAGGGCTAACTTCTGCTGCCTAATGGCTGTACAGTGGATATCTTCCATTGATTGTCTACCTTGGTAAGTGACGAGCAGGCCAATACCAAAATGCTAAAACGGTATCAATTGGCTAACTTCTCACCAGGATACACATACAGTGAGCCACGACCGGCTCTTCTGAAGTAGGATATTGAGCTCCCAGTTACTTTGAACCTCTCGAAACTTACACGACTCATCTTCAGACTCCTCTCTCCTCTCGCATAAACCTCTACGATGGATATTTTAAGGATGGCATGGAAAGGCGTACGACTATATGGATGGCGGTGTTTTATACGAATGACTGGAAATAATACATTTTCGACAACACAGGCTTGAGGCCGTGTGCAAACTCGATTCTGTTCCTCCTCTCAATTGACCGGCCAGTCTTCCTACTCGGACTGAAACCATGCTGCAATTCATGCCGCATCTACTTTTACGGCTACTGCGGGGATTGATTACCGTCCCTTCTACTGCGGAGTGCCTCTGTTTCCTTTCTTACTGTATTACTATAGTTTCTCAATCGAGCACAGCATTTTTAATGTCCACCCCAGTCACATCCCGTCATGATCGCAGCAGTCATTCCCTGGCCTTCGAATACCTGTACTTTGAACTACTGTTAGTTATGAATTGGTTTTCTTGTTTACAGCCGACGATCCGGTGTTCCCAAGCGTTCGTAGAATCTCGGCGCATGAGGACCAGGAGACATACAACTATCTAAATACACCCTCAATGTCTCATTGACAGCTCTTTCATTCGGGGAAGAGGGATCCTTTTAAACGTAATAAAACCGGAATAAACGACCAAATGATATCTTCGGCCAAAAGAGCTCAGCCACTCGGCAAAAGAGAAAAAAGAAAATCCTTCAATTAACTAGTTAACGAGTTATCAATCTCTGCTTCAAGATGACAACGACACTGAACTACCGCAGTCTATCACAACGATAAACCGAGCAATATCAAGAAACCCCCAGCTACAAGGGTTCATGAATGACAAAAATGGTCTTTCCCCGTCGTTGGTCGAAACGATAGCTGGATTTACTGCCGGTGTTTGTTCAACTCTCGTCGTCCATCCTCTCGATATTGTCAAGACACGGCTCCAAGGCATGGAATGTCAACCCCATTATTGAAGAACCCAGTGCTAACATTACCTCAATCATTCAATTATAGTCGACCGGTTTTCTTCCTCGAAGATTGGCAGCTCGCTCCGCATTATCCGTGGAATTTCCCGCAATGAAGGTGGAATACAGGCATTCTATCGAGGGCTTACACCCAACCTTGTCGGAAACTCCGTGAGTTGGGGACTATATTTCCTATGGTACGGCGAGGTTAAGGAGCTTTTAAGCGCTTCTCGTGGGTCTAGTGGTCTTACTTCGTTGGATTACTTTGTGGCATCTGGAACATCTGGTATGTTGAGATAACATATAGTCCTATAACCTCCATATATACACTAACATATATATCCTTTCAGGAGTGCTAACAACCATTCTCACCAATCCAATATGGGTTATCAAAACGCGAATGCTGTCCACAGGTGCCCATGTGCCAGGTGCCTACCGGTCAATGATGTCTGGATTCCAGCAAATATACCGTATGGAGGGCTTCACCGGATTCTACCAGGGTTTAATACCAGCTATGTTCGGAGTGTGCCACGGTGCTCTGCAATTCATGGCTTACGAGCAGCTTAAGAGGTATCGCACACGGATGACTCAAGCTTCTTCCTCGGATCGACTCCCAGCACCGACGGATACCCCTTCAACACAGCTAAAAACCCTGAGCAATATGGACTATCTCCTTCTTTCGGGAACATCAAAAATCTTTGCCGGCGGCGTGACGTATCCATACCAAGTTCTTCGAGCCCGCCTGCAGACATATGATGCCAGGGGGACCTATAAGGGCGTACGAGATGCGTTTGTACAGATATTACGAACGGAAGGCTTGTCTGGATTCTATAAAGGTCTGGGACCGAACCTGGTTCGCGTTTTGCCCAGTACGTGGGTTACTTTCCTTGTATATGAGAATGCAAGGGTATATCTTATGGTAGATAAATGATGGTTGTTTACTAACAGTTATTATTTCCCGTGGACATCCCTTCTCAGCCCATGCATATAAGGAATAGGCGGGCATGTTAATATACATAAAGGATAAAATACACTGTTAAACCTTGTACCACTTAAACTGCTAGCTCAAGGCAGAGTTTGATATTCTGCAGTTGTCCGCTGGGATAATGGTATATAATGACATGTGCATATGAAATATAACCTAGCATTTAGTTATTACGTCGGCTGATCAACCCTCCATAATCATTCATATGGCTCGGTGGTAGTAGATGTGGCACAGCGTCCGCCTTCCTCGTCTCCGCGAAATATTACCAGGGATGTCCCGGTTCGACAACGGCTAACGGCTATTGAAGTGGTTAATGTTCTCTTGCAATTATCTAGGCAATCGGAAGCAATACAAACTATATAGACAAGTGGCAGGAAGGCTATCATTCGAAGAGAGAACTAACAGGTTTTGACTACAACGTAGGTAGCGAATTGGTAGAGAATCGGTAGAACGTACGGAGTCGAAAGGGCTAATTGAGGGGGATAGAGGCCGAAACGGGGGGCTGGACAAATACAGAATACAGAACGGCGGGAAGTGATGGTGAGATGCAAGAGGAATTTAGCAAATACAGTTGACGCAAGTAAGGTAGCTTTGATTGATAGGGTAGGATTGGTATAAAGGTAACAAAACAGATTGGTATAATGGTAATGAAACTACAGCCAGACAAAATATATTGAGCACAGAAAGCAAGGAAGCCAAGTGAAGAAAAGCAGAAAAGGAGAATAAAGGTCGAGGTATGCTAGCTGCTCATGCTTTATATTGGAAAGAAAGAGGCCATTGAAAGGGGTGGAAAGGAAAGGGAAGGGAAGAGATAAAACGCAGGTCCCCTCCATAAACGATGCAACAGAGCCGAATGGTTAGTAGTAGCAGGAGTGTAGTAAAAAGATATGGAATTAAGCAATTATTCCTCTCGCTGTTGGGCGGGAACGCAAAATTAGGAACGCGTTTGTCCTTCCCTTTTGCTGGCATGAACAAAAACGAAAAAGAAAAGGGAAGGGTTGGCAGAGCCGAGTGCTTTTTCATCGTATTTTTTTTTTTTGGGTGCGGTAACACTTCCGCCAAATGCTCCAAACCCTCCTTTATGTACTCCAGATACCCATAACTGTGCTCGATTTCTGTCCCTTTTTTTTGGTTTTTCTAGTGGTATAATATTAATAGTTTCGAGTCATCGAACTGGAGTTGGCAGACGAGGCGCTGTTCACTAATTTATCCTTCCTTCAGGAGCCCAGTCAGTGCGCGCCTCGTTGATACATCTGTTCATGAAATTCAACATCATCACTGCTGGGAGTCCCGAGGTAAGTACCACGATGGTAGCTTCGCTCTCGCATCAGCTTCGCTTCTTCTTCGCTGCTAAGAGGGAGCTGATGCGCGGGCATTCTGCTACTTGAGGGGGCAGCGGGAGCGGGAGCGGGAGCAGAACTGATGATATTGTTGGTAGCGGCATCTGAGGTGGTCGTCTTGGTAGAATTCGCGCGGGTTTTAGCAGTTGACGAAACACGACGGTCCTTGCCACGACCTTTGATTCCCTTGTTGCTGTTTTTATAGAGCATGGCAAAGTACTCCCATAGCTCGGCGTCCTGCGGGCTCATTCTGTCAGGTTCAGTTATCATAGCAAAGCGCACAGTGAGGTTCCGTAGAGTCTGCGCATGGAACTTGTTTTGGTGAGACTATTATGATGTTAGCGCCACGGTTGATATTCTTGGTTATCTTTGATTCCAGGCAGTAAATACATACCTTGAGGTTTCCAAGTTGAGTGAACTGCTTTCCACAGTCATCTAGCCTGCAAGTAAACGGCTTTGCTTGATCATGGGTAATCTTGTGGGCGCGAACATTCCCTCGCTGAGCAAAACGCTTGTGACAGATATCACAGGAATAAGGCTTCTCTCCTGTGTGCCGCCGCTCATGAGTCTAGATAAGAAAATCAGTTTAGCTGAATTCAGTAATGTCAGGTCAGGGCTATCACCAACTTACCTTCAGATTTCCTAATTGAGAAAATCGTTGGCCACAGCCGGGCTCGCTACAGAGCTATATGTATTACCAGAGTCAGTAAGCCGACTTCAAATAAGATTAATGAGACAGCGTGACGGGGTCTACATACGAATGGTTTATCACCGGTATGAGCTCGCATGTGAATGTCCAAGTGGGTCTTCTGGGTAAAATTTTTGCGGCAGTCGGGAAGAGTACATTCATATTTGCGTCGCGACTTTTGCTTCGACGCACCACGAGTTTGTTGGTGAGGGGCGTAGCCAGGTTGTTGTATCTGTTGGGCTTGTTCCTGTGACATGGGAGCGCCATAGTTTGGTTGAGCCCATTCGGGAGCACCCCCGTGCATGGCAACATTACTCGACGAAGATGAGCCATTGTTGAACTTTTGGAGTGGCGGTAGTTGTAGCTGAGTTTGCGACGTGGTTCGCGGCTTTGATTGAATTGCCCTCATGAGAGTATCGATTTCGGTAGAGAACTCGACCTCTGGCTTGCTACCTGGTGGTGATGGCAGCTTGCTGATTTCGGCACTCCGAGGCGGTTGATCAATTGGGGCACGCGCGGGCTCCGTTTCCTCGACCCGAGTGGCCGGAGTCCCAACCATACGAGAGACGCCATTCTTTGCGTGTCTAGGTTCCTGGATTGGTTGTTGCAAAGTAGTGGGCTGGTTTGGTGGCAACCGTGACTGCGAAGGTGGCAAGTGCGGCTGAGGTTGCGTCTGTGGTTGTTGATGCTGCTGCTGTTGTTGTGGGTGAGGGTGATGCTGTGGATGCTGGGGATGTTGCGCGTGTGGAGGAGGCGGCGGCGGTTGCTGCTGTGGGTGCTGTGGATGGTGCGGATGCGGTTGATGTTGTTGCTGCTGGTGTGGTTGATGCGGCTGATGCGATGGGTGAGGTTGGTGAGATGGATGAGGTTGATGCGGTGGGTGCTGCTGATGCTGCGGATGAGGTTGATGGGGTTGATGAGGGTGTTGTGGTTGGTGTTGCGGATGGTGTTGCGGATGATGCTGTGGGTGATGCGGATGCTGCTGCTGCTGCTGTTGCTGTGGCGGCGGTGGTGGTTGCTGCTGCGAATGGTTCTGTCCAAAGAATCCGTGATAGGATGCCGCCGGATGCTGGTTGGTATTCAGGATATGACCGAAGTCCAGTGAGGAGGACTGGATGGGAGCCGCGTATGAGAGCGCCGGGTTCGAGTAGTAAGTGATGTTTTGCTCGTGGTGAGGTGCCATCATGCGTCGATGAGTGACATTAGCCAGATCATGGCTAGAAAAGGTACACGGAACAGGCACTGCGGTCTCCATTTTAGATCACAAAGATATCGATGCTCCAAGTGTGGTGGCCGAACCACATCCCCGGACAGGAGCGAGGTTCGAAGACTGACGGACGGTCGACGATGTGTTTTTGGACGTCAACAAGAGGTAGCTGTCCGATGCTGAAGGAACAAACAACGATCCAACGGCCTGGGGTTAAGAGACAACGAGTGTAATTATTTGTTTTTGCCTGCTGGGTGCTTTTTCTCTTATGTTTCTTTTTCGTAGTCGTGCTGCTCGGTGAATATTTTCTTTTTCTTTTTCTTTTTTTTTTCCTTTTTTTTTTTTTTTTAATTATTTCCTTCTTTCCTATTCACCTATGTATGTCGATGCTCTTTCTTTTCAAGGTCTCTCTCTCTCTCTCTTGCTATGTTCACGCGGGTATTCGCTGGTTGATATGAAGATATCCTGCTGTTAATCTGGCTTCTACCTGGTGTTGACGAAAGGCGACGAAGAGAAGTCGAGAGAAAAAAAAAAAGGTCGAGAGAAACACGTCGTCAGCGACGGGGGGTGGAACGAAATAAGTCTAGAGGGCGATACAGTCTTAGGGAGCGTCGCGAGCAGACGTCAATGGAGCGAGAGAGCAAGGTCGCTGCGGTGAGAAACAGACGTCGTTGATGCTGTGCGCTGTCCTCTTCCTTGGTTGATGCCAGACAGCCAGAAAATCAGGCGGTGACTTGGTCGTAAGAAAAAAAAAGAAGAGGCCGCTTGCTGGGGCTGAGGCGAAGGGGAAAAAAAGTTGGCTCGACGATCCTGCACGGCGATTGGCTGTCGGGGCGGCGAGGCAAAAGGCAACAAAGACCGTGACCAACACCGAGTAATGTCTTGTTGTCCGATGCTAGGGGTTTCGTTTCCCTGAGGATGTGGGCAAGAAGTCTCGCAAAAGGGAAGGTTGGGAGGGAGAAAAGGAGCTTATGTATAAATTATATATCAGCGGCAGAAGGAAAAATTAAGCATAAATCATTGGTATGATTTTTGGTCGCGGGGAGAGGAGGGAAAAGGAAAAAGGAAAAGGGAAAAAGAGATAAATCGAGTGAACGATATAAATGGAGCAAATGACCACTCTCTCAAGGTGAAATCGTCGGGGATGTAATCCGCAGTGTTATAATACGGAACGAAAGAGTAAGAAAAAAAAAAAACTCTCTTCCGATAGCTTAAACTCTCCCTTGAAGCTTGGTCGCGGAAACTTGACGTTAGCGAAGCTGCAGAGTGGGGTTTAACAGCCGGCTTTCACTTCAATATAGGATTGCCAGGGGGAGTCAAGCTCGAGGTGAAGATGGTGAGATGCTGCTTGCTAACAGTGCGCAGGCGTGCGAGAAGTGCATGTATATGTAGATCGCGATTCATCGAACGTGAGATGCAGAAGCGAGTCTATTTGGCGGTTGGATGCTGGGTGGATGCCTTCCAGTGGGTCATATGCTCCAAGAGAGATGGAGAGGTTTTGATATGTAAAGGAAGCGTAATAAAAAAAAGAGTCGTTCGGCTTGTACGTTTTGGGCGGTACCGCGGAGATTCTGGTTCTCTCCGTCTGAGTCTGACGGTAATGTCACTCCCAGGTTATGTCTGGGTGGGTTTGCCGGTCTGCCTGCCTGCCTGCCTGTCTGCCCTCTCTCTGCTGGCTTTCTGTTTCTCTCTGCAACACTGAAAAGAGAACGGATCCTGAGTAATTTATTGTCATGGCAGAGGGATGGTCTAACGTTTCCGACGAATGAGCTAGGGATCGCACGGATTCAAACACCTAAAAAAATACCAGATGGGTAGCACAAGAGAAGATTAAAAGAATGAGGGAGAGGGAGGGCGAAGAAGAAAAAAAAGTGGGTATTTTAGGGGCAGAAGGGAGAAGGGGTGTGGACGAAAGCAAGCTCAGATGCAGGATTGTGATCTGGCGGCCGGCATCCATGTTTGGACAGGAAAAGCGGGCTTGAGTTCAAGTCTATGGGGACTCTGTATGCAGCCGAGAGCACCTAAATCGAGCCTAAGGCTTGGTTAGGCTAAGGCTGAAATGGTGGCAGAGCCCATTGTTGTGGTGGGCGGTCGAGGGAGAAAAAGGAAGCCTGGCGAGAGTGGAAAAAGCAAAGGGCCAGAAATCCCACTGACTGGCCAGAGGTGGCCCATTCGAGGGTCAGGTCTGGAGTAGGACAGGCAAGGGTAGGTGGAGTACCACTAGTCGCCCAAAATTGGAAGACCATTGACGCTCAATTCGGAATGCCCAAAAGCCCCCATCCACAGTATCGAAATATAATACACGGAGGGCACGGAGCTTTTAGCGTAATGCAGCAGTCAGGGGGGGAGGGGGGTCCTGGGACAGTCGATGATCAAGGGACTTGTTTTCCGCCCTCTCTCCCTTCCCCATGTCCTCTAGCTGTCCCTAGGCTCCTGTTGGGTTGGGCCACGCACTGTTCATGAGAATGACAGACAGGTTCATCCCCCCAAAACCAAGTGTTCTCCCTCGCCATGCCTTGCTTCCGAGGGTAGGGGAAGCCAAATGGTGACAGGCGATCGGCACAGTGACCAGACCAAAGAAGCCTATCTGTTCGCCGTCGAGAAAGCGGAGCAGGCGTTATAGTTGCACGCCGAGAAATACGGCACAATTTCTGAGAAAGAGAGGTGAACTCTCCATCAAAACACGGTCAGCCGACAACCAAAGCCAAGAACTGCCTTGGCTCTTTGAAACTTCTCCCACCCCCAGGTCTAGCTCCTTCGAGTGATGGATGGACAGCCCAACCTTGGTTCCCGTCCAGAGCATGCTGATTATCTGGCAAAGCCTCGATCGATACCCCGTAGCAGAGTTAGCATTTGGTGAGAGCCACGGCAATTCAATCAATCATATCAATCCTGCCTCTGGAGACCGACCGATGGGGTACGCAACCCTGTCCACTCTGGGATGGGCCACCGGTTACGGAGTACATCCATATAGTGCGTACCCCAATCGTGAGTGCGTACGGAGTACGATGGCACCCTCCCATCCAGATACATAAAATGATAATAGGTAGTACTCCGTAGTGTCTTCGTCCCGTACTCCGTACGCTGTCAGGTTGTCGGTAGCGCAACTCCCTTGACCTCTCGTTATTTAGGTTATGTACCGTAACTCCGGGCTATGGAGTCGCTGATTGTTCGAAGTGGCGAGCTCCCAGACTATTGTTTGCTAGCTGCTGATTGTTGGGCCAGGGTGGCTGACGTCTGATTGGAGAGCCTGCCCGTCCACCCATCTCCTCCAACTGTCGCTTTCTCACTTGTCCCCAGACCAGCAACTGCTCTTATTGGCCTGACATCCGTAAAGATCCGGCAGAGGCACGAGACCTGCCGCCAATCGCGGAAGATTTCGAGCACATCCGGCCTGAGAAGAGGCATTTTCTCGTTCTTTTGCTCCGCTAAGCGCTGCAAGGGTTGGTGCGTAAATACGGTCCCAAATGACGGGAATTCATGTGGGTCGTATCCCTGGAAAATAATGGACGAAAAACGGATGGGATGAAATCGTGGGTGGTCGGATCGAGGCTGATGGCTTGTCATCAAACTGTGGCTCAGCTGGCTGAACCACTGCCGCGTACCCTCCTTTCTTGATCTCCCACGCCCATCTGATACGTCTCATCCAGCGGCCGGCGTCCTGTGTCTGTTGAGGTTTGGTTGACGTTTGGAAGCGGACGTCGAAAAAAGAAGAGGACGTTGACGTCGAGCTTTTTATTATCAGGCGAAAAAAAAAAGGCTTCGTGAGTTTCCTCTTTCGGCGGCTGAGGTAAGCCGACGACGCAGGCGATTGGTTCGTGGTGGCGCATTTTGACTGGCTGATTAAAGGCCTCTG
This sequence comes from Trichophyton schoenleinii, assembly GCA_018357685.1. Lineage (NCBI taxonomy): Eukaryota > Fungi > Ascomycota > Eurotiomycetes > Onygenales > Arthrodermataceae > Trichophyton > Trichophyton schoenleinii. The sequence goes on from WOFF01000002.1 coordinate 5,204,747, forward strand.
TCGTCGCTGCTGGCCAATGGAAAACGGCCAATGGCTGAGCTAACCCAAAGCGGGTCACGGCACCTGCGACCACCGAGAACGACTTCGACTTCTTTCAACGTCAACTTTTCTTCTTCTGTATTGAGAGCTTCCATCTCCACTGCGGATGCTATTTTAATCTTGATACTCCATCGATGAGATGCACGAAATCTTCAGCAAAGGAGAACGTCGAAAAAACTGTATGTATCGGCTTGTTTTCAGCACAGGCTCTCCCGGCAAAAGGGAAAGCCGATCGGTGGCTTGTCCAGGCGGAGCCTTCATCGTGGATGATTCGAACAGCCAATATCAGTGTCCTACTAGCAACAGAAACGGCGTAGCCTCAAGTTGGATTTACAACGAGGATCAGAAATTTGCTTTTGGTATGTCTGCTTTTCCGAGCTGACATCTCGGCTCCCTCTCCCTTGGGATCCCATGTGGAGCGGCGATATCTGTATGTAAGTTGTGCATAATATCTGGGAGGGGCTGGAAAAGTAAACATCATCCTGAAACCCGAGGCGTTTCTTCGAGTTTTCCTTTCTCGCCAGGCAGGAAGCATCAAACCGAAAAACAAACGCCCCCTACAGTCCGATTTCTAAGAGCGAACAGTACAGAATACGGAGTACATCTTGTGCTCAAATCTCGATGAACATAATATGACGTACGGAGAACACCAGGGGACCTTTCAGAGCTTGCATGCCACGCGACTCGCAACACGAAGTGTTCCTATATGCATATGCCTATACGTGGGTGAATATTCATCTTCGAAACAAAAAATGGGGGGGGGGGAAGCCTGGGATAAACATATACATTCATAGGCAGACATGCCTTCAATATCAACTGACAGCCGCCACCCCAACACGAGAATTCGTGTTCTTTCGCTGGGCTATGAGGATAGTTTGAAAACTCTCCATGGCAAGCGTCCTACTACTACAACCAGCCCTCCAGCTTCAAGGTTATGGGAGAGCGTTGGCCGGCCGTGTTAAGTAAGTAAACAACCGACTGCTCCGCACCTGTAGAGCAGACGTCATGGATCGACCTATGCAGATTGAATTGCATTACAAGCAGAACACGTTTCTTTTCTATATATCGTCTCGACATTAGGAGTGCCAGCGCCTCCTACTCTACCCTTGGATATCAGCGAAAAAAGAAGCCAAACATTCAAATATCTCATCGACCCAGGAAAAAGCAGCCGCCAGCTTCTCGGACCCCTATTTAGCTCCCGGCTAACCTTGATCACGGAACGTGGCAGCAAAAAGAAATAAACAACAACGACCTGAAAAGAAACGAGAGGGAGAAAAGAAAACAAACAAGCAAAAAAAAAAAAAAAAAAAAAAAAAAAAAAAAAGAGGAAAAAGGAAAGGGAGGCGGCAAAAGAAAACAACGAAAATATGCAAGGCTAAATCGCCATATCGTCCCCTCGAAGGCCTCCAAGACATGCTGTCAGAAGGGCACGTATTCAACGATCAGCTATCCAATGATGAAGACCAAGGTGAAATTAAAGCCATCCCACACGACAATAATCGCCAGGAACGGACATCTGAGACGCCCTCGCTTTTCAGCTCACTCCTTGCCTCCCCCTTTTTTTAGATGTGCTGGGGTCATAAAAATAGCTTTCAGTTTTGCTGGCCTCTCCTCCCGCTTTCCTAGCTCCTCCACAGATTCCAAATATGCGTTGATGTCCCTTCGGCTGCCCGCAACGCTCCAAACGAGAGGGAATGGGGGCAAAAAACAAAGGGGGAAGAACTAAAATAAACATCCTTGCGTTTCAACGCAGGCCCTTGCCCGGCCTCTCGTTTAGGCCCGTGCTTTTGCGGACGGGAAGGGCTTGCTTTTTCTCTTCCTTTGCTTTTTCATCCCAGAATCTCTCCAGCCTGCCGGGCACTCTCTGTCAAGCTGGAGGCTTTAGTGCGTTACAAGGCATACTCGCGGCTGTCGCTATATATCTTGACACCTTGAAGGAATGATCTTGACAAGCGCCCAATCCCACTCGTCCGTTCAAGCCGAAACCGCTTACTAGCAACGGCATCTAACGTCTCTTGCAATGCCGCTCGCTTGCTATCCTTCGCTATCCGACTCTTTACGCACATTACAGAGTGCATGAAGCGACTCCATCCCACTCGATGAATAATAATATTATACTTATACGCCGAGCTTACTTTATCATGTATACACCACTGTCAGTACTCCATCTGCAAACAATTATCCTTGCCGCCTAGTCAGTACAGAGCAATATTACTACGACAACACGTAATAATATGGAGTTGGTGGATTCCTGATCAAACCCTTGCAGCAATATTGGACAGGGGAGGCATGGCGCGCAAAGAGCAACGCAACGACACACAGAAATCTTTCCATACCCAACTCCTCGGGATGACTTCGACCTTCTTTTCCCCTCTTATATTACTTTTTCAATCTTAAAAGCACATAAAAAGCAATAAACATCAGCCTGGCACGTTCAAAATAACCTTCTCTCTTGCCCCGTGCACGGTAACTACCCTGAAAAGACTGACAGACTCCAACACCACCCAGACGGAGTTACTTGTCGATGGATCGCAGGAAGTGGTTCAACGATGAATCTGCAAAAAAAAAAAAAAAGAAAAGGAAAAGGAAAGAAAGAAAGGCTTTCAAAAAGGGCGCCACCTATCCAAGGATCAAGACACAAAGTATCTCCGCGTGACTGATCTTCTCCTTCCATCTCCCCAGCGGCGCTTCCAGCTTCCCAATTATGGTATAGGGGCTCGCTGCTTAATCTGATACAAGGAGTCTCCCCCTTTTAAGATTTACTAGCCGTATTTTTCCCGCAGACTACTTGACTTACCTTGCTGTTATGGATATTCTGCTAAGGCGTACTTCGCCGAACAACCCCGTTTAATCTTTTCAGCGCAAAATCGAGTTGTCATAACCGCAAAAGCAAAACGGAAATGATCAACAACTTGGTCTCGGCATTGTGGGAAAGAAAAGACGATTCACATCTCGCTGGCCCTTGCCTCTCCTCTCTCTGAATGCTCTGAAATCAGAACAAGAGCATCGTGGCCACAGGGCCTAGAGTGTCATCGATTTGGACTCCTTTGATGAGTGCAAATATTTTTGTGATTGGTCAAGATATGGCATGACTTCCCAGCATGTCAAACAGAATAAAGGGGTAAACCCTTACTTGGATCATCCAAAAAGGTCTCCACGATAAATCCCCTTACAAGCAGAGCTAACTGAAAGAACTACTATCGACTGTCTATCGACAGCTATCGATTGACAACAAAAGTCGATGTGTCTATTTCGCGCCTCCCTTGCATTTTTCAGCATGAGGAGAGGAGGAGCCCGAGTAAGCAAGACACGGCTAAAGTGGCCAGAAAATACCACACTATCAGTTGCTGGAACACCACCAGCCGCAGGCACTTACCAAAAGTTTTTCCTTACCTGATACCATACCTGACGCTAAAACTGTCCCATCTTGAACCTTGAAAAGCAGGAGATGGGGGACCGGCTGAGTCCACGAAGCACGCTGTGCAGCAGACATGCACTGTATGGTTTCGATTATACGTCGTCCTTCCACGGCGTATATTCCCCGTCACACAGGAAAAGGGCGTCCTGAGCGCGGATAGGATATCAATCGGGCCAAAAAGAAATTACGCGGAAGAACTCATGTCTGTCTTGAACACTAAAGAGGAACGCAGGCCAGCTTGAAACAGGAACGAACCGTGGGACTCGCCTTCAGTTTCTTCTCCCACACTCGGCCTCATTTTTGCCTTCCGCACTTATTTCTGTTTAGTTATGAGGGGGCGCGCAAAACAAAAGTGAGGCTTTGTATGAAAGAGAAATGCTGGCACGTTAACTGGCCCACCCAATCAATGATTTTAGAGAGATGTACAAGGTGGCGTTTCCTGGATACCCTTTCATCAATTTTGCCTCTAGATCGGGGTACTAGGATCGATGATCTTCACCTAAATACCAAGGCGAGAGAGGTCATCGTCTGCAAGGCTTCGCACTAGGCGCTGATATCTTATGCGGATGATGGAAATGTGCTCCCCTTTCTCGGCTTCAGCTTCTCACACTTGAAAATGAATACGAAACTGTGTTCCCATGAAAAGGGCATGATCATGAGTGCTCCTTTGTAAATCCTTTTGTTTCCGCTTGTATTTGCGCGGGATTCGTCCTCAATATACGAAGGAAACAAACGGGATACATTCACCGGCTGCATGCATGTTGCATTTTCTCCTGCCATCTAAAGGGCTGGTTTGCATTTTAGCTCCCTTGAAGTAAGAAGCAACAACGAGCCGACGTTCAACAGTGTGCTTCGGCTATTTGGTGAAGGAACAAGCTAGCTAGCCTTCTTCTTTTTCTTTTTCTCTCGTCTACCGCGCTGAGCAAGCCTCAAGCGTTTCGACGTGCAGTCCAGGCCGCAGGATGGCATCCAGATTGTAATATCCGCTTCGTTGGGCAGGGAAATGGGGTATTTTTCGGCACTGTTCCCCGTCGCTTGCGGAGATACTAACAAGTGCAGATGAGTACGAGGTCTATGCTCTCTCCATTGTGTTATCTTACCGGAGCGTCTCCGGTGTTACAATCCACGAATTTTGGCCGAGCACGCCTAGGAGAGAACTGCGTTTATTCACTTTATCATAACCATCATCCAGAGCAACCCAAAGAATTGTCAACAAGTATACCAGGATGAAAGGCACAGGTCGTGGGTGATATCATGTTGTGATACCTGTTGTACCCCGTCTACAACCAGAATGATAGGTCGGGATAGTTTTCATCCTATTTCCGCCCAACCCTTTCCATCAGAGTCAAACTTCGTTGTCTTGACTACCGACTTGCGGTTGGTTATAGGGGTTCTCCTTCTCAGAAATCCGTATGGGTGGTATCTGATATATTCTATCGACCATAGGCTCCGTCACATCAAAACCTCTAGCTGTGTGCGCGTTGGATTTGGCAAGGCAAATTTGTCCCACATAGTAACCTGGTGAGAATCCCGCTGGAAAGTCACTTGGAGACATGAGAAGGGACACGAGGATACGTACTGTCTATGACTGGCCGTTGCTTTCCCTGGTTGGTGTCACACTACATTTATTCGTTTACAGGCATGCAGAACCCATTCCGCTCTGGTGGCCTCGACATGGGTATGACAGCCCACCCACCAACTTCAATAAATCAGGATACTGTGCCTCTCACCCATTTGACAGTGACGGGAAAGTTAAGGAACCCCCCTGGAGCAACGGTTAACTGACATCTACCCAGGGGAGCATTGGCAGCCGTCTCATAGGGAGTGCCTGTCCGTGAGTAGGCGGATGAATATTCGTATATGTGATGCCAACCAAAGAACAGCAAATATCACCGAACGCTGTATGGTTAAATAGCTTCAGAATCAAGATATCTCTCTACTACCAGCTAGTTATCAATCCACAGGATGAGAGTTGCGGCCGGTTCGGAATCTCATGTACAGCTGAGGGTTGAGCCGACAAGTATCGTATAAGCTCGGGTCCGGACCGAATTCCTAGCCCTCCCATGGTCTATTTGTGGCTCTGTATGCCCAGTTTCCGGCCCAGGAAACGACAACCTCCAAGGTGTGAGCATGGCCTAGGCTCTATGGGGGTCAATAAACCTGGCCATGCAATAATGAGAATATTTAGCAAGAAAAATAAATCATCAGCTTCAAAAAGGGCCCCGACTTTCTCAACGTACGTACATTCGGCGTCTAGGTGCGGGATCCTCTGTATGCAATAGGACGCACTGCATTCGAAACTGGTCCGGGTCTGGTTTCCTTTACACAGGACCCCTCGGACAGCAAAATGAAACCAATAGGTGCTCACGGTCCTGGTAACAGAAGTCCAGCCAATTTCCAACATGGAGAGAGAGAGGTTGACTGAAATGATAGATAAATATGGCGTCAAGCCGTGTATCGGTCTAGATATCAACCCGTCGGCATATACACACGAAATTAAACAGGCTCTTGCTGTTCCATTTTTTGTACCCCGTAGAGGGATTTAATCGACTTTCCATTCAGGCCGAGTTTCGTCAGCCGCCCGTTATCGTTATGAGTAACCGCATGGATTTATCAGGTATAAATATGGAGACCGGGCGTAGAAGTTCCTTGTTATTCTCCTTGGTATAGTTCATGCAAGGAGAGCAATAGTTTACCTCTCTCATGACAGTAGTCAAACGGCATAGCCTCAAGCGGGTCCTCGATTTAGCAACAGTCCAGGAACTAATCTTGTCCAAGGAAATTAATAATGGGATATCCAAGATGGGGGTTGTTCCTCGAAGCCCAGCGCCCGAAGTATCCCGGAGCAGAGCTGGCCCGGGTACGCAATAACTAATGGCGCCTTAAATTTGGGTTGAACGATGGCTGGTGTAGACCAGTATTTAGCAGATAGACCATTTCTTCCGCGTCATCGATAGATGCAACAATGTAACATACCATAGAATTGAAATCATAGACGGTAAGGAGTGGACGGTACAGGGACCAAGTAGATTATAGAAGAACCATCTCGCCATCAACTAATCACGTGTAACTTGTAGGTCCATTAGGTATGTAGTGGCTGCCTACCTAAACGGAGCCCTTTGGTAGGTAGTTTCTGGTCAATTTTTTACACTCCAGCCGGCTTTGATAGCTCCCGAGGGAGAGCCAGACTCACATACAAGAAGAGAGAAAATAGATAAGAGACTGATATTACCCGAAAAGACACAACGGGCACAAGGATAACACACAAGTACAGGATAACTGAAAGAGAGCGCAGAGAAGAACAAAAGGAGACATGGATGAGATCCACAAGCATGTCAAGAGCCCGCCGCCGCACCGTGGTCATCGTGATATCATACCAGTGGGCCAATTAACCCCCTCCAGCCCCGGCAAATTTTTGCCCCCTTCCGCCTCCTTTGAAATGCAATCAAGAGCAGCCAAGGTATAAAGGAGAGTTGATCGAATACATTAGGAAGAAATACTCAACTCAAGGTACGATATGCATAGTAAGAGCAGCAAGGGGCGGATTGGCCAGATATTGGTGTAAAACTGCATGAGCTTTTTTCCCCCCTCTTCTTTTTGGGCAGACTTCGAAGCTGCAGGCAAGAGTATGGATATTATACCTGTGGTTTCAGGACGGGAGGGTGCATAGTCAAGGAGCAGAGGGAGAAATGCGCATAGAGGCATTGCAGAACGGTAGCGGAACAGTAAAATAGAACGGAATACAGGGGAACTTAGGTCGAGGCACAAACAAAATATAAAGGTAAAAAAAAAGTATTCATTTTGCATATAGTTTTTTTTCTTCATTTCCGTTTGTCGTTGGGGCACATTGATAAGCACACAAACAGAACGAGACTGGTGGAGATGTGGGCGAAAACACAGTAAACTGACAGGCAAGAAGGAACAGGGAAGAAGTAAAATTGCGCCATTATTTCTAAAGATGTAAGTAGTTAAGAGCATTGTTAAGGAGTGGCGGTGTGGAGAGAAGCTGGATAGTGAATTGAGTGACAATAGATTTATCGGCGGTTCCATGTTGAATAGCTAAGTATATCAATGGTTAGTGAACGGTTATTAACCGAATAATAAGGGATAACGAGGATTAGCACTAACCTCCAGATTCTAGCACGCATGTCTCCACTTCCAGTTGCGAATAGCTGGCCAGTTGGACTCGGGGCAACCGAGATAACTATGGGAAGTAAATTGGTCAGTCATAATTTAGAACATGAAAAATGTTAGAGAAATGGCAGGAGGATATACCTGAGTTTTTGTGACCCTGAAGCATCATCTGAGCGTGGCCGGTAGCAGGATCCCAGAATTGAACGCCTCTATCTTTCGAACCGCTCATCACCCAGTGGCCGTCAGGTGTCAGACAGACACTAAGCACAAAGTCCTGTGAATAGATGGTTAGCCAGGAAAACACGCCCAAGATAACATGGTGATCGCAACGGGGTTGGCATACCTTGTGTCCTTCGAAAGTGCGTACACACTTTCCTCCCTTTGGTCCTGTTCCTGGCACCATTCCTCTTGGGGGTGTGAGCTCCCACATCTTGATAGTCTTGTCCAAACTGCCGCTAACAAGGTCTCTGCCATTTGGTGCAAAAGCAACACTGTAAACACTGTCTCTATGGCCGTCAGGGCTCTCAAGACGCTCAACAAGGTATCCAGTGGTGGTATCCCAGACGCGGACACTCTTATCAAGAGACCCAGCTGCCACATAGCGGCCGTCTGGGGAGATGGCAACGGTGGTGACGCCGTCCTCGATGCTGAGGATGAGTTCCTGCTTGCCATCAACAATATCCCAGAGACGGACGGTCTTATCGCCACTTCCTGAGGCGATATAACGGCCGTTTCGGGCAAAATCAAGGGAGTAGATGTCTTGTTCGTGTCCGGAGAAGATGTTCTTGATTGTGCGGCTAGCAATATCCCAGACCTAGTGGACGGTTAGCCAAAGAAATTTGGTACAATCATATTGTTAAAAACAAAATAAAAAGGGAAACATGAGAACCTACCCTGATCTGCTTATCTTCAGCACCAGTAGCAAGGTATCTGCCATCAGGGCTGAAACAGACACTTCGAATGTAGAGATCACCGTCCTTGTCAACAGAGTCATCCTGGAGCGTGCTAACTAGCAGGCCAGTGCTGACTTCGAAAATCTGTGCAGAGCGGTTGCAGCCAGTGGCTACGTGCTTACCATCGGCACTGAAGCGGACACAGCAGACAACACTGTCGTGGATAAGGTTGTGAACGAGGTCGACATCCAAGACACGAGGAATGTCCGGATTAAAGACAGCGTACCAGTCGCTGCTTTCCTTCTTCTGGCTGGGTGGAAGCTTATCTGGGTCGAGCTCTGCAAGAGTATTACCAACAGTGCGGTAAGGGGGCCCTCCCTGTGGGTTTGCAGCGGTCTGGAGGGGCATCTGGGGGGATGGGCGAGCATCAGAAAAGGCCATCTGCTGGCTTTGCTGGGGGGTTGCAGGGCCGGCTGGAGCGCGGGCGTTACGGCCTTTTCCGGGGCCTGGAGAGGCAGTAGGAGCTGGTGGACCAAATGCTAATTAGAAGAGTATGGTTAATACACAGTGTACATGTACGTCTGTGTACGACAAGGTATTTCTGGTGACATACCTGAGCCGTTAACGGCGGAGCCCTGCTGGTAACCGGCAAAGGCGCCTTGAGGAGGTTGTGGAGGGCCTTGGGCGTTGGGGGGATTCTGTAGTGAGTGCTGAGCGCCCTGTTGCTGGTCCTGCGGCGGAGGTGGGGGAGCAAGAGCTGGCGCACCACCGCCCTGGTTAGCCATAATGCCTCCGAAGAGGTTGCTGGGCCCGTGTCCAAGGGCTGGAGGGGGTGCCTGGGAGGGGCCTCCGTGTGGTGGTGGGCCACCGACGTGAGATGGGGGAACGTGGATACCGCGAGATTCGAGCTCCATGCGTAGTGTGCGTATTTCGGCCTCGTAGCTAGTAAAACGTGTTAGAGATAACACTGTGCCGGTAGAGATAGAAAGAAGGCGTACTCTTGTTTCATTTTGAGCTGAGCCTGCTCCAACTGGTAGACCTTTTGCCGGATCATCTCCATCTCCTGAAGCTGGCCGGTCACTACAAATGTCAGTCAGACTAGGTATTGTACATCGCAAAAAAAGGGCGGGGAAGCATACGCTGATGTTCGAACTCGCCGGTGCTGCGCGACTGGTTATCGAACTCTTGTCGTAGCTGGTCGAGCAGCTCGGTCAGGCGCGTGTTTGGCGGCGCGGTGACCATGGCTCGATGAGACCCATACATGGCTGCGGTGCTGTTTCGTGTATCTCGTGAAGTTGAAGCGTGGTTAATGGGAGAAGAAGGAAGCGAACGGCGCCCTAGAAAAGCGGGAGCAAGAGCGTCAGCGTTGGACTTTTTGCAATATACATTAATTTATATAACCCAAACTGGTCGTTTTGTTATGGACCCGCACGGACTTTTTGGCGACAGGGGGATGAGGCTGAAGTCTGGCGCAACAAGAGCCCAGCAGGGCAGAGGGGAGAGCTAGGGGAGCTATATATACCAGGAGAACAATCGCGTGTTCAGGCTTTGGGAGAATCTCGAGCCGAAGTCAGGGAGAGGAACGGGTGTGGTGGGTGTTGCTTTTTTGGTGATGCGATTGCGCCAAATCGAACGGTGACGGCAACAACCGCAGCAGCCACTGCAAAAGGGTCGAAAAAGAAAGGCAAACGAAAGAGGGGGAGAAGTAAAGGCGAACTCGGTCAGGATAGAGAGTTGAAGCCCGAGAGCAGCCGGCGTGGTGGGTGATCGCAGGGAGGTTGGCTTGAATTGGGCGAGTTTGAAGGTTGAAGGGAGAAGAAGTTGAAGAAGGATGAAGAGCGAGGAAGAAGAAAAGAAGAAAGTTTCCTAGTGGATGCTTGGGAGATGCTTCTGGGGTTTCAGGCCCAAAACTTCGCTCTGCTTCTCCTGACGTTTGCCTCGTCTCCTCCGTTTGCTTGTCCGAGCTGTTTCCTGCGTAGATTTCGATGCTGAAGTTGCTGAGGTCGTCAAATTAGGCGTTTCTGTGTTTATTTATCCAGTTTTCTCGTCCCTCTCGGTCCATGTTATGCTCGTTCTCTTCCTGTTTTTGGAAGTGCCAAGACAATTGTACATGCATAAATCATGGATTAGATAATCAGCCACCCGACTTAGTCATAGTGCACAGACCATGATGAGTAAGGAACTCAATTGGGACTAGCGTGTTTGTGTCTTACTAAGCAGTTCTTTATCTGATCCAGATGTCACTTTTTCGGGTTAGTCACTTTCTTTATTCGGCTCCCTTTTTTTTTCCTTCGCCCGCCCGGACGATTTCAAATCATCAACTGCGACGCCTTCAATCTGCGATCCTCAGGATTCCTCCTTGACCTCCATCCATTCCTCCTCTCCCTACCTGGCTCAAGGGCGACGCTCGCTGATACCTCGGCGCATTGCTTTTTTGGGCCAGCTTTTCGTCGATGCACCAGTCAACAAGCTCAAACTTCGAGAAACTTTTTTCCTAATCTTGGCCTTGACTATCTATCAATCAGATATCAGCAGCGGCCAATTGGTACCAGGCAAGCAGATACACACACAGCGCCCGCCATGGATATCGTTTTAGAGGTCTTCGATACGTTCGTGTTCGACTACCTGTATGCCTGTGCGCTGCCTCTTTCTGCGCCGTCCAGTGATATCATCTCCAACGTTTTTAAGGGCGTCAACTCAACCACTGCCTCCACCATCGCGCAAGTCAACGGGATCGGCAATGGATTTGTTTACACTCCTGCCACCAAGTATTTCTCTTTGGAGCCATTCGAGTATGCCTACCAGTCATCTCTGCCTCGAGATAATGGCTTCCGCCAAGTACTCAGTCCTTTCTTGATTACATGGTGAGTATTCTCCAGTATAGTTTACCCTAGGTCTACTCAATCACTATTTCTAATTACAATCGTAGGGTCTTTGGTTTAGTACTCTACTTCACTGTTGCCTCGCTGTCCTATGTTTTCGTTTTCGACAAAACCGCCTTCAACCATCCAAAGTACCTCAAGAACCAAATATCTCTTGAAATCGGCCAGGCCATGAGTTCAATGCCTGTCATGGCCCTCCTTACGGCTCCCATCTTTCTCACCGAGGTCAAGGGCTACTCCAAGATATACGACACCATTGAAGAGGCTCCCTTCCCCATGTACAATATCTTGCAGTTCCCGCTCTTCCTCCTTTTTACCGACTTCTGCATTTACTGGATTCACCGTGGCCTGCATCACCCTCTCGTATACAAGAATATCCACAAGCCACATCATAAATGGATCATGCCCACTCCCTACGCAAGCCACGCCTTCCACCCCTTAGATGGATGGAGCCAGGGCCTCCCTTACCATATCTTCCCATTCATCTTCCCGCTCCAGAAGTTTGCCTATGTCCTGCTTTTCGTTGCTATCAATATTTGGACCGTTATGATCCACGATGGCGAATATGTCGCCAACAGCCCCATTATCAATGGTGCAGCATGCCACACCATGCACCATCTTTACTTCAATTACAATTACGGCCAGTTCACTACCCTCTGGGATAGACTAGGTAAAAGCTACCGTAAGCCCAATAACGAACTATTCCGCCGCGAGACCAAGATGGGACAAGCCGAATGGAATCGACAAGCTAAGGAGATGGAGAAGATGGTCAAAGAAGTCGAAGGCTGCGATGATCGCATGTACGAAGGCACTGAGGCCAAGAAGAACATTTAAGTTCGGACTCAACTGTCTCTGTCTTCTTCGTTCTATCCTTCTACCCGAACTGACTGCGTCTGCCGGTCAGATATCATAGTCAATTTTTTTTGTCTACCGTTTCAATTTTGCATTTATTGGCTAATAACTAACGAGTAAATATGCCCCCACGCTCCCACGCTCCCACGCTTTGGGAGCTCTGCATATATGCTACTTTTCGTGTCCCCCCTTTGCACCCAGTTTACTTACGTTTCTAATCGTTCTCAGTTTCCACGTCTATCAACTGATTTGTTGATATATATCTCTTTGTCTTTCTTTCAACGTCACCTTCACTTCGCCGTGCACAAAGTACACACGCCTATTTCTTATGCCCCCCACGTTTCCCATGCCACAGAGACCATTGAAGAGTCTAGAAGAGAAATATTATAAATCGGTGGAGATTTTCGGTCAATAATTGTGATACTAATATTATTTCGCTTCCTAGGATTTACTGGCCAGCTTTTGATAGAGTCGTCCAGACCTCAGTTAACAATATAACACGTTCAGGTCTCCGTAAAATCATTCGGAATTCAATTGACTAAAACTGGGTACATTGAGCTAGAACCTGAGTATTAACACATTGACCTGAACTCAAACATTGAAAGGGTGGAAAATCAAGTAAAGGTGAACCAGAAAGAGAACATAAAGTACACATCAAGATACAGAGTATGGAAAGCAGCGGTTAGACAGGGACATGAGTGAGAAAAGGCCATGGTCTAGCCTAGTCAATCTCTGCAGTGTCGTGCATTTCTTCGACATCCATAGCCGGTTCCTCAAGCGTCTTACTTTCCTCGGTCTTCTCATCAATTCCCAGTGGTGGTGCAGGAGGAGCCATGGTTCCAAGAGCCGGAGCAGCGGCCATTGCCTCATCAATGAACGCCCTCTCAACTGCAACCTTGCGCCTAAAGACGTTCAACCATCTGCTTCCCCACTGCTGGATCATCACGTTTTCCGGCTGGAGCGAGTCATCCTCAGTCCGCTCCATCATGGCATCGCTATAGCCACCAGCTACGGGAACCAATGTATCTTCGATCAGCTGGAACATAGAAAGCATGTCCGCCTTCTCTTTCTTGAGGGTTTCATCTAGGATGCTGAGCTGCGGTTCATATAGCGTGGGCTGAGTTCTGGCCGCTACAATCTGGCGCATTCGGTTTGTCACCTTGCGCATAGTGGCGGATATCATTTCGAAGATATGTGGTTTTGCCAATGTTGAACCCGCCGCGAGGTTGTCCACTAGCGCCCATTCGAGGACAGAGAGAGGAGTGAGAATGGTATAGTTCAATAGCTTGTCGATGATGTTGATGCCGATTCCGGGTTGGTCGACCCAGTATTCCATGACTGAATTGATTATTTGACGGCGTGCAGCATCAGACTTTGGACCAATGGCAAGAAGTCGCTCCTTGCAGCGCTCGATGCAGGAGAGGAAGTGCGAGAGAGATTTGGATCCCACATAGCAAATGGAAGTCATGTAGACGTCGGTAGAGGCAATAAGGGGATCAGTCAGACCGTGTGTTTTAGCTTGTTCTTCGATTGAAGTAATCACAGCTTCAATTTCTTCATCTGATGATTTCTGGCGGATGAGCTTCATCAACTCTTGTCCCTCCTTTGAATATGGAGTTGCTATCCTTAAGTCAGCATTTGTTTTCTTTTCATCAGTTTCACAGGTTTAAGAATAAACGTACTCTCCTGAGAAAATTTGAAGTCCGGCGTGTCCTTCTCTTTGCCTTCAGTGATTAGCTCATGGTAAGGCTCTGGAAGGGTTCCTTTTATTCTCTGCGCAAAGCTAAGTCGAATTTCCTTGTCTATGGCGCCAATAATAAAAGCCTTCTTAGGATGGACATCCGGCAGCTCAAGGTCACCAACCCTGTAAAAAGTCATTAGCATCTGGGCCTATTTTATCTCTCTTTTCGAGGTCTTACCATTCAGTCCACTTCCACGTGAAACCGAAGTTGCTCAGATGGTGGGAGAACCAATCCAAGAACCTGTAGGCAAGTGAAAGGTCCAGCTTATCAATATTTCGGTACACAAATCGAATCGCGCGTCCCAAACTAGGAGCAACTGCGGCGGGAGCAATCTTGCAGGATTCCGTAAGCACTGAATGGTAATACACCAGTTTATGTTCTGGGAATGGCAATCGCAGGAGCTGGGAGAAGGCAGCGTCAACAGCAACATCTTCTGGTTTCCAGGTTGATTTCTGAGGAGATGGAGAGTCTCGCAGTTGGTCTACAGGCACAGCTCGTTTGACAAAGGTATCTGGTGCAAAGTAGCAGTCCACATCGATTAGGAATTTGGCCGTTGCATTTCGGTTGAAGTCAAGAACATTGATGGTGTCAACCAATGCGTCACGGACCAATGACGATGCAATATCGGATGTCGGAGGGACTGTGTCAATATCTTGATGAGTATAGACGGAGAAATAGATCTCAGGGAAAATAGCCCTTGGACCAGTCTTGACCGGGTTAGGGACCGTGATTGTTGGAAAAGCATGTTTGGTAGGGGTCTTGGGAGTTTCTTCATTTTCCTTTTTCTCTTCCCCGCCCCCATTTTCCTTTGGCTCCTTTGGGGCGAGCGGTTCTTTCCATGGTCTTGGAATACAGGTAAGTTTCCACGATTGGGAAGCTTCAGTTTGCAGCTGTTTCTGAAGCAGGCCCAAGGAGCTTAATCTGCTGCCTTCATCTTCGCCTTGTTTCTTGGGGAAAGGGTCCACAATTGCTTCGAGGGTATGGGGCGTTGAAGCGATGATATCCGTCTTTTCCAGGAGCGCAGAGGCTTGAGACTCGAATCCGGTGGCAGATGAGGCCATGACGTAAGGAATGGTGTAGAGAATGATACTGACAAGCTCTAGCCCAAGAGAGTCCTCGGACGAGCCAGTCTGAAGGTCGACAGCACGCGAGAATAGCTCCTCCAGTACCGGGAATATACCATCGCCTTCAAACAGGCCCTGCAAACACCCCAGGAACCGCAACATAAGCTTGGCATTTCGCCAATGGCCCTGTCCCACGTACAGAGCAGCTTGGTCTCCAATGTTGGAGATAATTGGGGCGGGGGCTTCTGGTTTAAGGGTGTTTAGTACGAGGACAACCGCAGCGATAAAAGGTATTTTCAACGGTTGTTCGAGGATCCTAATGATGGGCTGTTAGCTTAGTTCCGAGACCCATTGGAGTACTGTACCACTTACATCTGCAGAACAAGTTCTTCAAAGGCCACTTTCATAGATTCATCCGAATAATTCTCTGCAATCATGTTCGCGATTTTGGGGATATCATCTTCAGGGCGTCTCGAAGTCTAAAATTCCACAATGAAATGAATCCGTTAGATAAAGCTAACCACATGCAAGGTCCCGAAGTCATTGGTCTAGCTTACTGGTTCTGCAACGTTCAATAGCTGTCTCCTAACGATCGCAGCAATTGGCTCTTCGTATCTTCTGCGCTGGTGTCGATATCGATCACCACCGCCCTCATCATCTGTATGAGTTAGTTATATACTCCCAACCAGAAAAAAGCACTCGCTCCTCGAAAACACCACCAAACGAACCTCTATATCTTCTCTTCCTACTATGCCCTCCTCCATGACCCTGTTTGCGCTGTTCATTTTCCACCATCGTGACTTCGCGTAGCTCCAGGAAGCTCTCTGGCTCTTTCCAAGACTAGCTCCGCGCACAAGAGTTTTCTCCGTTTCCAAGCCTCTCTCTTCTAAACGGAGTGGTCTAAACGCATTAATGCGTGGTACGGAAGATAGGCAATAAGATACCCTATTCAATTCTATCTCAGTGCGCGCGCAATCTCGACGAGGGAGCTCGGCGTTTGACGGGGGAGCGAATTCGACACGTCCTGGGAAACAAGCCAACGACTGCAGGCCAGAACGATATAATAGCTCGAGATCAGCCACAGTCCAGCACCTGTGGTCTGGCAAATAGGCTGGAATGACACGTCTGGCTCCTGTGAAGCTGGCAGTATCCTCTGTGAAGGCGATAGGAGGGAACAAGTAGTGAATCAAACAAACTATTTACAGCAGAGGTGCAGAAGTTCCCAGCAGGGCAGCCAGAAAAAGGCTTTCGCAGCTACTTTTTTCCAGAAGTCACGTGGATGGCAGTTCTTCACATTGATGAATGGATGGATTCTATTTGTGTGGCCATCCATCTACATAGACAGACAGGCATTGAACAGCAAAGAGAGCATAGGAGATGATAATAGGGACGGTCTCTGGTGCTGGTGGTACATGTAATGGCTGTAGTCTTTGGTTTACGTATAATAACCTGGAAATGTCGAGTTTGGTAGCTCCCAGCGTCACCAGCAAGATAATGATTGCCCGACTGAATACAGCCAAATTCTCAGGTATGCTCGTATTCATATTCATATTCATATTTCAGTTCTATTGCATCACTGGTCACTCCCATACGCCGTGTGGCGCCTGGGACTCCTCACCATACATCAGTGCTCTATTGACTTCCTTCCACCTCCGCCGCCGTTGCATGTATCAATATCAAGTAAATGCCGTGCCACCCCATGACATTTGTAAATATAGCTATTGGTTCAGGAGGCCCGTCTTCAGTTGTCTCCTTGCTTGCCTTGGTGATACCCATGTCTCTGTATGGAAGAAAACGGAACCTGAAGGAGGAGAAAAGTATGAGAAATAGGGAGGGGTGGGGGGGGGGGGAAGGAGGAAAGGGAGTAAAGACGAGAGAAGACAAAGAGAAAGAGAAGAATCGTAAGAAGAAGAAATAGTAGTAGAAAATTCTCGCCTATCTCGCAGTATGAAGGTTGGATCTGCTTGGCTGCGCGAGGGTATGAGCGTATCTCTCTAACTATCCCTATCCGTAATCCTATTTCCTAAGCCATGTCCCTATTCCCACTCCTACTCCCGCTCTCACACTTTGATCCGAGTCCGAGCTGAAGCCAGTCGGGTGAGAGGTGATCCCACGTCAATCAGAATGTCATGCCATGGTTGTGTCGGACCGAAGGCGAAGGAGTCTTGAGAGAGGACGGTGGGAAAAATAAGAGGGAAAGTAAAAAAAAAAAAAGAGTGAGATAAAAGAAAACAGCAACACATGTGGAATAAAAGATAAAAAAGAGCAAAACCTGCATCCGTCCTCATAAGCAAGTAAAAGTGAAGAGAGAAGAAAGAAAAAAGGACATCAAGGGAAAAGAGGGAATCTGAAGTGCCGGAAGGAAGAAGAAATAGAAGAAAAAAAAGAAGGTAAAATCAAGTGGTATCATGCAAGCAAATCCTCCCCGCAACGAGCAAGGACACAGGAGCAACACAGCACCGTAGCAACATAAGAAGACGTAGAAAAGAAAGCCTCGTGTATGTAAATACAGAGGGAATCGACCTTGATGAGTGCAAGGGGGGAATATGTGTGCGTGGTATGTGTGCCTTTCCTTTCACCTGTAAGCTCTCGAGGTTATTCACAGAAACCATTTCCTCCTAATCCCACCTAGTTTTTTTTTGGACCTCTTTCTCCCCTTTTCGCCTATTTTCATCTCTGTTCAATGGAGTCATGATTCATCAAGTGGTAATTGGTACGTGGTTGGTTTGGTACCCGTCCGATCGTGCGTCGTGGTGGCACCGAGGTGTGTGCATGTGTGTGTGTGTGTATGCGTGAGAGATAATTTTTTTTTCGGGTTTTTTGTGGTTTTTTGTGGTAATAGATGTATCGCGTCGTCATACCCCGGATCGAGACACAAGAAAGGCCAGACCGGACCAGATCTAAGATATGTTGCTATGATATATGATGCTTAACGAATCCTCGAGCGATAGAAAGGGCTTAACAGTGGTGGGCGGGTCGACGTGAAAACGCTGGGGGTGATGAGAGGGGGTGGAGGTTTGGAAACGTGGGGAGGGGCATATCACGAAGTCGGACGAGATGGGAAATAGACTGGTTTGGTGGGTTTGATAGACGGACCGACGGAAAATGGATCGTTCGTGAGCCCGTGCATAGAAAAACCACTTCAAGGACATGTATCATCGTTCAAGACGTTAAAACCGGGATATGGGTGGCCTGAATCAATCAAGGCGGGCCATCATCTCCTCTTTCTTGAGAGGAGTGAAGTTGTCGATGTCAAGACCCTGCGCAACAAGCTCAGCTCTGGCGTGTGGTGGAATGAGACGGTGGTTCATATTGGGAGCAATAGAGAGCTCTGTAATGGGTACAAGTTAGTAACGGAGCCAATATAGAGCAAAGTAGTAAAGTAAAGCATCGAGACGCACCATGACGGGTGAAGTTGAAAAGCTTGGGCATGTCACGGGGAGGAGCATTTGGGTGACGCGAGTCTGGAAGACGAATGTTTGGCTCGCGGAGCTCATCGAAGAATGGATGGCAAAGAGCCTCGATGGAGGAAAGACGCTGGGTGGGAGTGTACTCCAGGAGAGCAGTGATCAAGTCAATTGCCTCATGGGAGGCCTTGCGGAAGACCTAGTAGAAGACGAACATCAGCATACACAGGTAGAAGGGGGAAAAAAATAAAAGAGCAAGGACACCGGGATGGTACGTACCTTGTTGAATGGGTGAGGCTTGATCTGGGGGAACTTGTGCTCCATGTAGTTGGGGTTCATGGTGCGGATCTGCTCGCGGGTGGGAGTTCCCAGAATCTTGATGATCTCAACCAGCTGGTCGATGCCAGACTCTCCCTGGAAAAGCGGCTGGCCGAGCATGAGCTCTCCCATGACACATCCGGTGGACCAGACATCTGCAGAGGGATTAGTAACTTGTATATATGATTATTTTTTGATCTGGAGGGGGAGAGAGAGGACATACCGATCTTGGTGGTGTAGTTGGTGGCACCGAATATCAGCTCTGGGGCGCGGTAGTAGCGGGAGCAGATGTAGGAGACGTTGGGCTCGTTGGCGACGAGGATCTTAGCACTGCCAAAGTCGCAGAGCTTGAGAATGCCAGTGCTGGGGTCAAGGAGGAGGTTCTGGGGTTTGATGTCACGGTGGCAGATGCCCTGGGAGTGGATGTAGGCGAGAGAGCGGAACAACTGGTATGTGTACAGCTTCACCTCGAGGAGTGGCATGGTAGTCTTGAGCTTGTTGAAGTACCGCGAAGCACGGTAGACGGTCTCTGGGACGTATTCAAGCACCAAGTTAAGGTAGACCTCGTCCTTCTGTAAAAAAAAGTCGTCGAGTCAGCAACGAGGCTCAAATGTCGTCAATGTCGTCGTCGTCGTCGTCGTCGTCAACAACAACACTTTCTCCCACTTTCCACTCTCCCACTTTCTACTCTCCCACTTTCTGCTCTTCCACTTCACCAGACACACACACGACACGACCACGATGCAAGAAAGGACGGAGAAACGACTTACTCTATCACCGTTGGAGTAGTAAAACGCCTTGAGCTCGACAATGTTTGGGTGACGGACTATGCGCATGATCTGGAGCTCACGATTCTAACACGCAAAAAAAGGTCAGCTTTACGACGCGAATTTTACTCTTGCTGCCAGGGGCTCTCACCTTGAAGCATTTGTCCTGGAGAACGCGTTTGATGGCAGCGTCTTCGCCTCCGGGAGACAGCTTGGTCTGGAAGACAATGCCAAAGGAGCCATTGCCCACGATCTTGCACTGGGTGTACTGCATATCACGAGTCTCGCCAGTAACGCCATCCTGGACCTTCTCACGGATCACCTCTGCAGACCAGTCAGTCAGTCAGTCAGGTCAGGTCAGTCACTGGAGCCAGCTGCCAGCTCCCTGCGAGTCCAAAAGGGAGCTCTCTCTGGCCGAAAAAGTCGTTGTCGAGAGCGAGGTGGAGGGAGGGTCCGAGGTGGGAGGGGTAGAGAGCAAGCGACTTACCACCCATACGCAGGCTGGAAAACATCCCAGGCCTATTCTGTGACATGTTGTTCTTGCAAAAGCCAACACGGAAGAGCTGGCCGGTTTATCGAGCTGTTTGACAGCGGGAAGTTCCTTTTTCTCTTTGCGTTCTTGTCTTTCTCGACGAAACGAGGCGCTCTGGCGTGGGAGTTTTGAGAGGGGGGAGAGGAACCTGGGGGGTGACTATCGCGTGGTACTTTTGAAATTGAAGGAGGTTTCGAGAGGCCTGCTGCGAGGAAGAGGAAAAAGCAGCACAACAAAGATTAGCGAGACTCAGGCCGAAGCAAGCAAGGAGGGCAAAGGAAAAGAAAAGAAAGAGAGAGAGAGCCCTTTCTTTTTTTTTTTTGCTGGGCAACGATCTCAACGGTCCTTTCCGTGTGTCTCTTAAGTACCTTTTTTCTTGCTGGCTGGCCTTTGGGGGTGGGAGGCTCTCGATCGTCTTGCGGCACGATCGAGAAGAAGCGGAAGATGGAGGCGGGCGAGAGAAAGAAAGAGAGGGAAAGAAATAAATACAAGAGAGAGGGAGAGAGAGGGAGAGGAAGTGAAGAAATGAGGGCAGGCCAGGTGAATAAATAAGCAGCTGGTGGTAAGTAATGAAGTAAGGGGAAAGGGAGAGAGAGAGAGAGAGGAACACAAGGCGGGCGTGCTGCGTGCAAGAGGGAAAAGAGGAGGGAGAGGAAGAGGGAGGGCAGAGGACGACGACAGGCGGGCGGCGGGGAGTTTTCCTTTTTTTTTTTTTTTGGGGGGGGGGGGGAAGAAGAAGACAAGACGGGCGGGTTTTTCCCTTAGGCTAGTTAGGTTAAGAGAGGGAGAGAGAGGGCGAGAGAGGGCAGAGAGAGAGGCAGGCAGAGGGCAAAAGGGCAGCCAGAGGAGGAGGGAGGGCAGAGGCACAGCGGCAGCGGCAGCAGAGAGTTTCCTGGCAGGCTCCACCAAGCTTAAGATGAAGCAGACAGACAGAGAGACAGATGGAGAGCAGAGTGGACAGCGGACAGCAGACAGACAGCAGACAGTCACAGAGAGAGGACGGAAAGGGTGCAGACAGAAAGAAGTAGAGGAGAAAGGGGAGACCTACAGTGAAGGGATGGCCGGTGAGTGAGGTGAGCTTGCTTTATGGACAGGCGGTAGAGCTGAAGACGATGCTGACGATGGGACAGACGACGACGGCCGAAGATGGCAGACGAAGACGAAGATGCAGATGCAGTGACAGCCAGAGAAAAGAGACGATGGATATAGAAGAAGTCGAAGAAGTCGAAGAAGTCGAAGCTTTGCCAGGTCTCTCTCTGTCTCTCTCTTTCTTTCTCTCTGGCCCAAGAAGAACTGCTCAACCCGCGTGCAAGCTTAGTTATTTAACTACTCGACTAGTTATTTAAACTTGCACCCAACAAGAACGCTCGTGTGGTAAGAGAGACGAAGGCAGAGAGCAGGAGACAGCAGACGGATGACCGAGACAAGACGAAGCAGAAGAAGAAGAAGATGCAAAAGAAGAAGAAGAAGAAAAGAGAACCGGGGGGGAAAGGGAGCTGGTTAAGAGGAAGAAGGAGAAGAAGAAGAAGAAGGGGGAAAAGAGTGACCACCCATCGTCAAGTCAGTTCTCCCCTTCTTCTACTACTACTAAGACTACCTTATTATTTACTTTGCTTGCTCGACCTACTTTTTAACCGCAACTCTCCTGCAAAAAAGCAAGCCTGGCCTGCCAGACAGAGAGACAGACAGACAGACGCCAGAGCAAAGAAGAGCAGCGTCGGAGGGCGGAGGAGACGGTGCAGCTCCCGATCAACCCATCAATCATCCATCATCATCCATCATCCATCATCCATGTCTACGGGAAGCCCTACGGGTTCTAACTGCTCCAATATACTAACCACTCAAGCCTTCTTCTCTTCCTCTCCACCCCTGGTTTCTAGTTTCAGGTCAGGCAGTTAGTTACTTGACCATTCCTCTTGAGCCATTATCCCATCTCCATCACTCCAGTCCTCTCTTTTCTGATCATTATTACAAGGAGAAAAAGGCAAAAGAAGAAAAAAAAGAGAAGAAGCAGTCACGAGAGAAGCTTGAGGAATGGAGATCCGATCCTGGGCTGTGGTTGTAGTGGAAATAAACGAGGGAAGTATAACCCAGGAGGTTTCTTTCCAGCTTCTTCCTCTTCTTCTTCTTCTCTCTCTCTCTCTCTCTCTTATCACTCTTGATAGTTCGTTACCTTTGCTTCTGCCTCTTTTTTTTTTTTTTTTTTTTTTTTTTTTTTTTTTTTTTTTTTTTTTTTTTTTTTTTTTTTTTTACCTGCTTCGGGTTCGGCTTCATCGTCTCCTTGCTAACTATGAGGTAACTAACGGGGGGTGATCCTGCACTTAGGTTGCGGCCATAGGGACAGGGGGAAAGATAAGAAGAGGAAAGAAAAAAAAAGCAGGACAACCGACCCTTTGGCCCAGGGCATGGATGGCATGGGATGGTCAATTGGCCTTGAGAACCCCGTCTCTGTCTCTCTCTCTCTCTCTCTGTCTCTTCTCTTTCAGTCACTCACTCACTCAGTCACCCTGTCCATCGTCATCGTCATCGTCCATCTCACGCCACGAGAGAGATAGACGACCAAAGGTAAAAAAGAAAAGAAAAGGAAAAAAAGAATAGCCGAAAAAGAAAGAAAGGATGAGGATGAAAGATTGGCCATCATCGTCATCGTCATCATCATCACCTTCACCTCTCTTCCTTCTCCGACCATCTCGACTCTCTTTGAACTACCTTACCTGGTTTCAAAGAGTATATATCGTGTGCTGGGACTGCATATTGTCGGGTGACCAATTGCAATTTTCACCTGGACCAAGGATAAGCTGTCGGAAGTCACAGGATCGCGTATCCACCGGGGGTTTAAGTTAGTTAGTTTGAGCTGGTGGGCGTGCTTGTTCTTCTTTTTCTTCTTGTATGTACCAGGCCCCGTACTGCTGCGTACAGCTGAAGTACATCTTCTTCTTCGGCCGCTTCTGCTTCTTCTGCTTCTGCTTCTTGCTTTGCCTCCTCCGTGGCCACTCTTTGCTTGCGCTCAACGGCCAAACAAGCGGTCGTCGAACTAGCTTGCTGTCTGTCTGGCTGGCTCCCTGTTTGCTTTGCAGGTGCAAAGCTTCCCCCTTGCCCCAGCGCTGCTCGCCGTATTATTAATGCACAGCATGTCCACCGAGAGCCGATTTAGTGCTCGCTTGGCAGGCCAGGAGATGAAGTCATAAGTTTCCCCTTATCTCTCCCTCTCTGCCTTTTGATCTTCCCTCTCTTCTCTCCCTCTTTCTCAGCTCTCAGCTCTCAGCTCTAACCAGGGACTCCCGCCGTCTCTCTCTCTCTCTCTCTCTCCCTGTCTCTCTCTCTAAGTGTTGGTGATGACACATCTATTAGTCATCAGTTCACGTGAAAGGGGCCATCTCACTGCGTTCAAAACTGTTCGACATTTTGAGCTTACACGGGGCGGGACAGCGTAAAAAGGGGACAGGATCAGCTCTCTGTGCAGCCTCCCAGGGCTGGGGTAGGATAGGTCCGGACTGTCAGTCGTCATGGGAGCAGGGACTCGGCTCCCTGCATCGCCTTCCCATCTACGTAGAGATTTGATTGATTTCTCTTCCTCCTTAAAGACCCCTTCGCTGGTTAACTATGACGCCGCCTCTGAGGCTGAAATTAGATTCACCAAAGCAACCGCCCACCTCACCTCGATTAACTGGTTAAACTTATCAGTCGAGGCTCAGGGGTTAGCTAGCTACTCTTTACGATACAATATATGTCCTTTTTTTTTATATGCAGCATAATACTATTATATGCAAGCTTAACTGTGCTTTTTACAGGTATTAAAGGGTGAGCATAATAGTTGGGCCTTCTAGAGCAGCTGGTATTAGTCCTACCTTTATCACTCGCCTTTACTAACATAACACCCAGGATCCCAGCGACCTTGTGCAACAGCCACTATCCATTCTATTTGTCTCCTTGCTTGATATAGATCCAACCACTCCACAGCCTACCAGCAAAATAGAACATAATCTCGAAGCACGGCTGCTGCTACATGGTAATCTCAAATACAACCTACCAATCAGGCCAGGTCTTTTGCCTCCGAGTAGCCGAGCTGTTCTGCGAGAACGTGCAAGGATTAGCTATCCGTTGAGCTGACTTGCTCTCCCCATTTCGCCGCCTGCCTTCTGCCTTCTCAACGGCTTTGATCTGCGCCTATAGCTGGAAAAAAAAAGTTAACTAGCTTCGTGCTCGAGATATGAAAGTCTAAACGTAACACACTTACTGAGCTACCTACAAAGGAGACGAAGCTGCACTTCTTCAACACCCATCTCTGCAATCGAGAAACATCTAACTTACATGCAGTTCTTCCCACCCTGGCACGGGAACAAGGCTAGGGACCCCGAGGCCAAGCCAGGAGTTACGGAGGGGGGTCTTTTCACCCAAGCCTAGTCTATGTACCGATAGAGCCGGCTACTTTTCCCACCACCCCTCTTTTTTTGTTTTGCTCCCTGGGTTTCCCAATAATAATATACTCCGTAAGTCACGATATGTTGGTTGGTGATGCCGGAAAAGGGGGAGCGGGAAAACGGGAATCCCATGACGTGCATATATCCGCCTCAATATAACCTGTGCAGCGGTTATGTGGATGCACCCTGGGATACATATGGAACTACTTATATACAAGCTGCTTTTTTTTTTTTTTTTTTTTCGAGGCCAGGTCCCAGCTAGTTAGTTATCTGAACGGCCCGCCAGGGTCCTCTTCCTGCTCGACTGTCCATCTCTCGCTTTCCATCCCCGCCCCGGATAACCCCCTGCATCCACGTCTGTGCCATCCTATACGGCGCAGTAACCACATCAACTAAGTGTATGTTGCCCATCCCTCCCCCCATGGCTTCACCTTAAGTACTCCGTATACAGTACCATGCACACTTGCTTACAACAGGCTATTTACGAGGCCAAGGGGTGTGTAACAAGGGCGTTGCATGTCCGTGCCTCTCGATGGCCGTTAGTGTTGCTGTGTAACTCCTTTAGTGAAGTATTTATCGTCTTTACGCTTTACACATCCATCCACCGGTCCTACTCTACACTTGGCCAGCTCGAAACTGCGCACAAACACACCCTGACACATACAGAATATAAGAGCTAATTAACGACGGGCCAGCTAATGGCTAAGCTCCCCTGTCCCAAGTAAGCTACCAGCTTTGCACGAGTCAGGGCCTCCACTGTGTTTCAGGAACACACAAATCAAGAGCAGGTCGAGATAGCTTCAGCTGGAGCATCGATCTTAGCATCAACGTGCATTAATATGCCTAGGTTGAGTATCTCGGACTGTCTAAATCACCTTCCACAGCCTCGGATCTTCTATCCTTCTTCTTTTAAATTGGTAGCCCTCTGTCTAGCAAAAAGAAAAAAAACAACCATCTCCCGGGGGATATATGGCATAGGTGCACGTAGTTACTCAAAAACCCCGAGCGGATGGGCATTATTGATGTGCAGCACATCGACATCGACACCGACATTGACATCAACATCGGCGCATACTTCCCACGTAGAGACGGGACGCTGGCAGGGACTACAGCCCCTTGGCCACCTCAAAAGGATGCTCACATGTTGTATATTGCCACGCCAGCTGCACGCACTCCAAGCCAGCGTCCCAGAGGGAGCTCCCTGGACATCATACGAGATCGAAGCGGCGTCTTTCCACTCAGCAGCCTCTCTCATGCTCAACCGCTGAAACTCACGGCCGGATGATGATATCATTCTTTGCTCCTCCTAACCTAGCCTTACAACACCGCAACAACTGCCTCTGAGCGGTCATTGGTTGCATGGTGCTCCTCTTCTTCCTCTCTTTCTTTTCTTTCCTTTTTTCCTTGCTGTTGGTATTACTATTATCTATGATGTACGGAGTACCCTTTCCAACCAGCCCATGAAGCTTCCTTGTGCCTGTCTGTCGGGTTGATACGATCCTCTCTTGAACCTCCGAGCCCATCGGCTTCTTACGCCACTCGAGGTTACTCCTGCAGCAAAGGCCCGCGTGCGTGGCCACTGACCCGGCCTGACCTGGACCAAACTACTGCACGCCTGCACACGCCTGCAACTCGCCTGCACTGCACAGGTACAGACACTAAAAGAGAACAGGCACAAGTGGAGCACAGCAAGCGAGGGAGAGGGAGAGGGGGGGAAAAAAAAGGAAGGACAGCACCTATTATTATTGATCGATATATGTTAATTTCCGTCTCCTTCGCCCACCGAGCTCTGCTGGGAGGAATTATTAATAGCTCACAGCGGTCTCGACTCGCCCTTTTTTTTTTTCGCCGTCCTGAGCGACGTTGCTTGTATTCTTCTTCCCGCCGCCCTCGCTTCGGCTTCTCAGGCGGCTGGCTTTGTCCAGATGATCGATTTAAACACTCTGGGCAACCTAGCCAGGATTCTGAGCTATGGATACACGACCATGCAATAGAGCACTTTCTCGGGCTAAACACACCAGCCTAGCGCGGACGCTACAGGTCAGACACATCCTTACATACGCCGACACCTTAAGATATGGGGACTTTTTCCTGTCCACTTTTTGCTTGCTGTGCTCCATTCTGTACCTTCTCGTGACATGGCAGGACGGGGCTTGTTCCGTTCTTGACCGGGCTCGTAACGCCGAATCGGACGAACAGAGGTTGGGACGGGCCACCACCTTTCGAGAAGCCGCTGACCTGCTCGAGCATAACAGCCATGCGTCGACGGCTAATCCCGTTCAGCAATTGCGATCCCCTTTCAATGGACAATAATACATAGCTCCCTACGGAGTATGGAGACTGAATTAACCATTATTTAGGCTTGGTATCTCCAGCCAAATATATATATATAGAGCAAAAAGTCAATTCCGTCTCGTTTCCCCTTACATTTCCTTTCTCTCATTCTTCTCTTTCATTATTATCTTTTGTTGGCTCGTCTTGCTTTGCTTTTTGCTAACCATGGTCGTGCTCCATGACCACGAGCTAGGTTCCATGGGTCATTGAAGGAACTACGAGGAGGAGAAACGAGCAGTCTTTTGATCACGCAGGACCTTCTCCTGTGTCACCGACGGCTGGTAGAGAAGCAAGACAAAAAAAAAAAAAAAAAGAAAGTAGCAAGGCGTAGGGGGGATAAAAAAGATGTTGATAAGAGTGGGATTCGAACCCACGAGAGGTTTCCCCCAGCAGAGCTTAAATCTGCCGCCTTAAACCACTCGGCCATCTTACCAGAATATTAAGTTGCTACCCACAGTAAACTGGCCTATGGTTAGCCAGCGGCCCTTTGCTGACTCCCATCTTGTCTCAGCCTCCTCATGTGATGGCGCCAACCTTAATAAAAGTAATAATAACAAATAATAACACCACTCTAGCGTTCTGTAAAACAAGTTTACATCATAGACGGACAGGATGGTAAACAAGTCGTACCTTTTCTCCTCCAGATGCACGGCATACGGCCAAGCTGCGAAGATGATGCAATGCAAATCTATCTTGATTGATCAAGGGAATACATCATTATGTAGGAGGTGTCAGATGATCTCATCGAGCTGTCAGTAAACTTCCCTGTTCCCTGTAGGTCTCCATGCAATAACTTGGGCTTGATATAGGGTGAGAAGTAATATTGAGCTGGTTTTTTTCTCCTCGCTGCCATGGAGTACTTTGATAGACGCTGCTCCTTGTCCATTAATTCTCTGCTATTATTCTCTGCTCTGTATTGTTTGAAGTGCGTCTAGTTACCTTCATGTATTCCGTGGCTGTTGACATGCAATGCCAACATCAGTGGAGTGCGCAGTGTACCTGCTCTGCTCTGTTCCTCTCTTCGAAAGCCACGTACAGTTGCATGGCCACGTAGATGCAGATTGTCGCGTGTAAATCGCAGACACGACGGAGCATGTTGTTAGAATTGTCAGGCCTCGCCCCTTTTAGTTGTAGTATTGGTAGGACTCTGCCGATATCAATTGTCAGCTGGACTCTTATGTTCAGGGGGGGAGGGATAGCTGTACTGGATAAGCAGTGTTTAGCCATGATTGAAGGTGGTTGATTAATCTGGAACCATGGAAGGATACCAACTGAAGGTCGGACAACAGGCCTCCGCTAGCTAGGCTAGCTATGAAGCTAGCGGGAGCTGAAGCTCTATCAGAATTTATTACGGTCGAATCTCAATTTACTCTTTGGCGCTTCAAGCAGAGGGAACGGGCTGAGCAAAAATCAAGTCGTGTTATTTTACATTCCTTCCTTCTAAGTTTTGCAGGCAAAAACAAACCCAAAGGAAAGATAAAAAATATAAGGTAGAACAACAAACACAGCCTAAACAATAATCCTATCCTCCCATCTGGTCTGAATCTCATGTCCCATAATCTGTCCACAGAACACAAACAGAAAGGCAGTGTGAGTACAGGAAAATCATGACATGACACTTTGGGAAAAATAAAATAAATAAAAGTTACCATTAAAAACAGTAACGCAGGGTGAAAGTGGATGTGTTAAGACAGGAGAGTAATGAATAGAAAAGTAGAGGAGGGGGAGGAAGGCTCTATACAAGATGAAGTTCCGTACACCTAATACAACTTCCTGGACGTTTATGCATGGGAATGGAAGGAAAGGGGGGTTCTGAGAGTCCATGGAGACGAGAACAACCTGACTGTCGAGGCCTCATGGTGACCAGGACCACAGGCAATCAAAGCTGCCCACGATGTGGATATTATAAAGTGTATGCGGGATATATGGTCGTGAATGGCTGGCTGGTTGAATGTAGTCTTTAGGGGTCAAGAGTTGGAGGAGAGCAAAGACGAGAGGTGATAGACGGAGAGTTTTGCCCCGGGCATGAGTTTAGAAGGGTGGAGAGACGCTAGCCAGCTCTCCAGACTCTTGCTGTTCCATCAGCTCCTCAGAAGCCATCTCGAAAGAGACAGCAAGACCAATCTTGGCAGTTTGCTACAAAAATAGAATTAGTCAATTGCCCGAAAGAGTTAGCTGCTTGTCGGTGTGAAGCTATGCCACTTACCTTGACCTGGTCTATCTCACCAGCAAAGGTGAGAGAAATTGGCATGGCAACTCTCTTCTCCAACAGACAGCTTAATTTTCCGTCACTGTCGACCTGAGCTCTGAACGTAGATGCCCTGAACTCGTACTTGGCTCCAACAGCGGTAGTTCCCTCTCGCTGAAGACTGCCTCCCAACATGGGGTTGCCGCTTGGTGCAAATTGGAGGTTCATATCAACACCAGCTTCGACTTTATCGGAGAGTTTCTTCCAGAATGACGCATTGATGGTTCCCTGTGCCTGTAGCTGGGCACTGGCGATCCAGTCAGCTGCCTTGTATCGTGCGCAGTATGAAAGAGCAGTCTCTGGCTTAGCACCGAGTCCTGCACGCTGCCACATAGCCTCGAGTCCCAGGGCCAACCCAGGAGTGATGGACTGTAGGTAGCTTCCGATGAAAATACCGGTGAGCCCCCCTTCTAGAATCGATGGGTTGAAAGCCTTAAGATATGCCGAGAAATCAGATCCGGTGTAATCGTTATCGAGCTGAATGAGGCCCTGCGCAGAACCAGGCATTATCTGAACGTTGGCTTTGCTGATCAAGGATGGGCTCCAACGATAGTTTGCAACGGCGGCCAGGGCTCCGTCACTGCCAATGTTTCCTTGCATAAGCACCTAGAAAGATATATCAGGTCAGCCTGACTCCTAGCTCAATTCTACAATACTCAGGCCAGCTTCTCAATAAATGCTACTGTTCAACTCACATCTGAAGTTCCAAACATAGTAGACAAGGCATATGGAGGAAGGTTGCCTTGAGAGCCCATGGTAAACGCATGAGAGATTCGGAAAAGAGGTGAGACTCCGAAGACTTTGGTCAAATCGGCACGAAGGCCTGTGAACATGAAATTGGAGAGCAAGACATCCTTCTGGACTTCTCGAGAAACCATCTCAACAGTGCCGGGATTCGACAGCCCTAGGTCTGCTCTCCGCCGTGCAAACGCATCATATGAGTCTTTTAGAACGCCCGCGGCAGGATTATCCGTCAGAAACGAAAGAGCAGAGCTGAAGTCGGCCATGATGACGGTATATTAGGATAAGCAAGTGATAGAAATGCGCAGTATGAAAGAGTCGTTGGGAGTGAAAGAAGGGCGTCGTTCTCAGATCAAAAACAAATTAACACACAGCCCTGAACGAGGGACGTCCGTCACCGCCTGTCGGACTGCTGAATGGCAATTGGCAATCGTGCTCCGTTGCTAAAGCTCGCTCAGCGTCAACAGCGTTCTCTTTGAAGATGAAGAAAAATGAGATTTTTGGTTTTGAAACTTCTTTTTTCCGCAAAATCCAAAAGGCCTTCAATGCCAAGCCCTCGACGCGCGCTAGCTTCTTTCGGCCTCCATCGTCGACCGACTGCCTTCTGCTTGCTCGGCTTCAACCTCCGACTTCGCCAGTCTTGATGCTGGTATCTCTCTACGAGGATACGACTTGGAGCAGCCCGAGAAGCTGGTAGCCCGGCAGAGGAAACCTATCTTTTTTTCCCCTTTGCGTGTTTTCACTACCAATATTCTTCTCTGCGCTCTACTTTAGTTCCCCACATGTTTCTCTAGTGGTGGCCCGCCTTGCAGGGAGCTCCTCTTGATATCAACACTCATAAACGACAGGCAGAGTCTTCAAATACTTGAACTTGGCTTCTAAGAGATATACATACCACATAGCCGTGTGGACGCTGCCATGGATACCCTCATGTATGTTTTCCGGCCCTGACCGCATTTATACATTGATACCTACAGTATAAGTGTGGCTAGACCATGCGTTGAGAGGCATAGAGACTCATCTCATCACATAGAACTGCCGATGTTGTGGCGACAGCCCCTCGGTTTCGACGAAAGTCGTCGACCTTTGTCGATGCTATCCATGATATGCCAGAAATGCCAGCTCTGGCACCAGCTCAACTTTATAGTACTGAATCCGGGCGGCTCTTCCATTCTGGACGGATTGTCATTATCACAGTTGGGCTACCAGCCCGGGGAAAGACGTCAGTGAACTAAACTTTTTATTATTCCTCCTTGTTGCTAGCTGTACTGAAAATGCTTTTAGGCACATATCTGTGGCCCTTGCTCGGTATCTTAGGTGGTATGCATACACATCCCTGCCTGTCCAGGTCTTTCATCTGCTAACACCTAGACAGGCTTGGTGTTAAAACTCGCATATTTCACCTTGGAGATTACAGACGGGCTACCGTCGGTGTTGGTGGCGAATTGCCGGAGGATTACTTCTTTGCGAATGGTAGTCATCCCTAGTTCTCGGATGAAAGGCATTGGAAAGCTAACAAGTCCAATAGCATCGGCTTCTTCCGTCCTTCTTCGACAGAAGATTGTCAAAAGATGCCGTGAAGATATATATCATTTTTTGAACCATGAAAATGGACAAATCGCCATATATGATGCTGTTAACCCACTGGCTGCTGGCAGAATATCTCTCTCAAGAGAATTTGCGAAGCAAGATATCGAGGTATGTTATAAAAATGGCATCCTGGAAGGAGAATGCTAATCTCCTAGACCTTATTTATTGAATCATCATGCAGCGATGAGCGTATAATTGAAGAGAACGTGCGGCGAGTCAAGATATCATCCCCTGACGTATGAGACCCCTTCAACTTATGTTATTTTATCACCTAATCTAACACTTCGCTTTTTGGATCAGTACGTGGGGTGGGATTCCCAAGTCGCTGTGAAAGATTATCTAGCTCGAATATCCGCAAGAATTCCACTGTTCGAAACCATGCAAGAGCAAGAGTTGAACTATATAAAGGTGCATTCCTTGTTAAATTCACAGGGGGGGGGGGGGGGGAATGCTAACGAATTAATAGATGTTTAACGCCGGTGAAAAGATGATGATCAACAACCGTGGTTTCGGTTATCTCCATCATCGGATTGTTTTTTACCTGTTGAACCTACATATCAAGAACAGGCGTACCTATTTTGTCAGGGTATGTCTCTCTCACTTGTTCTATGCTACAGCCCACGAACTCATTTCTTCTGCAGGCCGGCACTTCCATGGAGTCAGACTCGTACAAAGCTGATTCGTCACTTTCATCAAAAGGGGAAGATTATGCCCGTAAGATGACTGACACACTCATTAAACATCGGGAAGAAGAGAGAAAGGTCCTACTAGAACAGGGCGAGCCTGATCCACAGCTCAGGCCACTCATAATCTGGTCTTCAACCCGACGCAGATCTATAGAAACTGCACAATTTCTACATTTACGGGGGTACAAGGTCCGACATCGTTCTCAAATGAGTCAGCTGAATCCTGGAGTATGCGAGAAGATGTCTGAAGAACAGATCAGAAAAGAATATCCTGATGAAGTAGAAATGCATGACTTGGACCCCTATCACCATAGGTACCCCAGAGCTGAGGTAAGCGGTAGATCCATCTGGTTCTACGTTGGCTATTGATACTAACACAATTATAGTCATATCACGACTTGGCCGTACGCCTTGAGCCTGTCATCCTTGAGCTTGAACGTGAACAAAACGATCTGCTTATCATTGCACATGAAAGCGTTTTGAGAGTGCTGTATGGGTATTTAATGGCGTGTAACTCTACAGATATCCCGTTTCTGTCCTTCCCACGCGACCAGATAATCGAGGTGATTATGGACATGTTTAACCATATATATTCGTGGGGTATAGCGCTAACAGCATCATAGATAATCCCTGCCAGCTATAATAACCAGGCAAGACGTATTCACATACCAGATCTTCCACCAGAACTCGTCCCAGGTTCACCGGAGGACATTAAGATTCCCGTCCCACCAAGTGGAATCGTTTCACCAATGCCTGGTGGTGGGCTGGATGGCTCCTCATTCGAAAGGGGAGCAACTCCGCAGCTTGGATTTAGGACACCCAAAGATCCAGAAAAAATATCCCAGCACCAAGCCGAAGATGTCGTCTGACGGGACTTCTATTCGCGTTCCGTTTATGAACTAGACCGTGTATGAGATAATGTTTCACTCTTCCTGCCCGCCGTGTTATGCCTTTATTCATGATGAAACTGTTCTTATGATGTTGTTATTGAACGAGACTTTGCATGCTAGTATCTAGCCTCCATGGAGCGTCGATACGAATAGAATGTTATCACCCTTTGAAATCTCATAGGCGTCTTCTCCTTCCAGCTCCCAGTCAGCGTCATTGATCAATACTAATATGCCAGGTCGTCTGAATTAAGAATTTTAGCCTCATTTCCATAATATAGGCCTTTCAGCTCCTAGTAATGAAAGAACTGTATACTAACACTGCATCATCAACCACGAATAGCTCTTTTCTCGGGTCTTTCATCACGTTTTCGATTAGGTATTTGACTAAGAAGTTGATATTCGCAGCAGAACCGCTTGGGTCCCGGGATGGCAGTGCAATCTTATGCACCCTTTCATTTGAAAATAACATCTCAAGGCCTCCACTGAAAGCGATTGTATAATTAGTTATGTTGCTCCAGGTATAAAATTCTTCCTGGGGAACGAACGTGAACTCTACCGTAATATCAAGGGTCTCGCTACCCTTGGTCTCGTCGGGCGTACCAGCCATAACCGAGCCCATATTTAATCAAGCAGGCTTTAGAGAATGCAGTTCTCCTTGATGTAAAATACGCCTCCGAATGCGTGGTGTAGCGGTTTCTACAATAATGTCAGACATATTAAGGTGGGGAGGGAGAAAATCTCTTATCGATAAGACTAACTAGTTACGAAGGTTCTTTTTGCGCAAGTTAACTTTAACGCCTCAGCGAATAATGAACGTTTTCAAAAGAAACAACATCCTCGCTTGAAGGGCAGCCTGCCGGACGGGTGGTAATTGGCATTATTGAAAGCTAGCCTCGATGACTTTGCCATCCATGGTGTCTATCACCACAGATTTCATTAGTGTCGGGGGCAACAGGAATCCCGCGGCGGCAGATTGGCACCATGGGTCTGGTTTGCTAGCCTTCGGTGCGAACAACAATGTTGCCGTTTGGAACCCCTTGGTAAGAGTTCAATTACTTCCTCTCTAGAATGTATTGACTGAAAATCTAACCAGTGATTTTCATTAAAGGACAAAAATGGCACGGGTGTATATACACTGTTGGTCGGCCACACTGACAGAGTAAACGCCGTTAAATTTTACACATCTCCCTCTAACGGGTCGATACTACTTCTTACTGGCGGCAGTGACCATACTATACGAATATGGAAGCCAGATACTTCCAGTCCGCCCAAGTTTTCACAAGCGGCAGTCGTGGAGGGGTATCATGAAGGATCGCTGAATTGCATTGAGGTCGCTTGCGGGTCAAATTACTTCGTCTCTGGAGCTGCAGATGGAGCTATAAAAGTTTGGAGTTTAACTGAGGAGAATGATGAGATAAAATGCCAACTACTACAGAACATCTCGTTAAAACCTCGATATTTCCCTCTTGCTATGGCCCTAAAACTCATACCTCGCCAAAGTTCGGGAGCCAAGTCGGATGGAATGGTGCTTGCAGTTGGAGGCACTAGAGCTGCAGTCCAGATATACTCTGCACAGGATACCAATGACCTCAGTTTTGAACTGAGTACTACTCTAACTGGACATGAAAGCTGGATCCGTTCTCTTGCGTTTTCACCTGTCAAGGATAGCGCTACTGGTGAAGATAGGCCTACAAACTCTCAGGACTTCCTTCTTGCTTCATGCAGCCAGGATAAATACATCCGCCTTTGGAAAGTGAGCTTAGGAGAAGACACAACTTCAGATACGCCTAAGAATGTGGAAGACCAATTGTTAGCTGGAGTGGAACAGGCGACTTTAACTCCAAAGGCGCATAAGTTTGATTTGAATGGTGCCAGGTATTCAATAACATTCGAGGCCCTCCTTTTTGGCCATGAAGACTGGGTTTATACTGTAGCATGGCATCCAAACCCTCTCCGGCAACAGTTGCTCTCTGCTTCCGCAGATAACTCTTTAGTCATCTGGGAGCAGGACCCTGTAACTGGTGTCTGGTTTTCTCTATCGAGAATGGGAGAAATTAGCTCTCTTAAAGGCTCTACCACGGCTACCGGTAGTGCTGGTGGCTTTTGGGTTGGTCTTTGGTCACCAAGCGGGGACGTTGTTGTGTGCCTAGGTAGGACAGGCAGTTGGAGGTCCTGGAGACATGATACTGCGGCCGATGCATGGCTCCCTATACCAGGAATAACAGGACACGTCAGAACAGTTTGTGATATTGCTTGGGAGGCCAACGGAGGGTATCTTTTGTCTACTAGTGGAGACCAAACCACGAGGTTATATGCTGAGTGGAAGAAGGGCAACCATCACTCATGGCATGAGTTTTCACGGCCTCAAATACACGGCTATGACCTCAACTGCCTTGCACCTCTAGGCCCATCTAGATTTGTGTCCGGTGCCGATGAAAAACTGTTACGGGTCTTTAATGAAACCCGGGCTGTGGCTAATTTACTTACACGGCTAAGTGGACTAGCTAACCCGAAAAGCGACGAGGAAATGCCAGACGCTGCAAGTATTCCAGTCCTAGGACTGTCTAATAAAGCAATGGACGAGGAGGTTGGCGATGACGAAGGAGCGAACGAAGCTGGCGACCAGGGGGAACAGCAAACGGTGCAGCCAGAAGTATATAACCTGGAGTTTGACCATCCGCCGCTAGAGGACCATCTCGCCAGACATACACTTTGGCCAGAGCATGAGAAGCTATACGGCCATGGATACGAAATATCAGCAGTCACTGCAAGTCATGACCTATCAGTCATCGCTACTGCATGCAAGGCTAGTTCTATCGACCATGCGGTCATTCGTTTATACGACACTTCAACATGGAATGAAGTACGGCCTCCGTTGACTGCCCATTCATTGACGATAACCTCGTTGCGATTTTCTGCGGATGACAAGTATCTGCTCAGTGTTGGGCGTGATCGGCAATGGGCGGTTTTTGAACGAGACTCGGTCAACAAATTACTGTTTAAATTGCTTGATTCCAACCCGAAAGGCCATTCAAGAATGATATTGAGTGCGAGCTGGGCGCCACATCCAACAGCTACAGTATTTGCTACTGGTGGCCGTGACAAGTCCGTTAAGATATGGCTCAAGGAGGATGACACATTTACTGCGAAAACCACAATCCCTTTCTCTTACCCAATTACTGCTGTCGATTTCCTACCTATACCAGTGCATGGTGGACTCTACATCGCTATTGGAGATGACTCCGGTCGGCTATTTGTCGGCAGGGTCCAGGTAGATAGTTTGGAGGCAGGAGAGATGCTCATGATTCCACAAACGGAGTGCCCGTCAAAATCCATTACTCAAGTAGCCTGGAGGCCAGTAAAGGGACTGGTAGAAGTTCATGGAGAGGATGTGACCGCAACTGGCAGAAAACCCGGGTACCAGCTTGCTGTCGCTAGTGAAGATTCTTCAATTCGTCTATATAATATTGATAGTCTTCCGCCAAAGTAGGTAGGTCCCTGTACAAAAAAGGGGAACTATCTAGTTACAATAGTGAAAAAAAAGAGACGATGTTCTAAAAGACCAACATCCAAATCAAAGGACAAACAGTGTTTTAATGTCTATGGCGTTGAGGCCGCGCCTATGCTCAAATGCAACCACCCAAGGGCATTACCAGCAGAAAGTAAGAAAATCTAGCTCACCGTTAAGGGTTGACGTAATAGGTTATCTCGATATGCAAGTATCACATCCATTGAACTGGAGGTATGCCTGCCACTCATTCATCTCTGATGTCCTCCTTTGCCTCTGCTGGTCTTCCGGGTCGAGGGCCACGCTCCTTCATATCCTTCCTTAGCCATTCCAGCACCAGTTCGCCAAGCTGACTGTTCTCCGACATGCGAGGACGGTTACTATAGAACTTCTCCATAGAACCCCAGTCCCTTACATGGCCCATGTGCATATGTACCAGGTGTGTAGGCCATTGGGCGAGGTTGTCTAGAATATGGGTAGCATAGACAATAGTGCAAGGCCTCCGTTCAGTTTCTCGTTTCAAGAAATCCAAGAAGTTGCTTCGGCTAAGTAGATCCAGGTCAACAGTGATTTCGTCTAGCAGGAGGAGGTTCCAGGGCCTTAGGAGGCCCATGGCAAGCTGCACACGTCGTCTCTCTCCATCGGACACAGCATGCATGTGCCATGACATGTCGATGTCAAGGATATCAACCAGCTCATCTCTTCGTTCCGTATAGTAATCTCCACCCACAGACGCGAGTAAAGTCGGCACATCGATATCGGTTCGAACGATAGGGTTGAGAACCCATTCGGTTCCTAGGTATGTGACGCCTTCGAGGCCTTCTTTGAACGGGTCGACCCCACCAATGACGATGGAACCGTTTGGTGCAAGGCGTTTGCCTGAAAGGAGCCTGAGGAGCGTACTTTTTCCGGCACCATTGGCTGGATAAAGAGAAGCAAAGACAGAGCAGAGATAGTTTAGAAAAGGCAATTAACGTGAAATCGTGGGGTGAGGATGGTGGTTCATGGAGGGTAGGTGGTATAACAAGGACGAGGGATGGAGTCTGCTTTACCGCCAATCAAGAGTGTTCGACTATTCTGAGGGAGGTCAATAGTGATATCTGACAGTCCTGTCGAGCCATCGGGGAACTTGTAACTCAGGTTGTTGATATTTATATCGGTACTTGGGGTGTTGTCGGAGGACGCCATTGTGAGGCTTCAGTGAGCTGTAGATAACTATCCGTACTTCCAATGAAAAGAACGCCGGCTGGCAGGGAAATAAATAGCTCCTGACCGACAGTCACAACAGAGGGTAAATTGCTTCCTCGGTTGGGTCAGTCGAGGTGAGGATATCTTTGATGCTTTTATATAATTTTCTGTCTCTCAAAAGTCCTTGAGAAACTTCCCTTGCAGACCCCGACCTAGATGCAAAACCACGTGAAGAGATTTATAATCACCGAGTGTTTCAAATCGATCCATGTCAAAGTGCTCGCTAGTTTGATGAAGTCCCTGTGCTGCTGTTTGGCTGTTTGGTAGTTATTCGGGTTATATCTCAACATGTCAAAAGGATGCTACAGGAAAATTTGGTGGGCTGAAGAAGTTGGTAGTCATGAGGGACAAGTTTAGATCCCCAAGTTGTAGTTATAACCAGCTCTCGGGTGCCAATACCTGTGAAGATTCGCTGCTTCGTCAATACCCTCCGGTGGGGGTGTAAATGTTCCTTTGAGGATATAAATACCATCATTGGTAATGCCCTATAGTGCAAAGTCTTTCATGGAGGTCTATCAAATTGGACGGGAGAGCATCTGTCATTATTGATATATTGATTCGGTGTAAGTATTGTAATTGGCGTAAGAAAATATGCACAGTTTCACGACCTACAACGTAATTTATACGTAGATCATACACATATAAATTACAAGCCCTCGTGAGGAACTTTTCTTCCTTCTTTCGCATTGAACACCGAATGAATATAAAATATTTTTCTGCACAGAGCATGAATGTATCAGTCACCAAGGGCATGTAACACATAAGAATATGTTTAGATTTACTCGATCACTCATGGCAAAGGCAAATTCGACTATGAATCCTTTGATTGCTGTGGTTGGCGCTACAGGGACGGGAAAGTCCAAAGTGAGTAGCTACAGCATACCGTATAACCGCTATACCCCCTAGAGTGATAGCATGCACTAAAAACTTTACATAGTTAGCTGTTGACCTTGCTCTCCGAGTCAATGGAGAAATAATCAGTGCAGATGCTATGCAGATGTACAAGGGCCTTCCGATAACCACCAACCAAATACCCATTGAAGAGCGACACGGTATCCCACATCATTTGATCGGATGTGTAGACCTGGACCAGGACCCTTGGAGGATTGGAGTGTTCAAGAAGGAGAGCCTAAAGATCATCGATGAGATTAGGTCAAGGGGTAAAGTTCCTATTTTGGTCGGGGGGACACACTACTATACGCAATCAGTTCTCTTTCATGAACCCTTACTCGATGAAGGCGAGGGGAATCCGAATAACCAGATGTTCAAGTCATCGGAAGGACCCTCAAATAACGAAGTTTCGAATGAAGAGTCTGGGGAACGCATGGACTTTTCGATACTGAATGCTTCTCCTGAGGAGGTCTATGAAAAATTAAAAGAAGTCGACCCCGTAATGGCAAATCGGTGGCATCCAAATGAGAAGAGAAAGGTTCGGCGGTCGCTAGAGATCTACTTACAGACTGGGCGCCGAGCCTCAGATATATATGAAGAACAGAGAAAGAAGATTAGACAGGCTGCGCTGCAGGATGACGATTCCTGCGAGGCCGGTGAGTTCGAGGACCCAGACACTCAGCTAGGCCAGGCGAGGTTTTCTCTTCTCGTTTTTTGGGTCCATACTGAAAAGGAGGAATTACGGAAGCGACTTGACAAGCGTGTGCACGAAATGATAGACCAAGGCCTATTGCAGGAAGCCCAAGGAATGTTCAAATATTTACAGGATAAAGCCGCTGAGGGAGTCGAAGTCGATCGGACTCGCGGTGTTTGGATGTCAATTGGGTTTAAGGAGCTGGAGCCGTACATTAACGAACTGCTCACAGCAAAGGAGGAGCCAAATAGCGAACTTGATAAAGTGAAGGAAGAGTGCATTGAATCAATTCAGGCTGCCACAAAAATATATGCTAAACATCAAACAAGATGGATTAGAAATAAATTGTGGAAGGCTTTAGGCACTTCTGGGATGACAGACCGTCTTTTTATTGCTGATTCAACAAATGTGGAAGATTGGGACACTATTGTACGCCAGCCCGCCGAAGAAATCGCCTCAAAGTTCCTTTCTGGAGTCTCTCTCCCACATCCCAAAGATATGTCAGTGGTTGCGAAAGAATTCTTTGAATCTGCGAATGCACCCGCTCGCTTTGAGGTTGATGACATTCCACAGATGAGGATATGCTCGACCTGTAATGCTACCATTGCCGGAGCAGATATCTGGGAAGTCCATATGAAGGGGAGGAGACACAAGAGGGCAGTGAAATCTGCTGAAAATAGACGGCGCCGAGACGAATATTTCCAGAAATTGCGAGAGCAGTCCGAGGAGAACAGTCGTGAGCCTTGTCTGGAAGCATAATTACTTGTGGTAAAATAGAGGTCGCTTAATGACGCCAACTGCATTTAATAGATGAAGGCTAAAGGATAGCTTGTTTCACAGCAAGGTTGCTGTGGCCTACCCTTGCGATCTCCATTCGACAAACTCGGGGGTTAGGATATTTCCATGGCCAGTTTCTTGGGTTTTAAGTACTTCGATCTGGCCAGACTTGGCAGCTTTTCGAATTTTCCAAACCCCTTCCGAGTTCACGACTGTCTTCAACCCTGAATGGCACGTTATCTGGGTTAGCCGTATGTTTTTAAGAGGAGGATGTCTGACTCTAAAACATACAAGTCAGAAACTGAGATGCAAAATTGATACACGTGTTTGCATCCCATGTATTTGCCCCTCTTTTGGGAATATTGGGAATCTCATCCGTTGTATACTCTTCAATTGCTAGGAGATAACCATCTTGGTCACGCCGGCCGACTATTATTTTTGGGACTCCGAGGAGAAATGATTGGACCCAGAACTTGAGAAGCTTGCGCTCAAAATTTATAGCGTCATTTGCATGTCGTATTGTTGCAGAAGTCTTGAGCTCTACCCAATTGATAGGGTCATCTTTTTTGTCGGGCTTGCAATCCCACACTTTGGCACAGGAATACCTATGTGAATATTTAGCTCATTGAGTTTGGGTTTACGTGGCGGCATACCTGCATCGACCTCTCCAGCAAGAAGCATCCTTATATTTCCAATTCCCGTGCGGACTAGCGAGCAATATTGTGGATTGTTATTCACAACGTCACTTTCCCTAGCTTCGATTGTCTCTCTACTTGCCGCGTCCCATGGCTCCGAGAGTACGGAGACAGTTTCGAACTTATACCCTGGTCCCAAAAGAATAAGTAAGTAGAATGGCAACAGTTGGGCTCGGTCAAGTCAAGGGACATACCCCAATATGACATCATATCGGATGAATGAGCTCCTGGGCGGACTCTTCTGTTTGACTGTTCTTTAAGTTGCTCAAGGTGGTAAGAGTGGGACTCTTCAATAAATCTAACATATCACGAGGGTCATTGGTGAGCACACTGCTAGTGGTAATGGTTAGATAGAGCAGAGTCTCACATTTGGCCCTTTGGAAAGGCGAAGATGTCAGTATATCTTTACAACTCGGAGGAAAAGGGGGAGCACACTTGGAAGCATGTGGCATTCATTTCGAATCTGAACGAGGAAATGCAATGATATTAGTATTCAGGCATCTAGTTCCCGAACGGGCTAGTGTTTTATTGATTACCCATTCATAGTATCATAAGGAGCGGTGAATATCTTTAGAATAGGCTTATTAGCATCCGGATGCATCACCGCTGGTGAATAAAGTATGGACTCGCCTTGGTCATCATTCCTCTCCACGTAATAAAGTCCATATCATATTTTCTCCCTTTCTCCTTTTCAGTCGCAATAATAGTGTCAAGGAGCGCATTGAGATGCTTATCTTCTGATTCATCACATTGTATAAAGGTGTCAAAGCCAGCCTTTAGGTCTACCGGTAATTTTGGAGGATAGTAGTAACGGAGGCCGGAGTCATCAAGTCGAAAACGGTGCCATTCATCATAAGAAAAACAAGCGATTTCCTGAATATTATAATGGAGGCGTCTCGTTAGCCTCAATCAGCCGTGCACAATAAGGTTATCGCGTATAATCCCACCCTTGGCCGCTTTAGGGGTTCCGATATTCCACAGAATTTCTCGACAGGCAGGGTCTCAAAAATAGCAGCCATGTTTAAACAACTATGGAGCATGTTAGTTTAGGCTGGTAGCGCAAGGCATGTGGTATATTACAATCCATGGATAATAGCAGACACCTGGTTATTCTAAATGGTCTTTTCCAGTTAAGGAGTGCCGTCGTTCTCCTAGTTATGATCGATAGTCATGCAGGGGAGGTTAAGCAGGCTATCGTTAACTAGTTAAACAGCTGTGAACTAGATTAATTCAAATCAGCTCAAAATAACCAGTTCGTGGTATCAATATATATGGAGTTTTGGATATCAGCCCCAATAATATCATATAGCTGGTCAGTTGTTATTAGTAGGTAGTTAGATAAAATACGGGCTGCTTGCTGGTGTTGTGACGGAGAGCTAACTAGTTAGTTAGCTAGTTCACGAGTTAATCAAGAACGCGCTCTGATTGGCTGTGCTGACGACACTCTTCGAATGCTTTCCCTCTTGCATCTCGAAAAAGAGAAAGACATATATTGCACATTCAGACTCTTTCTAGCCCTTCTATAATAACAGTTTGTTTTATAAGGATAGCTCGATTTTACACCTGTGGCATATTCCTATATCTATTTCACATACGCTTCTCTTCCATAGCAGCTAGTTACCCCACATTCAGAAGGCCACAGCAGAGTGGTGGTCATCATGACCTCCCGAATTGAGAAAACCATTGCCCGGCAGCAAGAGAAGTATGGCTGAGCCTCTGAGTCACTAATGTTTTAATACCATTGGTTTATTTGAGATTTTGTATGCCATTTCTAACTATCATTTTGCTTGCAATAGGATTGCCTCCGGAGCTTACTACGAATCCCACCAACAGCTCCGTGTGATCGCAGCACGATATATAAAACAGTCCAACTACGATGCAGCTGCAAATATACTATCCGAGGGCGCCAAGGCGCTGCTACAAGCCGGGGCTCAGCAGGGTGCATCTGCAAGCGGTGGGGATCTAGCAATCATGCTTGTATTGGAAGTTTACAACAAGGCGGGGTGGGAGGTTGCGGATGATGAAGCTGGAAAAAAGAGAAAACGTACGGCCATCGAGATTTTCCTTCCACTGCTGAACTCTTTCCTGGAATAATACTGATTTTTCCTTAGAACGGCTCATTGAATTGCTTCGGGAATTCCCACCAGAGGAGCCAACCAGGAAGAGGTATATAAACGAAATTATTTCCTGGAGTTCAAAATTTGGGGACTTGGAAAGGGGTGACCCGGATTTGCATCACGCTATTGGATCTGCCTATGCACAAGGTATGTTTATCACGTTTTGAAGAGTTTGATTCTTAGGGTTGGGATCTAATCCAGGGCGGATGTTAGAGAATGAACCATACGACGCGGAGAAACATCTCGCTTTTGGGACTGTCGAATCCGCCGACACTCTAGCAAACTTAGAGTATAAGTGGTACACATATGACGAGCAACACACAGCTGGGATATACTGCTGCCGCGCTGTCTTTCCTTATCTTCTCACTGGTAACATTCTGAATGCGAATAAGGCCTTCGTGGTATTTACTCAGCTCCTTTCCACGTCGGAGTCTGGTAAATCCCTTGGTGTTCAGGAAGTAAGCAGCCAGCAGAACGATGTTCGTGTATACCCCTCTTTACCTCTGCTTAACTTCACAAACCTACTCCTGCTCGCAATTCAGCGCGGCACTCCTGATTTATTCAGGCAGCTTCTCAAGCAGTATCAGTCCCATATTCAAGAGGCTGGTGAATGGGATCATGCCTTGGCCCATATCGGGGAGGTATATTTTGGTATAAAAATACCAAAACAATCAAACCCGTTGATGGATATGATGGGGATGTTTTTCGGAGGGCCATCCGGCCAGTCGAAATCGAACGAGCAACCCAAGGTCTCTAAGAGAGTGGAGGCTCCACCGTCCCTGGACTTAGATTAGGCTTTTAGGTACGAATTATAGACGTGACAAGCCCTCCATGGATAAGAATTCGGTAGCCCAGGTAGACGATTGTTGTAGGCCAGGATTCTTTCTGTAAAGAAATCAAACAAGCATTTGTCGGCTATAGTTTGACCTCTTCCTCAGCTTCGAACATCCAATTATCCTCTTCGAGCTCTAATACTCTGTCCCTGAGGTTTTGCTGAACTAATAGGAACACTTCTAGGGTTATCGTTAGCAATTGTTCTAAATAATACTGGTTTTATTTCCTGGAGGACACAAGACAGCAAGTGATAGTCCATACCAGATGGCTCGCCATTAATATGTCTACTCCTATTATGACGCATCATTTCAACAAAACTCGCATCAATCTCTGTCACCTTTGTTAGATATAGGCTTTTATATCTAGAACTGACTCCAAGTGCAATAAATGAAGAGAGAAGAAGCATACTTTCTTTGTCCCTCCCAGCCAATTCTCCTCCCTCTTCAACTGGTATCTCAGCACC
Source organism: Trichophyton schoenleinii (assembly GCA_018357685.1). Lineage (NCBI taxonomy): Eukaryota > Fungi > Ascomycota > Eurotiomycetes > Onygenales > Arthrodermataceae > Trichophyton > Trichophyton schoenleinii. Next base: position 5,248,932 of record WOFF01000002.1, read on the forward strand.
TCCAGAATGCTCCACGCCTTCCATTGAATCGCCGCCGTCAGCTTCTTCAAACACTGCCGGCGGTAAGACGGGGATATCCAGTTTGTAGCATCCATTCTTGTCACGCGGGACAATATCACCGTTATCAGGACTAGGTGGTAGAGACGTGCCAGATTTAGGCACTGATTTTGATATATTGCTTCCACCAAACGGGTTTGAGTTTCCACTCAGCCCTGTACTGGCGTCCATTGGTATGACAGGACCATAATCTGAGGATGTAACTGACACCGAGTTGGATGCTAACTGCTGGTTCCGGGAACTGGTTCCAGAATTGAATAGGGTCCTGCGCACTGATGGAAGCGTAGATGTAGGTTGTGAAGATCCGGTTCTTGTGGAGTTTGGCACCTGCACCGTCGTGGACGCATTTGACGCGGTAGTTTGTGTTGTTGTAGCGCTACCCCCGGAGGGGATGCGCCTGTGTCGCTGCCGCGATGTCATGGCAGGCGCATGTTTCTCGTGGGCAGTCTAAAAATGCGACGTCGAATATTCGTGTAATAAATCTAGGGAGAAATGAAATAAGAGGTGCTGTCTTTCAAACCCCTAAAAATAAGATAGAAGGACTATGTGGTTAGGTCTCGATGTGCTAGCAATGCCTCGGAGTGTCGATTTGATATGCAATAATAATAATAGGTAACCTTAATGGCCGCTTTTAGCTCTAGTGCGGGAGCGAAGCCAGTTCTGGGAATAAGTTGGCGCCGCTTTAACTAGTTCCAATGTTGTGACTACGTAGCTGCACTTTGCAACTACGAAGGACTTGCTAAACCACATATCCAAAGATGATAAGCCGGGATTTACTGCAAGAGCCTGTTTTTTGCCTATGACTTAGCTTCCTAGCTACGCAGAAACACCCTCCCTTATAATTAAAAGTTGGGTGGATTTGCTAACTAGTTAGCTAACTAGTAGAATTCTCAAAAGTATCCCAACAACTTGAATAACTACCTGCGAGGCTAGACTTTCATCCCACACAACCTACGAGCTCATGTCTTTGGGATTAAAAAGACGTAAACAATATTCCAAACTTTTCCGCTGGATTTCCGAATATATCTCCATGCTATCCTGCGTTTTGTCACCCAGGCATTCTTCAAACCCCGTTTTGTCTTGTTCTGATTTTATAGTCAGATTTTCACCGCCAGCTTCACCAAGGTTTGAGCGGAATATCCCAGCCGCAGAGAAAGGCAGAAAGTCTTCATAGGTCACCGGCTTGAATTTTACAAGCCCTTGGCCGAGCAACTCATCTATTGATGTTGGAACAACAGCATTTTTTTCTGATAGAAGCGCGAGTGCTTTACGGGTTGGCTTATAGTAGCAGAATATAAGCTCCTGATCCCGAAGGGTATCTCTATCATCCGGAAATGCGGCAAACACATCTGCTAGAACTTGGTCATAGGCCGGTGCTCCAAGTTCCAAATCCCTTGTTCTATCATTGACTTCTGTAAGAAGGGCGTCGTACAACTGCCGACCCTTATATGTCAATGCAGCACCCCGTTGTTCAATCTCGCCAAATCTTGCGGTATGAATACCTTGTACTATTCCGCTCTCAGAGGAGGGGAAGGATACCTTCTCATGTATTGCCTTAAAGCTTGTTTGCCTGAGAAGAATCCCATTTTTCCGAGGCGGGGGACCTTCTATCCTTTCCTTGACTTCCAACCCTCGTAATTTCATGGCTGTTTGTGCCTGGTCAATATCCAGAGTTCTGGGTGTGAGATGGTTGATATGGGCACTTCTGAAGGATGCAATATCTGCTAGAAGAGGGTGTTCATCCCTGAGCTGCAAATATTCGTCATGGCTTGTTACAGCAGTTTCATGCCAACGAAATACTTCCAGTGTCTCCTCAATAAACTCATCCTCCAGGTCAGGTACAATCCCCCCTTTTATTTCCGCATCACTAAGAAGGTCTAGGAGCCGATTCGAGAAAATCCTTCGCTTTCTCAGTATGGCCTGGGACAGACCTCGAGCCTCTTTTCTTAGCAAGTTGGGCCTCAGGAGTGTCGTGAAAACTCGAAAGGGGTTCTTTTCGAGCGCCTCGACATCAATGGGCCTGAATGCAGTTGCATGTAAAGGCAATCCGGCGACGCTAAGGTCGTAATATCCCACGGGATACATGCCAAACTGGGAGAATAATCGCCTAATCGTTGAAAGCTCAAAAGGTGTTCCAAGGCGAATTGCTCCATGTCGCTCGAGTGTGAGTCTGTCAGTATTTGTGGTATCTGGGCCACTGGTTCCCGCTCTTGTATTTGATTGATCTTGAGGTGTTAATTTGGCGTTGACTTCAGTCACAATATCGATCAAGTCGGCATATGAAGGCACTTCGTTTTTATACATATCCGACATCGCCCTAGAAAACCTAGTACGCAGCGCGTCTCGGTCACAAAACGTTGTACACATATCTTCAGTGTTTGTATTTTCTGGTTCCACTCCTTGTGATTATTCCATGTCTGGTCCTTTGGAAGACGAGGTATATATAACTAAGACTATAGCACAATCAGTAACTACATGACTAGAATGCAATACGCGGTACGAGGCGGTGAAGTTGGAGACTTCTCCACACATTTAATATGTTGGATGAAACATGTTGATTAACGAACAAACTCTGGATTCTTGTACGCTTGTAGGGAGCCAATCACCGGATTTTCATATTCGTGTTCGGGATTCCATTCTCTCCATGCTGTTCATAGTCGGAGTAATTCACACTGCCTCCTAGTCATAGTAACAAAAATAAAAATAAAAAATAAAATAGAAAAGACCTGGAAAGAACGGAAGTCGGAAGCCCCGAAGACCATAATGGTAATTGCTGTTATCTATGAGAGTCCGGCAAGGGCCAAATGAAAGCCGTCCATACCAATCATGGATGGTAGGTATACGGCTAATCATCATAATGCCGAGGGGGCAGGTGAGGTGTCGGCAAGTTTGCCGAGAGCCGAAAGATTTTGCCGGTCAACAACAACCCTATTCTCCGTGATTATCCAATATTCTTTTATCCATGAAAGTGTTAAAAATATTAATAGAAGGATATTAATAGGCGTGACTACTATGAACAAGATAACTTTCACATAAGTCATAGGGCGGGGAAATACCAAACGTAATACTACTGGGGAAAGCCTAATTCTCACAAAGTCCAGGTACCAACCCTGCCTTTTCACCAACGAGGCCATCGAAATATGACAACAGGGTTGGGACAGGGACCATATCCAATAGGCCAAGATCCGGGTGAGAGCTGCGCATGACCTGACCGCTGAATAAAACTCGTACAAAGTACTCCTTCTCATGGCCCCACGTATCCTTTTTCTTGGAGTAGAGTTCAAACACAATCTCGGAACCCATGCCGGGCCAAACCATAACATCCAGCTGGAGAATTGATAGAAGCCTGGAAACACTTCCATCATGGGCAACGTTGTGTCTATAGAGCATCTTCCCATCCTTTCCAGCTACTTGGTCACGAAGATGTTGGGCAAGTTCGGCGATCCAGACACCTAAGCTAGATGTGCTAGCAGGGAGAGAGCTTTTGGAGTCGCGATACATGTAAGAATACTCGAACTGGCCCAATCGGAAGACCTTATCAGCCTGAGTCCGAGTAATACATTTCGAGGTGTCCTTGATATTGCATGGCAACGGCTTGGCGTGGCAGAGACGAGCCGACAAATTATCAAAATAGTGGTCGAAACTGGAGTGCCATCCGGAGTCGGATGGAGAGACGCCGGAAATAGCATCTAACTCTGCCACAAACTCCTTTGTGCGGGATAGGTGGTCAGCCCATGGTGTATTGGGGGCATCCTTCGCACCTGAAAAGAGAGCACTCGATTTCGGACAAGAATATTTAGGTTCAAGTGAGTCCGTTTGCGGGGACTTGAAAGATATGATTAGCTCCGACCACAAACTGCGAGAGCTCATAAAATTTCTAACATACCTCAACGCTGAGAGGTACATCTCCTTTGATGCCGTACATTCCATTGATAAGCATCCCTGCAACTTGGCTAGTGATCATGTTGTTGGTCACACGAAACGAGACTCTACTTTGGTCCAATTGAAGTGGGATAAAACGTAGGAGCTTATGGTAAACGGCAAATAAATCACGCCCATGCTGCCACGAATCATCGAGACCTTCCTTTGAGATTTGGGGAAAGCTGCATGATCCTTTAAATCCTGAAGGCTGGAAGGGATTTATTGGGTTCTGATAACCCTTCCAATAGGATTTGGCACTGTTTCGGCCATGCTTTGGTTCACCGTAGTAAAATAAGCCCTCGTCGTCACAGTCCCAAGGATAAGATTCTTGAGGGAATGTGTTGGATTGATAAGGAGTACGCTTATGATGTCGGTGTATCTATGAACTATTTTAGCTACTATCAACGTTAACCTTATTGACGCTTTCCTGGAGACCTACAACTTCTACATATTGCAGCTTGTAGGCCTTTGGGGCTTTTGGGTATTCTCTGGGGCGGACGTGTGGCATATTACACCAATTGTATTTGCCATACTCCTTGTCCGGTGTTTGAGAGGAATCGAAGATAAAGCCATAAACACCGTCGCTATTCAAGACCTTGTCAAGGTTGTTGATGTCGGTAGCATTGGGAGCATGCCATGAACCGTCCACGGCTAATGCTTGCTGGGCACCAAGCAGTGCAAAAAATGCCAGAGGTGATTTGATGCCCGGCATTGTGTCAGTGTTTGAAAATAACCTGGTATACCCTCCAGCTTGGGTGTAGAATAACGTTATAATGAATACCAACAAGACAAAACCACCGAGACGACCAGGGAAGCATTCAGCTATATATACGCGCACACATGCCATACAGGGATGCCACTTCTCCCCATATTGAAGTGAAGCCCGGAGCTAGCTTTTATGTAACACTCATGCCGAGCGTAGCTCGAAGAGAAAGAAGAGCAGAAAGGGAGCTCCCTTTTTAGGACTAGGCCGGGGCCATGAGGCGCCACGTGCGCGTCTCTTTCGACTGCGAGTTAGCAAGATTATTTTGCCAACAGCTGAAAACGAGTACGAGAAAATCGCAATTCGTGCATTGATGCTGGCCCGGAGATGAGGGCGACTTCCACTCGAGGTCCCCAGAGACGCTTGCCGTGGTTCGATCAAGGCGCCACGCAGACAACGCTCGCTCGGAATGCTAGGTATTTTTGGCTCCAATTTCGGAAGACGGCCCAGATTACTTAATCACAGGTTCCGATGGATTTAGCAGCATCACGTGGTGATAAGGAAACCATCCGCGATAAGCTTAAACGCGAACATCGCGTTTTGCTCAAATCTAAATTGAACTCGACCCCAATCTAGGCACAAGACGACACTGCATACACAAGGCCTCCAGGCTGCATATCGAACATGGCACACGCCGAATCATCTACTGCAGCTGCGAATAAAATTGCCCGTGCCGACCTTTCTGGTGCTCCGGTCAATTATGAATTACCCTGGTAAGGGAGCTCACGAAAGGAGTTTCAAGGGAATTGAGGAAAAGCTGTGATAGAATGGCTGACGGGCTGTGGTGTCGATAGGGTTGAAAAATATCGACCAATTTTTCTCGATGATGTTGTGGGTAACACTGAAACGATAGAGCGACTAAAGATTATCGCTCGCGATGGAAACATGCCCCATGTCATTATTTCTGGCATGCCTGGAATAGGAAAGACAACCTCGATTCTCTGCTTAGCCAGACAATTGTTAGGCGACACATATAAGGAGGCCGTACTAGAGCTTAATGCCAGTGATGAACGAGGTTTGCTAAACTTTGCTCTGAATTTGCTCTGTATGTAAGGTTAATTTATGGCACAGGTATCGATGTTGTCCGTAACAGAATAAAAGGATTCGCACAGAAGAAAGTCACATTACCCCCTGGCAGACATAAGCTTGTCATTCTTGATGAAGCAGACAGGTGAGCTGAACTACTGATACCATGAAAATCATCATTCGCATGCAGAAGCTCTCGTACCTAACGTCTTGTTAGTATGACATCTGGCGCTCAGCAAGCCCTTCGACGTACTATGGAGATATTTTCAACTACGACTCGATTTGCGTTCGCATGCAATCAATCTAACAAGATTATTGAACCTCTACAATCTCGTTGTGCCATTCTCAGGTACTCGCGCTTAACAGATGCCCAGGTTGTGAAGCGATTGATGCAGATATGTGAAGCCGAGAAGGTTAAATATTCTGATGACGGCATTGCTGCATTGGTGTTCAGCGCGGAAGGTGATATGAGACAAGCAATTAACAATTTGCAGAGTACATGGGCTGGATTTGGCTTTGTGAGTGGTGATAATGTTTTCAGGGTTGTGGATAGCCCACATCCAGTCAAAGTGCAGGCAATGATCAAAGCATGCTGGGAAGGAAAGGTTGATATTGCCCTGGATACTCTGAATGAGTTGTGGTGCGTGTTTTGAGCTTTTATTTCTTCTACAAAGCTTACTGCTGACTTCGTTACTAGGGAACTTGGGTACTCTGCTCATGACATCATATCAACAATGTTCCGAGTAACCAAAACTATACCCAATCTCTCTGAACATTCAAAATTGGAATTCATCAAGGAAATTGGATTTACCCACATGCGAATTCTAGAAGGACTCCAAACCCTGGTGCAACTCAGTGGGTGTATTGCCAAATTATGCAAAATCAACATGAAACCAGAGCTGTTCAAACCTCAAAAATCATGAGAACTACATATCTATAGATAGTGCCGTGCAACAAGTTCAACCCAATTGTTTCTAGATCAAGCGTATACTATATACTGACGGTTAAGCCCCTATAATTGATCTCCGATGGGTGAGTTCAAAGTTAAAGTGAGCTGGTACAATTTTATTCTTTATATCAAGATCCTAAAACGCTCTCGGCTACTAATTTCATAGAGGGCTCTTTCCTATTGGGCAGAGCGCTAGCGTTTCCTAATGATACATTTAGGGTAAATCCTTATTGGTTGGATAGGAGGGAAAGCACAACAACGCTGCAGTGGAGCAGACTAGGCAGTTGGCTGACTCTTCTCCTGGCCAGATATTCCGCCTATTACTGAATATCAAAACACACAAAACACAATATGTGTTTAAAATTTGACCTGTTCACAGTTAAGGATATTCTTCGACAAATCCCCTGCCACTGAAAGGTTGACTGACGCGGTGTTCGGCCGGCGAATTTGAAAGCTTTCTCGTAGCACATCGATCGCCGACTAACATTCAAATGCATGACTGACGGCTAGCCACAGTTTTCATGCATCGTATGGACAGCATTACGCCGAATGTGACTTCTGGGCCCATTATTATTACGGTGCGTGGTTTTGCCGATGGAGAGAGGGGTAGCATCCAGATAGCTGTGGGATGCAGAGTCCTCGGGCGTTGAAAATGTCAGGTAACAACCCCCAAGGGCCCATCTTATCGTTTCTTCTGAAGAAGGCTGGTACCTTCGGTCTCTTTGAGACCGGCAAGAACTTTTTCTCTCTCCAAAAGTCTTGCCTTTTCGTCCTTCAAAATCTTTTCCACTGTTTTTGTTGCTTCTATTATCCGGTCGATTTCCTTGGCTTCGGATTTTCGACTATAGGGATTCTTAGGGCTGTCCGTGTGAGGAATTTCAGCAGTTCTTCCACCTACCGCCGTGGGCGGCAACTGGGCTTGTTTTCCCTTTGTCGACTTTCCTTTCGTTTGCTGCTGCGCAACACCAGTCCCACCAGTGAGCAAGTCGTAAAATTGTTCAACTGGTTCATTAAATAACACCTCCTCATAGTTTTGGCTGACCACAGTTTCCCTTCTTGCCTTTTTCCCTTCAACATCAGAGCCATACGGGTGAAGCTTCAGTCCATGCCATAGCGTTTGTGGTTTTTCCATTGACTCTGGCACGAAATATAGCTTAATCTGTATCTCAAATTCACCCCATCCGGTCTCGGTTACTTCGAAAGGCGGTGCTTCTATTGTTCGAACGGATTGCGCATATGTTTCGTGTAGTTTGAATTGTACCTTCTTCAGCCAGTAGGAAATGTCTTCACCATTAATGCCTCTAACGAATACACGCCACTGGTGAGTGTGGTCTTCCGCAGCGCCTTCGGGTCGTTTGTTAGGATCAAAGGGGTATGCCTCGCTTCCGAATACTATATTACGCGATATTCCAAATTAGCAACTTCGGGGTCAGTTATTCGATGGACGGTGGGTGCCGCAAATTGCCATACCAAAAGGGCGGAATATCTGGGTTCCCTAGACATCCACAGTTAGCGTTAATATGTATATATATACACATCATGAATTCACAATATACTTACCCGAACGCGTTTCGTACCTGCTGGCGCGGGCATTTTTGCTTAAGTATCCTCTGCTGCTTGAAATGCTGGCAAGTTTGACTGTGCTGATGTTTCTGTATCAACGAAGCTCCTAAAAAAGGTGATTAGATAAGCCGCGAGCTTCATCCATCCATTATCCGTGGATCACGTTATGCGATAAGCTCCAGCTCCAAGGAACTGTTTTTCTTTTGGGAGCTCCAAAGGAAGATTGGAGAAATGCAATCATAGCTCTCAATCGTCGGATTCCGGAGAGTCGGGCTTGTTTTATTTCATTTTGCTAAGGTGTGGGACCTCAGCTATTTACTATGACAGCAGCAACGGCTGTGGCTAAGAGAATTGTTGTAGCTGGAGGGAGTGGCTTCCTTGGTAAGATAACCCTGATCTATAAACAATATTCCATGGCATCGGAATGGTGCGGAAATTTAGGTCTAACACATTATATCGTGTCTTTAGGAGCGAGAATATGCCAATCAGCTGTAGCTAGGGGGTGGGAAGTTGTGTCAATAAGGTGTGCTTCACCAAGCAGTGCTAACTCTGAACCAGCTTTCCATACCTTTGTTGGCTAACTGATATATCTAACATAGTCGTCACGGAGAACCGAAATGGGATACAGTTAGCCCTTCAGGCCAGGCTCCACGATGGGCACAAAAGGTTGAATGGGCAAAAGCAGATCTCCTAGACCCCAGTTCGTACAGGGAGCATATTAAGAATGCCTCTGCTGTTGTACATTCGATGGGCATTATTCTGGAGGCAGACTATAAGGGGATATTACAGGGAAAGGAGTCTCCTATTACCGGGATACAGAAGATGGTTGGGTCCTTTGCAGGTGTAACAACTGGCCCCGGCAAAAGCCAAATGACATATCGAACAATGAATACGGAATCAGGTAAGAGAACCCTGACCAATTTATAAATGAATGAAAAGTAGCTAATTCCATCTCTTCGAAGCTATCTCGCTTGCCAAAAAGACGACTGAGGAAAATATCCCAACATTCGTCTATATATCAGCGTCCTCTGGAGCTCCGATCATACCGCAAGGGTATATACAATCCAAGAGGGAAGCTGAATCCTCTATTATGTCCATGTTTCCAAATCTGCGGAGTATATTTGTGAGACCGACCTTCATGTACGACTCATCTCGCAGGCTATCTTTACCCATAGCGGTGGGAGGTATGATAGCATCGGAGGTTAATTTGTTAACTGGCGGAAAACTCTCGGCCTTGGGCTCTATGGCAGAAAAGCCCCTCAAAGTCAGCGTCGTTGGTGAAGCCGTGGTTGAGTCAATCGACGACGGTGATGTGGATGGCGTCGTTAGCCCCAAGAAGATTGAAGACCTAGCAACCAAGGGTTGGAGGAAAACGATGCTTTGAACGTAGCATCAACCTGTGGTTACCACATCCCGCTGGCCCGTATCTACCCTCTGTAGACTATTATCGACTGTTATATAAAGTCGGTATTGTAAAATATGAACACCATCGCTTATCCGGCTTAGTTATATCATCGTCCCTCTTTCGAAGCTGTCACGAATCTCGGCAGTGTACTATCACGATATTTGGTTAGTAGGCACTTCTTTGTATATGCACCAACAAATCATCAGCTCGAATGCGTACCTTATTGTAAAACCTCGCCAATTTCTGGTTGAAACGCTTGTTCTTGTCATTGATGTAAGTAACGTCAGCGTCATCATCGCCCTGACCACGTTCCCTACGCTTCTTAAGACGGGTTTCCTCCGCCTTCTGCATATCAGCAACTAGCCTGTCAATAGCGGCTCTGTCTGGCCTGTTCTCCACGAAGTCTGTTGAATCAGCGGTGGAGTAAAATGTCCCGTTTTTGTCGATAGCAACGATGTCTCCATTCTCATCTTCAACTATTTCAAGCCCGCCATTGGCAGCTGCACGTTGAACTGCCGCTGCCTTCTCGTTTTCATATGCCTCCAAGTCTGGTTGCATACGTCGAAGCTGTCTCTTATAATTCTTGTGGGCATCTTGACGGTAATCCTGAAAGGCAACATTGTCCCGGTGTTTTTGTTTCTTATCCATTCTCCGATCCCACTTTTCAGACTCCTCAGCAGTCCAGTCCCAGGCACGTTTCCGTTCGAAATCTTCACCAGCAGCTTCTATGTCAGCTTTTAGCAAGCTGTGGGATGCAAAGGCATGCTTGCGTGATATAGAGGATAGAGCATTAGGGTCGACAGATAAACGATGTGCTTCCGCCGCAGTCTCCTTCAAATTACTTTTCACTGCGGTTTTCTGTTAACTCGGTTAGTACTTATCAAGATGGGAGACACGATCAAAGAGGTTTCCTTACTGCTCTTGCCTGGAGGGCCTTGAATCTCTGAAGTCTGTCTTGGTTCTTCGATGTCGCATCTTCGGTTTCTGCCTTGTTTGCTATCGAGTTCTCAGACACAGTCTCTGGAGAGCTCTTTTTAGATGAATGTTCAAGATCATTCTGTTGTTTCTCGGCTTTATCTTCCTGATGTGACGTCGTGGTGCCGGTAGGTTTCGCCATATCGGCGGCCTCAGCTTCAGTAGGCATTATCGCGTGCTGTGTGCTTTAACGATTTTGTGAATATCGGCAAAGAGGACTCTGGAGAAAGAGGCTGGAGGCGCGTTTGACAGATGTAGGTAGGTGAGGATTTTGATTTTGGTTGAGGAGAAAGACGAAGTTCAAAAGATATAAGTGATTACATAAGCACTGACGTCTTTTCTCTCGCGAAGAACTGAAGGAAGAATGGAAGAATTGATCAAATTGATGTCAACTCGCAAGCAACACATGGAGTGAGCTGACTCTTGTCTCAATGCGCTCTTTGACGCTTGATGGCTGTCGGCTTGTGACAGAGCGCTGCGGCCCGCTATCGTCTTCACAATTCGTCGCATTACGGAGATATTCGCAAAGCTTGCCGGCAAAGCCTCTATTCCAACCGTCCCAAGCACAGCTCCTTCGCTTCGCCATCACCGGCACAACATGCAGCGGACCCGGAGATAGGCTCGATAAAAAACTGGATGAACGCTTGACATCTCAATTTCAGAAAAACCGGCTAACAAAAAGACCAAGCACCATTGACCGTCTTTCACCACCACTACCCAAGCTTCCGAAAGGCCATGGACTCTCAAGATTGCAAGCGGACGTTGAAGCGTTTATCAATTCTGAAATTTCAGGGGTTAATCTGCTAAAGTCGATTCAACCACTTGAAAATGCCTTGGATCAGTGTCACACCAGGGTGGAGGGGGAGGATTTACTTACGACAATAAACGGCCTTCTGGCAAGGTTAAATCGGTTAGGGGTGAAAGATACACACCAGTTACTCCTTCTGGGTATGAGTTACGCGGCTGAGAACTTTTCATCTGGCTCGTTAGCTTTATACCTACGGAAATATTCAAAGGGAGGACATGGCACTTTACCACCGTCCATCAGCGTTAGCCTCATAGACTCATTGTTGAACGGGTTCAAACGCCGATATTGGGAAGATCCAAGTATCGATAAATCTGCGATGCTGAGAGTGATTATCGGACCGGGAAATGAACAGGCTAGCGCAGATACCTTGCACTCACACTTGGATTTCTCCAGTATTCGGGAGAGTGAGGTGTTACCCAAATATTTGCGGCTCCTAGGTGAGCTAGGTGGAGAGAAAATGGTCTTTGATCTTTGGCGTCAAGTCCAAGCTGAACTTGAATATGGGCAAACCCCGGCGATAACTGAGAGCGCGATTGCATCGATCGAGGCTTTCTTGACGCTGGGAAATCCGGGTCGTGCCCTCGAAGCTGCTCAACTAGCTTCGAAGTACATTGATTTGAACGAAAACCTTCCGGCCCCAACCTGGAAACTTCTTCTAGAGCATGACTCACACGGGCTTCTTCGTACTGTAATTGCTCCCGCAACCACTGCTACTTTATTACAACGCGACCTTCATTCTCTTGAGTTAGTACTGGGTGCTACCTGGTTTAACGACGGAGCCGGTCATCACTACCACCCACTTAGCATGGAAGAAATCCACGGTGCTAGTGCTGCTAACGGCGGTTACCAGCCCAGCTATAATCCCTCAGGTTACACTTCAAGCGTTAAGTTCATACGTCAGTTACAGGAAGGAATGCAAACAAATGGCTGGTCAAGACCTCTGAACAACTTATCCGCCATTGCCGATGTTTTAGACGAATATGAAGGAGTTGATATCCCGTTAAAGATACAACTACTCGAAAATGCTGATACCTTGGACTACGCTTGGTTCCCTTCTTGTTCACCCGTTGAATTTATTGGTAATCGTCCTCAGCTAGGGCGGGATATAGGCCAACCACTGTCCCCATCATCCCTGGGGCTTATCAGCGTGCATGTTGACGGAAACGGTGTGCCCATACGGAGCCTTGGTAATCTATCTCTAATGCAACTGGGATATATCGGTGTTCGAGCATCTGTGGCGCACGCCGCCGGCTTGTGTGATTCGAGAGAGAGATGGAGGTGTACCGGTCACATAATCGCCTGGGATCGACAGAGCGGAAAAGTTGTGGCATTGTGGATTGGAAAGGGCAACGGTGTCGTTCATCCAGGGTTGGTTTCACCAACTCCACCGTTGGAACTTCCATTTATATTCGGAACGGTTACGCTTAATGACACCGAAGAGCCCATATTCTCCCAATGTGACAGTTTAGGGCCTCTCAACAACGAACAATCTTACTGGGTCGATGTTGATTCCAGTAACAACTTGGTATAATGAATAAGATATATCCTAAAGATTTGCTTGATTCAAGTCAGTTACCCTGGGGATTACGGAGTTAGCTGGGTCTGCCCTCTTATCTATTTTCTTCAAGTACTTGGTCTCCGTTAACAGGAATGGAGCTACTAATGGAACTGAACCATATAAACGATATGTAAGGACTGGAGATACGATATAAGTTTTGTATTTTTATTGTCGTTGATATAAATTATGTACAAATACAATCGCTGAATTGCCATGGCGTAAAGGCATTGCAGAAACTAAAGATGACGGCTTTGCTCCCACAGTGACCAGCAACATGCTCCGCCCTGTGTGTAAGAGTCTAGCTAGTATGCTCAGATATGGTATTTTAGTAAGAGAAGGGTTATCCTTAAAAGTTAGGTGCAAACGGGGCGTGAATGCATAAGCATTCGGAGGGTGAAATCCTAGGTACTCGATTTGTATGACATTCGGTCTTGTCCTGGTGGCAGCCACGTTTCTCAGCACTTGCCCTCTCTCTGCATGCCATGGCCCTGAGAAGTAATGGGTCGGCGGCGCGGGTTAACTAGCTTATGGATGTTTGGTGTGAATTCTGAGAATATCGGTGAACCCCAGACCTTATTTGCGTCTGCTATTATCTGGTTCAGTGTCCATGGATTTACCTTCCTGAGAAAGAGGTTACTCTTTCTCTTTGATGGAGGCCCGTCACCAAATAGTATGGCAAGTCGTGTACGACACACTCGCCGGACAGTATTGGTGTTAATATAGACACCTTTCTCCTTCAGCCGCCTCAGTAAAATCAGCCCGCAGACCCACAGGGCGACAGGATCAGGTGTTGGTCCAAATGGATTCAGAGTCGAAGGACCAGAGAAGTTGAATTTTGGCTTGCGTAAGAAGCCACAGTTGATAATTGCTTGCTGAAAATCCACGCTGAAGATGATGCGTAATGGTGACTGTGGATGGGTGGGAGGTAGGCTGATGTTAGGTATTTGTGAGTTTTGGGTGTGGTTCTGAGGTGAATAAGTTTCGGCAAGCCAAAGACATAGTCTTTCAAGTTCAGACCACCGGTTGCTGATAATAAGTTGCTTAAGGCCAGCTTCCCATGATTCAGGGGGAATGTAGCCGCCATACTTTATAACATATTGGAAAATTCCAAACAGGCGTAAGACGGCATCCCTTGCAGATCTATCCAAGATGGGGCGTGTTCCCATACGGCGAGATGGAAGGATATTCCATATCATCCATTTTATGGTTTTTTTGGATGGTGAAATGTGGTCAGCTTTCATTTTTTCGAGTATCTCAGAGATAAGCCTCCTATCGTCGAGCTTTAGCGCATTCCGAAGTTGTATATTGTAGCAGTGAGGATCTTCGGGGGACAAAAAGGAGAGTATTGTGAGAGTCAAGTTCGCCTGGCGCCAGTCATGCGACATGGAAAAATGGTGGAAGAGAGATTCTTGTGTTTCTAGAGACTCTAAGGCATCTGGATGTTGATCACTATGGATTAGATCATGGAGAGCCTGGTGATCTTTTCGGGAAATGAAATAATCAACAGCTTTGGCAAACACTGAATTTCCAGTAGATATGCCTATCTCTTTCAGCTGAGAAATCTGGTGTTGCAGCTCAGCAATATCCACAGCCTTTAGTGCCATTTGTTGGAGCGTTAAAGGACCTATGGCTCCAACACCAAACATTTTGAGGCCCCCAAGGATCAAGTCGAATGTGAAGGTTTTTGTAGCAAAGAGTCGAGCTCCAATATCATCCTTTACCATCGGGGATTGTGTGTCGGTTGTATTAGAAGTGGCCGAGCAAATCTGCGGGGAATAAGATGAGAAGCTGTCGATTGAAGTGCCAACAGGCAGGGTGCCGGATTTGATAAGCCCAGTAAGAAAATGAGACTGTTGCTGTGGATTGCTGTACTTTTGTACATGTTGGATTAGTGGCAGAACATCCTCAATGGAGGACGGAAAATCCCCACGTCGCATTAAAAAATAATGCATGGCAAGAGCTAATCCAACGCTCTTATGTTTGCAAAGAATCGGCACCACAAATGAGTATATTCTATGGCCATCGGACAGTTGGCATAGGCAACGGAAGATATTCAGGCCCTCTTCGGTGGACATTGCAGTTTTAAAAACACATAGGATACCTTCCGGGTTATCCAAGTGGGTGTGTTTTAGCGCTTGATGCCACAGTAGGGCCTTCGACTGATTTCCTGCTTTCACAAAGCTGCCTACAACACGCTCATAAAAGTATTTCCATCTCAATCCTTTCTCTTCCCAAATGGATTCTGCGTGAGATTGGAGCTCTTTTAGCACCCATTCGTGCTTTAGTCCTATGGAGACGAAAGTCCCCCATAGAAAATCAGCATTTTCCCCTTCGGTAGGAAGTCTAATCCCAGAGCATCTCTCAGTCAACCCTTTCCATATGTCGATGACTCCAGTATCTCCGTAATGTCGTTGGCGGTACAAGACAAGTTCCCTCCAAAGAGTAAAATCCTGTGAATAGTGGGGATTGTCAACCAATTTGCTCCCTATACTCAGGCTATGCCCGAGATCTGATTCCAGGTCTAATTGCCATGGCTGCAACTTCCACGTCTGCGAATGCTCGGAAAATCCCAAATGATCAGGCTCCCCGGCAGGTATACTCTGATCCGTGTTTATAAGGCATGTCTGGGTCCCTCGAGGCTGCGAAAAGTAATTTGTGAGGGGGTTACGAGGGTCTTCGTTTGACCGGCGGCTGGGTATATCGGGGGTTTCTCGGTTGGTCGCGACGTTGCAATCCTCAGCCTCCGGCTTGACAGATGGGTCGGGGGAGTAGGCTATCTGTGAACCCGCTGACGAAAAGGATGTAGGCCCACTGATGATTCTGCGGCGACGAGCAGCACTAATAATACCGGTGGATATGGGCGGAGCGACAGGCCTTTGGATGTGTCCTGGCAACAACCTGAACTGTCTCGAGAGCATAAATAGCATTAGGCGGTCGCCGAAAACCCCCAAGAGGCACGACGGCGGGCATGTATAACCATAGATTTCATCACATATCCGGTGGTCGAGGCCCGTGTCTTCCAATGCCGTCCTGTCAACAATTCATGCCGAAATATTAATACTGACAGCTCGATTTAACGATCTAGGTATGGATGGAACGAATCTTCCTCCAGCCCGACAAGCCCATATCACGTGGCGCGCAAACCTTAACGCGGCTGCCTCATATCATTGAAAAACATAGGTACGGAGTATTTCATGCTGCTTAACATAATAGTTACGTTGCTTCTAATTATCAAGTTGAAGCTTGTGATAAAGCTCTTTTCAGTCTGCATACCCTCTTAAATCCTCATATGAAGGCTTAAAATCAGAACGGGAGGCATCTCCTATAGCTTATCATAGGGAGAGTGCTGCATATTTCCTATCTACTGGCCGCTCCAGTAACTATAGACAGGCCAAACTGTCGCAGTTATCATTGAAGTTCATGCCATAAACAATCTACACGGGAATTCAACCTTTCTCATGCCACTCATCCACAGCTCGATCTGAAGAATTGGAGTTTCTAAAGGTTGTAGAGGCTCCTCATTGTCAAGATCAGGTCTTTATAATCTGATGATAGGGATATTCTGGTGCGAGAAGGCCTTCCCTCTATAGGAGAAGAAGTACGACGCTCGTTGGGGTAGTTAGCAATATAGGCGCCTGGTGGGAATTTCTCAGTAGCTCAGCTCTTCACTTGCTTCCCTGGGATTTTTGATAAAGCTGAAGAAAGCCGAAATTGCTGATCGGGGCTCTCCAGATTCCACTAAGTGCTCCCCATACTCGAGAATACTGCTCCGATCTACCTTCTGTCAATCTAATATTTAGGTCGGCGATAGGTAACCTGACATGTAGGCTTGCCGTTCCTGTTAAAGATGGAAAAGAGGATTAGCTGGTTCCCCTCGGTTACTCCAAATAAATCTTATGTTCTGCCGTAATCATCTTGTTTAGATCTTACCATTAAACTGCAAACAATAAATGATAAGTTATTGAATCAATCGAGGGAATGAATGATATGATCTCACGTTGGATGGATTGGAATCAACGAGTACGGAGCACTTTCCGAGGGCTGGACTAGTGTCACGTGATAATCACGGCGAAAAGGCAAAAACATCTCACCACTTTTGGCTCCTCCAACATCACCTCTTGTCCTCAGTTACCCGTCCGCAGAACAATTCACCTCATCTTGCGTTTTGTGTCTCAATTCCTTCGATTTGCGTAACCATGGTTTCCCGCACGCTCCCTCGTATGGCCGGGTATGTGATTCCGATGTTCTCTGCGAAAAACCTGCGTTCACGGGAGGAATATGGTCCCCCCGTCTCAAGTCATTCCGGCTCGCTAACGTGAATTATCTACTCTTCGTTTAGTTTCGTCTTCCGGGAGAACCGCGTCCCTTACTACCAGCGTCTTTTCCAGAACGGAGATGGTGTTCGCCAATGGAAGAAGGTCCGTCGAGTCTTTTCCGCTCTCCCTCGCCAGCCGGACGGAATTGGGTCATCCAGCATCAGTGGCTAACACACAATTCTTCACTGGATAGACTGCTCGAAGCCCATATCTGCTATATCCATTCTACGTATCTCTCTACGGCAGCACCATTGGTATGATTCACCCAATCAATTTACCTAGCTTGGTATTTCCTATCTATGGAGGGACGTTTTCCGCTAATATCGACTTCTAGCTACCATGTACGCCATGGGCAGAATCGTTCTTGTGAGTAACACGAAATTCCGATCCTCCTCTAAATGAGACCTTCTTTCTCAATGCGACGGAGCACGGCTTTGCCTTTACATACTGGGTGATAGATACTGATATCATAACAGGGACACAAGACATGGTTCTGAGTCAAGAGACCAATTCTGACTGCACAGGAAAAATTGAGCTCATAGAGGAGGTGCTTGAACTTTACGTGAATTGGAATGGTGTATATAGTCCCGATAGAGCTTCAAACTACAACTCACGTTGAACCAGCTCTGACTATAAAAGCCAATTGCAACCCATTGTATATTTAACATTGCAAGATACTGTCATTTTATTGTTCAGACTATCGAGAGAGACCCCTACTATCATTCCCCAGCCTATAAGCGATATGAAACACTCGTAATTATTTGCTATTCAATTCAGCATAACCAAATAGTGTACATGAATGTAGACCAAAACCACGCATGAAGGCAGTATTGCCTCGTAGTATTAAGATAAGCATAGGCTCCTAAACAGGCCATAAACCGTGAGCATTAATGTGGCAATAAATTTTATTGAACATCATATGCTCAGCACTAGAAGACATATACCTGCGTGTAGAGGTTATTAGCACGATGGCAGTGATATTATAATTTCAACCCTTTCTTGTCTGTCGCTTCATCTCTCGCTTTTGCTCCCTCTCCTTTTCCTTCGCAAGGAACTTCTTCTGCTCCTCGGCTGACATGTTGCGTAGGAGTCGATCACGTTCTTCCTTCTTAATCTTTTCGGCAGCCAATTTTCTTTCTTCAGCTTTTTCATCCTGGTCAACCCGCTTCATCCTTTTGATTTCTTCCTCGCGCGTACTTCGGAGTTTGCGGGTTACTTCAGGTCTGAAGTGAGCAATAGTCACCAGGCGATCAGCTAAGCGAATGAAAGCCTTCATCATATTGGAGGAGGAGGCATAGTCTGAGACATCTGAAGATTCTGGAACACGGAGAGAGAGAATAATTCGCTTTCGGGGGACTGCCTCTTCAACACTATATTGCAAGAAAATGTAAGTACCTGATCATCAAGAAGTGTACGGGGAACAGAGTTAACATGACAGATATGCGTACGTAGTAGGCTTCTCCATAGGCTGGTCAGTCACAATCAGGTAATCAAACAGATCACCAGCATCTTCAATGGCTTTAACAAGCTCAGGAACGAGCATGGAATCGGTAATCTCCGCACTCTCACTCATAACAGTTAACCAATTGGGAAGTTTAGCGTTCTCCTTGGTAAAAGTTAACGAAACATCATATCGGTCTTCTCTTAGACGGCGCATAGCATTCTTGTGCACCACAGCAAAGACAAAGCCGTCATAAGTCGAAGGGCCGGACTTTGAGCGCTTGTCGGTATCAATATCCATTGGAGTAGGTGGAACAAGGTCTTTCTCCCGGCCGTCGAAGGGATATGCAACGATCTCTACCTTTTCAGCGGACGGTGCCAGGGAATCGAAAAACAACCCAAGGAGCGTTTCACCAAACAGCAACAGAGGATTATAACGTTTCAGCATTTTGATTGTCACATCGACGAATGCAATATTTTGACGGCCAGTAGCATAAGTAGTGAATTCATTCAAAGCCTTCTCCTTCAGTATCTTATCATCGATCTTAATGCCTTCGTTGGAGCTGGCGTTCCGTGGGATTCCAGTATATCCAACAACCGCAAACTCGTCGCAAAGCACCGGGATATTTGCTTGTGCCCATGTCTTTGCCTTGCGCCTGTTTTTACCCGCTCCCCACACATGCAGCACGGCGACCAAAATAATAAAAGGGATGATGAATGCTTCCTGAACAAAGTCCTGTGGCGACGTTCGTTCCCAAACTCGGTACCATTTTGTATAGGGAACAGTGCTGGCGGCAGTACCCTGGGGTCCAGATCCAGTTGCAGATGGAGGCGCAAAGTCCGCAAAGCCTAGAGTATGAGTAAATTGTTAGCTCGTACTTTCAAGTAGTCGCATAGGAGAATGGTTCGAATTGAACAATATTGGGTCAGCGGTGATGAAGAGTGAATTTCGCTGTCACCAACCTCCTTCAGCCTTCTGCGGAGCCTCGGTGGCCTTGCCGCCAAAAAGGCCCTTAAAGACTCCGTCCATCGTCGGTAACTAGATATCAGGACTGGCCAGGATGGCCTGGTAAGTCACTAATCGAGAGCTGCCGTGGGGTTGTTGGTAGTTTGAGAGTTTGAACAATCGCTTGTGTTGTGCCAGTGAGTGACTTGGAGTTAGCTACGAGTTTAACGTTAGTTAGCCAAAGCCAAGAAGCTGAACTTTGGCGGACGGAGGCCAACACCGACGAATAACCCGGGGTCATGTACTTAGCTGTCTGTATTGATAGACGCCCTTTAGAGTACACCATATGAGTTCATGTATGAACTTAACTTTACACATTTGAGGATTCAAAATTACTGTAATTACTCCCACCAAATTTAATACTCACTCGGTATTGAGCCTCATCGAGACGCAAGGTCATAGTTTGTCAAGTCACTGGGAGAGGAACAAATGCGTCGAAATAGCGTATATATAAGTCAAAAGTAGAATTGATAGACCGATTCACCCTATTTTATACATGTATCAACCATAAAAACACAAATTCAACTAGGCGGCCAAAAAGACTGTTTTGCACAACCCTTACCTGCCTGCCTGCATTGAATATCCGTGAACCACATTTTCAGCCAGCCAACTCCAGAAGAAAAAGAAAGCTATATACAGCGCCTGCAGAATAGAAGTGGTATCAAGAAAAAAAGCTGTCATCAAACAGGCTGGACAATAAATAGTAAAACACAAGGACACAAAGCAGGGCAAATAAAAATCACAAGTGCAAGAACAAAAGAGAGTC
This sequence comes from Trichophyton schoenleinii, assembly GCA_018357685.1. Taxonomy (NCBI): domain Eukaryota; kingdom Fungi; phylum Ascomycota; class Eurotiomycetes; order Onygenales; family Arthrodermataceae; genus Trichophyton; species Trichophyton schoenleinii. The sequence continues at coordinate 5,269,485 of WOFF01000002.1, forward strand.
ACAAAGGGAATAAAGGTACAATTCCAACCAAGAGACGCTTTGCGAGAAAAAACACAAAGACAAAACAAGATTGGGAGTGGCGATTATAATATAGTATAGCAACCCGGTCAGGTCAAAGTGGAGGTAGCGAGATCACTGTCCATATGCTGGAGGCGGCGAAGAATCTCGGGTTTGGTGTCCGCAGTAGTTGCTGGCACCGCCCACGCTACCAGGACCTTTGCTTTCTTGGATTCTGCGGCTGATTTCGTTTGCTAACTTCATCATCCATGCCTGCTCTAATATGCTTCGGTCCTGACTCGCGGCCACAAATGACAGCACGTTGGGTGGGATCCCATTCAGAGAGGTTGTGTTGTCACTACCTTGCTGATGGGCTTCCAGGGTAGGGGTATTTTGACGAGGAATATGCGAAGGTTCCCCGTTACTAAGAGTCTTCTTTTCAACCTCGGCTGACGGAGTGGGCTGGGCAGGACTAGCAATGACAGATGGGCCTAGTCCCTGCACAGCCGGCACTCGTGAACGATCCTTTACTTTTATAGTAGCATCAGGGGAGATCGGTGGAGTAATAGGGTCATCGGGTTTCTCTCCAGCTCTTGCAGAGGATGAAAACACAGTCGATGCATCAGTAGAGACGGTATATTCGCTCTCAGTACATGTACTGGAAGTGTCATCGGACTTTTTAGACTTTCGTAAGTCCACAACTCGCCGCTTGTGTTTCCTTGAGGGACGTGCTCTTGGGTGGCGGCCAGCGCTAGTCGTGAGAGAGCTGTATCCGCTCAGTGGGGAGCCTAGAGATGCTTTACTCATTGACGATTCCTGCAAAGATTGGAGAGACGCGGCGTGGGAGTGAGTCCTAGAGAGAGGAGGACTAGCGGGGGAGATTAAGCCTCCATGGTACTCGGATTGTTCCATCGCTCCGGTAAGCGCTCTGAAAACGACGTCATGTATTGTTGGAGTGAATAGAGAAAGAGTCCGTTGGGAGTCCGTCAGTGTGGCGAGTCGGACAAGATTCCGCTGAGAGAATAGAGAGTGCATTTCGACTCCAGAGTCCAGAGACAAAGAAGCTATCTGGGCAACGCTCAAAACATTTCCGGATGCATCAACAGGGTCTTGGGGTGGGCTAAGTAGTGGATCTTGACCCGGACCGGCTTCTTCGTCAGCCTGTGTTTCGACATCCTGCCCACGAAGCTCTGGCACCCATAATCGAAGGGATAGTCGGTGGATAATAGCGGGAAGTTCGTCCATAAACAATAAGCGGAGTTGGCCCTCGATGGTTCGTTGTAAATAGTCTCGAACGAACGGGATAGAATCAAAAGTTGATGACACCTTTAATGACTCAAGGGGATCATTTCTAAAGACTAGAGTGATTCCTTTTTGCTTAGAAAAGACCAGGACTACAAAGCCAGAAAGTTTGATATCTGACAAAGTTATCTGTAGTGGTATAGTGAGGCCGTGACTATAGGAGACGTTGTCAGTAAACCTACATATATCGTGAAATAGCATCTAGAAAGTTGAACATACTCTGCTGCAAGCGGACATGGAGAAGTGAACGAGGGCCGTGTCACCATGTAAGTGTTTAGAGAGTTTGCCTGGACGCAAGTTTTCAGAGTGAGATAGGCATCTCCAGAGTAGGACATTTTAAATATTCCGCGGAACCGGTCGTCTGCCAGGTCCCCTATCTCAAGAATTTCAAGGTCTGGTGGTATAGATCCCAGATTCAGTTCCGTGACCGTGATGTCGCCCACAATGATCGGAGGTTTCGGCGACTTGTTCAACGCAGCAGTGAGTAGTTCCTGAGCGCGAGTATAGAATCCAGCATCCGCCATCAGAGGTGACCAGTTAAAGTTGAAAGCCATGTTTGGCAACGGCTGGCGCGAGCGCCTGTGTGAAAACGAGCGAAAACGTTTATATCGATGGCTCCTGGCGAATCTGTGTGTTTTATATTTCGCGATAGCCGGTGGAAGAGTTTGATGACAATCCGCGGTTGATGGATGGGTCGCGTGCCATGTGATGGTACCTGCTGCAATCCTCTGCGGGTCGTTGGACGAAACCGGTGCAAGTCGATGGAGAAGAGCACTTAGGGATAAGGCTCGTTACCCGGTGACCTCCTCATTGATGATCCGTGGGTTGGTTCTCCAGAGCCCTGGAGAGTGAGAGAGAAGCGTCGCCTGCTGAAACCTGATATTCGAAGTAGGTAGAAAAAAATATTCCTTCCGGCGCGGCAGGAATAGGAGAAGCGTCACCTGACTGGTCGTCGGCCATGTCTTCCGGCTTAGTCATTGAGTTATATAAGCTGGACCGTGCGTTTTGCCGTGGTAACCGCGGGAACTAGTCTTCTTTGGGAAATGTATAAATAAAGATTTATCGCACGCCGAAGAGAGAAACGCTTTTTGTAAACGACTGCACACGACTCAACGCCTGACCAAGCCGACACAAAAAAGACACGCGAACTGTACAGCCCAAATATGGTTATATACATTGAAGACCCTGCTGCTGAAATGCAGGCTGATGTCGGTCAGCAACCCACCCGCTTTCAGAAAACTAGACAATCGTCCGCAAAAGCTACAAACGGTGTCCACAGGACGAAAGGCACATATAGAGGGCAAAATATTGTGCACGATGGTAGCCTAGCTACTGAAGAGGAATCCTTAATAGCGTCTTCTTTCCCAGATGATTCAGAATCGCTTATCGCCGCAGTTCGAGACCAATTATCGCAAATAACAATCAATGGGAATCGCTCAGAAACTGTCAGTGGAAAGGAATGTTACCAGGGACCAACTGGGGGAGATACTCATTCCAACAATAACACCTCACCAGAAGACATTACCAAGAAGAATATTACCCCGAAGGCAGCCCCTATTGAGTCAATATCATACCCCCAAGATGATCTTTCGATACCGTCGAACGGCTCGGAAAAAGAAGGGGTTATCAAGCAGTCAAAGCCTCCTGTTACTACAAGGAAAAAGGGGAACACCAAGATACAACAAACATATATTAATGATAAACAAAGGACTGCTTACGTAAAAGCAATCCTGAACGAGGCAATGTCCACAAGGTCTTCGCGGGGAATACAGCATTTTGACAAATGGGCAAACAGAGCCGAAGGTTTCTTCGACGTTAGAAAGATTGCGGAAGGCTCCTACGGAGAGGTATATGAGCTGTGTGCAAAGGAGGGGGTATCCAAATCGAGCCTATCAAGCGGTCGATCATCTAAACTACAAACCTATATGGATGGTGTTTTTAAAATTGTGCCATTATGCGCACAGCGAGGACCAGGTTCAAAGAAATTCACGACAGTGGATGAGATTGTTGCTGAAGTTCAATTATTGAAGCTTCTTGACCCAATTCCCGGATTTGCACGATTTAGGGAGATACACGTGGTTCAGGGCAGGTTTCCCCCGTCGTACCAAAACGCTTGGGATATATATAGTCGAACCAAGGACGACTGTTTCAACCCCGACCCAAGCAAGAAGAAATCATATCCGGACAATCAACTATGGGCTATACTAGAAATGGAGAACGCAGGTTTTGAACTTGAGAAATTCAAGTTTTCCTCAGTTTTCCAAGTGTATGACGTGTTCTGGGGCGTGGCTTTGGCTTTAGCAAGAGCAGAACAATACGCTTCTTTTGAGGTGCTAACTTCCTTGCTATATCTACAGCTTTTATCCAGAATGAATAGCTAACACCTCAACAGCACCGTGATCTCCATCTTGGAAATGTGTGTGTGAAACAGAAGCAACCCCCTCTTGATGAGTGTCAAAAAGAGAGGGCCAAAATAAATAATTCAGAGATTGAACTTTCAGCACGCCTAGGCTTAAGCGGGCTGGAGACAACCATCATTGACTATTCTTTATCTCGCGCAGAGCTTTCGCCTTGTGAGACACAGGACACTGATTATACCAACGGATCAGTAGCATGGTCCGATCTCGAGAAGAAGGAAATATTCGATGCCGTTGGAAGGGACGAAGAGGAGAAATTTCTTCGTGACACCTATCGGATGTAAGTATAAATGCTGATTACAACTCTAGGCTGTCGTTGCTGATACTTGCCCCATTAGGATGAGATCAGAGGTCTTTGATGACAATGACCCTGAAACAGAACAGTGGAAAAACTACAGGCCAAGAACTAATCTTATTTGGTTGTCCTTTATTCTAGCAACGCTGGTAAACAAATGTCGTACTGAGAAACTGCTCCCAACACACCGCCAACCCCTTGGACAACGCTCCGCGAATAGCAACCTTGTGCCTAGGAAATCAAGCGCCAAGTACAAAGTTACTCAGGATCACAGGACTGAAGAACCAAAACTACGCGACGAAATTCAGCACGTACTCTTTGAAAGACTTGAGACCGTTTTGGACCTGCTTGAATTAGAAGATGAATGTGAGACTCTGTCTTGCGCTGGGGACCTTGTGGCCATTGCTATTGGTTCTCAATGGCTAGAGGAGTCTGACTTCCTATGCTAGGAGCCACTACATACCATGGCCTAACAGCCTTTCATGGAGCATACATATTTATATACACACGCCACAGCCGGCACTGCTTGTATCCTTCACTTTATATATACCCATGTTTTTGTTATTTTTGATTTTACCAACAGCAAAAGATACCATGTGTGGCATAGCGTTTATAGCCTTATTAAGCCTCGTTTATTACTGTGAGTTTGAAATATACAGCATCACTCAAGCCATTCATTCAGCCTTCGGCAATTCAATATCCACCAACCACGGTATATGACAAGTGTTCCGACCAAGCCCTTTCATGGATGCGTTTATGACTAGGGTTTGCTGACCGGGCTGGATCGAAGTTTGATCATCCGCGCAGCAACTGAGAGTATAGTAACCTTCATCCCGGTGAGACTGCAGCTGGTCCAAGAGGGCTTTTGAATCTCTCGCCCCCATTAGGCTATTGATCAAAATTGACTTATCTTCATCAACAGGGTTAGAATTGGAGAAAATTGAGAATAACGAATTCGTGTTCCTCCAGGTGACGAGTTTTGCTCCCCAAGCTTCATGTATATGCCCGAAACAATGTATCTTCGGTCGTGCCTGAGATACGGCTCCAAGAAGAGATGTACACCCTGCGTTTTGCCCTGAAAAGGCTGTATCAAGTAAACCCTTCGGGGGTCCGTGGGTCATAGCAATGTCGGCTCCCTCCATTTCGAATTGATGTCCCTGTTGCCGGTAGTACTGGAAACCCCAATGCCCATAGACCGGGGTATATGGGCTTGCATATATAGATAAACGGGTGCCATTCGCTAAATCGAAGCGATGAATCCCTTCGTCTAGAAGGATGATGCCAGCATCTTCAAGCACCTGCCTAGCCTCCCCAAAATCACCACACTCCTTCACCAACCGCGTATGTCGTTCAACAGGTATTTGCTCTAGCTTCGCTTTGTAAAATGGAATATCAAGAGTAAAATCATGGTTCCCGGCAATAGCAAGTTTGAGGGGGGCATTTACTTGCTTCAGCAGCTGTGCGGCCGATCGGTATTCTTCCAATGTAGAACGCTCCGTTAAGTCGCCGCAGTGTAAGGCCACATCGGCATATTGGCTGGGAGGCGTATATGGCATTGCATGGGTATCAGAGAGTATTAAGATCCTGGTCTTCATCATAGCACTTGAAGATAATATGGATCGATGTCGAGATGGTTGGTGATGGAAAGCTGCTGGCTGAGCTGACAAGTTCTGCGGTTTAAGCAAAGTCGACGGCTGCCTAGCACGCGCTATTCTGACGTAATAACTAGCAATCTATGATACTGCTATTCAAAAATGGGGATCTCGGCGGCATTGATATTCACTAGATATACAGCATTCTAGTACGGTGGTCTTTCTGAATATAGCCAGAGATCTCTAGTGAGGTCCTTGCTGGCGTTTTTGTACCCTTTTTGTTGACGCTGAAGAAGTTAGTTAACTAAGTGATAGCCGCCTGTTAACCCGTTAGTGAGCTGGTTAACTACTTAGTTACATAATCCTACAATTGTTTACACCTGGGCCGCGATTGCTATTCTATAGATACTGAATAGTGAGCATTCTCCGGCAAGAAGCGTCGAGTCCCTCAAAGATGTCCTGCCGGTCTGATCTCCTGGAGCTGGAGGGACTCGCTTCTCCCGGCAGCTTTCACACACATTCACACTCAACAAAGCTGGCCGCCCAGGTTATTTAAGAGTACCAGGGACAGTTAACAACAGCAATGACGGCTTCACAAGAGAACTCCGTGCTCCGCTCACTGAGGAGCCCAGCAAAGGGGAGCACTAGGTTCCAATGCACGACATGCCTAGAGACATTCCGCCGGGCAGACCATCTTCTGCGGCATGGAATCATGCGTAAGTGCCACGAGCAGAGCAAACAAGCAAACGTTTGCCAACAGAGATCCACGCTGACATGCATTTTAGATAGAGGAAAAGGAAAGTCATTCCCGTGTTTCGAGTGCTGCCGTGCTTTTAACGAAAGGTATGATCGCATATCAGTCCAAAAGACAGTCGCCTTCAAATATAATATCATGGCTAACGGGGTTTCAAAACACAAAAAGGGCCGAGCTGGCAAGCCATGTTCGCTCGGCACACCCAGTGCCTCCATCTTTGAGAAAGAAACGGCCTGCCACGGCTGTTATGCCGTCCCACGTCTCGAATTCAAGCAGAGGGGAAGACTCTATGGCGGGAGCTGCTGTCGAAACGCCGGCCCACGGACATCCAGTTACAGTGGCAGGGCAGGCACTTGCTGATATCTCGGGGGCAATTAACCAGCAACATGCTCCGGGGAGAGCAAATCGTGATGGCGAGCGCAACTCAACACAGGGCCCCAGCCAGCTCTGACTGGCACCGACAATGACAACTAAGGAGCAGTATCCAGTCTCCAGGAGTACCTTGTCTAGGCTTCACAGCTCATCAAAACTGTAATCCTCCACAGGCAACTCTGCATGGCCGACCTTGGGGGGTGGGAATCTGGTAAAACAAGAGGGACAATTTCTCCCACGAGCCTTTTCTAAATGCTACCATGAATACCGGCTAACATCCCAATCCTAGGGGCTGTTCGCTCATGATAATGGCATTGAAATCAGTTCATGTACCAATAGTAGCAGTAGTAATGGCTGACGTTCTTTTCTTCCTGTTTTCATAACCCATAGTTAGTTAACTAGTCAAATTGCTCGCTTCATGTGATTTGACTTAGGCGCCAACCTCGTCACGCTTTAACTAACCTAGCTGACTAGGTACTTATCGCTGTTGGTTGCTCATATTGAGGTAGCTACAAAGTGTGTTGGACCAATGTTGTTCCGCGCTCACCGTGATTGATTGATAAGGTGGAGGTGAGGTAGTTAGGTAAGTGTAGTTATGGATCCATTGACGTCGTCTCACGTGGTCGTTTCTGACTATTTAATAACTAACCACCGGGCGACTGTCGACTTCTGGCATCAACCCTCCGCAGGTTGTTCTTTTCACATTCTGGACTATGATGAAATAAGACACTGTAATATATAGGGAATGTACCACCGAGCTTATGGGTTCTGGGAGGAATATCTCTCTGCCTTAAGCCACTGACTGCTATGTAGATCTGCTTCGTAAAACAAGCGAAATTAACTATATATGCCAGATTGTCGCTCTATTGCGTACAAGGTAGATAAGATATAGCCTATTTTCAAATATCTGTACTCCGTAGCTGCAGACTAATATCCGGGATATATTTTAGGTAACTCGCGGAGCCCGGGACGATACTCGATACCCTCGTGATTAGCTAATATCCATAACTAACTACCTAAGGTTAACTAGTTAACTCGGAGTGGTCAGTAACTAACTAGTTAACTTTAACTACACTTCTCAAAGTGCAACAGGCAGCTGATGACAGCCAGGCCTCGACATCAGCCGGGCAGAGACAGGATGGGCTTAACACCATTAGACAGACTTGGAAGCGCGGCTTGACCCGTCGGACTAGACATTTCGTTTATATTCCGCCGCTTGACCAGTTAACTTGGCCAGTTACCTCTTCACTTGCTGCAACGCCGAGAACATAGACGCTCCGCCATCATGTCCCGAGACAGGCTCAACCGGTTCTTTGGCCCGAGAGACAGCCAGCAGCAGGCGTACAGACGAATAGATGGAGACGATAGAGATACCACCGAGGGAGAAGCCGATGAGCCAGCGTACGATGCTCCGCCTGGCAAGGAGTTCTCGTGGGTAGTTTACGCTATCTTTACCTGGATGGGGATGGCGATGCTATGGGGATGGTAAGCTTCCTTTGGAACCGCAGGCTCTCTCTCGTTTTACCGAGCCGATAAAGTGCAGTTACGTGGCTAACATTGGCAATGTTATTGAATCTACAGGAACTCATTCCTTGCCGCAGCACCTTACTTTCAAATCCGGTTTGCCAGCAATGAATGGCTCCAGGACAACTCGCAGTCCTCAATAACTTCGGTGTTCTGCGTTACGGGCCTGTCTACACATCTTCTCCTCCTGAGACTCCAGAAGAATGCATCCTACCCGCAGAGAGTCCTTGTCTCTCTTGCTCTCACAGGATTCGTCTTTGCACTGCTCACACTCTCCACTATTCCTAAACATGGACCATCTCCCAACGTCCTTTTCGCGTTCGTCCTTTTCATGGTTTTTATATGTGCGCTGGCCGGATCGATGAACCAGAATGGGTTGTTCGCATACGTATCTAGCTTTTCGCAGCCAGCGTATACGCAGGCAATTCTAGCGGGACAGGCACTGTCTGGTGTCCTGCCTTCCATAGTACAACTTATCTCGGTCCTTGCTGTGCCAGACTCTACTGTACACGAAACAGACGAGCTGGCAAACGCAGCAAAATCGGCTTTTGGATTTTTCCTGACCGCAACACTGGTATGCGGAGGTGCTTTCCTCGCTTTCCTTTATCTTCATCACTCCCAGGCCAGGCGTGCTCGCTATACCCGAGATGAAGACACTGATACGTCAGAGCCGGACATGCTGTCAACCAAGAAGTCAGTTTCATTGTTGACACTGTTCCGAAAAACCAGGTGGCTATCTCTGGCGATATTTCTCTGCTTCTGTATTACCATGGCCTTCCCTGTGTTCGCATCTCAGATCCAGAGTGTTAGTAAAGAAAACCCGCCGCCTCGTTATTCACAACCTGGCGTATTCGTTGCCCTTGCCCTTCTGTTTTGGAACTCGGGCGACTTGCTCGGGCGAATGACTCTCTTGATCCCGTCTGTAAAGGACAGGAAACCTCCGCAATTCGTCCTTTTTCTCCTCGCGCTGGCTCGCGTCTTTTTCATCCCATTGTTCTTGATGTGTAATGTACGAGGGAGAGGAGCGGCAATCAATAGCGACCTCTTCTATCTCGTTTTTGTCCAGGGTCTGTTTGGGCTAACAAATGGCTACGTCTGTGTTTCTATCATGGTTAGCGCCCCAGACCTGGTAGACGAGGAAGAAAGGGAAGCAGCTGGCGCATATATGGGCATGTTGATAGTGGCCGGCTTAGCAGCCGGTAGTGTTCTAAGCTTTTTTATCGGAGCACTATGATATTATTGATCGTGTGCAGGATACTCGAGGGCAGGTGGTTCATTTTGCAGCACTGATTTTCGTAGCGCAGATCTATTACATTTCCTTTCAATAGAAAATGCCATAACCAAATGATACATGCGTGGCACTAATGCTCTATTTTTTTGCTCCTAAGTGATAAATGAATATAGCCTGATGATGCTGGTAAGGTGGAAGAAAGCCTGAAACAAGGGAGAGAAATGGAGGTGCCCAAAGAAAAGTCTATCGTTGCAACAAGACGATATGTCTAGGTGTTAAAAGTACATCTATGTATATAATCTATACAGTGAGAATATAGGTATTAGCAAAGGGGAGGGTCTGGATATAGATCGTTGAGGATTAATTCATTTCTAGAGTGGGGTTGCGCTATTGGATATAATAACGCAGGTAGTCGGCCGGGAATATAGCCTGGGTAACAGAATAAAAAAAAAAAAAAAAAAGAATCAAAAAGAAGGGGCGATAAATTTGGCCTCGCGAAAGGGTGTTGGCGATTCAAGAGAAGAAATCTATTTCTTTTCAATTTCATCAGTGGGCCTCGGCTCGTCTTCAGTCTCGGCTTCGTCGTACTCCTCATCTTCGCCTTCTTGTAGCAATTGCTGTAGATGCTCTGTTTCTGACGGGGGACCTCGAGAGATTGGCTTGTTGGGGTGAACGGGAGCAGTAACTCCTTCACCACCGCTGAGCTGCCAGGCCATGAGCTTGGTAAAGGCACCATCTGGTCTTGAATTGAGATCATTGTAAGATCCCATTTCAGCAACTTTGCCCTCCGAGTCAAGAACGATGATGGTGTCAGATCGTTTGATGGTGGATAAACGATGGGCTATGCTGATAGTGGTGTTGTTCTCGCGGAGCAGAGCTGCAAGAGCACTGTTAACGAGGGTTTCGGACTCTGCATCGAGCGCAGAGGTAGCTTCATCGAGAATGAGAATATCCGGCTCCTTGATAAGTGCACGAGCGATGGCAATTCTCTGTTTTTGGCCACCAGACAGTTGTGCTCCCTTGGGACCAACATTGGTATCCAAACCATCAGGCTAGAAGAATAGTATGTTAGCCCTAATATTTCTGTGATTAAATCGATATATCATGCGGGTTTAACCTACGAAGTCACTGATGAACTGGCAGTTTGCCTTGCGGGCAGCAGCGATTATCTGAGATCTTGTCGCATCGGGTTTTCCATAGCTGATATTCTCGGCAATGGAGCCAGAGAACAACACTGGCTCTTGGGCAACGATTCCTATCTTCCTTCGGAGAGACTTGGCGTTCATGGTTGCAACATCCTTGCCGTTGATGAAGACTTGGCCCTGAGTTGGGCTGTAGAAACGAAGTAGCAATGACGCAATGGTGGATTTTCCACCACCTGAGGGTCCAACAATGGCTACATTGCTACCCTGTGGTATCTCAAAATCCAGATCTTTGAAAATAGTGACGGCTGGTCGAGTAGGATAGCTGAAGGCAACATTTTTGAATCTGATAGGCCCACGAGCTGAGGTGACCTTGTCGCCCACGGTAGGGGATATCTTAGGCCTGCGGTCTTGTAACTCGAACAGACGACTGGCAGCACCCGCTCCTTTCATGAGCTCTGAATAGAAACTCGAAAGGCCAAAGAGACTGGATCCAGCGTACGCGGTGTACATTAAAAAGGAGGTGAGTTCTCCGATTGAAATTGCTTGTGACTGAACCATCCCACCGCCAACATAGAGGAGAGCAAGTATTGTAGCATTTCCCATCAAGCTTGTGCCGCTAAAAAAGGTTGCACTGATGAACGACTCCTTCTTACCAAGCTCAAATATTCGCTTGACCTGACGATTGTATCGATGAACTTCCAAGATTTCACCAGCAAAGGACTGACTTGTTTTAACATTACCAAGCCGTTCCTCTGCAATTTTGGTCAATGTACCAACGTTCTTCTGTATCTTCCGGCTGAGGTTACGGATTGCTCGTCCGTAGAAGAAAGCCGCAAGAGCGATTGGAGGAAACAGAAGAGCCAAAACACTTGAAAGCTTCAAACTGACGTATGCCATCATTCCAAATCCGGCAGCGCCACTGACAGCTGCTCGTAGACCGTCTGAGAGATTCTGTGTAATACTCTTCCCCACAATGATGGTATCAGAGCTCAACCGGGAGATCAGGTCGCCAACTCGATTTGCATCAAAGAACTCGGCATCTTGAACGAAGGTGTTTCTGAAGAGTTTAGCTCGGAGTCGGGCAACAATCCGTTCACCAACAATTCGCAAGATGATAATCCTTCCGTAGTTTGCAGCAGCTCCGAGCAGAATAATCCCTCCCAGTGCTGTATAGAAAACAGGGAGACTGATCCCTAGGAAATCTTTCAAAGCATTGGGATTGGAGCTGGTCGCAATGTCAAGGATCTTACCGATAGAGAAGGGTATAGACATGGCTACCGACGAGGAGATGAGAAGGAACAGGAAGGCAACAGACAGGACCTTAGCCTCTGGACGCGCAATCGTGATCAGCCTCCATATCTCTCGAAGACCTGACTTCTTCCCCGAGGCCAGCCCATCCTTTGCCAGTCTTGCGCTTAGGTTTATCTGAGCCGCCTGGGATGCTCTTTCAGACCGTTCGAACGCCTGGCTTATTTCTTCTGCTTGAGCGACCTCCTTCACCGCCGGAGCAGTACTTTCCTGAAGTTGTGAGGAGCCATTCTCGCCCGGAGAGCTCTTCCCAGTAGCAAAACGGAGCTGCCTGTATATGAGATTCGAGGATTGGGGGAACACGGCGTTCCGGGGGAGCGTTCCGAGGACATCTGGACATGAGGTAGGAGTGAAAATTCCGCATCTATGAAGTCTGTTTCCACCAAACACCGGCGGTGAAACGGCATGGCACTGCCTGGCAAAGGCCACGGGGCGTATCAACGGCGCCCTGCTATCGGCTGCGAGACATCGTGACGAGAGATTGAGGCCCAAGGGACTGCAGCGTACGGCGTCTCGAGCAAAACTGGCCGACTTGAGGAGGACTCTTGAGCCGCGCATCGCGAAGTTTGCGCCCCACCCGCCGCTACTGAGCGCCCCAGAACAAAATGGAAACGAATGGCATTCAAGGTACGGATGGCATAGTGAGGTCGCTATCGATGCTGCCTTGGACCATGATCTTTGCGACTTGGCTGTTCTGGCTGGGGGAAGATCGCAGGGTTGGATGATCGTTTGAGCTGAGGTTTAGGTGAGGTCGCCGGCGGCGCCCCGGAACAAAAAAAAAATTTAGTCATCCATCCCGAGCTTCTTTCTCCGGGCCCGCTCCCCGAACATTCTCAGAGATTCTGTTCTCAGGCTGGGCGAGCAGGAGAAACAAGGTGGAAATAAAGGAACAGCCAGGTGTCTCATTCCGCCTTGACGCAGGAAATATTATTCGCTTTGCGTACGCTGACGAGCCGAAGCTGCAGTAGCTAACCTTTAGGCTGCTGATCGAACGCTCGCTCTCTCTGGTATGTTTGTGCCTGCGCTTCTACATAGATAGGCAGCCGTGGCGGGGCAGTTTTGCTAACAGAAGCGCCAGACAGAGCTGCTATTCTCATCTCTCCGCAGAGATGGTGCTTGACTACAGTAAATGGGATGCTCTCGAGCTCTCAGACGACTCTGACATCGAAGTCCACCCCAATGTGGACAAACGGTCCTTCATCCGGGCAAAGCAGAACCAGATCCACCAGCAACGACAGCAGCGCCGCCATGAGATCGCAACTCTGGGGTACGAGAGGATTATAAACGATGGCCTGTTGAAACGGATTGACGGGCTGTTGACTGCCCTGAAGAAACACGAGAGTGACTCCAGGAACCCGGACGAGCTCGTTTTCCAGGCCCTGATCGAATCTGCTGGTGACCCCAAGGAGGACCAACCACCCGCTCCGCCAGAGAATGTCCACACGCAGGAGACCCAACCTAAGTACTCTCAGATGATGGGATCGCTGGTGGACCAGGTCAAAAAGGAGCTGGATGAGTCGAAGCCAGAGAACAGATACCAGGCCTTTATTACAGGCGTTGAAGGCCACAAAACCAAGGTACTAGACCTCCAACAGCAACTCCTTGAGAAACTTGCCCAATTAGAAAAGGAGGAGAGCAAAAAGATCACTAGTGATAGCATACACACTGGATTTGATAGCTCCTTTGTCTCGTCGTCCAAGACCAAGTCTGAGCCAAAGAAAACCAAGGAGTCGACAGTCGAGCTCCTCAATCCAGGCAGCGCAGGCGCAGATAACATGGATGCCGTCTCTTCCGGCGCAGAGGCTGATATTGAGGACGGTGAAGGAGATGATGAGGGCATAACCGTCCGCCCTTTGACAAAACAATTTGCAAAGTTTAGGATTGGAGACTACCGTGAAACATACTCATTCATCACCGATCATCCAGAGATACTAACGGAGAAGAGGACGGATGAGCTTTTGATGGAGGCTTTTAACGCCCAGATCTCTGGTGATGAGACTTATGCCCGCCAATGTGTCCATCACGGCTTACTGTTACAATATTGTCGCTCTCTAGGCAAAGACGGCGTTTCTCTCTTCTTCAAGCGGTTAGTTTCCCCTTAATTATCTTCGTCCCTTGAGGCTTAAGCTAGGTTTTACTGATGTTCTACTGGAAAACAGAATCACTACCGAGGACCATCGTGCTGGTGTGATGTTCCGTGATGATGTTAATGACACTTACAACCGTATCAAGACTCGTGCAAAGGAACTTGCCAAATCGTCTGCCGAGGGTCAATCGGAGATTGAGCAAATCCAACTTCATGCAGTTGACCCTTCTACTAAGCTCAATATCTCCATTCCCCCGGCTGACAGCAAAGATGAGGCTCATATTGCAGCTCGCGAAATCTTTAACCGTTTCCCACCAGATCTTCAGAAAGCGTTAGAATCTGAAAGCCTGGATGAAGTAAACAAAGTGCTGGGAAAGATGAAGGTGGAGGAGGCAGAAGATGTTGTTGAGAAGCTAGGAGAAAGCGGCATTTTGACCGTTGAGCAAGGAATTGTCGACGCTACCACGGAGGAGGGCAAACAGTGGCTGGAAGAACTTGAGGCAGAGAAAAAAACAAAGGCTCCGGAGACTGGCAAGGAGGAAGAGATTGGAGACCCCGAATAAGCGAGAAGGCCCGCCCGTTCATGTTGACCTTATGAAAATGCCGTCTGCATCTCTATTACAGCTTTGAAAAATGATATCCATTCTCGTTCGCCCAAAAATAGTCAAGTTACTGCTGCTAAGACGGAAAGCCAAAGTTGTCTAGCCAATCGCTGGGAAGTTAGTTACAAGACATTGCCATGGCTTTGATATGATTCCCTCCTTCATGTTGATTGACTAGTTGCTCTCGAATCTGAACCCCTAATCAGCCGCGTCTTGCAAGTGCAGCGTTCTACGTCATCCAATGTGACCATGGGACAGACTAGCCCCGTAATAGCCATATGCATCCTGTCTATTATTATCCTGAGGGCATAGCCGACTCGAATACGTGCTGCTAGAAGGTATGGCAGCCCCAAGCCCCAAGTTTACGTTAACTAGCGCGAAGAAGCAAACGCAGTGAGACATTGTGGCGCTTAATGCACAAGCGAGGGAGGGCGAGTGAGTTCGTTACATTAACTATTTGTTCTTTGTCTCAACTCCAATGTACTATTAACAACTGCTCAATAAACACCATCTTGTTTTGGTGCCATGTTCAAGTGACCTCGTAACCAATTTTCTCGATCAGTCGCGGTAGCTTTGGGATCTGGTTCATTCCCGATATGCGGTTTGGTAAGGTCTCTATATATCCCTATAACAACACATGGAAGTAGGAATGCTGCGTGATCTGCAGTATTGGATAAGAGCTCTGGTTGTATAGGCGGAAAACATATATGCAGTCAGACAAGACAGACTCTTCCTGCAACCAGTCAGCATCTAAGCCATGCCGCGAATAAACCGGCGAATCTTTTCACAAAGCCTGGGTCTCCCATCCCAGGGCGCAAAATTCCACTCCAACTGGCACGATGTCCTCTCCAAAGCATTCCATAAGCGTTTCTCAATATCAGCACCAACTCGCAGGATCAAGTCTCTTGCAGTTCCCCACATGCGTTGTGGACTCCCATCAGCAGCCCAAGCAAGGCCACCTTCTCCAAAGACTTGAATTGGATCTAGTTTTGGCAAATTTGCATGGAATGTGAGGAATGCGTTTGAAGGTGCCGCCGGTTTTCCTTTCCATCCATACATCCTATCTGGCCTTGATATAACTTCCCATGTTGGGTCTGCCTGAATGATAACGCCCCCTTCCCACTCACCATTCTTGTTTATGTACCCGAACACCTCGGGACGTGTGGAAACAGCATAAAATGGAAGATTCAATACCATTGCCGACGCAATGTATGTTTCTTTATCCCCTTCGCCTGGGTGGCCCTGCGATAATAGGGGGTAGTAGTAAGATGGGCCGTAAAAGTTGTAGTACGCAGAAAGTAGGAGTAATTTAGAGTGAGTCCGTTTGGATATTAGAAGCTGGCCAGATTCAGTGGATGGAATGGGAAAGGTATTCGGCAATTGCTGAGATGTTATTTCGAAAAACCAAGGGCTATATGTAACTTGCCAAAAATCTGGCCATGTTACCATCCCGGTTTCTATGAATGGTTTCGAGGTGAATAAACGGGCTGGGTCGTGTATGGGAAACGCGTCTGCGTCAAGAAAGAAAGCTTCTTCGAATGAAGAAAAGAGAAGTGAAAATATTTTAAATTGATATCTCATCAATCCTTCTTTCAAGGGGGAGAATGATAATATCTCGTCCAGAATTATACAGCGTGTATTCAGAGACCGGAGCAGTATGCCACATGTAAACGCATCGTGTTCACCTCTATCTGCAAGGAATATCTCAACCGGGAGCTTTGAGCCAGTCACTCGCAGCATATATATGGACGTTATGAGGGTTGGAAGCATTGCTTTGCTGGCCGTGGAAACAATCCCTCGAGTCCTCTTCTGGAATGGTAGTACAGGCCCATCCGGTGGAGCAAGCAGCCTGAGAAACCGAGCATGGGCGAGCTTCAGTTTTCTCTTATCCCCTTTATTTAGCATAAGATTTTCCGGCAGAGTGATGTTTCCGACTATATCTGGGTGAAATTCCAGCGACGCCGGGTGTTCATCGAGTTTGATGGGTGATTTGCAGTCCGGCACAGTGGCCTTGATGATGGCATGGAAGGCATACCAGAATCTCCTCTGGTCATCAATAGACGGTGCCGGTCCTGGACGAGCTGAATATCCCACAGTGCTCTTGCGGAACATAAGTAGGACCATGGACAAGACAACTACTAGTAAAACAGCCCTCCGTAATGAACTCCTACCTGCGGCCATGCTTTTCCACTAGGAGAGGCACTCCTAGGCTCCCGAGTGGTATAAGCGGTAGTAAGCAAGGGATACGCTGCATCTCTCGTTTTGTTCTTGTTGTTCGACTTCATCGAGAGCAAAACAACAACAACAACAACAACAACAACAAAACAAACATCATCAAAGGCACTTTTATATCACGTGTTGTCCCAATCAGGAAGCAGGAACGTCCCAAAACTCTTCCATCGCTTGTCCTTCCGATGTACTCTGTACGCTCCCAGCCAGACGAACTAGCAAGAAAGCAAGCATGCAAGCATAGAGGACAGCCAGTTGACGGTCAGGGCCATTACGATTGAGAGAGAGAGAGAAAGATCATTATGAAGGACTTCGCAGTCGACCCGACCCCGTACGAGGAGACTTCACTCCTCCGTACATCACATCTCTGGATATCACGGACAGGCCGATACATCGAGAAAAACCACTGCCCACGCGACAGACGGCACTTTAATTATTATTATTACATTGTTTGACGGCCGCAGCCAGCCAGATGGCAGTTCTCTGAGACACCGAAGACCTCGGAGGTCTTTTGCCGAGCGGCACAATGAAAGGCGAAGGTAGCAAGTTCTGTGGTGTGCGCTATTGCCTGCCATACGAATATCGCACAGCCCCTGGAAAAAAGTACTTGCTGCACAGAGGATTACAGGTACCGGGCAACCACGCTTTACGGAAGTGCGGATACTACGGGGGACAGATGACGAAAGAACCAGTAAAAAATTGCGAAAATAACAATTCTGCCTCACATCCTTTGAAGACACAGACCATGACTCTCCGATGTCCTCCTCCGCTTGCTTGTCATCATTCGTCCAGCATCGTCCAGCATCGTCCAGCATCAACCAGCATCAACCTCTCCTTTGGCACGAGGGCGCCTATTGGCTAAATCACATCAGATTGACAGATTGATGGCGTCAGGGGAGGAGAACGCCAGTTGGATACAAACATGAAACAGCGCTCCAAGAGCTGTGCCAAGAGCGGCGGAGGAATGCCAATGTGGAACCCTTGAGGATATCTGCATGGTTTTTGTGGGGGTGAGATCCCGGAAGCAGAGCCAAACGACGCTTCGACCTGGCACTTCTGGTTGCACCAAGCCCTTCGCCGGGTAAACCGAGTACCGAAATACAACCTGCAAAAGTACCAAGGCGTTTTAACCGAAAAGGAAGAACGAATAATTGAAGCACCAAAGGGCTGATTTAAAACGAGTACCATGGAGGCCAGGGAAATGGGGGCGATAAGGGGAAACAGATACGACACATGTAGCAGCGAAAGAGAGCGCCCCGTACCAAGAGCGACAATCTCAGATGATCGCGCTCTTTCAACCCAGGGTCTTGATAAATCATCGGCAAGGCACAGAACCTGCCACGTACTCCCCTTGGGGTACCTCGTACGCACCGAGTACTGTTGCCAGTTGGACGCCGGCTCAAGTGGAGGCTACTTATAAGGAGGGAGGCGAACACAAAAGAGGAACCAAAGCCAAGCCAACACCGAATCCCTCCTCCTGTTTCTTGGGGCCTTTTTGGTACCTGTCCACCAGCGGTAGCCTTGGTAGCGTTGTCATGTGATAGGGCTGTTTCCAAACATCCTTCAGGCACTTGAATTCGCAGCAAACCATCGTCCGTGAGCCGACTTTTGTCTTAACATCACAGCGAGTTCCTTGCTTTATAGCCCTTCACCAGGCTTCTTTCGCTAATTCACCTTCTCTTGTTGGTCCGTGTTTGGACAATTCCATCATTTGGCATTTATATACACGCAGCCCTTTTTCATTTATATATATTTTTCATTGTTCTTTCAGCATTTTGGCGTCCTGGTATCAAATTCAACCTCGTTAATATACGGCCTGCCAGACTGCAGGCAGTTCACAGCTTACCATTGATCTTCAAGATCCAGTTCCTCTGGGAGGATAGGATGAGATTCTGTTAGAACGGCTTTAATTTACCTCTATCTGGATTTTTTTTTTTTTTTTTTTTTTTTTTTTTTTTTTTTTTTTTTTTTTTTTTTTTTTTTTTTTTTTTTTTTTTTTTTTATTCTTTTGGCGGAGGGCTTCCTTCGGTGCTCTTGTGAACAGCTATGGCTCCCAAAAAGAGAGATGATAACTGGGTCGATGTAAGTGCATCCTGCCCGCAGCACCTTGTATCTATATTCACTGACACATATATATCCAGGGTCTTCGAGGTGTCGCTTCGTTCATCGTCGTTACGGGCCATTTATGCACCGCATTCGTTCCATGGCTCCATGACCCTGCGTTGTCAGACGGTGGTCCGTCAAGCATTTTCCAGCTCCCCATTCTTAGATTATGCGTTGGTGGCAGAGGCTCCGTTGCGATTTTTTTCATTATCACCGGCTTTGTCAATTCGATCAACCCCGTCAAAAATGCCCGTGCCGATAATACCTATGTCGGACTCACAAACCTTGCCAGAAGCACTTTTACTCGATCCGGTCGCTTGATGGTCCCTACGGCTATTGCTACGGTTATTGCGTGGGCGCTGTGCCATATGGGAGCATTCAGTATGGCTCAGAGAGCTGATGCAAGTTGGATTCGTGCTACAAGTCCTGCTCCTAGCGCAACCTTCGGCGAAGCTGTTACCAACCTGATCTGGAACCTAGTATATTTCTGGCATACGGGCGCCTCGGTATATGATGGAACACACTGGACACTTAAATTTTTCCTCAGTGCCTCATTCAGGACTTATCTTACACTTTTGGCTCTTACCTTGGTTAAGCGGCGCTACTGGTATGCTGTAACAGGGCTCTTGTGGGCTTATGCCTGGCTTGTCAACGACTGTGAGTTGTTTCCTTTTCATTTAACATCTTGATACTTCATCATGTCATTCTAACATTTAACCACGTAGATCTTGTTGGTATCAACATCTTCCCAGGTATGATCTTGGCCCAACTTCAGGTTGACTACGGCTCCCGTGCTACGCAAATGCTCCCGAAAGTTGTGCCTAGCATACTTATATTCTTCGGTCTCATTATCTGGGGATTCCCTCAAAATAACCAAACCTGGGCGTGGTGGTCTGCCGCTATCCGCTCCTTTATTGTCGCTATCACACCTGCAAACGCAGACCACAGCCGATATGCCTCATCTCTTGGAACCTGCACCCTGATGTTGGGCATATTCTTCTCAAGGAACGCTCGACGCTTTCTCACCCTGCCACTCTTCAACTTCCTCGGTCGTGTCTCTTTCCCTGTCTACTTACTCCATAACATTCTGATTAGAACCATCTTATCCTGGATGGTGTATGGAGAAAGTGCTACACGAATCCCAGTAAGGAATGAGAAGGGTGAACTCCTTCAGCTCGGAAGAACCAGCCCTATGGCCTTCATCTTTATTCTGCCAATCTTTTACGCTGTTCTTTACCTCGTTGCCCATATGTGGGCTACCTACGTCGAACCCCAATGCGGAAAGGCGGTAGATTGGCTGAAAGACATAATGTTCAAGGAGCGACCAGATTCGCAAGAAAAGCTTCTCCCACTACCCAATGGAGGTTCTGCGAGCTGAGCATATTGACAAACCTGTCCTTGCTTCGTCATTTATATTTATTCCCTATCAGCTTTTATCGCCATAGGGATTGAGCTATCATATACCCAAACTGCATACAATCTTTGCTGCATATCTATGGACAGTTTATGTACCGTCGCTTACATACTTTCGCTTCCTCTGCTATCCTCATCATCTTCTTTGTCCGGATTTCAGTATCCCTTTTTTTTTTTTTTTTTTTTTTTTTTTTTTTTTTTTTTTTTTTTTGCCTTCATTGCACTATGGTTAGAATTCATGAAATGGTTTGTCTCCAATTTGCTGTAGACAGCTCTGCATTGGGACACGAAAATGTATACTAAACCAGCTCTGTTTTTATTTGGATATATAATGACAGGTTTGGTTTGCTTCGGCGATTTTGTACTTGAATTTATATTGCCTCGTTGGTTGTTTTGTGGTCTGTAGCAATATACCTGGCCCATTGCCAAAGCTAGGTACTAAAGACTTGATTATACATATTTGGGCTCAACTGTTTCCCACTGTATGAATAAAGAGTGAATAGAGCAAGGCGAGAGTGTACTAGAGAAGAGTGCAAATAAGAATCAATTGCCCTTGGATCATAAGCCAGGTGGAACAGGTAGATATTACTTGTGGTAGTAGTTAGGGAATGCACGGCTTTTTTTATACCTAAGCTAAACCCCAGTAGCTCCTGGAGCGTTCTCGTCTTTCTTCAGTTCCAGCAAAAGTTCTCTGAACCGTTCTTTGCCAGAACCACTTGCGCCGCCCTTGATTCCCTTTCCACTAACATCGACAAGTTTTGCAATCCGCTCCCAGCTTGTTCCACCAGCAGCGGTATCTTCTCTGTTTGCGAGGAACTCCTCTGCTTCTGCCCGAGTGCGCTCGCGGGCCTTGTCAGTACGTTTGTTATAGGATTCGTAATAATCATCAATATCTTGCTGGGCTTTAGAGACGGTTGCCGCCTTCTTCTCAGCAGATGCCTCCGCGCGACGGGATAGTTCTGCATCTCGCTTTTCCCTCCATTCACTAGACCCCGTAAATCAGTTACTCGTCCCTTTTTGTGTCTCGGTGTAGCATGCGCAAAAATAACGAGGGGGTGTTTACCGGACGGCCTCCGACTCTTCCTCCGGCTCTTGATTATGACCATATGACGGCTGGAACGGGGAGTCAACTCCAGTGATGGTGCCACCAGGAGCTACATTCTATTGCGGAAAGTGTCGTTAGTTTAGAGGGACAGGAAAGAACATCATACAAGACAGAGTGCCTACCTCGTTCTGCGATTCAATGGCTGGGTAGCTCGATTCAAATCCAGAGTTATCATCATGGGCTACCAGGTCGTCACCACCACCACCTCCTCCAAGTAGGTCATCATCTTCGACTGTGGCAGAGGGTCTGTTATCACTGGCCGAAATAAACTGATCAGCGTCATCTCCCAATGCGGCACGTTCACGGGCAAGGAAATCGCTGTCGTCCTCGCTGGCTTTGTTGCCTGATCCCCCCGGGGTTGGAATCGGCTCGTCTATTGTAATGGCGCCGCGGTCAGCTTAGCTCTATAACTGCTAGTTAAACCGTCATCTAGCAAGTCTTCAGAAATTCTCCTACCTCCAGTGATGTCGTCAAGGGCAGGGAATCGGTCGGCCATGGTGATGATGCCTGAGTTGCGGCACTAAAGTAGAGAGATAAGAGAGACGTAATAAGGCCGTAAGAAGGAAGAGAGCCAGTTAATAAAACAGATAAAATAAAGCGAGTGCGAGAGGGAGAAGATCTATCGGCGGCTGTCTCTCATTCCAGCCTCTTCAACTACCACGTCGTGTCCTGGCTCGGCTTCTGTTCTGCTTGTTGTCGTCGTGGCTTTGGATAACTATCAAAAGCGAGGCCCTGCGGGTGTTGGAGCTTTCACTTCCAAAAGGGCCAATAGGCGTCCGCTCTGGGCAGGCGGTGACTTGTTCTGCCGGTTTTATCGTCTTTCAATCAATCTCCAAGAACAACAACCACAGCAACAGCAACAGCAACAAACAGCTGCTCCAACGCTCACTCCGACGCGAGCACGGCAAAGGAAGGGCCTCGGTCTTGTTGTTCCTGGCTCACCAGCTGAATCTATATTCGGTTAACAATACTTTGCGCCGCAGGTTTCTCCTTTGGCAGTGGTCGCAATGGCCTATACTGACGATGCCGTCAAGGCAAAGCTGTCAGCCCTCAACGAGACGCAGGAGTCCATTGTCACTGTTGCCCAATGGGTCATGTTCCATAGGTAAGGGGAGAAAAAAAATTATATCGGTCCCATCATACAGTAAATTTTGACTATATGTGGAAGGCTGATGGTGTTTTGGTCGTTGAACATAGGCGACACGCAGACAGGACAGCCCAGCTTTGGCTAGAGAAACTACGCGATGCAAACCCACCAAAGAGGCTCAACCTTATCTACCTAGCTAATGGTATGCTACCTGCATTCTTCTTGCTTGGGATGGGAAGCTAATAAATTGGCTTGACAGAGGTTGCTCAGCAGTCAAAGGGAAGACGCAAGGAGGACTTTCTCATTGCATTCTCGCCGGTTGGTTTCTCCTTCGATTAGACCATATTTTTCAACCTGCCAGAGTTGCAGCTAACCGATACAATATAGATTATTGCGGATGCGACTGCAACTGCTTTCAAGGGCGCTTCGAACGAGATCCAACAGAAGTTAAGACGTGTGGTAGAAGTCTGGAGACAGCGTTCCATTTTTGAGAAGCCCATACAAGATGCCGTTGAGGCAAGGGTCGAAGGTGTGTATCTACTGTATAATTCGCTAAATATCTTCCCCAGTGTATATTGTGAGCTAATACTGGAAATTTTAGAGATTGATAAGTCTAAGCCCGCAGGGAAGAAGCCTCTCCTGGGCGGTTCCCTCTTCTCGAATTCTCCAGGCTCACTGCCTCAGGAGCTCCAGCCTCTTGCTCCATCACAAATTGCGACTTCAAAGGCTTCCGTTTCATCCAACGCTACTGTTACGATTGCAAACACCGAATATGACAAGCTGAACGGTCCATCTGCCGAGATTCCTACTCCCCCCGTATATGCAGCTCGATTAAGCACGCTTCTTAAGACGCTTGCTAATGCTGAAAGTTCCGTGTCCGAGGTTATAAAGTGCCGTCAGTCACTTATAGAGGGCCTTGAAAAGGTTCTCGACACCAACAGGGCAGCTTTGGTAAAGGAAAAATCTCAGGTTGAGCAACTATCGTCACGTAGAACGGAAACGGAAAACAAGAAACGAGATGTCGAAGACGCCATAATTCGTGGACTTACCGCAGATGATTCATCAGCACAACAATCAAATGGAGGTGCAGCGTGGTCAGACCACAAGAACTCGTTTGGGGGTGAAGAGCCGGAAGCTCCTGCTGTCGAGGCCCTTACACCGCCCCCAGTCGAGGCGTTGACTCCGGTTCAATCACCCACGCTAAATCCCAGCTCCAACAACCAAAACGAGCAGCAGCCGTCTACTATACCCAGTCATACAAAGGCACCATCCAGTGGAGCTACGGGAGATTTTGGAGATCAAGCCCAAATGCCTTCTATTGACTTGAACGCCACACTATCTTCACTCCAAGCTGCCGCTAACACGCCCTCCAACGATACTTCGGCCAGTGAGCTAGTCACTAAAAAGCGGAAAGTCAGTCACGCCCAGGATAGCTACCCTGAATTCGAAGGGGGAGACGCCATGGCTGATCTAGACGCAGATGTAGCCGAGCTATTGAGGCAAGAAAGCAGTAAGCACTAAAATGTGAACCGAATTTGTTCCCTAGGAGATTATGCTATGTATGGCTATGCATGCAAGGATCTGGCGGCTTCGTCAGTTCCAGGCCATTTGTTGGGAATGTTCAATATTACTGGCTAGGTTGGTTGGTTGTACTATTGTTTCTCCATTTCTCTATGTACTTTACGTTGTATATGTAGGTCGACAATATCTTACTATTCGCTCCAGAAGTCAGGCAAAATAAGTTGTCCTTATGTTTATGCCATACAACCTTATCACCAAGTATGCCCAGAGCTTACGGTCAAAAAAGAAGTATAGTAGAAAGTTCTTCAAGGTAATTGTAAGGGGTATTCTAGATATCGATATCGTAACTATATATGTACAGTAGAATGTCGTACAAAGCGCTAAGAAGCGAGCCAGGAACTGAACCTGTTCCCTTCAATATTCTAATATGAATAGTGAGAGAATACGTTCAGGCTGGAAAAGAAGCAATAAAAAGAGGCCTGAGAATCATGACTGAAGCTCAGGAAACAGAAGAATTATATCATCAGCCAACGATGTGGATATTACGAGGGTAATAGATTGTCCGCCCTATTCCATAAGTCGACCAGTAGTCTATGGTGGGCAGAATTTCGTCTCTGGCCGATTGTGTATGGCGTATCATCATGCAAGAGATATCTTCGATATGGGGGATTTTGCAGTGCTTGAGGGGGCGGCGGTGGTTGAGAAACCGACTCCGCGGCACGTTTCTTAGGTTTGACTAGCAATATAATGAACATTGCTACCACTAGAAGCACTAATAGAAGTATTATTTTTCGTTTCGTGGTTCGTCTCTGGTAATTTGTGGCCTAAGGAGATCGATTAGTTTTCGGAGGTTTTCGTAGAAATATAGCGCATATAAACATACAACTTTTAACTCCTTGTCGGCCCCCTTGACGTCAAGGGTCATCCTTTCGACGTTAAAGTCGATACGGTCTAGCATCGTACCCTGATCGATGATCATAGTCTGCAACTCGCGGAAAATGTCGGAGAGTTCAATGATGCCCTTTGCAATATCATTGATTTCACGTTCCCGCTGGGCAATTGCGGCATCATTACTGCCAAGTTGTAATTGCTGTTGTGCTGTTTGCTGGAGAGTTGATTGGGAATATGACTTGTCCGCGTCGGATTCTATTAGGGATGGGTCTGTGTATTGGTTTTGTACCGGAGAGCTGGATCGTTCGAGGGGTGAGACCATTCCATCTATGCCTCGCAGCTCTGTTTCCGAATAAGCACCGTTAGCCTTGAACTATAGACAAAAGGTAATAGACACTGTATCTCCCATGACTCCAACTCACTTTTTAGATATGTGCTTTGTTTCTTTCTGAACCCTGCACTAGCTTCCTGAACCCGTGATGCAAGGGAAATCTGTAGATTCCTGGCCATGGTATCCTCGCCCTTGTTGACAGAGCCCTGTTCTCGTGCCTCTCGTGCCATTATCTCAATCCTCTGTATCGATCTCTGGCAGTCGTGAAACCCTCTCGTGATATCTTGAGTCAATCGTTCAATCATATCTTCTTCTTCTCTCCGGACATCCTCGTCTCCGAACCCAGGTAAGACATGTTTCTGATGCAGCTTATCCAGTTTTGCAGACTTCTGGGCAATATCTCGGAGGTACTCGGTTACTTCGTCCTGTACATCCATCCACCGAGGCGGGAGCAAGTCCATCTCTATAACTGCATCTCCATCATCTTCAAATCCGCTGCCGGACATGAGCCCACGGCGTTCCTCTGAGTTTCCCGTACTATCTGCATGATCACTCCAGGCGCCTCCGATGTGCCGTGGTTTCTTGGAAGGGTGGTGCGCGAAGGACTGCCGGTAGGAGATATAGCTAAACAAGGTCAAGTTAAGAGGGTAATGTTAGCTATTTCCATGCAATATTTGTTCACGCCAGTGGGCAGATAAGCTTACAGATTTGTTCGATCCCGCCACATGATTATGATACAGAAGTATTAAAAAGAAAAACAATTGAAACCAGAGAAAATGGCAAAGGCAGCAAACTATAGATCAGCGATCTGGGGTACACCTGCGCATGATCCTAGAGAACAAAAGCTCACAGAACTCATAGCATGGGAGAAACTGAGTATCTCCAGAGCTGTGAGGCTGGATTCTGCACACTAGAAGCTATGTTACTTGCTGTCTGCCTGTCTGCCGTCTCCTCCCTGCTCACCAGCTGTCTTGTCTGGTGTCTTTTGTTAACATTATATTGCACTCGAAGCAACCTCATGACATAAGGCTGTGATATAGTCACGTGATGGTTGAGTCAGGGCATTTAGTTTATGCATATAATAAAGGGGCAAAAAGAAAGGGGAGAGGGAGGAGAAAGGAAAGAAAGCATGGGGAGAAGGACAGCAAGTATCTAGCGGAGAGGAGGACCAGAGGATCAATACTAGTAGCTGGCTAGACTGTGGTGTAGTTATGTGGCAGCACCTACGGAGTATAGGAGTATATAGAACGGGAGAGGCTCCATGGAGTTAGCCATCAGTCAACTGTCAACTAACTAGCTGAATTAAACTAGCTGGCTGCCTAAGCCGTTAGTTAGCTCGTTAACTACACCATACTGACAATTATTATAGCTAAATTATCACTCCGTACAGACTAACTAACTAGGTCCAAGGCTCCCAAGGCACCTCGCCAGCCTCCTGCAGGCAGACCACTGTCCCAGCTGCTTGCTCGACACTCCCAGCTAGCGGCTGTGTGGTAGGGAGCCGCTTCGTAGGCCATGGTTATGGCAAATAATATGGGTATATATAACACAGTTATAACCGCTTGTTGACTAGCGCTCCATCGCTGCAATCAAGCTGATGTTGTTTAGTTAGTTATATTATTAGAAGCGATCAACCAGAGGGAAGAGGTCTTGGCAAACGTGATCCGAGGGATCGAACTTCTCAAAGTACAAACTTCACTGTGTTATTTTATTTATACGACAGGACAACGACCAGCCAGCTTCTTACGCTTCTACCGTCCAGCATCAGAGCCAGCGATACGTTCTTTTATCTCGCCCGTTCACCCAGACCTTCCTGTCACCGATATCCAGCTAGAAATCATGGTTTGTGGACCTGCGCATCCTGCGACCCCTCCTCAGTTCTCCCTACCCCCTATTATCCATAGAGAGCCACCGAGGCCCCTTCGTCAGCTAACGGCTTCCTCTTGACGTATATAGGCCGACTCTTTGACCGAAGAGCAGGTGTCCGAGTACAAGGAAGCCTTCTCCCTGTTCGTAAGTTATTTCTGTTGCCCCTTGTTGCCCCCAGAGTGGCATCGTTCAAGGATGCCCCGCCCTTGAAATGTGCGGACAGATAGCTAACCAGATATTCCTCCATCGAATAGGATAAAGATGGCGATGGTATGTAGCGAGCTTTTCTGTCTTCAAAACAACCGGAGACTGTAACCTGCTAGTCCTGAAAAGAGTGTTGACCCATACGTCATGTCCAATAGGCCAAATTACAACCAAGGAGTTGGGAACAGTGATGCGATCTCTGGGCCAGAACCCTTCGGAATCCGAGCTACAAGACATGATCAATGAGGTTGACGCCGACAACAATGGAACTATCGATTTCCCAGGTGCGACTTACTCCAAGGCCCAATAACCCACCCACACAGTTTGCTACACGCCTCAGTCGTTAAGATACTCATGGCACAAAGGAATTTTACGCTAATCGATTTTATGGTACAGAATTCTTGACTATGATGGCCCGAAAAATGAAGGATACCGACTCTGAGGAAGAAATCCGAGAAGCCTTCAAAGTGTTTGATCGTGATAACAACGGTTTCATCTCTGCCGCCGAGCTGCGCCACGTCATGACCTCGATCGGAGAGAAGTTAACCGACGACGAAGTCGATGAGATGATTCGTGAGGCCGATCAGGACGGTGATGGCAGAATTGATTGTAAGTACTCTCATCGCTGCTGTATATCTCTTTTCTTTCTTTCTTTCATTTTTTTAAGACTGGATTTTGCTAACGGATATCTGCAGATAACGAATTCGTTCAACTCATGATGCAAAAGTAGGCTCCAAGTTCACATAGCAATCTAATTACTATTCCATAAAGATATCGACAGGGTCATATTTTTACGTTGTCACCAACCCCCCCTTTTTGCTCTTTACGGTTTTGCCTTGTCAACTTTACCCATCAACGGATGGATGCTGGCAACAACATTGTTTTTATGGACCTTGGTTATAGTAACCATTCAATTACTTGTATCTTGGCCCTACTTTCAATGTTCATCCTCTATTCTCAGTGGGACAAAGATTGGTAAAAAAGGAATTACATAAGATTTCCCAGCTCCTGTGATGTTCAAATGTATATTCACCGAATTCGAATAGGGATACAACTATATTAACGGTCTCTTCGAAATAAGCGCATATTCCATGCAGTTTGCGGTTACCCAATCATCGGCTTTTGAGAAAAAACGTGGCATGCAAATATCGTAAACCTATCGTCATAAATCTCTAGTAATATATTTTTTATTATATCAAGTCAACATCAATCCACGTGGATTGAGCAACAGCTATGCCTAGTTTGAAAATTAATGGACTACCGGTAAAACTTGAAAACATCCATGTACTGCCTCGCAAGGTCAACTCCAACCAGGCTAGCTTTTTCGCGTGCAGTATGAGCTGATGCACCCCCTGTGCTGAAGTATTGCCGCCTCTCAAGGCCTAATCCAGGGACTTGGATTGATTCCGAAGCCCCTGGTATAGAAAAATTATCCCACAGCTCACGTATTAGCATCACTCCTAGCTCCCAGTCTTCGTCCGTAGGTATAATAACCTCGCGGAGTGGGTAGTTTGGGAGAGGAGGAGCGAAATCCCAATCCTCTTCAGGTTCTCGGGTGAGGTCTGGCTCCGACTGTCTCTGGCCTGGGCCACGGTACTCGATTTCCACGATTGCTCCACGAAGACGGGGCCTGGGCATTGTCTGACGAACTTCGCCTATCCGGACCCGAAAGTCTCCCACTTCATAGGCTTCTCCAGAGGTGACAACCACGGTATAGCGGTGGTTCCAGAGTGGTTGGAAGAATTTTGTTGTCATGGAAAAAAAGGACAAGTAGGACTGGGGGTCGAATGTCTTTATCGTCGTAGTATGAGCTTCGTTTTGAGAGGGCGAGTTCGAATCCTTGCTATCGGCTGAAGGTTTCGATTGAGGAGAAACTCCAGTTGCCGGTATTGGAACAGATTGCAATGAGTTCATTTGTTTCTCCATTTCGGCTGGGTCCAGCGGATCGACCTCAGGTCGTGGTGAGATTCGGACGAAGCCATGATTTTGGTAATGACTAAGTGATAGAAAATGCATGTATCGCGGAGTTGGCACTTTATTATGAGGGAAGTTTGCTGCTGGCAGACATGATGCAGTGTCTCTCACAAGTTTGAATTCTAGAGCCCAACGTCCAAGCCTGGCCGGTTGATGGATTGCTTTGAACCGATCAATCACGGTTCTTGTTGCTGTCGTTGGCAGCTCCGGGTTGCTTGGAATATAGTATACTCTAAGAAATAATGAGCTTCTGTCGTTTGACATGATCTCAAGTGCGGATGGCTTACCTACCCAGTTACCGACATTGTTTTCGTGACAAAATCCAACTCCGTCTTGTAATGATTTTATAAAATTAAAATCCTTGAGCCTATATTCACAGGCCCGAGAGATTTGGCCTCCCACACTCACACTGTATCTGGGGTAGAACGTCGCTCCTGGGGGTTTCAAGAGAGTAAGGATAACTGATGGGGCTGATGTGATGGATAAGGGTAATCGGCGATGTCTGGGTTAATGCTACTTCGCAGCGGTATTGAGCAGCGTAGACAATCTAAGACCAGTGCCACCCTTTGCTCTTGATATTTAAAAATCTGTAACAAGGATAAAAAGGGTATGACTCTCCAGGATATTCCGTATTTAATGACAGAGCCAGCCAACGCTCGAAATTCGAAAGCTGGTAGTATATATCAAATTACGACATTATCCAGTGAATTATGAAAAGATAAGAATAGTAAGGTAGAATAAATTTTGGAAATATTTTTTGTCACTCATAGATCTCAAATGGTATATGGTAGGTATCCAGAATGCAGAGTCGGTGAAATTGTTACGTAGCGTAGCTAACCAGCTGCGATGTGTCTGACGGTTAAGTTAAATAGAACTTTATTCCACTCACGTGATGCGATTCTGACCTCATCCACTCCATCTGGCCTCCGCACGCCAGGACAAAAGCGCAAACTTGGCCTCTCTTGATTTTCAGAGTAAAGAGCATGTTGAAGTCACCGGAAGCGGGTAAAGATAGCAAGCTCACCATAGCGCGGACCCAAAGATCCTCTGCGGGTGCACCCGAGTTCTTCTAGGCCCACTGATCAGGTGGCTAACTCCAGGCGAGTCAATAAGTTACTTGAACAAAAATGTTAGAATACAATCTGGGACATGCCAGACCTTGCTAATAATACTTTCTGTGGCGTACTTCTGAGCCAAGGGGGATGAGAATGGCCGAGCCTGGGAAAGTCAGGGACTATCATGGATCACTTGTACCCGGTATCGGCGTTTCCTCTCTGCCTTGCAACGAATAACTCCGACCAGCCGGCCTACGATCAACGCGGCAGAAGAAGAACGCAAGGGTTCGTTCTGGACGCTGGGCGCCGAGGCTGACATCAGATTATAGTTTCTGCATCTCGAGGATCGATCCTGACATACAAACATAACTGGTCTTTGTTGAAGTACGGAGAGGTTATCTGTTCTCTCCGGTTGAACAAGCCAGCCATTTTTGTATACGGAACAACCATGCCACTATCAAACAAACGGTTTCCAAGCCCATCTTGGTGAAAGGCGTGGTGACCAAGTTTTTGTCAAGGCGGAGACAAGGAATACTGGCATCGCTGCTATACATGGGGCTGAAAATGCCGCAACTGGCTCCTCAACGTCCCCGGTTGATCCACCCGAATGCATGCATCATGAGCAGCGAACATCCAGAAGCCAAGATTGATTGAGACTAACTTTTTCCCTTGTTTTTTTCTTAATCATTTCCTTACCTGGTTACTATGAGGATAACCGGTAATTTGATGCGAGCGGCTGGTTCTTTACTCTGTATACGAGGTTCATTGAGTCGTCGTTTGATTCGGGATCCTCATGGAGTGGGTAGCTTTCCAACTGGCAAAGAAGAGGTACGGATACACACAGCTCCTTACCTTCTGCTCCTGGTATAAACAACACAAGCAGACGATGGGGTTTGCTAGGGGCCCCTAAAATAGAGCTAGTTAACGAACATAACCTGCTGCTCAACCGCGCCCATCGTGCCGCCTGCCAACAATAATTGCTCCCTGCACGTCCTTTCTGGATCCGACCTCAAAGAGCTAGGCGGTGGGTTTCCCATCAAGTACCCCGTAAATGCATATAAACGAGAATGGTTTGGATCTGGAACAGTTTCGCAGAGAGCACGAGCCATGTTCGTGTTTCGGCGCTGTGTCAGCCCAGGATCGGTATCTTGTGGGCAGGGGAAGGGAGAAGGGAGTTCTCCGTAGCTCCATAGCAAATGCGCATTCCCTTTTCTTCTGACTGAAACATGCCTTTCACCCTTGGCCCTCTTCTTCCACTCTCGTATGAGTATATGAGTATATCTGTATCATCCACCTCCTTTTCTCCCTCTAGTCCCCTTTCCTCCCTTCTTGTTCCCTTTGTGTTACACGCTTATATAATCTGATCTAATCTGATCCGCTGATTGATAATGGCGTGACCCCCCCTTCGGCACTTCGGCCAATCATAGCGCGATCTGATATGAAACCGGTGGGCTGGCCGTATTGTAATTTACAGAGTGTTACCCCATCAGCCAAGGGGGCAACATCCGCCATTTGGAGTGCATCGAAGACGCACCTGATGGGCCGCGCAGACGACAAGGGGAGCGATGGCAAGGAGTTCGATCGTGCGAGGCCCGGCAAAACGCAACTACTGACCCATCATCGTCGACACCAAGGCCGGATGGACCTGCAGCCGACCGCGCCTGTTATCCGAATGACGGTGTTGCAGGCCGCGACAAGCCCCGTAATTATCGTAATTTACGTATCCCGCGTATTTTTCTGGAGTCTCGGCAAGATCTGATTAGGGACAATTTTCTTCTCGGGAGAAAATTCGCCTTCGACGCCCCAGGGCCGCCGACAGTCAGACAGCCAGACAAAAGAAGCCAGAGGGAAAGAATATAACTCGCCCAGTCTGCCCCGGGGCGCTCCAGGGCTATCCTCCCACTCCAGCGTCACACATGCTGCCTTCTACCTTGTAGGCAATCTTCTGCCATCAGATAACCGCATTCTTCATGCTTTCCCCACTTATCTGATCAAAAAAAAAGTACGGAGAACTGTGTTCACAGTCCGGAGCCCGGTATGCAGCCCCTTGCTATCATAACCCAACCAACCAACCCCGAAATTTTACTCTATAGACATCCATTACCTTCCGATTTATATTCGATATCGACATGTCCATACATGAATTGATGCTGATTCTTGCTCCCTCTACCCTAGCTAAACGGTGTACCCTCCTTGTGATTTTTTCCTTGGGCTTTCTGGTTCTCTCACACAATGTCGACTACAATATCATCACTTCCTGGTGAAGAGCCAGTCCCTATCCCACTCACCTCTACGTCACATCCCAACGACCCTGTTCCCGAAGAGCCTACATCAATACCTCATCTGACCCTTCTACGACGCTCGGCAACGGGTACATCGGACTCTCAGTCAGCAGCAACCTCGGTAGCCGGCGCATCAGAAGTGTCCATAGATTCAGACGTCCCGTTGACACCAATAACAGAACCGTCCAGTGACACGGCCCTGGATGATGCATACACCGAAAGCAAAGAGTCAGATGGAATACCTCAGCGCCGAAGGCGAGCATCCACAGTATTGATATCTCAGAATTCAGAGGATGTCCAAAGGATATTAGGAGATATCCGCGGCGGAACCAACCTATTAGGGAAGATATGTTGCGGAGGAGGATGCTGCAAATTGGAGCCTCTCAAGGATGCTCTACCATCCATTACTTCGAACCCGGTTATCCGGCCAAAGAACGCTGCATTTGAGAGCCTGAGGCTATATGTTGGCGAACTCTCCCTTGACAGCAAACTTACCAAGATAGCTCCCCTCCCGGAGAATACTGTATCCTTCTCTTCTCCCTCAATTGATTCAGTAGGAAAGAAACTAGGGCCGGCGGATCATCCTCCTCAATTCCTCCAACCACACGCACCCTATGAAGTGTACCGTGCTCCCCTTTACCATGCACGAGAGTTGACGAGACCCGGTGCTGAGAAACGAACCTACCATTTTGATATCGATGTTACGGACTATCCAGTTGAGGGTGGAAACATCGACTTTGTCGTTGGAGGCGCCATTGGTGTCTGCCCCAGTAACTCTGAGGCTGTCGTTGAAGCTATATTCAATCGTCTCGGGGTTCCTAAGTTCATACGGGATAAAAAGATCATGCTCCATACCACCAAGGGCCGATGGCCCACGATTTGGGGAGATGAGAAGCCTAGAGATCTCCTGACTACCAGACGTGAACTTCTCAGTTGGTGTTCAGACCTACAGAGCTATCCTCCTACAAAGCCGCTCCTTCGATTGCTCGCCGAGTATGCATCGGATGAGAATGAGAGGAAAATTCTCATGTACCTATGCTCTGCTCAGGGCCAGGCTGCTTTCTGCGACCTCCGTACTGGTCCTTATATCACTGTTTTGCAGCTTCTCGATGCATTCCCTTCCTCTCACCCACCTCTGGACCATCTCCTCTCCACCCTGAACACGCTTATGCCTCGCTTCTACTCTCTCTCCCAGGATCCTATGATTCAACGCACCATTGATAGCAAAGAACCACGACGAGTTATTGAGATTGCTGTGACTGTTCACGAATGTCCCGACTGGAAAGGAGGGTACCGCACAGGAGTTGGATCGGGTTTCTTAGAACGTCTAGCCCGGAAGATTCAGGCGGCTGAAAATGATGGTATCGATCCAGCTAGCTTGAACTTGCATGTCCCCATGTTCCGTGGACTCATGTCCAATCCACTTGCTAGACGATTTGTTTCTGACGGACCTATGCTCCTCATTGGAGCTGGTGTCGGTGTTGCTCCTTTCCGCGGCTTCGTCCAGAGCCGTCTCAGATCAGCTAACTGCGCCAACAAGGTCTGGGTGCTCCAGGGAGTCCGTGACTCCTTGCTTGACGAACTTTACTCCGGAGAATGGGGAGTTCACGAAGATGAAGTTAAGAAGGTCGTCCAGAGCAGGCGAGGCGAAGGCAGATACGTGCAGGAGGAAGTACGCCATCAAGCAGACTTGGTCTGGTTCGTAATCAATTCTCTTGATGGGCGAGTCTTCGTCTGTGGCAGCAGCAAAGGCATGGGCGAAGGTGTCGAGGCCGCCTTGATTGACGTCGCAATTG
This sequence comes from Trichophyton schoenleinii, assembly GCA_018357685.1. Taxonomy (NCBI): domain Eukaryota; kingdom Fungi; phylum Ascomycota; class Eurotiomycetes; order Onygenales; family Arthrodermataceae; genus Trichophyton; species Trichophyton schoenleinii. The sequence goes on from WOFF01000002.1 coordinate 5,303,970, forward strand.
CAAAAGGCAACTTGAACCCAGAGCAGGCAAGAATATTCTGGGATGAGAAAAAAGAGGCTGGCCAGTACATTGCAGTATGTCTTAGTTCTGTTTCCTTTTTCTTATCCTCATTTGAATACGAATCCATACTAACCACCCACCCGTAACAGGAGACTTGGTAAATTGAGCTACATTGAATCTTTCGGGAAAGATTGCCCTCTATCAAACGACCACCTTCTTCGGCGATATTTAGACGAATGACTCCAAAGTCTCCCTTTTCATCATCCAGTATCCGATTCCATACATTCTTCTCTGCGTCCTCAGCGTCTCATATTTAGAGTCCATCCCCCGTTTTCAACATTTTAATTCGAGGTCATTTTTTTTAGCATAGAATAAACTGTTAGCATTAGGAGCAATCCATTCATTCTTTCATTACATCTCATATTTGCAAAGGTGAACTTCGCGTGTCTTGCCTAGCCATAATCGTCTATCCATGCCACCTGTCCTTTCTACCAGAGTTGAACGCAGCCATATTGAAACAGCTTCATCGTATAAGCCGTCCACTGGCCTATTAAACTTGGTGTTCTTAGGATTTTTGACCCCGTTTTTGATGATGGTACTGTTACAAGGGGTGCCTGTAGGCAGGGGAGCTCGAGTATCGGGTTGTACGTACGGAGTAGTCGTTTTCCCAAGGAAAATAATACATGTCATGCCGAGAAATACTGGTATCAAGCTGCCTGGATATTGTCAATACTTTTTGGCACTGCCGGCAGCAGTTTACCGTTATCGCTTTCCTGCCAGCAATCAGGGAAGTTGGGACACATCATTTCAGGTTTCAGTCAACTGCCCACGGCCAGGAACCAGGAAAAAGAAGACAGACTGCTCCTCTATAGAAGGAAGGAAGGAAGAAAAAGGGTTATACAAGTAAAATAGACATGGCAGGATAGGTACTACCCAGTAGAAGACGATGTTGGTCTGATTCCCCCTGTCCTGCCCAGTTGTACCCGTTGATATGGAAATCCAACGTACGGGAGCTCCGTAAGACCTGAGGCGCCAGATTTCTGGAACCATTGACTATTACTTTTGAACCATGGAATATGCTGCGCCTGTAGACGCCACAGAGTGATCTACAGCGGGGTTGTACAGAGCACCTTTAAGACCTAGTCTGGCTCCTGATAATGTAGAAGGAGAGGAGTCTTCAACAAGTCACGTCCATCACATAGTGACATGTATGGTGACCCCCTTGGGCCTAGTAGTGGGCTAAAGATGAGCCTGGGTATCAAAAGCCATTGGCGATGAAATCAGGAATGAGAAAATGAGAAAACGATCACTTCCATAATTTCTGAGTAATCAAACCGGGAAAATGTTCTGACATCGAGAGACGATCGCAGCCTTCGGTCTCGACCTGAAGATACTGTACGCCGTGCATAAAAGCCTTGGGAAGAAGTTGGATAACAAAGAAGCCGGTTGCCAATCGAAAATACTGCTAACAAGTTATCATATGATAGGATGAGATGGAATTTGGGGCGCTTCAAGCATGATTGCCGTCAAAAGAGCGTTCGTTGGCAGGTGCCCCTGAATAAATATATACCACCATGCGGGCTATTTCCGAGAGCTTCTGTTTGCCAGTCAGGCATTACAGGTTACGTATGGCTGGCACTGTACCGGCGAGATGCCGAGGAAGACAAGCGATTTTTTCAAATTCTGTCAAGAGTCAAGCGATTTCCCAGGGTCAGTAGTGTCGACGGCAAACTTTGACAACGTAGCATTGATTAAATCCCCGTCGATCAGGCATCCGATCTGTGTCTGTCTTACGTGCGGCCCGTCTATGGGGAAGAGGCTTTCTGGGCTAGCCCATACAGAAGCTTGAACGACAGGTAAATTGTGGCCGGATGGGGAATGAAGTTTGGGTTAACATAGTGTATCAAGCGCTATTCAGCGCGATGCGCACGCAGCATGTTTCGGCTGATTTGTTTGCCATGGACAGGCAAAGCTCGATCGAGGTCGCATGACGGAAAGGCGCATGCATATACGACACAGATACTCTCAACAGACGTTTTCGGGCATCCCACGCAGGAATATATCTATGCATTGCGCTCGAGTCCTACACCCAGCGGCGGGCAGGGATGTGGAGTGACACTTTTAGCATGTCGAGTCATCACCCCAGGATCGTGCAATAACATTTCGTACAGCGCATCGGCCTTGCACAAACAGCTGGTGGAAGATGACAAAACACACCTTTACAGGTGCGTGGGGAGGGGGGCAACTGCTATGTGTGACAACCGCGCATACACGCATCGGCCATCGGGACCTGTGGCGGCGCCCCTTAGAATCCCGAGAGGAGCTTTTCTGTGTCGGTATGTTGAGATAGACTCCGTGCGCCAGGGAGAGGGAGAGCAAGGGATCAAATCAGGGATGTATTTGCTTTTTCAAGGCTGGTTTATGATTCGTCACTTTAGGTCGTGAAGTCCACGAATCTAGGTCTGCTGGCTCCCCTTTCTTGATATTGTCCACCTTTTCCCATCTGCATATGTATACTCCGTACGGAGTACCTCAACGAGATTTGTTGCTCGCTCCTGTTGCTAGTCAAACGTAACTGATGGTCTGTGAGAGCAACCGGTTTGTGACACAAGAGCAACGTTTCCTGGTTTGTCGGCGAAAAGGATTTCCTGGAGACGAGGTGCAGAGACAGTAGGTTGACCTATTGTACCACCATCATTCATGTCGACCTCAGGCGGGAAAAATGCATAAGACTAATTCGGGCTGGCACCCGGCAAGCGAACGGGCCTGCTCAAGAGTATGAAGTTCGGCAACAATACTCCGCACTTCAGGGGTTCATGGGCAGAGTTCCAACCATATTGGTTAGAGTTATCGGCATTGTATTTTCATATTTTCATCTTTTTTTTTCTTTTCTTTTCTTTCTGTTTCCTGGAGAAAGTCACTGTTGCTGGTTATCTCTCTGGGATGCTGTTTTCCAGGGGGCCTGTCTGTCTGGCAGTTGGGAGTCTGCCCATACATCTTAAACGCACCACGACGTAAGAAGCATGAACAGTAGTGGCGGACGGAACTATATTATTGGTAACAGATAAGGGTCACCTGTCATTTATGGCACTGCATGTACAGAGAGTGCTCCATATTAAGAGCATGTTATGCGCAGCCTGAAACCATCGAGATTATATGCATTGCACCACAGCATACGCTGTAAGCCATTGAGCATCTGCGGGAGGCCATCAATGTTAGCCAGTAACGTTTACCACGGCTTGGGGGCATGGCATAGCGTAAGGATAGGATGCCGAATATTGAACGAGGGAAAGGCAAGTTTATTCGTTCATCTTCTCGTTTTCTTAGTTTGCTTTTTTATCCCTTCTCCAAAATTAGATGAGCTGTCAATTATTTGGGGTGGTCGGAGTGTTTGCTTCAAACCCGCCATGTATTGGCTTTATGGCGAAAAAGCGTCATCTAGACCCATGTTACACGCTTCTCCGTCTGTCCGCAACAGGCAAGCAGGTCCAGGGCAGGTAAATCCGGTATTAACACCAATTTTACCTAGCGATGGATTTTGTCGTCGCCCTCGATACGGCGATGTGCGAGAATGATATGGCTTTCCCACCTCTCAGATACCTGACTTTATGAGAGCGACTAGCAGATCTGACAACCGCCCGACGTGGCAACGATCGATTTCATAGACAACTAGGCTAGGGCCAACATATCCCTGCCTGCGCGCGGGGGGTGGGGGTCATAAGAAACTCTGAGGAGGAGTGAAGAAACACGTCTGTACGGTGTGGTGTTCTCTCTTGTATGGGGTTTTGGTAGCGACTATCCCAGTATTTCGGCAGATCAGGGCCCTAAAGGATATGCCCGTTGCTGTCAGATTCAGTCGTGATTGAAAGGAACCAGGTTATATATCGAGCAAGTCGAAGTCAATATTCCCACAAAATCCAGGTTTCGAGTCGTGTGGTTGGCCGATCGTTCGATCGTAAGCCAGCCATGTTTCGACTTAACTGAAACTTTACCCTAGTAGATGGCAATGTACTAGGGATTTGGTGGTGGCCGGTGATGGGTTGAATCGTGCCAGAAAAATAAAAATCTATTTATTTACTGCAACAGGTTCGACCATCGTTTCTTCTCGGATGTTGTGTGACAGCAGATATTTGGTTGAGCCAGTTGATATACGTTTTTCAACCTTAAAAGGGCCAAACCGCAGAGCTCGGGGTCCAAGGAACCGGCTGCTTAGCGCAGAGATGCTCCGTACACGGTACGAGGAGACCGGATTATTGGAAGGCCTCTGGCATTTGCGTGAATGATTTTTTCGGTTCGCGCTTGTCATGTATGTCCGTCCTTCAACCTGGCATCTCGTCCGTCGTCTCTCCTCCTCGTAAGGATCGATTTGCAGAATAGCCTTCTCAGTGCCTCAAAGCCCGAACGCATGGATATCGTTTTCCTTTCTTTTTTGCTCCTTTCCTTTTCCTTTTCCTTTTCCTTTTCCTTTTCCTTTTTTTTTTTTTTACTCCCATTGCAATTTTATCAAGGCAAAAAACCTGAATTTGCAAGTCGATAGTGGCTTGAGAGTAAACGAAGATTCGATGCCAGATCAAGGTTTCTTGCCTTGCAATTACAGAGTCGACACTCCACAAATCTGTACTTGGTCAACTGTTCCTGACGATAATCGGTCGCTCGGTCTTTGGTTTTCAGGACGATTAGCAACCCGTCAACCAAAACGCAAGCACTTTGACTCCCGTACCTATATTGACATGTCCCAGTGGTATGTTTATTGTTATCTTCCACCCCGCGTCTGGTGGATGCAAATGTAGTTTCTTTGCCATGTGGATACGGAGGGCCATGGAGAAGGAGTATTATGGCTCTTTTCTTCTTCTCTTTTCTCCTCTGCGCCCTCTAGGCTCCGCGAGGCCCTCAAGCCTGTCACCGAGCAGAAGAAAAAATAGTCAGGATAAAAAGAAAGGCGAGAACCACAATCACGTCTCAAGATGAGATAATGCCATGCAGTATTCCATCAGACCAACTCGAGATACTAGGATTTGGCGTTATGCCTAAGAATGGGCGTTAATTCATCCTGCTTCTGAGGCAACCCAATCTGTGGCGGGCATCTGGGAATGCTAAAACGCCTCACCCTCGGAGATCTCACTCCATAAAGCTCGAGATGCAGCCTTTAGGATCCACCAGCCTCCATTGTCAGTGCTCTTTGGGACATGTCAGAGAGTATTTTGGGGGGTCTGACGCTACTTCCTGGCTGGCTGGATCGTTAAGTTAAGCCCTGCGGCAGAGCATGATATTTGACGGCAGAGCAACTACCTCGTTAGCTTGAACCCCTGACCACTAGCTATTGGTCCCTAGTGAAAGGGCCGAGCATCGTATCATTCATTGAACAAGCAAGTGGGCGCTCGAAAGATGCTGAGTCTGGGAACAAGCAGCAGGACACATTTGCTTTTTTTTCGTCAGGCCAGGCAATCAGTCTTATGGGGAGCTTTTCTGTCCGACCAAAATTTGCTTTTTTGCCATACCCTCCTCCAAGCCCTCCACAATTGGACCAGATCAGGATAGGCCCTTTCAAGCGTCTTGCCCCTGTCATTCTTCTTTTTCTTACCATTTTACGCTGTGAAGGTGGGTGGGATTTCTTGGATCCACAGAAACTGATCGCCATGGGTTCAAGACGGTGGTGGCCGCTGGACGGTGTTCGATATCAGACGCGGGTGTGCCTTTTGATGCATATAATACTCGCCTGTCTCTGCCCCCAATATCAGCTAGAAACATCCTTTGCAAACGGAGTACCATCTTCAGTGACGTTTTCTCACTTTGGCCTACATCAGCCTATATACCATACACTTCTCTCGTCAGCCTGAACTGAAGCTTGAACTTTATCGGCGTTTGATACCTAACTCACGCTTAATCACTGAACCGGTTTACTGGCTTGAACCCGGCCCAACGTCTTCGGGCAGTACGAGATATATATATATATATATATATATTATATATATCTCATATCCCATAACCACCCTGTCCTTCTACCCCAATCGAACGATACCGGTGCTGTGAACGTATAGCTTAAAAGCCGACTTCCTACGATACCACACTTCCAGCACCCAACTTCTAAGTCTCTTTGTAGAACTGGGAAGTAATCAGGAAGCATGACAGTCGCCTACTCAACGGTACTATCCGATCACCACTCGGAGAAGCTCCCTTCTTTTAGAGAGGTAAGAATTATGAGACCTGATCCCATACCCATGTGTGAAGCATTGATTTCTAACATTGTTTAGCTTCTGCCCGATCATCTTCATGATGAAATAGAGGGTGGAGTGTTTTATACTCAGTCTAATCAGACCTGGAGGCGTGGTTCGCTGCAGGATACCATGCCACCACCTACCCAGCGCGCTGATAGGCTTCCATCCAGACTGTTTGCCAGAGATAGCCGGTTCGATGATGTATCCTTGCGGCCGGACAGGTTCATGGGAAACAGTGCCAAATCGTCAAATCTCCAGCAGCCCCATGTAGTGGAAACAAAATCCTCGATGCCTGCTTCGCACTCGCATTCGCGCCCAAAACTTACCCTTAACGAGATCAACCGATCGTTACCCCCACCTATTCCATCCCCATCAAGAGAATATTTCGTCAAGGTTTCGCCGAACGCCAACAGCAACGCCATATACGCACCTTTGAACAGTCGAGGAAGGAATGAGGGAGAGTTATCGAGCTACTCAATATCATCTCCCAGAAGTCAATTTTCTTTCGATTCGTCGAATTTTTCACATTCCTCCTCTCCAGTCAATATGGTCTCTTCCTGTGATTGCCGTGATCAACTGTCGTATCCCTCGTCATATGAGCAGCCTCACGCTTGCGACAGGACTTATTCCCAATCAACGTTTGGCCATTTCAGACCAGCTTCAGGCTATTGCCTGTCAGAATGCGAGCTTGGAGATATGAGGGAGAAAAAGCGAAGAGGAAACCTACCAAAGCCGGTTACAGACATGCTTCGAGCTTGGCTATGGGAGCATCTTGATCATCCATACCCAACTGAAGAGGATAAACAAATATTTATGAGCCGGACCGGATTGACGATTAGTCAGGTAAGCCTTTATCCATACTCTATTGGCACGGCAGCCTTCAACACGGACTGACTTATTCCTATTTTCAGATCAGCAACTGGTTCATAAATGCCCGGAGGAGGCAGGTGGCATCTTTGCGTAACCAGGTTAAAGCCCGCAATAACTCGGAAAGCGACAGCAGCAGTAGCCGGAGGAATAGCAGCCCCCGTCACAGCGACGATGATTCGGATTATTTGCGGACCCCATCCGAAAAGCACTCAAGCCTTCCTTAATTATTTTCCTTATTATTCTTCTGTTTTTCTCCTTCAGACTCAAATCTTTTCTTAATCCGTCTTAGCCCATGTAATCTCTAATGCATATCGAGGTTGCCCATTTCCAGGCAGTGTCCCTTTCTATGAGTGTACAATAAGGCGAATAGTATTTTCGGTAAAATCTTCTGACAGTATCCCGAGCCTCTCGTATGGTTCTGACCGACCTTATTTCTGGTATCATGTACTCTAGAGAAAAGATTAAATTCGCACACATGTGGCTTAAACTGTGCTTCGAATTGCCTTGTATGCTAGCATATTGACGGGCGGAGTAATTAGAGGCGTATGAACCCTAGCCACCTCTCGCCACACATCGAGGATCGTTTGCCAATATGAACGTCAGCCTTGACAGCTCAACATCGGCCGTTAGCCGATCTATGCAGTTTGCATGGAACTTGATGCAGGGGTTCGGCTCCCCAATACTCAGGCGAAAATGCTCTCCCAATACCATATCCCCAATAGAGCAAAACCTAAGGAGTACAGTTAAGGCCAAAGTTAAGTAGAATTATGTTGGAAATCAGCCATATTATTGTCTCATCAAACTTTCCGTTAAGTTGGTAAGGTAGGGTCAGTGGCTAGTAAGTCGTCTCGCGTCGATCGTATATTTTTAATTTGTTTGCCTGGTTCGCGGGCCTACCAAAGTCTCTTGATCACGAGTCCATCCGCATCAATGTATCCGTATATAAAAAAGAGATTTGGTAATTGCGATGAGTGGTAGGATCTACAATCGGATCAGCCATGGTTTGGTGGCGTCTCTGTAAGCCTCCTAATCTGGGCATTAGAATCCCTGATACCAAAGACCCTCATTCGACGGCCAGAGACCCCGATGTGCTAGTTCCCCGTATTTTAACTGCAGATATTTCGTAACATGTGCTGAGAAGAAGCTCATGGGTTCTGGACTTTCAGAGGATATCAAAATAGCCACAGCGATCCGAGCACATACCGCTCCACATATGCCAGTATATCTCGTCTATGAGCGACGCGTCCCCAATAAATGGCAAGTGGTTAGATCGCGATGCTCTGTAAAACCGAGGGCTGAAGGGGCGCAGGGGCCTTGGCGGCAGAAGTCACTCCTGCCACTCGCATGCTCAGTGCGTTTGGTATCCCAGGCCATAAGATATGATGTGAAAACCGGCCGTGCTGGCTGCAAAGCTAGAGGTTGTCGCTAGATCAAGAGGTGAAGTGGTTGGTTTCTTTTGCAAAGCGACGAAGTCGCGAAGTTAGATTAGAGTTTTATATAATATTTTCCGTTTTAGGACTAGCTCGAAGCGATGAGAATTATATAATTATGCTTATGTAATTAATAGGGCTTTTTTACTCACGTGATATAACCTGACATCATGTTGATGTACCAGCAGATTGAAGAATAGATGATAGAACAAGTGAATGACAGAATAGCCGTGATACTTCGAAGTGTGGGAGCCGGGGCATTGCCATTTACTTCCCAAGCCCTACTGGCAAGTGATAAACGCCAAAACCCAGCGCCTTTCAGGGTTTTTGCCCGTTCCCACTGATCCCCCGCTATTGGTCCTGATAAATCGCTATCGCCAACGTCAGCTTCCATGGGGACAACTTTGCAGAGCCTTAGCGCTCTCATGCAAAGGTCTTCTATAAATGACCATGAGGAGCTTATAAAATCCTGCAACTCGATCCTAAAAAGGTCCCGAACGGATGTGGATGCACAACATATCAAAACCATTGCGCTTATAAAATTAGACCGATTTGAGGATGCAATTCGTGTAATTGAGGAAGGAGGTGATGTGTTGAAGAAACGACTGCCGCTTGAATGGTCTTATGCCCTATATAAAATTGGGAGGTTGGATGAGGCGATATCCATTGCGGCATCCGTTGGGTCTCAAAGAGGCGCAAAGCATGTGGAAGCACAAGCGGTTCGTGTCCTATCGGCTAGTCAAGGCATATGGCCTGAAATAAATATACTCCTTTCCTCCTTTTGTATGAATTGGGTTTCTTTAGAACTCTTGCTAATTTGTTAACATTGTATAGTCCTATAGAGCTGAAGACTTTGACCGAACTCTCAAGATCTACCAGGATTTGATCAGTGATGTGAGAGCTTCCACGGGTGAACTCACTGATTTGCAAATAAACATAACAGCAACTGAGGCCCAAAGTCTTTGGGCAGGCCAAAGTACGCTTTCAAAGGACCTGGTATCAAAGGAAGATGCTTTGGATATTTTTGAAGCCGCGTATAATGTGGCATGTGAACAGATAGCCAGAGGCTATTATGAGAGAGCTCTGGAACTTTTGAAGCTATCAAAAGGTGCGAATAGATTACCGCCAGAAGTTGTTATTTACATGTTCATTCTGACATGAAAGAATAGAACTGTGCGAAGCGTCTGATGAACTCTCCCCCGAAGACAAGAAAGCGGAATTGTTGCCCATCAAAATACAAGAGATACATGTCTATTTGAAGCAAGGAAAGATTGAAGAGGGTGAAGCGCTTATTAGAGGCATAGATTTTGCTGAGTATGTATATTCCATCCCTCGTCTAGGACTGCTATCAGATTAATATAGCTGACATGCATATACAGGATTACCGATCTTTCTACTAAGCTCATTACCGAAAACCTCGCTATTCTTACAACCGATCGAAACATAAATCCCTACATCAAACACAAGAACTTTAGCCGAACCCCAAGGCCCGCTGGCAATGATAAATTTTTCTCCTATCAGAATGACATCTTAAGCAGAAATGCTCTTGTCATCGATCTTATGGTCCAGAAGTTTGATGGAGTTTCGAGGTCAATCTCCAAAACTCTTTCACAGCACTCTTCTACCACTCTTTCATCAGATATAAATTCTCTCGCCGTGTTCGATGCTACCGCTCACACTCAGGGAGCAGACGGCAGAAATGCGATAAAGAAAATATCATCTCTTTCTGCTACGCGTCCTCATGATCTTGGCCTCACCTTAGTTCTTGCTCAACTACAGGTGGCAGATGGGAACATCAATGCCGCAATATCCACGTTAGAGAATTTCTCTATGAAATTGGAAGAAACCGGCGATGATTCCGATATGATGGTTCGGTTTAGCCCTGGGTTGGTCAACATACTTGTTACTCTGTACAGAAGCCAGGGTCGCAAACATCACATAAATTCTGAACTATCAAAGGCTGCCAAGTATTGGCAGGGGAAGGATCCTTCTAGCCAACCGATATCCCTACTCCGCGCAGCGGCAATATCTCTCTTCAACTCTCATGACTCGGCAGATATATCTACCGCTACCGAGATATTTGCCCATCTTCACTCAAGAGATGGCAGTGATCGTATCGCAACTGCAGGTTTTGTAGCCTCTCACGCCATTTCCTCCCCGGCGCTTGTTGAGTCCTCCCTTGAATCTCTTTCGCCAGTTCAAGAGTTGATTGCTGGTGTAGATGTGTCACATCTTGAAGCCGCTGGTGTTCAACTACCTGCGAGCACAGCTACCTCTGCATTAAAACAAGGCCAGAAACGGCGTTCATCGGATACGCTGAAGAAAAATAAAAGGATTCGGAAACCGAGGAATATGGATCCTAACGAGAAAGTTGACCCCGAGAGATGGCTTCCCCTGAGAGACAGATCAAGCTATCGGCCTAAAGGGAAGAAGGGCAAACAAAGGGCAGCTGATCGAACACAAGGTGGTGTGGTCAATGACAAGGCAGATGATGGCCATGGCTCGTCTACACCTATGAAGAGCACTAGCCAGGTAATTGGCAGCACGGGAGGCGCAAGGAAAAAAAAGGGAAAAGGGAAGAAGTAGTTGACCCTGTCACCTGTCTACCTGCTTCTGCCTTCTATTATATCCTCTCTTGACCGACACTTCAACTTAGAGAAACCGTTTCTTGTAGAAAAATTCACCGTTTAACACATGGATATCAGTTAAAACCACCTATCAAGACGGGAAATCATAACTCACGTGATTCAACCACTAACTTTATTATATAAGCAATATAAACTAGCTAGTTAGAGAGTTGAAGAAAACTTTCCTTAAGAGGGAATTAAGACAACTTCAATTTTATCATCGTTTTTGTTTTGAACGTTCACTAGTTGATACCACGGCCATTGCACAAAGCGAGGCAAAGAGAAATTTCAAGATGGCACCCTCTAGATCTCCATCGCCAACATCATCTCTCACGCAAGGGTACTTATTCCTATACAACTTAGTATCCCTGGGACTCTGGAGTACGCTCACTTTTCGTCTACTGTTTTCTCTGTTCCAGATTTACAGGGGCGGCCATGGTAGCTACAGCAGCGAAGGCGATGGAATTGCTGGGCTCTTTGTCTCTCTCTTTCCCCTGCTTCGGACGACTCAATCTCTTGCTGCTCTGGAGATCCTTCACTCCTTGTTTGGACTGGTTCGAGCTTCTGCTATGACTACCACCATGCAGGTAGCTAGCAGGCTATTGTTGGTCTGGGGAGTCATGTATGTCTTTTCGCCATTCTGTCCCAGTCTACCTATCTTCGAATTTGACGGTACGGGGACGAATAAATATTTCCTTCTCGGACATGGGATGAGATCTGCCCAATTAAGTGATTGGGGGTTTATCGGATGTCTGTCTGCTTGGGGTGTTACGGAATGTATTAGATATGGCTTTTTCGTCTTCCAGATATTGGGACAGGGTATCCCTAAAGCCATCCAGTGGTTGAGGTTTGCATTGTTTCCACCCCTGTTTCCTCCATGACGCCGGCATTAATATTCTTCATTTCAGATATAACACTTTTTTTATTTTATACCCTGTTGGAATATCGAGTGAATGCTTCCTGATCTATCTTACGGTAGTTAATGCCAGTGGTCTCCTCTCGATCATCCGCTTTGCATTCATCGCCATTCTACTCGTGTATATTCCCGGTATGGCTGATTTGTTCATAAACCCTTAACATCTGAACATCTAATATCTTGCTAATTTAATAAATCTAGGGTCTTATATTTTGTTTACCCATATGATGGCGCAGAGAAGGAAAGTGATGAAAGCTGAGGGCAAAAAGAAAGCAAACTGAGTCTTTAACATGGCAGTGACTTTGAAACAAGCCAAATAGACCAGCCCTCTACAAAATAGAATTATCTTAACATAAAGAATAGTAATAATAATAATATCATATGTCTTTCATTATGTCCTTGATAGCCTTTGCAGCAAACCTCTTCCTTTCCTGGTCGGGTAAGTCTGCTCCCATCTCCTTTATGGCCTGCACTCTCAACATTAGTCCTTCGAGTTGTTCGACTCGAAGGCTGTCATCTCCCGTCTCCTTATACTCTTCGCCAATGTCATCATCATCCGTATTGCTGTTAATTGCAAACCGAAGGCCTGCCATCTCCCTTTCGAGCTCATTAGCTTCTAGTGTAAACCCTCCAGTGGCTTCCTCATCTCCACATAAGTTAAGAGACTCCAAATCTTGCTCAAGTTCATCCGAGGTTGAAGATGACCATTGGTGAGTTTCTAACACTTCCTGCACCCTTGCAATGCCCATGAGTTCTAGATAGCAAAGTCAGCTAGTCGTAGTTGAATACCTAAGAGAACTGGGATGTTACCTCCAAATTCATTTCTCGCTGAGGGATCCTGGTTAGCTGCTCTATGATCCCAAAAGACTACTTCAAGCCCAGAGCCAGCTCCTAGGTCGCTCAACTGTTCATCCCACCATAATGCTCCATACTCTGATGAAGCATTACCTGCAGCAGGGGACCCATTTTCATATTCGTCCCCCACCAGCACAATCAACCCGGGAACATCGCCTATTTCGCCTCTCTCTTCCTCAGCCTGTGCTTTGACTTCTATAACCGCGCGGGCAAGGTCTTTAATCCTGCCTACTGCACGTTGGAAAACAACACTAGTGGCGTTCTCATTCTCGTCCAGCATGCTATCCTTTACTAAAGCCGGGTCAGGAGGTTTCGGCCTTTGCATACACAATATTATTGCGCCTATAGCATCCCTGACCTCTCGCGCTTCTTCGCTGGTGAATTCCTTTCTCCAAGCTTCTGGCGAGCCCGCATCCTCCTCCGCCAATGGCAAGGCAAGATCTGGTGAAGTTATTAAAGAAAGTGACGGAACTTCGTCGACCCATAGTGGTATGTCCGCGCTATAATATTTTGTATTTAGCTGTAACGGTGTGTGCGCGGTGTATCCTGCAAATGATGCCGGAGGTGGGGTAGTAGATGTAGATGCGACGTCTGAGATGTCGATTGTCGCATCACTGTCTAGAATACAGTTTAGAACGGATTATCAGGCTTCAAACCAGGCAGCTACCAGTTGAGACTACTTACCGACTTGTTTCGTGTCCGATTGCCGTGAGGGGAGGACGGGGGGCTGGCCTGTCAAGCGAGTGAGGAAAGGTGGGATAACAGCGTGAGATTCCGTACTTGGAGCAAGAATAAGGAGCCGGCGAGGGTTCAGAATGTGCTTGGCCTTGCTCCTTGCCTCCTCTTGCCGTTCCAGGGTTAAAGGCATGATGGATTGCGTCAGTGTCTTATATCTGACCGGAGTTGTTGATTTTTGTGATTGAGAAAAGCATATATATGGATATATTCAAAATCACACGACTTGATATGATGAAACAGGCCAGTTTAAGATGCTTAAAAACAGCCGCATAATAGACTTTTGTAATGATATTGATGCTAGGCTATAAGATGAATATATACTGGCTATTCTGAGCTTCTTGACTAAAACCTCTATTTATTTTCTTGACGTGGCTGGAAATGGCCCAGCCTGTCAGACCTACATGACTAGATAATAGTAAAAAAGCCGTTACATCAAGTATATTTCGTTCAGCAATAGTGTTCGCAAACAAGCAGGAAAGAGAATGATCGAATGTAATAAAACGCCAGCCCAGGAACTTCATTTATATCGTCGGATCCTTAACCTCTTCGCTGTCCTCTTGCTCTGTTGACAGTTGCCCTGCCTCTAGCCAAACCAACACCTCGTCCTCGCTGGCCTCTGGATCGGAACATTGGAGCATTTCTGTGGAGGGGCAAAGATAGGTTAGTTATAAGAGTAAAGAAGACTCGCCTGGAGTACTCAGTAACGCGCATACCTTAACATATCGGGAACAATAAAGAATTTGACATGACTTCCGCGGATATACACCTGGTCTAGATGCGATACACGACCATCTCGCGCTGTAACGGTGATATCCTTGAGTTGTACGTTCATGTTGTCCTCGGCTATAGCAAGATTGTCAGAGAAGAATTCGAGAAATATTGAGTGAATATCTATGATATAAGGAGGATATAGGTCGAGTCGCGTTAAAGAAAAGTCTGCGCGCACCTTCAAGAAGTTTCCCTCTGTAGACATGACCGGATGTGATCTCGAGGGTGACGACGTGACCCTGCAATTAGACGATTGTTAGCCATTTGATCCCCACTGGCAAAGAAGCGCAGATATAAAAGATAAGGGTGGACACAAAGCCCTTATTGCGCCAACTTGGAGGGAAAACGAACCTGTGCTTCATTAAGAAGTTTGATAGGAATGCCGATGGTACTGGTCAATTTACCCATGGTGGTTGATGTTACGGAGGCTTGAGTAAAAAAGAAAGAGAAATAAAACCCGCAGAATATAGAGTCCAATCGAGCAATGGCGACAACGTCAAGCGGAGTCGTATATCCGGGCCAAAGAGCGCGCGTCAAAGGTGGTTTGTTCGTCGGTCACTCGTCTTTTTGGTGATTTTGATATCGAAAGGAAAAAAGAGAAAGTTTGTCTGGTTTGAGCTCCACGCACGGACCACCATGGGAAGTTATGACTTCACAGCTCTTCCTAAGGGAGAAAGCAGCCATAACAACACCACCAGCTGGACGGCGACAAATACGGTAGCAGATCCAATACCCATTTGATACCATCTCTTTCAATTCACTTCGACAAGACATTACAAGAAACCAGATTGCGATTCACGCTCCAGCGGAAGCAACATCCCAGACAACCAACAATGCCACTGCTAAACACCAACTTCGCCGGCTTCAGTCTGACAGTATCAACGCTCATGCGCAATCCATCGCTTCTGATACCACATCTCACCATTCCGACCTTTTTGCAGCTCCCGGATGATCTGTCTTATCATTTAATTGACTCTGTTGCCCCAGAGGCAGCCGGGGCTCGACCACCGACCATTCGGGCCCTGGTGATTGACAAAGATAACACCTTAACACCACCTCATAAGACCACTTTTCCGACAGAATACTACGAGAAACTGGAAAAATTACGGACCAGCGAGTCTTCGCCTTTTAATATGAATACTAACCCGGACGGAATCCTGATCGTTTCTAACACCGCTGGCTCTGATCCTCGGAGTAAGCGGTACGAGGAGGACGCCCGGAAGTTAGAAGAGTATTTGAGAAAGTTGAATATCAAAGTGTTTAGGTCTCCTGCTGGGGCGTCGGCGGTGAAGAAGCCGTTATCATATGCGGCGGTTTTGGAGTACCTGAAGCGGAATGGAGTGGTGGATAGGGCGGATGAGGTTGCTGTGGTCGGTGACCGGGTAGGAACTGATGTCCTTATGGCCTCCTTGATGGGGTCATGGAGCATTTGGACGCGAGATGGGGTGACGCAAAATATGAACGGGAAAGGGGGGAAGAACTACCGTGGCACCCTGGCGGGCGTGGAGAGGTATCTGGTGAGGAAGCTGCGGCGAAGTGGAGTCGTAGCTACTCTGCCGAAGTCATGGCAACATCTTTAGGGGTGTGTGGTTATTTTGCTCCTGAATAATTGCATAGAAAAGGTGGTCGGGCCTAGACGGTCTGGGACATGGCGTTTTACGGGGGTTTCTGTCTTGTGGGGATTTGGAACATTAAGAGTGGTGGTAATAATGGTATGGATAATGTAACGATAAAAGCTATAATATCACATTGAAAATACTTCTGAGAGAATCCGAGAAATACAAGGGAAAGCGGTGTGAGTGTACCTAGCTAAGTATATCATGGCATCTCCAAAACACGCATAGATACAAAGCAAGGGTGAGGTAAGTCGGGATCGGTCATGAGACGGGTACGTAAGAAGCTCCAAAGATGGTAACGATAGGCACGGGGGGGAGTAAACGGGATAGCTTTTTTCTTTGTTTTTGTTCATTCTGTCTTCCTCCCAGTACCAATTGGCAAACGGTTCCTTGCCCGTGCTCATGGTAATTAGAAAGCAAAAGTTAAGAAGGTAAGGGTAGTTGGGTGATATAAATAAGGGGTAACGTCGATTGGGCATCATTAATTCCCATTGAAAGAGAAATGCAAAGAAGAGAAAAGGAAAGCAGGGGAGGAGGGAAATGGGTAAGATAAAAAAATGGAAGCGGAGAATGTTGCCATGGAAGGGGGGTTGTATATAACGGGTTGTTGGTAGAAAGGCGCAGGGGGGCTCATAAAAGTCAATAAAGAGTAAAACAAACAAGAAAGGAAGTAGAAAAGAAAAATGAAGGAAAAAGAAGTAAAAAGGGGTTTAAGAAGGGAAGTCGAAAAAAAAAAAAAAAAGATTGCACTGCAAATAGGTGACTGCACCGCAACGTAAGGAATAAATAAGCTGAGATGAAACAGGGTCATCTACAGGCCCGGCCGTAGTCTCAAGAAGTGAATATAAGTCGAGGGGGAAAAAATATGGCAAAAAATGCCAAATATAGAACAAGTAAATGGCTGAAGTGAGTTGGATAGAATGATAATAACGAAGAAAACCAACTCAACCAAGATGCAGATAAATGAATACCCAAAAAGGGTGGGGGTATCAAGACTGCTTGGAGAGGAGAGACCGGTTTAAACGAAACGGTTTTACCCGTTGCATAAAAACCTATGCGTACATCCTGCACTGGGCCTGTACGCCGAGTAGAACGTCCTTGGCTTCTCTCAAGATTCAGCAGCAAGGGTACTTGGGTCGACCGTGCCGCTGTCAAATCCCATACCCATCATACCGTGACCATGACCTCTCATACCCTGGAAAGTCATTGCAAATGACTCATCCATTTCCATGCCTGGGGAGGCGATGGAGCTGCTACATCCAAGATTCTGCTTAGCATATAGATCGCTGAGGATGATTCCATCATCGACACCTGTGGTTGTAACGGTTGAGGCGAACATGTTGGTCGGAGAGGAACGTTGGGTTGCTGTTAAGGGAGGTGAGTGGCCGTTAGAAGAAGCTGCTTGGGCCTGATGCTGGTGGGACATGTTGTGGGGGTCAGAGTCGATGTCGATGTCCACTGCTGGTGAAGGGGAGAGGAAAGGTAAGCTGAACGGTGTTCCCAGGGATTGAGTCTGATCTGGTGCGCTGCTAAAGAGCGGGGTTGATACAAAGTCCGTTGCAGGAGTGGACGTGGCAGCCGCGGTGGTTGCAGAGGCAGGATACATGCTGAATGATGGCGGTGGCTGGGTTGCAGATGTATCTATGTGGAGATCAGGTTCGCTCATGTTCAGGGGGAGTTGGAATTGTGAGTGTGCAAGGGGAACAGGAGCGAAGATGTCCGGCTGCTGATGCTCCTGGTGCTGCGGAGTGCTTGGCTGGAAGGGATTGGCGGACTGGAAGTGGAAGGCCGGCATGGCGTGTAGGGCAGCGAAGTCGACAGGGCCAGGAACGGATCTGCTGCGCTGGCGTTTGTGACCTCTGTTGGGGTGTAGGCCTACAGACAAATGATTGTCCACAGAGAGCCGGTTCTGGGCTCGCGAGAGGTGGTTTGGCTGTGAGGCAGGGCGATGGAGATGCACAAACTGTGGAGAGCCATCAATAAAGGGGGTGTTTGGCGTGAAGGGGTACGCTGGAACATGGCGGTTCTGGAACGTTTCGAGTGAGACAAGCTTGGCTAGCTGGACACTCAAGACCTTTGGGTGGCCTCCAAGATGATGAATCAGCGACTTGGTGGCCTGCTGTTCCTCCGTGAAATCGCCGCACTGGTAGAATCCGCCCGAGTTGGAAGAGTCCATATAGAAATTTGGCGGGCGGTTTAGTTCGATGACTAATCCACCTGATCGGGGAATGGCGCCGTCCATTGGCGGAACAGGGTCGCCGGGCTCGAGGATGATATTCTTAATGCTTGAAAAGGGGTACTCGATCTTGTAACCAGCGGAGTCGTTGTTTATGTAGTAAGTCATGCATGCCTGGTCCGGGGAGTAGAAGATGACCAGGTCCATGGTGTTTTGGCCGACACGCCGCCAGGTGCCAATGCGAAGAGAGCGGCAAGCAAAATGCTGGATCACTGCAATTTGTTAGTCGAAAAGTGAGAGATATAAAGTGACCCCCGAAAGGGGAAAAAAAAGGGTAAAATGTACATACCAACTTTGGACGAGGTGGCGGATTGCATCATGGGCTCGTTCGAAGGATAGCCCCCCGCACGGCCTAGCATGTTTCGCGCATTCGAACCGGCAGGATCCAGTTGGAGTGCAAGGTATCTTCGCATCGACTCCGGGACGGCATCACAGTCTTCTCCGGTTTCGATACCCCGTTTAGCAATCATTTTGATCTTTGCGCGCCTGTAGACAAACAATGATAAAAAAAAATATATTATTAGTATTCTGGCACCTGAGGACGCTGAGCCAATAGAATAGATATTAAGTTTAGCGTACCTGTTCTGGAACCAGATCTGCACCGAACGCTCGGTCATGTTGATATCCTCTGCGATCTGCTCTCTGACAGCAGCGGTGGGAGTGGGATTCTTCTTGAATTCCATCTCGAGGGTGACGAGTTGGTCCTGGGTGGCGCGCTGGCGCTTGTGGTTCTTTTGCTGCTGCGTCAAGGTGCTCTTGCGCGGAGGACGGCGGGAAGCGGGGCGAGCAGCAGGACTATCACTTGCAGTGGCGTTCGCACTGGCCATAGAGGCTGAAGTAGCGGCCGTGCTTGTAGATGTGGCGGCTGTAGCGGAAGATGTGGTGGTGGTTGTGGAAGACGACGCCTGGGAGGCGGCTGTCGGAGGAGGCGTGGCTAACGACATGGTATCTGTGGGAGTAGAGATGCCAGCAGGCGTAGCAACGGGAGCATCAGACATGATTGATATGCTATTGGAAGTAGTAGCAGTAGCAGTGACAGTGGAAGATGTTTCCATGCCGTCAATTCATGCGTCACTCAGCGGATAGAGGAGATGAGAGAAAAAAAAAAAAAAAAGGCCAAGAATCGGAGTCAGATAAAAAAAGGCCGGGTATGAGAAGCACGGAGTAGCAAGGACGTCTTTCGTCTCTTATGCGAAGGATCGTCGCGAGCCAGTCGACAAGCAGTTGGTGATGGGTCGAAGCGATGATCGTGAAAGTCGTAGAAAAGCCCG
The DNA here is from genome assembly GCA_018357685.1 of Trichophyton schoenleinii. Classification (NCBI taxonomy): domain Eukaryota; kingdom Fungi; phylum Ascomycota; class Eurotiomycetes; order Onygenales; family Arthrodermataceae; genus Trichophyton; species Trichophyton schoenleinii. Next base: position 5,323,512 of record WOFF01000002.1, read on the forward strand.
AAACGTCAAGTTCGAGGTAAATAAATAAAAGGGAAAAAAAAAAAATGAGCGAAAAGCAGCACCAAGAGTACCGGCTGGCGCGCGCAGTAGAGTGTAGACCTCTTCTCTAGGTGAAGTATCCAGACATCGACGAGAGGTGTAAGGAGCGTGGTGTATGTAAAAAGGAGCGGGTGCTTATTTTGTGCTTGTCTGTAGTGGTGGTGGTTGTGGTGGTTGTGGTGGTGGTTTCTGGCTGGAGGAAGATGGACTTTTTTGTTGTCTCAGACGGGTCGAGTCGAGACGACGAGGGCGAACACAACGACGGCGGAAAAGGGAAAAGCAGTGAAAATGAATGTAGCTCAAGCTGGTTGATCTGGTCGAAGAAAGAGTCAAGAAGGAGAGAAAGAAGCGAAAGAGTGCAAAAGTGCTGGACCAAGGCAGCAGCAGGCTGAAGGAGCGGTGGTTTGTGCCGTCGAGTCTCTGGGGACCGGACGGGGCAGGTCAGGCAGAAGAAGAAAACGAAAGACAAGCCGTGTAAAGGAGCGGACGGCGTGAGGAAAGCAAAGAAGAAGAAGAATAAGAAGAATAAGAATAAGAAGAAGAAGAACAGCAACAACAACAACAACAACAAGAAGAAGAAGAAGAGGACGACGAGGAGGTTGAAGTCGAAGGAGTTGGTCGAGCGTCGCGGAAAAAGGCAGCAGAAGCGAAGGAAAAAGGTTGGAGCGTTTCAGCCGGCGCGACAAAAAGATACCTCGGCTCGCATAGCAGTTTGTAGGGCGGGCGAGGTAGCGCTAAGTAGACATCACGTGAGATAATGAGTAAGCAGATGGGAGGAAGGAAGAAAGGAAGAAGGAGAAACGACGACGACGACGGACGACGGACGACAACAGGGCAGCAGCAGAGAACAACAGAGACCAAGACAGACGGACGGGGATGGTGGTCGAGAGGGCCGCTGCAGGACTCGGCTCGAGGATGGGGTGGCTGTCCCTGAGGCACCTTGGAACCCCCCCCGCCCCCCCTTAGAGAGCAGAGAGCAGAGCGCAGAGTGCAGACAGAGAGCAGACCCGGTCACCCCGTCAGGCCAGCAGAGGACGGGCACCAGGACACCAAACAGACGAGAAACAAGAGGGCCAGCGGCAAGAGGGCTGGCCCTGGGAACAAGAGACAGGCGAGTGACTCGACCAGAGATGGCCTGCTCGGGAAATGCCAGGCATGGGGAGGGGTCTGTTTCAGACTCTGCTCCTGACCCGTCGCCCTTGTCCTCTTCCTCCCAGCGGCGCCAGGATGTCCCCAGTGACACTGCATAAAGGCGTATCCCAGGCACCATCGCCAGAGTGTGTCTCCAGCCAGTCATCGTTGACCAGGCACCAGGCACCAGGCACCAGGCACCGGGTTTCCCTCCTCCTCCTCCTCCTCCCCCCCGCCATGCTAGAGCCAGCAAACACTCAAAGGACAAGAGCAGCCGCAGCCCCGTCACTGTGTGTTGCGTCGAGTTCAGGTCGGGGACGTTTGACCTGCTGGCTTAGACGCTTGGTACGGGGGCGCCCTCGTCTACGGAACCACACCACCAGTGCTTGGTTGGTACCTGATACCTGATACCGGATAGCTACTTGATACCACCGAAGGGGTTTTAACCTACTCCTTCCCTCCACAGCTACTATACTTTTAGGGCACAAAGGGAAAAAAAAAAAAAAAAAAAAAAAACAAACCAGCGGGTGGAAAGCTTCGAAAGTCAAGCTGTAGGCGAGGTCATCGTGATCTCATCCCGATCTCATCTCGTCTCCAGCTCGACTCCCTAAGTTACCCCGATCAGCCAGCTAGCCAAAGTCACGTACCTGGGCTAGTGCAAGGGGAAGAAGCAGCCTTCTGGTGCTAGTGCCAGAGATCCGCCGCTGCTTAACCGGACGTACATAGTACTTAAGACATCTAATTTAATTATAGCCTTGAGCTCGCTCTTATGGAGGTCATCCGGAGGCAGGTTCTGGATTTCCGGCCCTGCAGCGCGGGTGTCGGCTTGTTTCTGCACGAACGCACCTGATCAGTCAGTCCATCGACATCCCTGTACAGGGCGAGTTCGCCTCAACTCGCCTGCCTGCACAGAGTACGGGAGTACTTAATAGTAAAGTACCTACGGAGTACTTACGTGGCAGAGGCCACTGGCATGGATGCAGTAAGGAACATCTATCCTGAAGGAACATGCAGGCTATCATGAAAGGTGGCAGGCTCATGCTAGTGTCTATACTCAAGTCTATGTAAGTAGGTGCTGAAAGCAGGGCATTATTATACACCAAATACTGCTCCCTATGGAGCCATCAAAAAGAGTATCGCACACATCGAAAAAGGACAACAGAAACACAGACAAGTAGAAGGAGAACGGCGGCGGGAAAAAAAAAATACAAAAAAATACAAGGACAGACGAACGGAAGCACAGCTGAAGGGTCATGGATGGATACTATCCAGCCCCTGCTATATCTAACCAGGTATCAACCAAGGTAGCACTGACAAACCTTAAATGCAGCGCCCAACGCCGAAACATTCCCTAAAAGACGCCGCCCCCCCAGTACCCTACCCAAGAAACAAGATTGACACTGTAAACATCGCGTGTCGAATTGTTTTGAATGAAAGGGAAACAACCCAAAGAAAAGAAAAGAAGAGGAAAAATTCTGCGTGATCACTTGATGTCCTGCCCGGACGCGGCATATTCGAGCCAAAAAGCCCGTTTTGAGAAGAGCTCCTGCGTGTTCAAAAAGATAGTCAAGCCTTGGCCATGACATCTTCTCTGTTCCCTCATAGCGAATGATGCTGCTATGGCTGTTGATGTTCCTCCTTGGTTCTCCGCTCAATTAGATCCTGGAGCTGTAGCTCATGCTCGTGGTTGTCCTCTTCGCTGGCACCGTCGTCATCGTTGCCCCCATAAGTATACTTCCCGGGCCTTTCCCATCCCTGCGCCAGCTCCGAAGCAGCGGCCTCTTCGAAACGCCTCTTAACATCTCGATCTTTCTCATACCCCTGGAACAGATCCACGTCCGTAGGCCACAGCGTCTTGCGCACTGTGACCATGGTAATCTCGAACAAGATTACGATGGCCACAATCACAATCAACGTTGTCCACCAGAGTGCATTTTTCCCCGTGAAGTGGATAAGGTTATCCCGCACGTTATAGATGGCATGGTACTTGTACTGTTTCGACAAGATGATGTTCCAGAGCCACCAGATGCCTATCGATCCCACCAGTGGGATCAACGTTAGCACTGTGTGATTGTGGATTTCAAGAAATTGCAGCTTGACATTGATGATGATCACACAAGCCGAATAAGTAAGCAGGCCCATGGCGTAGATGCCGTTGTCTACCGTGAAGATGGCATCGCCAAATAGTCGAATCATCACAAAGTACACCATCATTGACTCGCATGCCGCCACCGTAGCCCAGCCGAGATAGACAGGGATGTTGAAGCCTTCGTTGCGCTGGCCCTTGGTGTACAACTCCGGCACTGCTAAGAGTGTGCTCGCGGCAAGATCCTTTTCAAACACGCCCAGGAAAATCACTGCCAATGAAGTAAACAGCGTATTGAACATGCTCAGACTCCAGGGTTCATACAAACTGGTACCAGTGAACCCATTAGAGCGCTGGAACATCGTCTGGGTTAGGTAGAACAGCGTCTCCTTCCAGAAGGTGCCCAGCGTATACTTGCACACCCGCACGTAGTTCCATCGTCCATGGACGAGCAGCAGCTTCAGCAGGAACCGGAACTGCGCAATCGAGTAATCAGACATCCTGGCTGCCTGCAGTCCCTCTTTTCCTGTTATCCCGATTCCAACATGTGCTTCCTGGATCATTGCAATGTCGTTCGCTCCATCACCGATCGCAAGGGTGATAGCACCGTTGACCCGTTTGCGAATCGACCGGACAAGGAATGCTTTTTGCTTGGGACTCGCCCGGCAGCATATCACTGAGTCCGCACGGATCGCCAGATCGAAGAAGAGTTCCCGGAGCACATCATCCCCTTCAATCACCGATAGCGTTTGGCCATCTACCACGATGACAGAATGCACCACCCCGCCAGCGCGGAGACTTGAGATTGTAGATTCTATCGTCTGCTTCACAGTCCCTGTCTCATAGTCCAGGATGAAGACTGCCGAGTAATCCTTGACCAGTCGGCACGAGTGACCGATATTAATTGCCGTTTCGCGCTTATCTCCCGTCAGCATCCAAAGTTTGATATTTGCCCGTCGCAATTTATCAATTGCCTCCGGAACGCCCTTTTGAAGCTTGTCTTCGATGGCTGTGGCGCCAATTAACTCTAGCTGTGTCTCAAGCTGCGCACCCGCCTCGTCTATTTTCTCTTGTCGATTAACAAGGCTGACCGTTGCTTCCTTGTACACCTGTTTCCATTCCTTATACTCCGAATCCCCAATAAATCGGTAGGCATACAGCAGGGTACGCAACCCTTCCGTCGCGAAATCGCTTATATGCTGGAAACAGCGTTCAAATACTAGTGATTCATTAGTCACCAGAGACTCATCGACCAGGTCTTCCTCCACCATTCCATCATCGGTTTGGAACGAAACACGGGGACTTCCTCCACTGCCAAGCTGGACAGACGGCCGCGGGTTGTAGTTTTGCATCTCATGCTCATCGTCCTTGATATCCAAGCCACCATCTGTCTCGCGGTCACGTAGCCATACATCAATACTCTGGCGGATAGACGGGCCCGGTTTGCCAGAAACGCTTGATCGCCGGCCTACAAAGCTAGGTCGACGGATGCTAAGACTCTTTTTGCCGCCACGAGACATATGCTCACTGTTCCGGCGGATAATTTCCATGCTTTCCATTGCTTTGCGTTCATTGGAACGACGCTCGATTTGACGTATCTTTTCAATGGCCAGGGAAGATTGCTTCAGGAGCTTGGTAATAGTCGAATCTGCACCCTTAGTAAAGACACAAATCCTGCCGTCTGGTAGGCGCACAACAACTGACATGCGCTTCCGTACGCTAGTGAATTCGATGATATCCAGTACTTCGTATGTCTCTTCGATGGCGTCATTACTCTTGTTATTGACTTCTGACCGCCGAATTGTGATGCTGTTTGGTTGCCTGTCACAGACTAGATATCCCAATTCTTTTGCAGCAGTAACAAGGGCAACCTCATCCGGCGATGCAGCCTGGAATGTATACTCGCCATCTTGTCCACACTCCGGTAGACAAGTGTGGCACAGGGCCATGGCAATGATGAAAAACCTCACTCTCACTGCAAATAGCGTGTGAGGCTTTTGCCTGATGTATTGCAGCATCTCTGTAGTCTTGCCACCACTGTAAAAGCGGGACTTGTTGCTGGATTTCCATGTCCCAGATTCACGGGCAGCCGCTTGAGATACTCCAGACCGTCTAGATACCGCTGATGGTCGACCTTGGCTTGAATCACCAAATGACTTGGTACGAGTAGGTTTCTTGCCCTTGCTTTGCCTGCGGAGGAGTATTTTCTTTGTAGTCTCGTTAGCAGCTTCTTGAACTAGATCGGGGTCATGAAGCCAGGCAGTTCCAGCAACGCTCATGCTACGGAATCGCATGGAATTGTCGGTCAGGGTGCCGGTTTTGTCCGAAAACACATAACTAGGCCAGTTAGCACGTCCATATTACAAGTAGTGAAGTACAATAAGAAAGGGAAGGTATACCTGATCTGTCCAAGTTCCTCGTTGATAGCCGAAGTCCTGGCCTCCATTGGCGTGTTTGATGCCTTGTCATACATGTCGACGTCATTTAGGAGGAACATCTGGGCGACTTTGACAATTTCCAAAGTCACATACAGCGAGATTGGAATCATTGTGTTCAGCATGATCAAAAAGGAGGAAAATATCGGGCCGAAAGAAACATTTGCTTGCTCAAGATACCAAGACATGCGCTCCGTGCTGCGTGACCAGTATTTATATGCAATTGTGCATGCACCAGCAAGAGAAAGAACCAGAATGACAATGAGTACCACGACTCGGTTGACAACGCCCTGAATTGCTGGGGCCTTGATGCGAGGGTTCTTGGTAGCATTCATACGAATCTTGCACTCTTCTCCAGTATATATTACCATTCCGATCGCTTCATGGGTATTTCGGAGGATGCTGCCGCGGTAAACTACCTCGTTGTTCGTCAAGGGCGCAGTCTCGTCTCCGACGGTGACGTTACCTTCAAACTTGTAGAGGTCCATGTTTGGATCCTCCAGAACAAAGTGTGTTGATCTATCATTGATGATATCATCCGTTGAGTTGAACGTTTTGGCAACGAGAGGACATGGTTTTTTGCTTTTGAGATTTGTCTCGCCATCCAATGCCATGGTTTCAATATATGCTATTCCGTTGGGATCATCGGCGTGTAGTAGGACGATATCCGCCGGCACGGCCTGGTCGCGTTCAAGTTTTATGATGTCACCAACTTTTATGTCGACCCATTTGACATTCGTCCACGGTTGCGTGTGATCTGTGGCCTTTGAGCTCATATCGCCAGCCGTCATTGGTAGTGATTCATAGGATCCGTCTTGCGCCTCCTGAGACGGACGCAGTACAGGTGTAATTCGATTATTCTCTTCCTTATCAAGCCTGTATCGGCGGATGTCATCGTATCCTTCTTTGCTAATGGAGATCCCCACAAAGATAAGTAACGGCGCTAAAGTGGTGAAAGTACCAGTGGTACTCAACCCGGGTATCATTTGCAGAATGGAAACACATAGAAAGTAAAAGTTTGCGAGTTTTGAGAATTGCGCGATTAACTGACGAGGGAGGAAACTCCACAGGCTATATCTGCTCGAGCGAATTGTATTTGATACATAATGTTTGCCGGTTCGCTCATCGGTCCGGGGTTTAGTGTTGTAGGCATCAAGGTCAACATGTCGCCCGTCAGCACTTGGAGGGATATCCTTGATGCGCAGGACGTGTGTTTTGAATATGGATAGTAGAAGTGCGAGCCAGCTGTTTATCGTATGGGTAATGGAAAACGTCTGTCGCGGCTTTGTTGTCAGGAAGGAGGTGGTAGATTTCAGAAAGTCCGAATGTTGTGGTAGAACAGAATATTCTTCCTTTTCCGTAGCGAGCTTCTGAGATGTAACACTGTCAATGGTCTTCTTGTCACTCTGTCCACTTGTCGAAGCTTCGTTTCGTTCTAGATCTGGCTCTTCCGGCTGTGGTTGCGTTACGAGGTTCCGGTTGAAGAGGACTCGACGGAGGGAGTACCCTCGGTTGCGCCCAGCAGGAGGCACTCCTAGGGAAGCCGAAACGGGCGCCGTTGTTGGAGAGGTCTCATCGGAGTCTGACTCGGCAGCTCTCGAAATCGATACCGTTTGTTCGGCGGCGCGGTCAACATCGGATGAAAACCGTACTCGATTGAGAGAGTGCCTTCGCTGGTCAACATCATGCATATTTTGAGAATTCTCCTGTCCCTGCTGCTGCTGTCCACTGGTAGGCTGCAGAGCTATACTTTCATATTCCACTGTATTCTGATTTCCCCGCCCGCTTGACTCTGGCCCTCCGCCCATATTCGACTATCGTAGCGGAGACCGGCTTGTATGACGTATAAAAGGACGTGGAAGTTGTTCTCGACCGAGGGCTGCTGCTCCACCTCTATCCCCAGAATTATGTATGTATATACGGGCGCTCCGTCTTCAGCAAGACCTGTATGAGTTCAGAGGACGAACGGCCACGCCTTTCGTTGCGTAGTCTTATAAAAAAAAAAAAAAAAAAAAAGAAAACGGGCAGGTTTCACGGAACCTGACGCCCTATTCCTATATCGACAACTTGCTATCCGGGAAAACGATCGAAGAGGTCCAGAAGTAGAAAGCGAGCCAGCGCTTCCCAGACAGGTCAGACAGGTCAAGAAGAGAGGAAAGAAAAGACAGATATTGTCACCCCGACGAGGAGTGTCAAGGGCGTGAGTGATGATAAAAGATAAGAAAAAAAAACAAAGAAGAAGAAGAAGAACTCAGGGCTGTCGAATCACTTGGTAAAACGCTATGTGGTGGGCTCGTCCTATGATGTGGTAGGACGCCCCTCCATCTGACGGGGAGGCGTTTTCTATTTCTACCGCAAGCGGTCACAAATCGAGAGTCGGCGCAGCGGAGGGCTGCCACAGCTGTCTGCATCCCTCGCGCTGCTGCAACGGCTTGGGCCTCCTGTCGCCGATCGCAGCTGGTGCTCCCTCGTTGTCGTCAGCGTCGCCGTCGCTCCTCGTCTTGCGCTCTGCGTCGAGTGAAACAAGACACGACGGAAGGACGAGAGGAAAAAAAAGCGAGCGACTGACGTAACTGGCAGGATGCGCCGCCCGCGGCCTCGGCTTGGGCGTTGGGAAGAGGCTTGCGGCACATGACAGGCACGTGACTGCGGGCCCCCCGGGGGGGTGAAAGCGGGACATGTCGCTAGCACAGCCAATGGTGGGACAGGAGCTGGTCTCGGCGCATGAGTAGCGCGGTGAAGCGCGGAGTTTAGCGCCAGGTGGGTGAATGCGGGCGTGGAAGTCAGCTGCGCTGGGGCCGGCCATGCATACAAAGACTAGGTAGTCTTTGTTCGACTTCTACGTACGGAGTGCGTCAAGGGATAAAAAGAGCATCATTCTGTTTTGCATTTCTGGTCTTCTAGTATCAGACTTCCCTTTTTCCCGCCCTTGGCGCGCAGACCGAACGATTTCTTTCTGCGCTCGTGAAAGTAGATAAAGAAAAATGGTCCTAGGTGCAAAGTACATGAAAAGGGGCCACAGGCCGTATTAAGAAATACAATAGGCGACTAAAAAGACCTTCATCATCTGAAGAGAAGCTAACACACGGTCTGGGTTCGTTTTCTAGTAACGGCCACCGGGTGGAGGTGCGCCGTATCCGCCCTGTGGGGGATAGCCCGGCCCGCCCTGGGGAGGGCCAGGCGGAGGACGACCGTAGCCACCTTGCTGTGGTGGTTGTCCATAACCGCCCGGTGGTGGTGGCTGGTTGTAGCCGCCGCCGGGATATCCACCCTGTGGAGGAGGCTGCTGGCCGTACCCGCCGTACTGTCCTTGAGGTGGTGCGTTGTACTGGCCCGGTGGTGGTGCTCCTCCAGGGGCCCGCTGGGTCTTCTCATCCTTGGTGTCGTAAGACGAGTCGATGGCACCAAGCATCATCTTCGCGAGCTACATAGTTAAGGATCAAAGTTAGCAATTTGAAAGCACATCGTATGACGCAGACGGGTCGGGTATATAACCTACCCAGAGCTCGGGGGTCAAGTCAACTGGCGGGTTGGCGCGAGACATCTCGTCCTGTTCAACCTCAAAGTCTTAAGAAATTATTAGTACAGGCCTTCGAAAAGAGAGAATTTTACCGGCAAGGAACCAAGGACATACTAGAGGTACAGTCGACAAGTTCACCAATACCAGGCTCTTCGTCGAGCTTAGACAGGAATTCTCTGGCTTTCAAGTCATTGCCGACTTGGGCAAACTGGAAGGAGACAGCTCCACGGCCGTATCTTGGGTTAGACTGGAGCTCTTGGGTTGCACTGCGGATGGCATCGAACACAGCTCCCTGGGCTTCACCAGCAGGCTGGCCGTCTGTGATGGTGATGACCAAGACTGGCTTTTTGAGCTGACCAGCTCTGGCAGGAGTCAGGACGAGGGGCTCCAGAACCTTGTTCTTCAAGCTGGTTCCCATGGGGGTAAGGCCCTTGAACTGCATGCGCTGCATAAGGGCCTCGACTTGTCCTTCGTTATGGATGTTGTTACCCTGTTCATTGGAGTTCATGAAGCGAACCTGGATACCATCGTCATCAAACAAAGAGGTGGCGTATGTGACGCGAGAAAGAATAAGCTTGAGGTCCTTGATACGTTCGCCGTTCTCCTCAAACTGCATGGAGCCACTGTCGTCGATGTAGAGGATAACGTCGAAGAGCGCAAGCTTGACGATATCTTGGCCAACTTCGCGGGGAACTCGCCAGGTGGCACAGAGCTGGTCCACCTGGCCGCTGATCTTGCTCACTATCTGGTCGAGAACAGGCGAGTTTGGCGGGTACATTCCTTGGAGGTTCTTCTCGTTGATACAGCTTAGGAGAACCTGCTTGTAGGCTGCTTGTTGCTGTGGATTTGGGGGAGCATTGAACTGCTGGCCTCCTTGTGGTCCTGGAGGATAGCCAGGAGCACCGCCTTGGGGAGGATAGCCGGGGCCTCCCTGGGGAGGGTACCCGGGCTGACCTGGGCGGAATTGACCGGGTGGTCCTTGTCCCTACAAAAAAGAAGAGCAATGGTTAAGGTAATGAACACATTGAAATAAACCAGAAGATAAGGAAAAGCGCAAGAGAAGCGAGGACTCTAGAAAACAAAACTGAACAAAGGAAAAACACTCTAGAAGAGAAAAGAAACGAACGTATTGAGCCTGGCTGGGAGGGTATTGCTGCCCGTAGGCCGGTTGCTGCGGTGGTGCTCCATAGGGTTGGTGTTGTTGTTGTTGTTGTTGATGCTGTCCATAGGGCTGCTGCTGTTGTCCATATGGTGGCTGCTGCTGTCCATATCCGGGCTGCTGGCCATAAGGCTGCGGCTGACCATAGACAGGCTGCTGGCCATAGGCATTATGTTGTTGATGGGGCTGGGGAGACTGCTGCTGGTTCCTATAGTAAGGATTTGGAGTTCCGCTCTGCGGCGGAGGCGAGGCGCTCCAAGGAGGAGCTTGAGGCTGAGGACTGGCCTGAGAGCATCTTCGCGTTAGGCACGGTTATGGGAGTTCGGATTGATAGCTATGGTCATGAGCCAGGCCAGCAAAGGCCTTTTCTTTTGCAGTTGGCTCGCGATCAAAAGCATAGTTATAGAGATTTGTTACTTGGTCCGAGAAACAGGCCATAGTTATGACGTCACAAGCAAAACACAGCGGAACAGGAACAAAAAAAGAAGCAAAAAAAAGCGACAATAAACACGACTCGAAGGCACAGCGGGGGACAGGTGCAGAGAGAGCGGCTGAAATAACGGCGAACAGAGGATGCTCTATGCAATGTTGCCTGAAGAAAGCAGCAGGAGGAGCTGTGTGCCAAACAGGGGGTCGCTTACTTGGGGTGGCGGAGGGCCGCCGGGGCCAGGGTATGCCTGGTACTGTTGCTGTCCGGGCTAGTAAACAGAAGAGCAGAAGTCAGCCAGCGATTCTCTCGTTATTAAGCGCCGAGGAGAGAAAAAGAGGCCCAGAATTCGCTTCTGTATTCTCATCTTTGCTCCCTCCCAAGGATAGCCAAAGTAGATGGTGTATGGACGTACGTATGCTGGGCCGCCGCCGCCGCCTGGAGGAGGGGGGCCGCCGGGATAGGAGGAGGGCGCGCCCTGGTTGGCAGCAGCCATTTTCGAGGCGAGCTACAAGACAGGAGAAGCCAGCAGGCCGTTGAGTCAGTAAAGAATCGCAAGATACCGGGTTAATATTGGTTGGAACAACGGGCTTGTTGTGATTGCTGCTGTTGAACTCTGGAGCCTTGGAGGGGTCGCATAGTAATAATATATGGCGGGGCATTCAAGTGGCGCAAAACACACAGCTCTCGGGGGCTGGAAGGGGACTTACACCCATGACTGAGGCCGACGATAGAGAGAAAAGCGAACGAGCTGCGAGTGCCAAAGAAGACGAGATGGCCGGAGACTCTATGGGCGGGTTGTTGTTCTGGTGGTGGCAGTTGGTGATGGAGGAAGACGAGGCAGCGCAGGGGGAGAAGTTAAGCAGCAAGCCGGTCGGTCGAACTAATTAACTAATTGACTAACTAGTTAGCTAACGGGCGGAGCAAGGCGCAGGCAAAGGCAACTAACTCGTCACTAAATACAAATAATAATAATAATAATAAGCAGGTCGAGTCAGCTACGGGAACTGCAGGCCTCAGCCGCTCTGCTTCTCGGCTTTGTCCTTCTCTGCATGAGCTTGAGCTGCTGCTTCGTCTTCTGAACTACACGGCCAAGGCACTATAAGACGGAGGCTTTCGAAGTTGGCTGACATTTCTGTGGCTATCGTGGTGTTTGGAGTAGTGATAACTATATACAGGTACTAACAACATATAGACAAGAAGATATGACGGTGTGCGCTGGCTGGAGAACAGGTGTTTGTTGCTGGCTGTCGACAGACGGGCCGTAGTCTAGCTCACTCCTACAGCCAAGTCAGCTCGAGTTCCAGCTATTCGCATATCAAGAGACAGTCAACTCCCACCCCTTCCCCTGAAGGACTTACCTTGGAGAACTCGACGACGTTGGAGGAAAAGTCCCCGTTCATCCCGCCGGAGAGGTCGAGATGGTGCGAGACGACCTCTGACATGGGCTTGGTCCAGACGGCTTGCCAGAAGCCCTCGGCCTGGACCGAGTACTTGTGGCCGGAGGTGAGCTCCAGGTTGCTGAAGACGACGCTGGTCTCGGTTGACTGCTTGGGGCCCAGCTCGACAAGGTCACGCTCGCGAGCCGGCATCTGGCGACGGATCATCATGATGTTCTGTTCCACGTCCGCGCCGTCGGTGAGGTCGCGGAGCTTGAAGACGCCGAGCGAGGGAGCGAGAGTGTCAAAGACGGTGTTCCAGGTGAGGAGCGTCGCCTGGGAGTCGCCTGTGTTCGTGACGGTCACCTTGAGCTTGAGCTCCTCGTCCTTTGGCACGGTTTCACGGCCTGGACAGATGGAGATCTGGAGGAAGGAGAGTTGGTCGTCCATGGCGGGCGATGAGCAGTCAGAGCAGTTCTCGGTGAAGGGCGTCCACAGCGAGCTGGAGGTGAGATAGACGATCAGGGCAAAGGCAAAGATGCCAAATATACTTGCCCGGTGAACGAGGTTTCCGACGGTGGGCATGAAAAATCAAGGGCGTTTGTTCTTCTTCTTATTCTCTTCTTCCGGCTGTTGTTCTCGTTGAAGACGATCAAGTTACGAGGTTGAGCGAACTAGTTACTTGGAGGTTGTTGACGCTGACGTTGATGTTTAGACTCCACGATGATGTCAAGCCGCTTAATAACTACGAACTACAGGGGAAGACCGCAACGACGCTGTTATGACAACGACAAACAACAGACAGCCGAGAGAAGCCAGCCACACTAGTTAGCAGTCATCGAGGCAACAGACATCCCAGCACGACCGAAAACTCTCCCATGACATCCCGTCTCTGGAGCCGTGCAGCTCGAACGGAGGCCTGCAACAAGGGGACGGTTGATTCAACGACGGGTCTCGCTTGCTCAGGACTGCAATCCGGTCAAATGATAAGCCACATAACAGACCGCTTGGTGGTCCCAGTGGACCGCAAACCACTTCACCGGCTTGACCCTGCTCCGGGCTGTCTCCCTCTGATTCGAAGAAAGGGCAGAGAGAGCTCCAGGTCTGCGTGTGGGCCCGCGTATCAGAGGGTGAAACAAGTCGACCGCGCCTTGCTTTATACTCCAACCCCTGGGCAGGATTAATTTTATATCCGGATACTCCATCTCCCGCCCTTTTTTCGCTGCCCGCTCTGCTACTCTGGCCCCATTATTATTATTATTACTTCTGAACAGGTGAGTTGACGCGGATGGGAGGCGGTGCACAGCGGTGGCGGAGGGCCAGCCACGGTCATGACAGAGTCTGCGAGCAATAAACGAATACCCCATACAGTTCATTGGCGGCGTCTCCTCGGATGGCGCTATTTTGGCCCTCAGAAGCGCCTAAATACGGATACCACCATCCAAGATGGCCTTGGGATCGAGAGAAGCAAGTCGCCCCTCGGACAAAGCAGTACTCCTGTTCGGAGATTTCTCTTCTCCATGCATAAGGATAGTTATACATGTAAGGCATGGCAAGCGTGACATGGAGAAGGGCTAGTTAAGTACTTACGTCAACAAACCCTGCAGCAGAGGCAATTTCATTTTGTTTCACCGACCAGAGTGGGCTGATATACGTGTCATATCTTCAATTATTTTGCTTCTGCTCTTCAGGTAGTGAAGATCTCCCGCCCAAGAGATGTGCAGAGTGAAAATATGCTCAACATGATCTTCACTCAATTCACTCGGTTGATGCCGTTGATGGAACTCTCCATGACAGCTGCTGTAGAGTTGTTTGATCTACCCGCCTTGGTGAAGAGCTTAGCTACAAGAGCGCCTGCCATGGGTTCCTCGCAGCGCTCGGCTATGTTGGACTTCCCACGGCCACCACACGCACCTCCTCCGGAGCAAAATGCAAGTCTTGCGGAGGCTCAAAGAAGCGTCTGGCAATTCTCACTTAGTGGATCAATTGTACCTTGGGCAGTTGCTTGCCTGCGGAAATGAAATTCGGACCGGGCAACAACAGCTCACCCATTTTTGTGGGCGGCATAATATTGCGAAGCGTGCTAATAGTTACCCTTTTGGCAACATATAGAACCGCTAAGGCATAACTATTAGTCTACACTTAGTAGCACGGACGTTTGCTCTACATTGGATTTCCGCAAAGATGACATTTTGCACTACTACCGGAGTAGTTACCTAGTTAACTTGGATGCAGGCTGGGACAATTTGACGCCAGGGAAATAGAGCCGCACTAAAACAAAAAGTCAAAGTGAACTGTCATCATTACAATCCTCCTTTCACCCGACATTATGCCTCCTCCACCTCACCGCGCCGTCAGGAAACACGGCGACGAAGAGGAACGCTAGCGTCTCAAGCAACCGAATCCTGCGTGGTGGTCAAGAAGAGGCAAGCTTCCTCTCTCCATATTTAATTTTGGCCGCTTCCTCTTTGGCGCCTCATTAGTCAGTCATAGGACTGACCATTGGGGATTGGGTGTGAGCTCCGTTCGCATCAAAGAGATCATCAGTGCTTCATATTACACTCCCTGTTCCAGGGTTGGCCGGACAAACTGAAGGGGTACGCAAGAAAAATTTCTAGAGGGAAAACCACGAGCGTACGGAGTTTTCCGTATGGAGCAGTTACCCTTTCACGGCAAATGCAGAATGCTAGAGTGTGAAGTCAGGTTTATGCCTAAGGAGGGGGGATATGTTTGCCTGCGCGTGAGGTTTGATGCCTACACTACCAGGTACGCAAGTTGCCTCTTGAACCTTCGACAAGTGCCGCACTTTATGGCTCTGGATATGTCCTTCAACGGTCAGTCTCTAG
Organism: Trichophyton schoenleinii; assembly: GCA_018357685.1. Taxonomy (NCBI): domain Eukaryota; kingdom Fungi; phylum Ascomycota; class Eurotiomycetes; order Onygenales; family Arthrodermataceae; genus Trichophyton; species Trichophyton schoenleinii. The sequence goes on from WOFF01000002.1 coordinate 5,338,534, forward strand.
TATTGCGTTTGGCATCCGTGGAGATCAGTATCGAATCCACCTTGTGATGTACTTCCAATTGAGCTTTTCATTCGCTGCGGATATTTACATTGACATCTCCGACTGAGATCTCTCCCATCGGGCCCCGAGCAAGTACCGATTTGTTTCGATTTACTCAATACCCTGAAAATGAGACTTGGCGAGCTTATTTTGGATCTTTGCATTTGGTTCTAGGTGGATTTATCCGTCTAAGGCATGCCTTAATAATAGACACGCTGAAAGGCTTGTCTTCTTTGGCTTGCTTCCCGCATGTTATTATACGCTAAACCCTACTTAAAATAATATTGGCCAGGTAGAATTCTCCGTGGAGCTCAAGGGGTCTCTACGTACCCTTCAGACGGAGTGTGCTCCTATGATTTGATGGCTCCTGCTTAGGTTCCATGAACCCCCTTAACCCACTATATCCAGCCAAGCACAGGACTCAGGCCTTAAGATGCTCCTCGCGGCAGAGCTAGCGATTCTGGCTCCATAACCATTGCTCGCCCCAAAGGATGATGACTTTGATATTTGTTAATCTCCTAAGGAGGGACCGTTCGAGAGGCAATATATAAGACCATCATCGAACGAAGCTGGCGAACTCTTTTCTTCTCCAAGAGCAGGCTTTTTATTATTTCAAACCAACAGTCCAAACTCATAGTTCCTAGAGAACTATTACACTCCTTTGTCCTTCTTTTTTTCAAACTACATATTTTTCTTTCTTACTCTCTCTTTTTTGACCCAACTGTTTTTTGATCTAACTCATTCTTTGATCGAAGTCATTCTTTTACAATTTGCAACAATGAAGTTCTTCACGGCACTCGCTGCGGTTGGTGCCCTCATGGCCCCAGCCTTCGCTCTCCCAACCCCGGCACCCGAGGCATCAAACAACCAAACCCTTAGCGTCAGGCTCGTTCCTGCTGGCCACACCATGGTCAGGGCTATTGTCACCAACAATGGAGACCGTCCATTGCACCTATTGAGTTTCAACACCATTATGGATGAGGATCCAATTGACAAGGTCGATTTAGCCCACGAGAGTGGTAAGATGGACGTTGGATCTTATATAGACTAGGCTATGTTATACTGACTACTCTTAGGTGAGCCTGTCGAGTTCACTGGCATGCTTCCCAGTTACGACCTGAGCTCTCTGACTGAGGATCTCTTTACTCGTCTGGCCCCCAAAGACAGCGTTGAGCATCTCTTCGACATTGCCACATTCCATGACTTGAAGCGGAGTGGAAAGTACACACTCTCTGCTCGTGGTGCCATTCCTGTTGCCGAGGATGGAAGCACCGATATCATAGACCACGTTTACTACGAATCCAACGCGCTTGACATGCAGATCGACGCCCGCAAGGCTGCCATGGTCCCCAGAGCGTTTGTCGACGACTTTTCCGGGGACCTCGACAAGCGTGGCAGGTCCTCCTTCAATATCTGTAATCCCATGAAGGCCAGAGTCCTCCGGGAAGCCCTTGATGGCTCTCAAAAGCTTGCCAGAGAAGCTGCAGCTGCAGCTCAAAACAACACAGAGAAAGTCCAGGAATTTTTCTCCGCCAAGGATCCTGCAACCAGGAGCGAGGTTTCCAAGAATCTCGACTCGATTTCCAAAGCATCCGTTTCAGAGGGTGGTCCTGTTCAGTGGTTCTGCTACGATAAACATCGGCGATGCCGTCACAACACTATTGCCTACACCCTCCCATCCCTGAATTCGGTCTTCCCCTGCGGCATCTTTTGGCAACTGCCCCATCTCACCAATAAGTGCCATCGTCAAGATCGTGTCTCGACCATAATCCACGAAGGAGCCCATAATCCAGCTGTTATGAGTCCGCACGCCACGGACCTCGGGTACGGTTATGAACGTGCAACTCGTCTCTCTCCCAAGAGAGCCAAGAGAAATGCCGACAACTTCGCTCTCTTCGCCTCCGGTAAGTTTCGTCTTTATTGCGCTTCGAAGTGGTTTGTTTCACTTAGACTAATTGATTCAACAGCTATCCACCTTAAGTGTTAAACGTAACTTCTTGCCGGCAAATTACCACTTTCCAAATTTCCTGAGGGAAAACGTCCCTATTCTTGTTTGTTCAGTCTTTTCATTCTCGGCTGGTTTAGTGAGACAGCTGGTTTTCTGTCTCCGCCACCACCTGTTTGCTGCTCTTCCTTTCGTATACATATTTGCGAACTCTTCAAAACAAAGATTTTATAACACATAGGACAATTGAACTTTCGATGTTCTATATATACTTTTCTGAGATTATATCATGCGTTCATACATCCATACGCGGGGAAGTACTTTTTAAGCAGGTCGATATTTTGTCTTCCCTAGCGACATCCACCCGTAGTTGATAAGAAGCTCGATTTTTGAAGCGTAGGTATTTATGTATTATTATATTACGGATCCCGGATACCTTGGCTACCTACTACGCCCACCTACACGTTTTCAGAGTAGCTTAAAAGACCGCATATTTTGGGATCAAGCGAAACATAAACCCATTACTTACTCGCCTGAATTGCTACTCTCCTGTGGCTCTTTTTCGAGTTTCATAGATTGGATATCAGGATAAACAAGGACGGTAAACAGGCCAAATTAAGACAAATGAATTACATATTAACAAATCGGGGATAGCCCGAATTACTACTAAATAATTACCAATCGCAGGCTTTCAATGTCTCTCACCAAAGCTGCCTCAAAGTTCGATCCAGTACCTGAAAATAAGACCTCCAGGCACTCGAAACCGCCTCCCCCAAAGCCTGGTTGGAACCGAAATTCACATTGGTATCATTCGAAACAAAATCAACAGAACATAAAACTCAAATAAAGAGGAAAAACATAGGAAAGTAGATGATATTAGTAATAGTGACGGGCAGTTGATATATCACGCGCCACGTCTTCGAATAGGAGTGCGTCTGGTTGTTTAAACTGGAGCGTTGGTTCCAGGAATGGTCATCAAACCGTCGGCAAGGCCGGTCATCTTGGAGGGCATGACATGAGTAGGTTCCGCCATAGACGCTGATGGTCCTGCTGTCTGAGCTCCAGACAAGGTCTGTCGCTGCATTCCACCCATACCACGGTTTCTGTATTTCCGTTTGATAGCATCAAGTCGTGGAAGTCCCGTTGAAGGAGCAGCCGAGCCAATACCAAACACAGAAGATTCCCATCTTTCACCCCTTGCAGCAAGGTCCCTATATTCCGTTGCCTTGGCAGATATGCCACTGGGGAGAACGACGTCTTTGAAGATAGAATCGTATTGACTGACGCAAACGTTGACCTTGGTGTCTCTGGGAGGCTTTTGCTTCTTCTTGGCCTCGGCTTCTTGTTTGCGGGCCTGCATCTGCGACTTGAGCGCGTTGCTGTAGTGAGTGTATGCATTGCTCTTCTCTTCGGGATCATTCCGTGACAACTCCATGGTACGCTGAGCTTCCTGGTGAACCTGATAAGCGAACTTATCCGCCTTGCTGAAGTATTGTCGAATTTGCAGCTCCAGGACCTTTTGGATGGCTGGTCGAACCACTGACAAAAGCAGAGGTTTGAACAAGGTGAAGAGGAGCTTGTGCTTGGATTTCTTCAGCTTGATGTCCAGGTTCTTGATGTTGACAACGACCTTATCAGCCTTGATGAAATGTTGCTTGTCCTTGCTCTGCGCGGTAGAGCCCATAATCTTAAAGCTGAATCCATCGCCACCCAAGAAGATATCCATCACACCGGTATCCGAGACATGTGGGAAGCCCTGCTTCTTTTTGATGTAGTAGCTTACATCTAAACAAAAGTCGTTAGTGAGCTAGCTCTACAAAAACATAAATGGACTGTTTACCTCTCCAATCGGTCTGGATTCCAGTGGCAGAAATCATGGCCTGTAATTTCCAAAGGTTAGAAGCTAGAAAAACATCAAATGAACGACAATGATACTACTTGCCTTATTATCATTGTGGTTGCCAATCTTCTTTCTACCCCATCTCCAATAATTGTCGCTGCTGAATTCCATGATGTTGGGCATCAGATTATCGCATTGTACAGCTAAGTTTTCAATAACCTGTTGAACCAGGTTAGCAAACATCCTTAAGAAACCCCATCAGTACTATTGGATGAAAGTATACATACCACATCAATCATCGGATCGGATACTTCAATTCGAGGGAGAGGAATATAAGAAAGGTTCGCCAACGTTCCTGGAAGGACTGTATTGGCAAAGTCTTTCAACAGATTCTTCTGGAAAACAATATTTCCACTGGCATCATGACCGAGATGATCAAAGAACTTCTTCAAGGATTGGCCGAACTCCTTGTTCAATGGATCTTCGTCAAACTGGTTTGCCAGGAATTTACCCTCCTCGACGACTTCATCGGTGTCCTTCTTGTAGCGCTTGGTGAGTAAAAAGCGTCCCTCATCATACAACCTGTTCCACTCCGCAGTAGATTCATCACGCAAAACGTAGCCCTGCTCTTTGAGACATTTCCTATAGTCATGTTAACATATTTCTTCGTAGTGAATATCCAAGGAACCTTTTTAAAGAGAGATGTACCTGATGAAGGTATCCACATTTCGGAACCACTCTCTTAGTCGAGGATCGCTTTCCGCATTTTTGTAGAACTTCTTGATGGCATCAAAAAGATCATCGGTCGAGGTAGAGTTTGCAAATCGTTCGATTACAGTCTTGAGCCGCGTCAGTGAATCTTTATGTTCGGTGAGATATCCTATTAACATACTTTCAGGTTAGACTCTAATTTCCGAGTATCCGATTGATCTCTTGCACCTTTCAGCGTTCCTGCCCCCTGCTTGGATAGGCTCTTAGAGCGTCGGGCGTATCCCTCGGCGATTGACAAGAGAGTCTCGATAGCTTCTTGATCTATACTGTAAGTTAGATTGCTGTTGGCAACCCAATTGTATAGTTAACCTTGAAACTTACAGTCAGCGTGTCCTTGAATTTCAACAATCATCTTCTTAATACGCCAAATTGTCTGCTCTCTCCGCTCTCGAGGCATTTTTTCCGAAAGGAATTTTTTGGTCCGCTCGGCTGCTTCCTTTGAACGTTGCTTGGCCGTCGTAGTAGCCTGATCTTTGAGCTCTGCGGTATCAGTGGTACCGGAAGTGCCAACCTGCTGGCTGGTGGCAACACCGTCAACACCATTGACCCCGTTGACTCCATTAGCTCCATTGGTGGCATGGGAGCCATTGACAGTATCAACGTTTCCTTGAGCCTTTTCTGATTTCTCTTTCTTGAACCGCGATTTGAGGGCTTCCTTCGATAGGTTAGGGGACTCATGCCACATATTTTCGTCGGCAGGCTTGTCAATCTGAGCTAAGTCCTCCTCTGATGGCTTCAAGGCACCAGCAGCTTTCTGGGCAGAATCACTAGCCATGTCCCGTATCAAGATGGTTGCATCTTGCACTACATCACACGACCATGTTAGCGACTGAAACCATCGCGGAGCGATTTCAGAACTTACAAAGCTTCCTGAATTGGCCGTTGGTGATGAGCAACGTCCCGAGAGTCTTGAGGCCAGCTGCGTTTTGCTGAGCATTTTGCTTCGCGGCGGCTTTTTCACCAGAAGTATCCGGGGCTTGAATATCTCCCGGGCCTTTGAAGTTTGTTGCATCCCAGATGAACTCTTGGATCATATTGCCATCGTTCTTGACGAGGACAAGATTTCTCGCGCTGATTATTACATGGCGTAAATCTTCAATAATCTGCCGAGTTTCAGTTGAAAGTTCAGATGATGGGTTGGCCAGGGACTTCGTAGCAAGAAGGCTGTTTAAAGCAACATCGATTTGCTTGTTCTATATTGAGGGTGATTAGCAACACGTAACCATAAGAATAATGCTTGAAAAGCAATTGAATTTAAGGCCATACCGAAGGAACCTTGCCATTGGCGAAAGCTGATTGAGTTGGTATCTATGTTAGCAAGTTGTTGCTTCAAGTATATACCCTTTATCGATATTGCGAGGAGCCAAACCTGAATAGATTCCATAATACTGAAGCTTTTCGTTGATTTCCTATTAAGGCATATTAGATTCTCCCCTTATAAAGCGTCGCAAAGCGATCTTTCGACGTACCCTGTCTCTCACCTCCGGGTTCACCGGAGTGTTCACTACTGCTTTGTTACTAGGCATGGCAGCAGGCTAGTAACAGTGCATCTAGCGAGAATTGTTAGACGAGGAATAGTAGAATTCTCTGCAGCACCAATATATTATGTATTAGGCAACAAGAATGAAAGACTGTGGTTAAAATCCAATCGACGCACCCAAGTCCGGAAAAGACGTCTTTTAAAGACGGTCAAAGGGAAAGGATTACACCAGGGATGAACTTATCAATTGACTGCGCACCTTAGGGGGCAAGCTAAATCCACTATTCCCGATACGTTGTCGATACGAAGAGATTATCGAGGAGAAGGAAATGCACGGGAGGTGGATATATCCCTGATCTCGGTCCTCCCTTGACGTCATGACTTTGCCGGTACATCCTGGCCGTAATTTCAGATATGTTTTCGCCTTCGGATTGCCATCTAGCCACGGAGGTAACGTTTCACGGACAGATCAACATCAACAATCCTGTTTGGGTGGCCAATAATCTCCAATGGCGCTGGGGATAATCCTTGTGGAACTTGTTTTCCCCCCCGTCTGCATATATTGTTTTGTTGCAAGCTGTCGATACTTCTCCACTATGATGGCGTTGCAAGCCTTGGTGCTGGAAGCTGCTGGTCGTTACGTCATGGCGCCATGTAAGGTTCGCTCACTCCTGACAGCCGAATAAGGAGCTTCCGGGAGCTTTCAAACCACTTATTTCTCAAGGAGATTCCTGAATTTTCCGAGCAAACTGACGATGCGATGGAAGCTGCCGTTGAAGGCTCGAAGGCTCATCGAGAATCTTGAAGTTGGAACTGAGAAGCTTACATAATAATGATAATAGTACCTAATAATAGCACTTCTGTTCTCAGCAAGTTATTATGTAATTGATCGGCGGGTGATGAGGTAAGCAGTAGCTCGTGCGCCAGTCAAGGAAAGCAAAGGCTCACGTGCTTTCGTGGGATCCATTCCGATGGATGAGACGCGCGCGTAGCGAGGAGGAGCTGCTTCTTCTCTGCAGACGACAAACACGATACCCGTTAACTACCAGATATCTGATATCATATTTGCCGCGCTGCTCTCACAATGGGCAGGACCGGCAGGGCCAGGCCTTCTCGGAAACGGCAAACAACCCTATCATTTGCTCCTGTCAGTTCGTTACCTCCGGCTGGGGAGGAGCCAAGTCCGGCTCGTGTGCGATATCAGAATCTTTACTCGGAGAAGTCATCACCAAAGGGGGAGAATTCTGCTACTACACCTCGGACAATACCAGAAGAACAGTCTATTTTTGTCTCGTCTGACGAAGATCCTATTCGGCCCCCTTCTAGCATTAAGCCAAAGACAAGGAAACGAACAAACTCGGGCATAAATAAATCTAGCTCTGGGGAGAGTGAGGAGATTGTGTCACCTACGAAGCGTAGAAGGACAATTGTACAGGTTGTCATTCCCCAAGCACCGGCCACCCATGACCGGGCCAAAATAAAACACTATTCTGAATCAGACTCCGATATAATTCACTCCTCCCCACCCAGGCAACGGAGGGTTGCCCTAAAGGCCCGCGCCAAAGGAGGCCCTGTACAAAATGGTGGTAAACTGCAACAGCACGAAATTGATCTGGAGGAAGACCTTGAAATACTTCGCCCTTCTAGTAAGAAAACCCCCCTGCTAAGAAGTATATGCCAGGGATATGCGCAAGTCAATTTTTTTTTTTCCCGAGTTCAGTTCCTTCTGCAAATATGCTAAGGGCTCCATCGCATTTGCTGGCACATTCTAATGATCCATTAGACGTAATCGAGAGCCGGACAAGGGGCACGCCTAGTATTTCAACAGCCAAAGCAGAACGCCAACGGCAACTAGAGCTTCTTAAACGTCGGCGTGCTGGAGATAAATCAAAAACGACAGACAGGAATGAAAATAGTTCCAACGATAATAATCTCGGTAGCCCAGACGAATCGGAAGATAATGAGGACTCCGAAGACACTACCTCATCGGAAGATTCACAAATGGACGTCGATAGTGATGCTGAACCTGCCCTTCCTGCGGATCTCGATCAATACGATGCTGATTTTGTTTTAGAGGATGACGAAGGTGAATTGGGTGTCCCAGCTGACGATATTGAGGTTCCATTTGAATTTACTAGACATCGATACAAAAGGCTGAAGGATCATTTCAGGGACGTTGTTGAATGGATGGTGCACAACAAAATTAACCCAACCTTTCGTCGAGATGATGCCGTTTATGAAATGGCATTTAGAAAGGTGAAGGATGAAGTGATGGGTTTGGCAGGCTCTCACTTTGTATCGTCAGTCTGGAATAAGGGATTTATAGGTTCACTCAAAGCAAGGCCGCGGATTGTGGTCCTACCTTATCCAATTACAGAGGGCCATCCATGTGATGCATGCAATAGATCAAAACACCCGGCATCCTATGATATCCGATTTGATGGGCCTCCATACAGTCAGGAGACACTAGAGTCTATTGTTGAAGATGATAGCAGTGAAGACCAGGCCTCTGATAGTATGGAGCGTGAAAACGTCGATTGCGAGGGAAACATGATACCCAATGAGAACACACACTTTTATCTTGGAAGGTGAGCCAAAGATGCCCCGTATATTGACTGTTATTAAGCATTTTTGAATTCTCATGCTTTGATAGACACTGCAAATCTAAAGCATCTATGGCTCATACTTTAATTCATTGGCGCTACCATCTCAATGAATGGGTGGTTGGCTACTTGGAGAGAATGGGTATTCTTGAGAGCAGTGAAATCCTAAAAGGGGAGCACTGTAGTCAGAAAAAGCGGACAAAATATGCCAATGAGGTTGTCGATGCTATGGTGGAGGCGGGAGAGGTCGACCGGCTCTGGAGGGACTTCAACCTCAACTTGAAGACTGCACGATCTTCAGCTGTAGGCACTACCCCCCGTTCCCTTGCTCTTCCGCGCTCTTGAATATGCTGACTCCCGTATAGACATCATCTCGATATTAGCTGTTTATACTTGGTCCAGGTGTGGGATTTGGATTTTCCGTCGCCTGGAATTTATTCGGGTGCGGATGCCGACACATGCAGTGGGATAATTGGTTTGCATCCCGGATACATGAATGAGCTCTTCATAGATGTCGCCGATGAGTAGCTCCGCTAACGATGAAATGACGTTTAATCTTTCAAGGTCCCCCTACAACCATTGGGAATAAAATAAAATATAACCAAAACATTCCCATTTTCATGGCTGATGAATGAAAATACAATCACAGTTGATACATAATTCTCATGGTTATAAAATACAGGACGGAAAGGAAAATGGATACTAGTCACCGATTGTAAAGTACATGTGTAAATATTAAAGGAGAAGAGAAAATCGGCAAAGGTGTCGTCAAAAAGTAACAAAAAAAACGGCAAGACATGAATGGTGTTCAATCCTTAAGCGCGAAATAAAAATTCCAACAATCAGGTACGTGAATTTTTTTAGTCGCTTCCTCACATGCATTTATAGCCGTTCATCACCTTGAACCCAGCCCATGACCCATTTCCAGTAGTTGCAGTCCACTGGTAGATGTCAATATCGTATGATTCATGTGTACAATATTGACAAGCTAATTGATCCAAAGACAAGTCAATAGTGATTTTTGTCCACTAGACACGCCAGGGCTGTAACATTTTGTTATTTGCACTAGCCTGCATAGCTTATCTCGAATTTTCGCATCGATTACAAGGCAGGTTTACCCTCCACAGCAATGGAATCAGGGGCAGTAAGAGCGCTTGTTGCACCAGGAGTCAACATCTGTAGAGAGAAAAATCAAATTAGCCATTACACGATTCTTCGGGGCTAAGTCAATTGGCCAAACGCGTACCTCATTGGCTCCTTTGATCATTCCTTGCTCCCTTTCCATCTGAACATATTGTTGCTCTTCGGCTAATGCAAGAGCCCATGGGACACCGAGCAAGAATGCACTTGTGCTTACAATCCACAAAGCAGATCCGCCGAAAGAAATTGTCGATTTTGCAAAGGAAGAGAAGGAAGAGACAGCATTGCTGATCTTGTGTCTGGACTGGGCTGGGATAATGTCTTGTAGAGCGCAAATTCTCTCATACAGCGTTTCGTTATCGAGATTGTCATCAAATGAATCGGTAGAGATCTCGGATTCTAGCGTGAAACAATCCAAAATTAGCAAATGTTGTTTTAATATTTGGCAGATGTATTTTCCCTGATGGCAAGTTGAGCGTTGCGATGTATCCTTCGCAATGCATTAAATGCCGACACCATGAAAAATCATGACGATTGATAAAGGGATGAAAGAAGATAAGAACAGACCGGTATCGGTGTAATCCTCATCCTCGTCATCACTCAATAACAAGGCATCAGACTTGGTTGATGTAGGCTTTTCCTTGAAATGTTCATCTTCGACTTCGGTGAGCTTGACCATTGTGACGGATTGAAGCGGAGGGAAAATATGAAGTAAACAAAGATGTATAAAATAAATCTCAGCTGTGGGATTCGTTCCAGGGAGCAAGATGTACAGTTGGTTTGGTAGAAAGTTTTTTATGGCTGGCCTTTGATTCTTTTTCATGGATGTTTGAGAGAGCGAAGTTCGTCCAAACTTTTCTCGTCGGAGCTAGATTATGTAATCAATATTTTAACTCGAAAGATATTGGTGACTGGCTTCATGATAAGCTCCAGGCGGGCTTCACTGAACTTCACGAGCAGGAGCATTAATCAAACATAAACAGAGCTTCATCTTGGAATTGTTGCGATAACCCTGAGTCGTGGGCCTGTTCTTCTTCCCGTCTACTTCTGCCTAAAGCTGAAGTTGTCACCTATATTGGACTAAACCGCTGTCCTCTCTGATTATCACGGAATCCATACTCTTTTTCCACGCCTACCTCCAAAAATACAAGAAATTATGGCCACACAAACAACAGAATCTGAGCCGACAGATCATACCATCCCTTTCCCGGAGCCGACTGTAATACCTCCTCGAAGCAAGCATACCCATACCCTCATACTTCTTCACGGTCGGGGCGGGGTTGGCCGTGTGTTCGGGGCTGAAATAATCACAACAGTATTATCTGCCCCAAGCTCCGATAATACCCTGCCCAAGCGCTTTCCGGGCCTTAAATTTATATTCCCGTCTGCAAAGACAACGCATTCAGCCCAATGGGACCTATACCTTCCTCAGTGGTTTGACCGCGGCCCAATTGGTTCTTCAGCCAAGGAACATAATGATTTGCTTTATGGGGGGCTAAGAGAATCGACAAGGTACCTGCGAACAATAATCAACTCCGAAGCAGAACTCGTCGGTGCAAATAACATCATTATTGGAGGCCTGAGCCAAGGCTGTGCGCAGGCACTTCATGTTCTACTCAGCTATGCAAACAACGAACATCTTCCCCTGGGTGGGCTGGTGGGCATGAGTGGATGGCTACCGTTTAAAGAACAAATTGCCGACTTCATCCCAAAGGACCAAGAAGAACAAAAAGTAGGGAATGAAGAATCAAGGCGTGCGGGAGCCTTGCAAGCCATGAATTTTGTTTGCCAGTCAGTTTTAGATTTACCTCCTATTACGGCAGAAGCAGCTACAGCTGCTCTATCTACTCCAATCTGGCTGGCTCATGGCAATATGGACAGAACCGTCACACCAAAGCTAGGAGAGGCTGCGGCGCAAACGCTCGAAAAGCTTGGTTGGGATGTAACATGGATGCTTTATGATGAGCTTGAACATTGGTTCGCTCCGATGGAACTAGAAGATATGGCGATTTTCTTGAGTACAAGAGTTAATATCCCAGAGTCCGGGCAGTAGGATTAATATCGGCGCTCCAAATTTACGAGGGTAATGAGAATGATAAAGTAGTTAGCTAGCCTACATTGATAACTTTTTGGGACGTTTATGGCAAGTCTAGAGTATATAGATATTTATTCATAATGCTAGTATTACACCTTCCGACCTATCTTAATAATACACAGTTCTCTAATTCCAAAAACGTAGAAGCGACTGATCCGGTATCCATTTAAGCATCGCTTTCAAATATACTTCGGTCGTGATCATGCTCTGCCTAAGCCCCATTTGGCTATTCTTTGTTGAATTTCAGTCCACTGTAATGGTGCAAGTTTAGTGCCTTCCATTTCACCTTCTTGGATGACAACGGTGGGCCGACCAGTGCCTTGACCGCGGTTTTGTACTAAGCCACCGAATACCTGCTTGGCAACGCGGCGTAGGTCGTCAACTGTGAGGGCTTCGATTTTCTTGCACATCTCTTGGACCCCAATCTTGCGGCCGTGAACTTGGACTTGCCGCCCCAGGTCTTCAAGTTCCACCATACGTGATTCCAAGTTCATCAGCAATGACGAGCGAAGCTGATTCTTAGCACGATTAACTTCTTGTATCTGGAGACCAGAGTAACCAGAGTCAAGTGTGAGAGCCTGAAGTTCTCGGCACATAACTTCGAGCATGTTAGCTATGCTATTAGGCACGCATGAGGCTGATATTCCGAATAGGCCGCTATCCGTATAGCTGAGATTGAAAGCCATGCAGCTTTCTACCCAACCGTGTTGGTTCAGCACATTGGTATAAAGCCGTGAATACATTCCTTTACCGGGGCCGCCAGCTGAGAATGAACCCCCACCGCCAAGAAGAGTTTGAAGCGTTGCTAGAGCGTATATATCTGGAGAAGATATGGGGAGGGCTTCGAATGCTAGATGAATGTGGCTGAGGCGTGGCATAGCCGGGTTTGCTGGAGGAGGAATGCGCGGGAGAGACATGAAGCCTCCGGTGTAGTATGAAGGCCTGCTAACATCGATCAAGTCTGTCTGGAGAAGAGACGAGTTAAGCGGGGATACTGTTGCTTGGTTTGGGGCCGAGGTAGATAGGTTTTTGAAGAATGGGACTCTGGAGAGAAGGCCTGGGGAGGAAGGAGAGGAAGGAGGTGTCGATGTAGGCGAATGTGGTGCTGAGGAATCTGGGGACTCGGTAGGGGTGGTGGACGAAGGCGAGAAGGATGGAAATGTCGGTACTTCCTCTTCACCGTGTGTAGATGACGTCTCTGATCCGAATTGGGCTAGAAGAGGAGACTTCTGGTTCTTCATGTCGCCGAAATACTGCTCTGTCATTCTCACAGCATCTGTGTGAGAGACGCCAGCGAAGGCAACAACCATTTTATTCGGGTTAAAAAAAGCTGTCCTGTACTTATCCACAGTCGCTTTGGTGATCTGCCCTAGCCTCTCCCGTGGGCAAAGCAAGGGATTTCCCAAAGTATTATCCTTATAAGCAGCCATATTCACCAATTCAGGCAATATCATCTCTGGTTTTACCCAAAGCTCTGTGATTTCATATTCTGCAACTGCTAATTGCTGGGAAACCTCATCTTCTGTGATTAGAGGGTCTCGGATTGTTTCCGCTAATAAGCCAAGGGTTGTAGGGACAGTCGAATTGAAGCTGGCGGATTGGTACATAAGGGATTCTCGTGACGAGGCACATTGTATGTTTCCCCCGAGGCTCTCTAGGGATTCAAGCATTTGGTCTGCATTTCGTTTCGATGTTGATTTGAACGCGAGCCTATCGACGATATGGCTCACACCACGGAGCTCATTGTTTTCGTATCTCGATCCAGCGTCAATGTAGACACCAACGCCAGCAAAAGGGCCCGGAAGAGATTCGGTAGCAACACGTAGACCATTGCTAAGAGTCGTTATCTGGTCCAGTTCAACAGGATCCTATAGCATATCCATGCGTTAAAAAAGATGTGTCCCTTCAGGTTATAATATTTAGCGATGGATACCTTGTTCTCTGGTTGCCGAACAGTTGCAAAACTTCTAGGGGCAAGACGGGGTATGGAAGGCTTCCTGGACCTGCCTGCTCTGAGAGCCAGTCGATGCATAGCGAAAGGCGAACTGCTTTTCCTCTGTCTGTATGTTGTTGGGTGGTGGTCCCGGGAATGTAGGAGACGATTGACAACTGTAGTTCAAGGTATTATTTTTTTGATGTTGCTGGATCAGATAAAAACTCAGGGCTTGGCATCGGCTTAACCGCTTGCTAGCGTCACCCGCGCGTTCTTAGCTATACCGACACAAAAAGGAGGATGGGCTCAGGAGGCATAACACATCATAATTTTGATATTAATAAAACCGGAAGTGGTATATATATACCCATCTAATCTACGATAAACTAAAAGGAAAATCTAATGTTCATTAGACCATTTGCGGTACCAGTCCAAGCAAGCAGCATTGGCAACGCTGGCGCCAGTCTTGATGTTCAATCCGCAGAGAATCTGCTTGACTGCATTCTCAACTTTCTTGCCGTTAGACGTGACCGGGATCTCAGGGCATGAGTCGACTATGGCCGGAACATGCCTGGCACTCAGCTCCTTGCGGATAGCGGCTTGTATGCGGGTAATAAGATCCTGTGAAATGGCCTTTGGCTCTTCAACAATGACAGGCGTTGAGGTGCCGGAAGACGCTGGCGCTGTACCCATTAATTTCACGAATAATACCACGGTTTCATCTGTTTCTATACCTTCGCGTCTCCGACCGATGCAGAGAGAGTCTTCAATCTCATCTGCGAAATGCTTGAGTATGACATTGTAAATCTCTGCGCTCCCGAAACGGACACCAGCAGGCTTTAACACCCCATCGCTCCGTCCCAGCATCGCCAATCCACCAGTCTTGGGGTTTATACGGACAAAGTCACCATGATGCCATATTTTAGGGCCAAAGGTATCAAAATAGCTTGCTCGGTACTTCTCAGCGCCAACTGGGCCAGGAGGCCAGAACATGACTGGCTGGGATGGGAAGGGTTTAAGACAAACGAGATCTCCGGCCTCGCCGGATGCACCAATGTCATTTCCGGCGTAGTCAAAGACAGAGACTGCCATTCCAAGGCCCCGGCACTGGATTTCACCACGTGTGACGGGGAGGATGGGGCAGCAGGCACCAAAGAGGGAGATAATGTCTGTTCCTCCAGTTATGGAGCCAAGCATTATGTCCGGGTGAATTGAGGAATAAACAAAGTCAAATGTGGACGGAGCAAGGGAAGATCCAGTGCTGAAAATAGCTCGCAAGCTCTTAAGTGTTACAGGCCGGAAGGGGTGCTCTCTGGGGTTCAGGGAGTTTTGTTCTAAAACAGAGAGGTACTTCGCAGAAGTTCCAAAATGGGTGATCTGGAGTTCGTCGATGAGACGAGGCATAGCCATATCACCTTTGCCATTTTCGGGGTCAAGTGGGCGGAAGGGAGATCCATCGTAGAGAACTATACTAGTACCGCTAGCGAGGCCAGAAACAAGCCAATGCCACATCATCCATGTGGTGGTTGTGAAATAGAACAGGCGGTCACCGGGCCGCATGTCGCAGTGAAGGACATGTTCTTTCTTATGCTGTATCAAGGTCCCAATTGCTCCATGAACAATAGGTTTTGGCGCCCCAGTCGTACCAGAGGAGTATAAAATGTAGACGGGGTGGTCGGGGGGAAGGTACTTGAAAGTCAATGGCTTAGATATAGCCTCTGCAGAGGAGAGGAAGTCCTGCAAAGACACACTCTTTCCCTTGGGAGGACTAGCAGCCGGGATCTCAAACGGATAGTCCTTGACAGCGTCGATGACAACAACCATGTCCAAACATTCCAAGTTGGCAGTCACCTCTGTAACCTTTGACTGAGTCGGGTGAACTTTGCCATTGTAGGCAGCTCCGTTATCCACAAAGAGCACTTTGGGTTCGATCTGTCTCAATCTCTCTAAGACAGCATGGACGCCAGTATCTGTCGACACACCACTCCACAATGCGCCGAGTGAGGTGGCTGCCAGCATGGCGACCAGGGTGTTGGCATGATTGCCTACAAATCCGGCAACGCGGTCTCCTTCTACGACACCGACGGCCTCTAAAGCAAGTGCACAGACACGTACTCGCTCGCGGAGGTCCTTCCACGAGATGCTCTCACGGGTAGATTCTGTGGCAGATATGACGGCAATCTCATTTTCGTTGGGGTTGCAGGCCGGGAAGAGTAAATTCTCTGCGAAGTTAAGCAACGAGCCCTGGAAGAACGACGGTCGAGGAAACAACGGCGCATTTTCGTCGAATACCTAGCAGTCAATGTCAGCTTCTCTTCTTCCCTCCCTTTTTCCCTGCTTTTCTTTTCTTTTCTTTTCTTTATTTCTTTTTTTTTTTTTCAGTGTAGCGGGGCAAAATGCGCCGACATTATGAATGTCCGCCCAACCGCAGGGGAAAATATGTAAACAGAGCAATTGGCTCTCATCCTGCAAGTTCTCAAAAAAAAGATACTTACAGTGTCGTAAGTCTTATGCGCCTTGACTCCGGTGTAATGCCATATTTCCTCCCAGAAAAGGGCCGGGCTGCGGATACTCCATTCGCGCAAATCATCATAGTTCTGCAGCGAGAGGCCGTGTCTCTGAATTATGCGGTTCTTGAATTGATAGACCTGCGTAGATTCAGGAATTGACGGGCTCCAGAGCTCCTTCGGTTCCATCAAATGGCCGTTGCCGTTTGTCTCTGGTTGATCCATGAACGGCATCACGATAACAAAGGGGTGGAAGATAACAACGATAAGCCGGGGGCTCGGTATCTAACTTGTCTGCTAATCAGCTAGAACAAAATGTCAGCTTCGGCTTAGAACCAGAGGCACGAGCGAGACGTCCGTACCTTTTAAATATATATGCCCTCCGAGCGTATTCTCCGTGCTTCATATGCCGGGTACAAGCCTCCCTCGCACGGCGTTCCCAACACTTTCCAGGGTCTCGCAAATAAGTTTTCCTTGCCTGCTTGAAAATATCCGACGCAGGGAAAGTGAAAATCCCTGGCCTCCCTGACGGCCGCCCGCGCAAAGGGCTTAGCTAAGCAGCCGCGGACCTAAAAGCGCCAATGAAAACAACCCAAAAGGGGAATGACAGCGGGAGGCAAACCAAGCAAACTTCCGCATCGGGCCAGGCACCGTTTTATTGGCTTATGTCATCAGGGTCCTTACAAGAGCGGTACGAAAGTTACGAGCCACTCGCTGATCTCTGTCGCTTTTCTCGGGCTGCTATTGGACACGCATGCGGTTTGACTTGCAGCTGCTGTAACTCTCTGTATCAGGCCGCCCAAAAAAGGGTGTAACTTTCGTAAAAGTTACGATAAGATAAACGCGCAAAATTTCAATAATCTGATACGCCGCGGAACGGGAAAAAATACAAAATATACGCAGCTTTTGGCAGACAGCAAAGGCAAAATTAAAATTACGAAACCTTCTTTTACGCTCGCCCGTACTTTTCCCATCCTTCGCTTGCCCCCTTTTGGGAACTCCCAGTCTATAAAACAACGACCGTCGACTTCAGCCCGAGCAACACCACACGCACCACGACTCTTCAGCTCGCTCTGCTTGTATTCGGGCACTGCTGGCTGCGAGGGCGCTCTTTGCAGCTCGCGTGTAGCTGGTCTTGAAGGCATTGAGAGGGCTCACGGGCCACAGCTGAAACTGCTTACCTGGGTCGTCTGCGAGCTAGGTAGTTAGTTAATCCCGGCCCGCTCGGAGCCTCCTGAAGGTGAGTCCTGGCCTTATTATATTTATTATCGGTCGAAACCCTGGGCAGGCCCAGCAAACAATCCTACCTGCACTCCCTTCGGACTTAGATTTCTTTCTTCCTGTTTTGCCGCCCGACTGTTGCTGACTCTTTGAACGCTCTTTCCAGGCCTACGGAGTACTCGGTGTCATACTGTCCATCGCCGTTGCCCATACCCAAGGCTGGGTTGCACAGAGTGATAAAACCTCCGTGAACAGACAAAGAGAGGCTAGCGGGAAGAGAATCCAGATAAAAACACACTTCGTTCTCCAGCTACTCTTTTCCTCGTCCCAGCAAATATTCCACCATCTCGACCTAGGAACCTTAAGCTCGCTGGCCTACATCGCATACGCCACATTGAGATGCCGCGTCAACCTACAGACCTTCCTTCAGCAAACCTATCCGATCTACCTCCGTTTCCTCCCACTGCCGGGAGAGACGGCCCCGTTCCTACACGACCTACGGCCTCGAAACCAAGCAGATTCAGTCAGCTCTTTTCTACCTCTCCTAGGCCCCCAAAGACTGCCTCGACTGAGCAGTCTATATCACAGTCCTTACCTATGATTTCTGTATCCGGTGCTACCGCAGACGGTAACACCATGGATTCCGCTCCTAAGACGATCTTTCAGCCGCCTTCTACCGAGGATGCTCGCCGTATAGCCAGGCAGCATGCCCAATTCGGCCCTCTCGGCCACCCTTCTCATAGATATGTCTCCAAGCATTATGGAGGCCAATTCCCTGAACCAGTCATGGACGAACCTCCATACTACTACCTCCTCACAACCTACATCAGTTACCTAATCTTAATAGCATTTGGACATGTGCGTGATTTCTTCGGAAAGAGGTTCCAGAGTGAGAATTACCGGCACCTGAAACCACAAAACGGCTATGCGGCCCTGAATAGCGATTTTGACAACTTCTATGTGCGTCGTTTGAAATTACGAATCAACGACTGCTTTGAACGACCAGTCACTGGTGTGCCCGGAAGGTTTATCACTCTGATTGACCGTGTCAGTGATGACCAGAACCGCCATTTTCGCTTCACTGGCACCTATACTGATACTCTGAATATGAGCTCGTACAACTACCTTGGCTTTGCGCAGTCTGAAGGCCCTTGTGCGGATGCGGTCGAAGAAACCATCAGAAAATACGGAATTAGCTCTGTCAGCACCAGAAGCGAAGTTGGCACTCAGGACCTTCACCTTGAAGTTGAAGACCTTGTTGCTAAATTCGTTGGCAAGGAGGCTACTATGGTCTTCTCTATGGGCTTCGGAACCAATGCCAGCATTTTCTCTGCACTTGTATCGAAGGGCTGTTTGATCATTTCGGATGAGCTGAACCATGCCTCGATCCGATTCGGTACTAGATTGTCTGGCGCTTCTATCACAACCTTCAAGCACAACGATGTCAAAGCCCTAGAGAAGCGCCTGCGGGAGGCAATCTCTCAAGGTCAGCCCCGGACACACCGACCATGGAAGAAGATCCTTGTGGTAGTTGAGGGCCTCTACTCAATGGAAGGCTCCTTGTGCAATCTTCCTGGGATACTTGCCCTAAAGAAGAAGTACAAGTTCAATCTCTTCATCGATGAAGCTCACTCAATTGGTGCTATTGGCCCTCGGGGACGCGGAATTTGTGATTTCTTCGGCATTGATACCAAGCACGTTGATATCCTCATGGGAACCCTGACCAAATCATTCGGTGCAAATGGAGGATACATAGCCGCCGACAAGGTCATCATCGACAAGCTTCGAGCTACCAACCCTGCTGTCTTCTACGGTGAGGCCCCAACGCCACCAGTCCTTGCTCAGATCTCTTCCTCTCTGAGAATCATCACTGGAGAGCTTATCCCTGGTCAAGGTGAAGAACGACTTCAGCGATTGGCGTTCAACTCGCGTTATCTCCGCCTGGGGTTGAAACGACTCGGTTTCATCGTCTACGGAAATGATGATTCCCCTGTAATTCCGCTTCTGCTCTTCAATCCCGCCAAAATGCCCGCCTTCTCACACGAGATGTTAAAGCGCAAGATCTCGGTCGTCATTGTTGGGTATCCTGCTACGCCACTTGTCTCTTCCCGTGCCAGATTCTGTGTTTCTGCTGCCCACACCAAGGACGATCTCGACCGACTGCTCGCGGCATGCGATGAGATCGGAAACATTCTGCAGCTTAAGTTCTCCAGCGGCGTTGCTGGGGGTGCCCTTCCACCTCCAGACGGCATGACTCCAGAAATGGAAGCTGAATGGTACCGTCAGCAAGCAGCCTCTTCCAAAGAACCCGCCCCTCCACGGTGGAGGTACGAGGATGTCATCGCCAGAGGAGTCCAGGATACCAAGCGTCCATTACGATAGATGCCGTGGCCTCTACTTCGCCACTGCTCATAGTGGCAGTCGTGCTAAGGTGGAATCCCCTGCATTGCATCGCATTGCGTGTACAGATATCCAGCTCCTTTCTTCTAATGGCGTTAGCTGCGTTGGCTTTGGTTGGTATAGCTTGCACTACAGCTAAGGCCTCCTGGTTCTTTTTTCTTTACCCTCTTTCTTTCACCTGGAGACATTCACTATTCCCCACCCCGTCCCTTATTTTCTCCCAGGATGGCTTGTCACTCTTGATGTGCATACAAAACTGACCCTTTTAAATACGCGTTCTCTGTGTACATTCAACCCCTTATCTACCTGCTTTCCTTTAGCATCTATGCCTTGTGAATATCCAAGAAAAGCAAAATAATATAGAGGAGGGAGGTACAAAGATGAGGCATACCATGTCTGTCTATCAACCTAGACTGGTTCTGCTTGTCCTGGTTGTGGTTTACCAGTCCTATGTGGTATGCACAGGGCTTTCTATGTATAATGTGTGATTTGATTTAATTACTTGGAATGTGTCTATGAGTTGAGTGGGCGTGTTGGTGCATGGTGACAGCATATATTAATATTAATAGACCTATACTTTAATGATATTTCCATCCTGCCCTGTCTCATTTACTGTACCCGCTGTAAGGCAACTAACTATCTTACCAAAATTTCTACCTCCCGAAGAGCGACTATCATGATTACATGCATCCATCCGCAATTCGTCACCACCTCGACGGGCAGAGTACTTTCCATCTCGCCCGGAACCCAGCATTGCAACTGACACTCGAGGAGTGCACCAACCATGCCCTTGTCCCTCCCGTCGATCCAGCTGGAAACCAAATCATGCAAGCCAACCGGCCTGAGCAAACGATCGGCCGATTCCAAGTCTTTGGTCGTCGTGGCAGAACGAAGTGGACTCTTTTTCTCTGTATTTTCGTGGACCAGCCACCACCATCAGCAGCACCTTTCATCGCAGAAATGTGAAGTATCAACTTTCGATAATATTAAATCTCTGGCAACTCGAAATACATGCCTTGTAAGGTGAGTATAACTAGCGTTGGTATGAAGCCGGCAGCAAATACTGCGCATACCAGAGAATCGATATGTGTCTCCTTGGGACCCTGCATCGTGGAACTGCTTTCTCAGTCGACATTGACTAACTGGTTTTACAACCTGCTTCAGTAGTTGCTTTGTGTCACAAAAAGGCCTACCTTCTCCAGATATCTCGTCTAATATCTATCAGAGAAATGCTTCTAGTGGATGGATCCTATTCATTTCCGTGTTGCTGCCTCATCTCACGGTTTGTGAGAATGCCCCTTAGATATCAGAGCCACGGTCGTTACCTTTGTACCTCTTCAAACCTATACCCAACACGCTACAAATAACTTCAGAATATACCAGTATATCCAGAGCTTTATGTAGGATGTGGTATTTACACAACTGAGCGTATAGCCAATATTCCTAGCCCAATTATCATCCGCATCCGGCAGACAAACAATTCCATTGATAACCAAACCAAAGACAATTCCTCACCGTTCTAATGTCGCACAACCCGGTTGGGGTCAACTGCAAGAAAGTCGATGGACAGGGCATCCCGTCCTGGCGCTGCAGATCATTTCACGGGCTGTCATACCTCCCAGGCCAACCATATCTGCCTCCCCTTTATCGCCTGCACAGATCTTCATGCATGGCCCAGAAACCATCCCCGGAGGTATTCGGGTACAGAGGTGCTCTGACAGCTTCTATTCCGCCACCAATGGCAGGATACATAGGGAGGGCAAGGGTACCATCAGTTAGCCAGTCCGGTTGTCTACGATTCTGGCTTATTCGGACTTGGATGTCTGCATGTTGCAAGTATTACACATGCATGACATGGCAAGCTTTGTTGTCAGTGTGCTTTTCTTCACACACTAGTACATCGTGGGTGCATGCAATCTAGGCACTCGGGAATTATGCTACGGAACCCTTTAGTAGCAGTTAATATCGAGTATCACTCTCAGGTACCGGATATCCACTGCCTATTTCTAGATAACAAGGAATATCTGGTATTTTTGCCTTACTGCTTGTCTCTATATATGTGAATAAAAATATGGCCATTCAGCCTTCACTGTGTTATTAATGGAGAAGACAGAAGTGACTGTTAGTGGCTCCTACAATGAGTGTTTGGCCCCTGTATATATTAACTATTTATGCCCATTTCCCTTAACAGACACGAGGTAACGTTCACTTATATACCCCTGCACTAGAATTGCAAACTAACTACCATCTATCTCTCTCAGCTATCTCACTGTCTCATCTGTAAAACGGATGCATTTAATGAAGTAGAGATTTTGGATTTTCAGATAGTGATTCGAACATTGGTGATAACCAACAGTCATCCGCAGCATTTACTTCAATTGAAATCTATTTAATTGATGAAACTACACTGGTCACCACATCCAGTCAAAGGTCGTTCAACAGTCAGCATATTAAACAAAGGGTATAAATATCTGGGTCCTCGAAGAAGTATCTCACCATCCACACCAAAACCACCTCAACAGTATCGTCGCCGACTACCATAGCAGACTTTGACATTCTGGATACGTTGTATCTCCCAGAGAACAGGAGTGTGCCAGGTGAGGATAGCTGTTGCTCAAGTTATCAGGGATAGACTGCTCACACGTATAGAATTTTGACCCATCATCGTTACCCTTCACGTTCTTGTTTGAAACGCCCCAGGAACGAGGACACGATGTGCCACCAAATTATGCATCAGTGCTCTTGCGGGCATAGAGAAGTCGGTGGTTTCCATTCTTGTGGGCGTCGAAAGCACCCATCCTTCCCATGCACACGAATTACCAAAATCCCTGTGCCTTGGGGACCATGTCGCAACTGTAGGCGGCACTAGGGTTCACTCCTTCTTCGCTCATCAGCGGCCAACATTTCCTTCTTGTTCAACGAGGTATCAACTGAAGAATGGATTGACAGGTTAGAAAATGAGAATGGCGTAGGGTATATATTCCAGGGAAACTTTCAATGTGGACTCCCCTTGAGACTCCGGAGTTTGTGAAGGGAGTAGGGAGTGGGCAAAGGTACTTCCATGGGAAAGGGGTTATGGTTTATCCTCCAAGACTTAAAATTGACACAATCCTATATAATACTAGTTTCTCGGTCCATGTCAAAAAAGGTTCATCGCATCACTAACCAAAGAGGTTATGGAAAATTTAAGTATGGAATTTGAGCTTGGATGTAATGAACCATGAAATTGTTCTATAGTGGGCTTTAGAAAGAAATATAAAGGTAAAAAAAAAAAAAAAAAAAGCCGAAATATGGGTTTAGTCCTCGCATGTATGTTTATAGAGTATCATAAAATCACTCCCAACTATAATATATCCGTGAAACATGCTGACACATAGTAAATACAGCAAAAGGAAATTATGAACAATAGAGAGAAAAGGTTCATTTGGGAAATATCGTGGGCTTATCCTTGGAGTTCTTGCCGAGAATGAGGAAAACGAAGGACCCAGTATTCAATCCATATATATGTATAAAAAGGTTAGGCTCCCTCTTACTCAAGACGCAAAGGTAATAGGATATCGAAAAAAAACGTAAATAGATCTTGATAGAAACGAAAGATGGGTATCCGCCTACTGAAGTGTGAATCAAATGAAACACCAGCATTGCTAAAGAGCTGACAAAAATCATGGTTCCAAAACCGTCTAATAACTGAACCAAAAAAAAATGTATAAAAGAAGGGGAATATCATGAATAGAGAAAGTAGATGATCAAAATCAAACACTACCATATCTATCACCCTCGCGGGAAATAAGTGTTTGCGTTTCGTTATTTGATGCATTTCTCTCGGGGGACAGCGAAGGGATCCAGCCCTTCATGAAACCAGTGACCTTTATCCATCTATGGCGGCCTCTCCCTACTCGGGTAACAATTTGTTTCCTTTGTTCACCATATTTCATGAACTGAATTCCCACACACACATCTAGCAAGAGTACACCAGTAGCTCCAAGCCAGAATGGGATTGCAAGTATTATCCAAGTCGTTCGATTGTTTCCATCTGGACCGGCCCATCCGCCTCCACCGTAAGGCGGGAAATTGTGCCAGCCATTCGGGTTGGTGAGCAAGGAAGATGAGTAGAACATATTTCCACAAAATGCAGCAATGAATAGAAGCGGCGACAGGCCAGCAGTACTCTTCCGCGTGTAGTTTTTGTACAGCTGCGGTAGCCGGGATCCGAGATAAAGGATGGTGGAAATCCAGGAAAATATCCGGCCTACAAACTCTTTTGTGTTTGATGGTGGTGGTATGACTGGGTGTGGTCTTGAAAGACCAGATGCTGGTATTGACGAGGCGTTGGCTATGACTGCACAGAGCATAGAAACAAACAATACAGCTTTGGGAGAAGTCAACGAACTTCCAAGGCCAGTTGATTGGACGTATCGCTTCCCGTTGGAGGCTTGAGATCGAGCCTTTTCGTCAGATGATGGGTTTCTTCCCGTCTTCAACTCATCTACTGGGCGAGCAGAGGATGAACGTTGGGAATCTTGTAGCTGCTGGAATGAGTCGCAGTCTGACGGTGGGAAATCCGTGTCGCTGTCTTCACTATCGCCGATGTTGGCGTATCTAAGACGGTTGAGTTGCCGCTGCTTCATGTGCGTGTACCAGAAGTGTTGACATGTCATGATAAGGTCGACGGTCACGTAATAAGCGGCAATCGTGATCTGCCAGCCAGCCTGGTTGGTGAGAATGGCACCGATGCAATTTGCTGTATCAGCCAGGAGCCATTCCACGATAAAGACTATTGACAAGCCTGCCGTTGACTTTATCTTGTAGTTCTTGTATATCTGCGGGAGCTGGGCAAAGAGCCACGAGATAATACTTAGCACCCCAAGTGTGGATGAAATTAGGGCGAGAGGGGTCGGTAGGCATATTTGCAAAGTAGATGAGATCAGTTGCAAGAACGGAGACACGGGTTCACAGTGCTCAGGAAGCGAACGATGAGCGGAGTTCCATGCTGCTGACGGCATGATTCTGTTGTCTGTTGGCTATAGCAGCCCGGTTGTTCCCATTCCCAGCGTAGATAGGAGGGTAGACGACGAAGCTGGGAAGATGAGGGTGTGGTAAAACTTCCGTGGCGAGGAGCAGATATGGGCGGTTTGACAGGTATAAATGCAATCCGTGGCTGACTTCACTGAGGTGACACAAAACCGAAAAGTCTCTGAAACCTCAGCCTATTTGAACGTGATAGATAACTAGAGTGCGAGAAGTGTGTCAGAGGAAACAGATCTGACCGCACTCCTACCCCAAAGTGCGTTGTTGAGGCGCGTTATTCAGTGGAGGCGGTATATATAAGCGGAGCTGAAGAGTCACACGTGTCGCTTTACTCCGTATGCGGAGAAGATAGTGATAATGGCAGGGGTGCGGTGGGCTCTTCGAACCGCCAGGAAAACGAGTCCTCGGGTGAGTGGGTGTAGGAGAGAGTTGAGTGTAGACGACGACGGGCAAGACGATAGGCGAACGAGAGGTTGAGAGACGGCGAGACGAACAGAAGACGAGATAGCGAGGATGCGCCCCAGGCCATGACGAGGTCACGCTCCTTCCCAAAAATCCGTCACGCCGACCCAAAGAAGGAAAGAGTCAGGCGGAAAGGGAGACCCCAAAAACCTTAACGCAAATAACCTTATGTAAGGAACCTTATATTAGATAAGGCTGCGAATCTACCCGTGGTCACGTGGAAATAGACTATCCCGTGACTCTTTCAGCCCTAATCTCTGCCATGGTATGTCTACCGAGGAACCTGCCAACTCCGGGGAATATGGATGGAAGACTAGTCTGGCAGCCATTTGTCGATCTTATACGTTGTTGATTGTATGGAATGCTTGGTAACAAAGACACGGCTAGTACGTCCAACAATGAATATGGCCAACATTGAAGCTCCTGCCCGCAATGGGCTGCTCCACGTCGATCTCAGGAGGTTGCACACTCCATACGTAACAAAACCAACCTTTATGGTCAGCTTGTAACTCATGTTGGGCTTACCTTGTGTTCCAGGATGCCCACCCATGGTTGCTCCATACAGCTTGAGCCACGGACCAAGGATTATGGCAGAGTTACTCTACAGAGTTATGGAACCGCCGCGGCCCGTTGACCGTGAGCCAACGATCTGTTCTACCCACAAATGGCTGTCGAACAGTGAGTATTCTTGCCTCAGGTGGTTCTATGGCTGCTACATATGCTGTGCTATAGGCAGATAATCTATATCTGTCGAATGATAACGGAACTAGTTCAAAATTCCAACGTCGCCCTTCATTTCACGGATGAATAAACGCAAAGCCATATTCTAGCTCCCTAATGTCGTTTGTCAAGCCGTCGTTGAGACACCGACAGGCCCAGGCACTTCAAAGATCAAAGTAACATATGTTGAAACACCGAGCGAGACAACGAATATAAACCCTGTGACACGGGCGCGACTGGTGAAAAGAAAGTCGGGTTACTCTTATTGTCTTTTCTGGAGTACAACTCGCTAGTCCTGTCATTCTCCTGGCCGATTTTCCCCTTTGATACCTGAGCCAATGCTGCAAAAAAAAAAAAAAAAAAAAAAAAAAAAAAGCCATTTACGTCAACCACATGCCGATCTAAATGTTGCCTGGGGTGATGGCAACAATGTCCCGCAAACGATTATTCGGTAATTGCATGTTGGCAAGAGCTTACCCATATGAATTTGAGTTGGATAGGTATTGCTTGAGCATATTACCCGCCATACTGGGCTCGCACAGGGGTGAATGTTCTCTTCGCGTCGGATCATTACCCATTATATGAATTCATTCGCGATATGGCTTAGCTATGGCAGGCATATAGTGCGATTGCAACGGCCCATCATTTGTTCGTTGTATGCCACACTTAGAATATAAATACTGAAGCCGGGCGCCTATGTCGCTGACCCAAGGTATAAAGGGGTGCTTCTTTCCCTCGAGTCGTTACTCAACTTAGGCCATAAACCCCATAAAATATTTCATCAGCCCAATTGAGATATATCTTCTTTGATCTGCCCATCCAGTCAACTCTAAACAATGCAGCTTAAAGTCGTTGTCCTCGCCATTTCAGCACTCCTTGCTACGACGGTAGCAGCTGGTACGATGGGAACTCGTTCATCTCTATGTGGTGGCAGTAAGTCCAAAATATGTTTAGCATAATTAATTTCATGCTAACTTATGATAGAGTCCGGTGATCACTGCCTCACCCATTGGTGGTGCTGCAGCGGACACTGTAACGAACATGGGTCAGTCTGCGCCTAATTTATGTAAGTACCAGTAGGACTACAGTCATATCCACCGCAACACTAACGTACCTTTTAGCTGGCCGTTATGTCGAAATACCTCACCTCATGAACGAAATATGTATCTGAAAGATTGGGGTTTTCACTCTATTGATTTGAATGTTCTGAATGAATCTCCATAGCTAGAAGGTTATACGGAATGAATCGACTTTTCGTGTCTTCTGATACTCATTCATTGTATGAGGTTACCTAGGTTAGGTAGTCAACTTATAGTTCTTCTAGTGGAGGCTCTTCCATGATTTCCATCATATTCGGAGTGTGAATACTCGTACCAAATTAGGAAGGAGCAGTGGGTCTTGGCTCTGAAACTGCGGATTCCAAAATTATAACACGTCCCGGGAAAGTATATTATGTAAGCACTGATGACATCATCCTCTCCTTTTATGCTCCAAATATTTGGATCCTGTTTACTTCCTTCTTGCGTTTGCTATCACCTTTAACTATGCAAAAAAGGCCGCATCCTCAAAATCGAGTTGGCCCCTAAGGAAAACAGCTTATTTACGACATCGTAGCCACGAAAAATGGCTCTGACTAAACTAGAAGATCTTCCCGAGGACATCCTGGTCCTCATATTTCCTTTACTAGATGTCCCAGATTTCCTCGCGCTATGTGCAGTCAACAAGTACTTCCACGAAGTGTTTCTAACGAACCCGGAATTCTGGCGGGAGGTTACCACAAAAACCTTTCGAATTCCTGTTCAACCACTTCTACGTGCTAATGGACCGCGGTGGTACTGGCTGTATAAAAACCTTCGGACACAGACGAGGGTATATCAATGGGGGGGAGAGGGGCGTCCATCCGAACCTTCGGTGGACAAAACCTGGCCGTATGAGTCCTCGGCTGTGGCTGGAATACGGAATATAGTTGATTTACAATGCGGGTCTGTTCTCAATCAACTCTCCCTTCTGTCACTGTCTTCCCTGTATACAGCATGCTGATATCCACCAAGAGGCTGGTCTTCCTCATGTCTAACTTCAGATGGTGAATTATACCTCACTGGACGTATAGATGGAGTATTTTATGATTATTCAACTGCAAGCGGGTACAAACGCCTCAAGTTTGACGCAGAATACCCTGCAACCTCCGCAGAATCCTACAACAAATCAACAGCCATTAAGCAGTTCTCTTCTGGTAGACGACATATCCTTGGGTTATCTGATGAAGGAATAATATGGAGTTGGTCCCATAGAGATCACAGTGCTAGACTCGTTGAGTTTTCCTGTGCTAGAACGGTTCTTAATTCAAGGGATCCTCGCACTCCAGGCACTGTGACAAAAGTCGTTGCCGGCTGGGATACAAACTCCGCATTTGTCGCCGGCACAGGGATAGTTTATTGGAAGATTAACGATCCTTTACTGAATAATGACGAGTCTGTGCTGCTAATCGTTCCAGGTAAAATTGTGCCAGGTACTGGTTTCCAGCGGGCAAATTCCGATAGAGGGCGAGCAGAGGACGAAGCCGGATTGGGTGAGGTCATTAGCTATATTGTGCTGGAGGGGTATATAATTTTCATTACAGACCTGAACAAGGTATTTGCAACGGAGGAGGATGGCCAGCGTACAGTCGAACTAGCCAAGTTTGCTGCACATGGACGAATCTTGAGGGATATTCAGGGTGCTTTCCGCAACTTTGCAGTGTTTACGGAATCCGGCGAGGTCATGATAGGGAACGTCGAGCACATCCAAACAGCATTTGACTTTGCTGATGATCCTGACCGTGTCTTGTCTCCAAAACTTCCAGCTGGATTACAACATAGCGAGGTGATATCAGTCTCGTTCGGTGATTACCATTACACCACTCTCCATGCCAACGGAAAAGTTTCTAGCTATGGAAGAGAACCTAGAGGTTGCGGCTCTCTTGGACTTGGGAGTAATTTAGGAGGTATCCCCCTTCGTGGCCTCACGGAGCCTGAACCCGGCTCTTTCTCTAGAGACGTGTACTATTTTGAATTTGCGGAAGACAAACGGCATAATGTCTGGTTCGAGCCCGAGAAACGGGAGTGGCTCAAGTACTTGGCAAGTGAAGCTGGATCTCAGGGCAATAGCTCGGACTGGATGACACCGCTCAAAGAGAATGACCATGGGCTCTTGGAGAAATACAGTACGTGTATTGAGAGAGCGGGAGAAAATTGGGACAACTTTCCAGCCACCAAACCCGAGGATACAGATGGTCTAGGTGCATATTTCACCCTCAGTGTCGCATCTGCTGGATGGCAAACCGTTGCACTTGTGCTTGTTGATAATGAGCTAGCCGAGAAGGTTAGAAGGAAGCACCTTGTTAATGCGGAAGACGGTAATGATGCTGAAAGTGAGTCGAAGCTTGATAAATCCCCCAATCCCGCCTTCCCAGTTGTATGCAAGGCCTATCTTTGGACGAGAGGCTAATAGGAAATAGAAACTCCACGGTACAAATGGGAGCTGCAGAAGTACCCCCCGCTACCAACCAATGCTCAGGGAATTATTGAAGTTAGCAATTATGATTTTGATACCTGGGTTTATGGATTGCCTCCAGTGGAGAAGAATATCATTCAAAAATAGAGCTCTAAATACGGGCTAGAGTCTCCTGCAATAGCTTGTGTCATTTAACTGGACCTGATATTTGTGGTAGATGTAGATTTGATGCCGAGATGATGTTACTTGTGCTTCATAAATTGATAAATTGGCCGACAGTGTGATTATACCCAAGTAATCGCCTGAGTTGCAAGAAACCCACGGTCTCCGTGTGGCATCAAGTAAGTAATATCATAGGGTAAAAAGTAGTATTGATAGGGCTATGGCACCGGTCCGTCCAGAAAGAACAACGCCATACCTAAAACTCCAGAGAATGTCCAACAACAAATACTAGGACATGGAATACTAAGGATATAAGGCCTCGGAAAGATGATAAAAAATGGTGAATTTGAACAAATGTGCAGCCGCGATAGATGGGAAATATCTCCCAGAGAAAAGAATATTGTAAAAACCCGCATCCAGCTAGGCCGAATCCCCGCTTCATAGGTGCAAATAAAATCGTCAAAGTAAACGTAGGAAAAACAGGTAGGAAACAAGGAAATGAAGAAAGGAAGGGAACAAAGAAAGATCGAATAACGGGAATAGCAGAAAGAATTAATACTCCGTAGGTATCGTGTGGTTTTTAATGGTGAAGCGAGCGAGCAAATAAGTACAAGGCTAATCTGACCAGAGAAATTTTCAAGCAATAAAAGACAGTCCAAGTAGTTTTTGATGTGACGTCCGATTTGGACGGGAAGGATAGTCAATATCCAAGGCAGGCCTCGATGCATTGCATTGCATTGCTTTGGGTTGTATGTGAAGAAGGGTAATTGTATGTGCGGTCGTTAAATCATGGGGAGTAGTTATCATTTGACTTAAATTAAGGAAGGCGGGATGGATGAAAGAAATAGCGAGGAATGAGCTTTAGGGAGAGAGTGAGCTCTTGCTCAGCCATGAATTTAGCATATCATCCAAGCGGCTGGACATATCGTTCAATGCCTTGCTTTCTTCCCGGAAGAGGCTTCCAATGAGAGGATGGTCTGGCCCAGCAGCAGGGACATTGGATTTATCATGTACGATGGTTAGGAGATCGCGGATATCACTGCCATCGTCCATGTATGCGCGCAGCCCGCTGTCGTTCCAGGGAGGGAGGATACTTGTGGATGGTGATACGGACTGCTCCTGGCTTCTGTCATCTTCGAGAGTGGGGTCTTGGGAGAATGCAGGGGAGGCTGTTGGGGAAGGTGAGCCGGTTGGTTTGGATGAATACTGGTCTTTGTCATGGGATAATGAGTGCTGATCCTCGAAGGTGTCGTCGTAGTGATTGTTAAGTTCACGGTCCTGCTGCACTGGGTCAGCAGTGTGAGAGATGCTGGCTGATTTCTTGCTTGAGTGGGTGGAGTATGTCGAGGTTTGAGAGGATGAGTATTGGTGCTGGGGTTGATTTGCTGGTGGGTGGGTGGAAGCGTCTGGTGCGGATTCTGATGAATCGCGGGGCTCCTTGACAAGGGAGAGGTTGGGTTCAGGTCTCTCCTGCATTGATCTATCTTGCTTGTTGGTGAGTGGCCTGAGCACCTCTGGAGATCGTACCCGTGTACCTTGCGCGGAGGAAGATCGTGGCTGCGGCCGATGCTGAGATTGTTGATGCTGTTGGGGTTGTTGCTGCTGGTGATGCTGCTGCTGTTGGCCATGCGATTGGAACGTTTGTTTAGTTGCTGGCGGCGATTGAGGAGCTGCAACCTCTTGTCGTGAGGTGGATCTTCCATTTTCATGTCTTGCACCAGAGCTCTGTTGCTCTCCAGGAGGTGTTTTCTGGAGTTTGCTGGGGGTTCTCTGCAAAGTGACTGCCGGTTTAGACCCATCTCTGCTGTGGTCACCCGCGGTGCTGGTTGGAGTACTTGATCGGATAGATTCCTCCGAGATCTTTTCTTGGTCGTCGTCGTCATCTGTGGCCTTGGTTTTGCGGTCTCTTCTCTTAAATAGGCCGCTGAGCATTCCAGGTTTCTTGTCCTTGCGTTTCTTGTCATCTTTGCTTTTATCACCAGGCGACGCCTTATCATATGATTCAAAGCTTCCGCGGACTCTTGAATCCTTGTCTGGTTGATGTGTAGTAATGGAATCGTCACGTAAAAGGTTGGGAGTGAGAGAAATTTTCTTTGTCTCGAGGGTATCGTCCTTGAAGAATGAATCAGTATTGCGAACGACCCCATTCCTGGACCGTCCGGGTTGGAAGTCTAGTAGTTTGTTAGCATATGGTTCTACCAACGAAGAATAGAGAGTTTAAACTCACCCTTGTCAAGGTCGTCATTATGTTCATCCAAACTATCTTTGTGCTCAGACTGATGTTCCTGCAAAGCAGCCGTCTCTTTCTGCTGTTGTTTGGGCCGTAATGGCTCAATTTCCATGTCTTCATCCTTCCTTGAGGCATCTTGCTGCTGTTGCTGCTTGCTGTGTGCAGACTTCTCATGTACCTCGTGCTCCTCTTCTTCCTCTTCCTCTTCCTCGTCTTCCTCGTCGTCTTCTAGGAAATGCTCTTCTTCCTCTTCCGATCCTGTCGAGTAGTCAATTGGAACCTCTTCAGCTTCGAAGCACAGTGGTTCGTTGAAGGTGACAGTCTTGCCATGTCTTCTGCGCATGGCAATTCTCAGGGGGTTCTTTGACTTTTCGGCATTGTCTCCTAGCATGGTGGCGGATAACTGTAGAGGTATGAATTAGCAGGGACAAAAGACAGGTAGTATAAACGGCTATAGGAACGTGTTCCATACGTCAATGTTGCGGTGTTTATTAAGACGGGCCAGCCTTTCAGTTGGGGTTTCGATGTGTTCAGCCGGCAGGTAACCTATACCAATGTCAGAATTGGGGAAGTTAGGACGTAAGGCGGAGAGGTATGAATGAAGTACCTATGCTCCCGTCCTTTACGACGCGCACCAGCCACCAGTAGCTGTTGCTGTCATCAAGGAGGACCATGGTGTCGCCCTTTGTTGCATTAGCCTGACCTTCGACGGTGGCAATGAAGGTATGCAAAGCGTAAACAAATTCGAAATCAATATCCTCTGTAGGGTAGGTTAGTCTTTAATGGCACGCTTAGTGGAAAGTGATTATTATGGCTGTACACACCATCGTCAATGGACGGTGAGCTGGATATTTTGTCCATCATGTCGTCGTCCAGGTCCTGGTCGTCTTCATCACCTTCCATCTCCTCCTCGGTCGAGCTTCCATTCCTTGACTCGTGGGACATGCCACCATTCGCTAATCCATTGGGCTTGCTGTCGCCGTCTGCTTCGTCGTGTTCCCGGTACACTTCAATCCCGTCCCGGTGAGAGTATACCTGCGAGTTTCCATCCGATCCTAGAGGACCCTTTGACATCTCATCCTGAGCTTCCTGTTCCACCTTGCGGAGAGACTGGTCCTGGTGCGCACCATTCCGTCCGTCAACGGCAGAAGCACCGCCTGATTTTCTAGCATGGTCCTGGGTGGAGGGCGACTGGCGGTTCTGAAGGTCAATTGTATCTAAAACAAGGGTTGTTCGTCAGCAACTGGACCCTCAAGTAGAGCGCAGATGAATGCAATCAACCGTTTCGGTGTCTCACCTGCTCGGATCATCTGTGGTCTCGTCATGATGGCAAGCTATCGATCAATGTCCGTGTTCGATCTGGATCACCAGCAGGACAGCGAGAGATGGCAAAAAAAAAAAAAAAAAAAAAAATTAAATTTAAATTCAGAGTGTCGGGCGTTGCGAAGAATACGAAAGGGGACGGGGGAGTTGGTGAGAGCTTGAAAACCATTCATGGAATGGAATATATTAAAGGTACTCCGTATCCAACCCAAGGCAATAATAATAAAACCACCCACTCAACCCGACAGCCCTCCTTGCAGCACTATGAATCAAGTACTCCGTCTGCGCGATGTATTAAACGTGTGCGAACTGCCTGAAACATCCGTCCAATATAGCACCCATCCAGGTCTGACCAACGCAAAAATGGAGAAGATGGCCGTTTGACGAAGGCGTTTACCGCGACAGTGCAGCGATCGAGAGAGAGGGCCCGTTGGCAAGGAAATAACACGACAAAACGAGAGGAAGCGAAGGAGAACAAGAAAACAGAACGAAGAAGAGGAAGAAAAAGAAGAAGAGGGAGGAGAAGGAGGAGAGAGAGAGAGAGAGCGAAGGAAGGTCGACCGTCGCGCAGTTCAGGAAGATCTCAAACAAGCCTCATCATCGTCAAGAAGCTGGAAAAAGCGACGAAAGCGCCCAAAAAGTGGAAAAAAGGAGGAGGCGGAAGGACAGGGGGGGCCAGGGGACGCCGGCCAATCAGCGTGCAGAATTAAAATGAGTTTAAACGCGCCGCAGCCAATGGGAGCGCAGACATCCCAACGCTCCCAAAAGGGTGGATGATGACATAAGCTGGCCTGATCTGCTGTCACGGGACTCCCGGCCCGACGTATCCCCGATCTACTGCTGACTCATCGTCTTGTTGCTGACTCATCGTCACATGAACTCACATAACACTGACGTCACCATACCGGATAAAGTATATTTTGCGGCACTACTATCTTCCGTAGCCTAATAGTATCTAAATAGTACTAATATATTCTAAATTAATTAGATATATTTAGAAAGTAATAATAGATATACTATTATCTCTTTTAGATACCTTTCTACTATTAATATATATTATTAGTAAAGTACTCTATAGATACCCTCCTTATCTTTCTAAATACTATTAATATATTTATAGAGTACTACTAAATAAATAAACTTCTCTTTTATATATATTAAATTAGGGGTTATTAGTATTTTATTTAAACCTTTATTTATTATTTATCTAGCTAATATTATTAGAAACTATTACTAACTACTAATTACTCTCTTTACTCTAAAACTCTTATAGAAATATAATATTCTATATATAATTAATAAAGAAACCTCTCTAGTAATTTAATTAGATAATATTATTATAAATAGTATTAATTAAAATAGTAAAAATAATAAATTTAACTATAAGAACTTTAATAACTTTATATTTACTAATATTAGCTATATATAAAATAGGGAGTTATAAAATAATATCTTATTAGATCTCTTATATTAGAATAATATATAGAAATATATATTTAGTATTACTAAATATATAGATAAAAATTATAATAATTTAACTAATATTAATATTCTAATATTTAATAATATTACCTCGAGTAATAGTACTATAATATTTTTACTTATTAAAGATAAAGCTTACCTTTTAAAAGAATTTAATAGAATATAATTTAGATTTAAGGACTAAAGCTATAATATTATATACACCACCACCCAAACAATAAATACTATAATATCCGTTATTATAATATTAGAGACAAGCTAATTAGTTAATAATATAATAAATAACTTTAACTATATCTAATATTATAATATAATATACCATATACTATATCTTAGTAGTATATTCTTTAATTTATTTAGTTAGTATTAATACTATAAACCTTTACTACTACTAGCTACTACTAGATATATAATTAAATAGTATCTAATAGATATCTTTAATATATAGTAGTTAAGATATTACTTAGAGCTAGTGAGCTTATTATAATATAATATTATATTTATATTACTCTATACCTCTATATTAATCTACTTAATTAATAGTTAAGTAACTTATATTATTCTATTAATTAATACCTATTATATTAATTAATATCTATTAATTAGTAGCTTATTAGTTAGTACATAGGGCTATATATTTAATATAGCTAGCTAGTATTTATTAATAGTTACCTAAATAAATAATACTAATTACCTCCTTAAATATAGACTAGTAACTATCTATTATAGTAATAATATATACTCTACTATTATAATAATATCTACCTCTTAACTTTAATCTTACTCTTTAATATTATATATCTTCCTTCTTTAATTAGATATTAGCTTATATTACTATATTATACTATATTTCTTCTTATAAATATATATATCTATAAACTACTATACTTTACCTCTAATTTATATATCTATTATAGTTTTATAATCTTACTCTTACTATATATAATATTATATATATTATTATAAGTTTGGGATACTAATATATTAGTAGTTTTCCTTATTATAAATAGGGATCTAAATAATAAGGAGGCTACCTTTAATAATATATATAGCTATATATAGATATTAGTTTATATAATCTATATTTAGAATTATTAAGATAAGTTAATATAAATTATCCTAGTTAAGATCTTTATACTTATAAACTTTCTAAAGATCTATAGTATTATTTTAATATTATCTAAAAGCTAGTTTATACTCTATATTACTATTTTATATTCTATATAGAACTTACTTAATAATAAGGCTTAGCTTATAAGAGAGTAGTTTTTCTATCTATAGCTATTTTATAAAGGTCTAAATAAGAGACTATCCCTTATAGCTATTAATCTTTTTAATACTTTAGAACTATCTATATCTAAAAATATAGTTTACCTTAGATAGTAAATAATAGAACTAGATATATATTAATTAGAACTATAGTAATAGAAGATAGATAGAGAAGTATTAGAGAGCTAGTTATATAATACTACTAAATACCTAACTAATTTCTAATAACTAGATTCTATATTTAAGGATTAAATATATAAGCTTTATTAATAACTATAACTAATATATAACTAATTATAAGATAGAGAGTATTAGTTAAAGGATACTTAATATAAATATCTAAAATTATAGTTATTATATCTTACTAATCTAGCCCCGTCTATAATTAAGCCTTTAATAGTATAATTAGTAGCTATTATTCTCTCTAAAATAGATTCTTTATTATATTAATTAGCCTTATAATAGTCTTTATAGTAACTCTTTTAGATATTAGCTCTAACATATTCCCTAATACTTAATCTAGCTAGGGATAACTATCTTAATAATTAGTATAAGGTAGCTTATATCTATAAATATAATAGATTTACTTAAGGCCCTTACTTATAACCTTATAATAATAAAATAATCTCCTAATCTCCTATTTATATCTTTTAACTATATTAATTTTATCCTACTAATATTATAACTTTTAATCTAGATAAATATAATATTTTAAAATTTATTAATTATTTAAAGTTTATAGAGTACCTTAAGAGTAATATAGCTATATTAAGAGTCTAGTTCTTATATTTTAAAGATAGAGCCCTTAAGTAGTACTTAGCCTTATTAGTAATAATATAGCTAAACTTTATAAAGTTAATAGATACCTACTATAATACTTTATAATTTAAGTTTAAGCTTAATTAGATATTAATATAGAATAAGGTAATAACTCTATATTTTAACTTTAATAATATTAATATTTTACTATTAACTTTATATATAATAAAGAAGGTTTCCTTACTAATATCTACTAGTATAATAGATAAGACTATACTTAAGTAGTTATTATAGAAAGGCTTAGATAACTACCTTATATATATAATACTACTAATAGAGGATAAATCCCTAGATATATATAAATAATAAATCTATCTTTTTAAAACTAC
Organism: Trichophyton schoenleinii; assembly: GCA_018357685.1. Taxonomy (NCBI): domain Eukaryota; kingdom Fungi; phylum Ascomycota; class Eurotiomycetes; order Onygenales; family Arthrodermataceae; genus Trichophyton; species Trichophyton schoenleinii. Next base: position 5,375,824 of record WOFF01000002.1, read on the forward strand.
TACTACTAGAGCCTAAAGAGTTATATATTTCTCTTATAGCTATCTATATAAGTTATATAATAAGCCTAGTATTACTAACTTATTTACTACTAAGAATAGAATATTAGTTACTAGAGATACCTCTAAGGATAATACTAAAATAATAAATACTAAAATAAAGAGTAAGAATATAGCTTAGCTATAATTAGATTATTTAAAATCCCCTCCGTAGTCTTATTATATATATAAGGAGATATATTAGTACTACTTCTATCTATTCTATAAGCTAATAATAGTTAATATAGTTAATATTAATCGCTAGACTACATTAGATATAATAATTAAGGCTAAGTAGGCTACTTAATTAATAGTAGAAGATAATAATAATAAGGATAAGCTACTTTTCCTTAATACTCTATTAGTAGGAAACTAGAAAGTAGCTCTAGTATTAAGGTATTAAGAGATAAAAACTATACTATATCCCTATTTAATTATAGTTACTACTTATTTTTAATTATAACTTCTACTATAATAATATCTTTTTTATTTTATATTAATATTAGTATATTTATATCTTTAATATTATAATATTATCTACTACTATATTTTCTATATACTATTACTACTAATACTTCTTTAATTACTCTATCTTCCTTCTATAAACTAATATATAAAATATCTACTAAAGTATCTCTTTATTTACTAGTTTAAGATATTAGTAGATTATATATTTATATATCTATATTTTACTATATTATATCTTCCTTACTTATTAATATCTTATTAATAAATAATATCTTTAATAGTTTATCTACTATTATATCTTATACTATAAAGACTATTATATAGAATAATATTATTATTCCCTTTAATAATATCTCTTTAACTACTCTTCTAGTACTACCTTCTAGATTATATATCTACTATAAATATATATCTATTTAGGTAATAAATTTAGTTATTATTTAACTAGTCTAGGGCTTTAATATATTTATTTATTACTCTAAGATCTCTAGCTCTATAATATATTTATTTAAGCCTATTAAGCTAATATTTACTAATAATTTATTATATATCTTAGGTCTAAATATAATTGTAGCCTATAATACTAATATTCTACCTATTACTAATATTAGTTATCTACTAGTTAAGATATTTAAGAGGTAAATCTTAAATTATATCTCTCCTCTACTAAAATAGCCTATTTCCTTATTTAATATTATAGTTAACCTTATTAATAATATTATATAGTTAATAGAAGTAGTAGATACTAACCCTTTTATAATACTATTATAAGATACTATAATAGATATTACTTCTACTAATATTTCCTCAAACTTTAGAATAGAATATAAAACTAAGATATAATATATTCTCTCTACTTATATTAATCTCTTTAAACTAGAATTAGGGTAGTTTAATAATAGTATTAAAATACTAATTTATCTATATTTAAATAATAGCCTATTAAGCTTATATTGCCTAGTTTACTATCTTTCTTAATATAATTATAATACTATAGATACTATTTTAGACCCCCTACTAGAAGATAGCTAAATTAAGAAGGTACTACTTATAGTAGTAGTACTATTTATATTATCTACTTTTATTATTTAGAAGGGAACTAAGCCTTATATTATTATTAATATAAGGAGGCTAAATACTAAAGTAATACTTAACATTTATCTACTACTCTATTAAGATAATATTTTTAATACTTTAGGTAGCTTAGTTATTTTTTTATCTATAAATATAATAAAAGGGTTCTTCTAATAATTAGTAATAAAGAATAATATATAGAAACTAGCCTTCTTAATACCTTATTATAGCTATAAATACTTTATAGTTACTATTATAGATATTACTACATTATTAGCTTTCTTTTAATATTAAATAGAATAACTTTTATTCTATTTCCTTTAATTATTTATTTTAGTATATATAGATAATATTATAATCTACTCTAGGACTCCTAAGAACTACTTTTACTACCTAGATACTATTCTAATAATCCTTTAATCAGTTAGTATAATACTATTACTAAAGAAATATTACTTTATTTATAGATTAGTTAAATTATTTAAATACTATATTAGTTATCTTAATATAGTAATATAGAAGTAAAAGATAGAAACTATCTATTAGATATTCTTCCTAATAACCTTATAGGTACTTAAAACTATTATTAGCCTATTTAATTATTATTATTATTTTATTCTATTCTTTTCTATTATTATTACTCTATTACTAAAACTAAAGATATTACTTACTAAGTTAGCGTCTATTAAAGGGGTTAAGTACTAGAATTTTATAAAGTATACTTTACTTATTAATCTATCTACTAAGCTATATAACTTATATAATAAATATCTATATATATAGATTATCCTTAAGGATAGGCTAATAATAGTACTAATTCTAGTATATTTTAACTTCTCTAAATTATTTATTTTCTATATTAATAGAAGTAAATAATAAGGTTATAGTATTACTATCTACTAATTTAATAGTAATAGAGATAAATATTTAGTACTTTATACCTTTAAATTACTATCTCCTATAGAGATTTATTATAGTTCTACTAAACTAGAGTATAGCGCCCTAATATAGATACTGTTAAGATTTCTCTAATACTTTAATAATAAAGTATTTACTATTATAATATACTATATTACCCTAATCTCTATATTATAAAAGAAGTTATCTATATTTAGCTATTACTCTATATAGCTAGACAACTAGGTACTTCTACTAGGCTTCTATATTAGGAGGATAGTAATTAAGTATTATAAGGGGATTAATTATTTAAATATAGATATCCTTTCTTATATACCTTCTCTAAATATTAATTCTAAAAATATCCTAAATAATACTATTATAGTATTAATATATATAATAATAGATAATACTATTAATATTAATAATACTACTAATATTAATTTTATATTTATAGTATTTATTAGTAGTAACTTTAATAATAGTGTGTATTAATATATTAATAATAACTCTATTTTATTAAGGATATAGAAGTATATTAAGGATAAGGAACTACCTTTTTTCTATAGCTTTAGTATTAAGGATAATATCTTATTCTACTATTATTCCCTAGATACTAATAAATACCTATATATACTCTAGCCCCTAATTAAAAAAGTATTATGGCTAGTATATAATTATAATAGTTATATTAGCCTTTATTACTCTTTATAAATACTATAATAATTATTCTTTATTAACTATATCTATAAAGTTATAATATCTTATATTAGAAAGTATATTCTCTATACCCTAATTAAGCTATATAACTTTAAATAGTTAGAATAAATATAATTAATATTAGCCTCTAATAATATATTTAATATACTAATACTAAACTTTATTATTAATCTACTAGTAAGTAATAGCTATAATACTATTTTTACTATTATAGATAAATTATCTAAGATAGTATATCTTCTACTAGGATAGACTAACTAGAGTACTAAAAAATAGATAGCCTACTTCTATATATTTATAATATATAAGTAGAGGCTTCTACTTATACTTATATTAGATAAGGATTTAAAGTTTATAGGATAATTCTAGAAGATAATATTAAAGGATTTATATATTATCTAATAGATTAATATAGTATATAATACTTCTACTAATAGTTAAAGTAAATATACTAATTTAATAATAGAGGTTCTACTATATTACCTCCTCGTAGGTTATTATAAATCTACTTAGTACCTACTAATATCTAATATATAATATTTTATTAACTTTAATATAACTATATTAATATCTATCTCCCCTTTTAAAATTTTATATAGTTAGCCCCCTTATTTACTACTAATAATAGCCCTAATCTCTATTCTCTTACTTAATAAGGCTAAGCTATAAGATATACTTAGGGATATAGAGACCCTAGTTATAGTCTATATAGTAGTTATTAGCTCTATAGTAATAACTACTCTCTAATTTATTAAAGGAGATTATATTTTTCTATATATTACTAAAATAGTTAAAAAGAGCTATATACTATTAAATTCCTCTAAATTTTTAATTCTTTAAAAAAATCTCTTTTATATTCTATAGAAAGTATTACTATTAGTATATCGCCTCGTACTACCTAGTAGCTAGAGAATCTACCCTATTATCTCTATTATCCATCTTAAGCTCTATTATAGTAACCTAATTAACTTCCTAATAGATACTAATCTCTAGCCTCCTCCTATTTATATTAGTAACTATAATAAGTAGAAAATTAAGAAACTTATTAAGATAAATAGAGATTAAGTTCTTATTAAATAGAAGGGTTATACTAATTATACCTAGGAGCTAATAGAGTTAATTAAGTAAAATATCCTAAATATCTAATATAACTTTATAATATATTACTCGAGGGGATATCTAAAGAAATTTATTACTTAAATAATAGCTTCTTCCCTTATTTTTCTTTATAACTTACTAATAATATTAAATTTACTATCCTTCTACTATATCTTATCTTCGCTTTATTAATACCTTATTAAGTCCTTTATTTTCCTTATAACTCTATATTAAGTCTATCTATATACTTATATTCTCTCCTTCTATATTTTTATATCTTCTTATAATATATTAACTACTCCTTTACTACTATTATATCTAATACTATAGATTCTACTATCGCTTATAAGTACTGTGACTTTTATTAAGAGAAAGATAAAACTATTACCTTTATTATATCTAGTAAAATATATTACTACTATAAATCCACCCTATAGTATATATTTATCTATTTATATAAAAAATTAGATAATATAACTATATTAGAATAATTATTAGTTTTTAAGAAAATAAAAAATACTAGACTATCTATCTACTTATAACTTAAGGGTAATAACTATAGTACCTTATACTTAGATAATAGTAATAAATAGGGTTATAATAAGAGCTTTTATTAATTCTTTACTACTAGAGGTATAACTAATAATCTTATCCTATCTAGCCTTTCTTTTTTTAAATTATTCTCTACTATCGAGTCCTCTATTACTATATCTCTATCTATACTAATTAATCTAACTTCTTCTATAGACGCCTCTATAATTACCTTACTCTCCCTTAAGTATAAGAAAACTACTAATATCTAGTCCTATCTTACTAATACCTCCTCCCTAGTATTAAAGCTACCTACTAAAGTATATCTAGTACCTCTAGTTATTAATACTATACTTATTAATATTCTATCTATAATATAATTTATAGACCCTAATAATATTACTTTCTATAGCTTAGTATTACTAAACTTTATAGAGATTTTAGTAAAATATATCTTTATAACTAATACTACTAAAATAATTAAGACTATTAGTAATATTATTAATATTATTTATAATTTTTATATTAAAGTTAATAATACTATTACCTCTACTAATACTAATTAATCTATAATTATAGAATATAATATAGCTATCTAATTTAACTATAAGGCTTATTAGTACTTATTTATAGTAATAATTACTCTATTAGTTACTATATTAACCTATTAGTAGATATCTACGAGGCTAATTAGAGCTATAGTTACTATTACTTCTTTTAATACCTTAATATTAGCCTAGGCTACTATTAGCTTACTTAGTACTAAGGAGGAACTAAAAGCTACTAAATAGAATATCTCCTAGAAGAAGGACACCACGCTCTAGTTTATACTCTCTATATCTAATAATACCCTAATTAAGTAGATTAAGGCTACTATTTACTACTTCTCAATATATTTTATATTAGGTTTAATATCTATTAATAGTTTTAATATTACTAGAATTAATATTTATTATAGCGTGTTAACTCCTTTCTCTTTTACTATATTATATACCTCTTATTATATATTTAGCTTCTCTAATAATTATTATTAACTTAATATTTATTATTAGTTATAATATATATTTCTCCTTCTATTAATATATTTCCTATTATATATCTAGCTTTTTCTACCCCCGAAAATATAGTATTATATATACTACTACTTGGATAATAGATACTATAATATCTATTATTATAATATTAGAGACAAGCTAATTAGTTAACAATATAATAAACAACTTTAACTATATCTAATATTATAACGTAGTATACTATATACTATAAAAGCCTTTTCTTAATCTACTTTATAAGCTTTACGTAGCTTCTTAAGAAATAAATATATATTAAAAAGCTTAGATATTTTTATAGATAGTAGTTATAACTTTACTATTATTAAATTTACCTTATCCTTAGTCTAAATATTAATAGCCTAGTAATAGTATATATTAGAAATTTTAGTATTAATATATATAATATTAATTTATAGTAATTAATTAAAAATATTAAGATAGTTCTAATATAATTTCTAAATTTATATAGTAATAGCTAGTTTATTATTATTAAAAGTACCTTATAGAGTTAACTATAATATCCTCTTAAAGCTTTTCTATATTAGTAAAACTTTTTTAATATTCTAATAGTTAGTTCTATAGATAAAATTCTTATAATCGCAATATTTATCCTTACTAATTAGAATACTATAGTTATTTATAACTCTATACTCTTTTATCTATTTAGGGTAATATAGTTTAATATATATATTAGATTAGTTCTTAATAACTTTAATTCCTTTTATTTAATAGAATATAATCTTAACTATTATTAGACTCTTATTTAGTACTTATATTATATAATTTAGTACTAAGGTACCTTATTAACTAGAAATAATAGATATAGCTTAGAAGTATATTAGGGTAATAGTAATAATTATATTAACTAAGTTTTATAGAAGGTAATACGCCTTAATAATTATTCTCTCTATTTTCTTAAGTTAATATATAATAGGACTCTAAAATATAAGTACTAAATTACTACAAGTAATAACTATAAATACCTTAATTACTAAATTAGACTAACTATCTATATTACTAATAAAGGATATTAGAAGAACTTAGTAGATATTAGATTAAATCTAGTCTTTTTATAGATAGTATTAAAGTACTATTAGAATTAGTAAAGATACTCTTATATATTCTTATAATTAATATAATTTAAGATAGATAATAGGGGATTATAAATACACCTATCCTCTAGAAAAGAGAAATAGCTAAAGTATCTATAAGTATTACTTCTATCTCTCTATTAATAGAATAGATAAGATTAGTAACTAATATACTATCTTTAATATTCTATTAAATTTACTATAGTATAGATCTAATAGAAAATAAAATATAAGATTAAGACTAGGGTAGATTATAAAGAGAGATAAGTTATATAAGGTTATTCTATACTTCTAGTAAATTTAATTCTTATTAGTTTAGGTAATTATATTATTAATAAATTTATATATATTTTAAGAGAAGTAATAAGATTATATATATCCTTAAATATTAAATATAAGGTTTGAGTAATTCTATTTATTTATTAAATAACTATAATAAGATTTATTAGTAGTTAGATATTTAATCTCTATATTATTATTCTACTATAATATATTACTTAGGAAGGTAATATAGAATACTATAATAAGAACTAACTCCCTAATAATATTAACTATAATCCCCTAACTATCTAATTTAGATAGTTTAAATATAAGTATATTAATAGTATCTATAAAGTTAGTACTATATAGCCTAAATATAAAAGTATAAATACTACTATACTTATTATAATATAAAAAATTAATATTTAGAATAAGATATATATCTATAAGAGATTGGTATATATTATAATATAAGCTAAACCTATTAATAAATAATTAATATAGTAGTAATATAATTTAATAATAATTAGAGTAGAAGATATTTAAAAGAGACTCTCTATTATATATAATAATATCTAATTTACCTTAAGGATAAATAGTTTAATAGTATAGTAAAATAAAAAAAGGGGTCTAGCTAATATTAATTATATATCTTAAAAAGTACTTAAAGCTTATATAGAACTAGATATTAGTAGCCTCTAGACTATATTTTTTATTAATATATACCTTAATACTCGATATTATATTCTTAATAGAGATATAACTTATTCTCTTTAGTATAAGAATAATTTCTCTAGTATTAAATAGAGACTATATTAAGGGAAGCTATCCTTTATAATTATTAGGGGAGTATTATAGAGTAGCTTATACCTTATATATAACTATCCTTAATAGATTAGGGGACTATAAATAAAAGTCCTTTATAATTAAAAGAATATAACTAAGATAGTATATTTAATATAGATAGTTAGATAATAGATTATAAATATAGGGATACTTTTAGTATTTATAGTAAATAATATCTAATAGAAGAATAACAGCTCTAAACTAGCTATAAGTAACCTTACTAGAAGAATACTTAATAGATATACTCTAGCTTCTTAAATATTAGAGTTCGATTAATATATCTACTAATTCTATTATCCTAATATATATATACTATTCGAAGTTAGAGGACTTAAGTAAACTTATTATAAGTTAGACTATATTCTAAAAGAATATATCTTTTTCTATTAATATAACTAGCGACTTCTCTACTATAGTAAATATAGGTATCTATAATAGTAAAATAATTAGAATCTTAGAGTATCTAATAGATATAATTAGAAACTATACTTTATAGTTCTTTTTTAAAATTAATAAACTCTAAGGGAGGTTATAGATTAGTAATATATCTTTTAGAGTTTATAGAATTTCTACTAGAGACTAATAATAGGCTCTAAAAATACCTGATTACTCTATCTAGAGTACTATAGCTATTATAAAGGAACTTATAGATTTATTATTCTAATAATATAGAAGGACCTTTATAGAATTAAAAATATTAGAATAATTAGAGTCCTCTCTATTCTATTAATTTAGAGTAGCTATAATAATATTAAGATTATTCTATAAAGTATTAGAAGTATATTTTTTATTAATAAGAGGTATAATTAATATAGTCTTATATAGTTTAAGTTTATTAATTTAAGTTATATTAATATTAATATATTATTTAGCTTATAGTAGCTAATATATATCTGTGATATCAGATCACGTGATAGATCACGTGCTTACCTGCTAAGGTACCTACGTGACTCTTCTATATTTAAAAACTATATTACTTATTCTCTTATAGAGAAGTTAGTAATTAGCTTACTATTAATCTTATCTATATATTTATTATTTACTTATTTATAGTCTCGTAGTATCTTTAGCTACTAAGCTTTATAGTTCTAATTACTTCTATTAAAGAGGATATTCTATTACTAAGATAAAAAGATAGTACTATATACCTATAGAACTACTAGTACTACTTAAAATAAAAATCTAGAAATAGACCCTTTTAAGATCTATTAATAGACCGATAGCCCTAGAGATTATTCTACTTAAATCCCTTTTAAAACTAAATAAGATAGTTCTACTTTAGCTCTAGATAGCTAGGAATATTAATAAGCTAACTAGCCTAAGGGCTATACTAATATACCTACTAAATAATATATATAATATTATCTGAGAATAAATAGGTCTAATAGTTTAAGGATTATAGCCCCGAGGTCTATTATTATTATTAAAGGGACTATTTTACTTATTAGGCTTCCTAATCTAAGTAAAATACTCCTATCCTAAGGACCGCGAGCTAGATAACTAATAAGAATAATATAAATAAAGAACTTAAACTTTAGCTCTAAGAGGTATTATATAATCTCTAGTATCTATAAAAGTATAAAGAGCTCGCGGACCTCTAAGCTAAAATCTCTCTTTTATAAGTATAGCTTAAAGAAGATAGGGTCCCTAGTACTATTATACTTTCTAGTATTTTTTAAGCCCGAGAGCTTAACTAGGGTAGCCTACTAAATCTATTAGTTAAATTAATCCTAAACTAGAATCTTGTTAAAATAGCCCGGGGCTATTACTATAAAATAGATTAGGATTATTATAGAATAAATTAGAACTATTATAATATAGCCCAGAACTATTATAAAATAAATTAAAACTAGATTACTTATTCTTCGAAGTATCTTAAGCGATCTAGTTAAAACTACTACTATAAGATAGATTAGAACCACTACTATAAAATAGACTAGGACTACTACTATAAAATAAACTAGGACTATTACTATAAAATAGTCTAAGACTACCCTAAAATAGATCGAGACTAGATTACTTATTCTACGAGATATTTTAAGTAATCTACTCTTAATTAAGCTAAAAACCTTTTATATATTATAGAAATAAATACTAATTAGCTAATAGATTATATAACTACTAACTATATAGATTTAAATAAATCTACTATATTAAGGGCTCTAGGTAAATCGCGCTTAGTAAACTCTTTACTAAAAGAGGTAGAAGATAAAATTATCTTACCTCTAGCTATTTAATTATAAAATAGGTAAGGTTCTATATTTTTTAGTACTAGCTAAAAACTTAACTTAGATAATATTTATTAGGGACTAAATCACTTAATAGATTAAGTAGTTCTTATATTTCGAATCTAGTAGGCTATATTATTATTAATCTAGCTAGAATCTATAGATTAAGTCTAATTAACTAAATAAGAATTACCTTAGATAAGTTTAAGGGGTATAATAGTAATAAACTAAAAGCTATGGAAACTATTATTTAAAATTCTAGAAATACTAACTTAGAACTTATAGATACTAGTAAGACTAAGTATTATTTTAAGGGGTATACTAATATAAATTATAGAACTACCTTTATAGTAAGCGACTTCTAGTACTAAGGAACTACTAATAAGGAATAATACTAGTTAGGAAGCTTCCTAAGAAGTTTAAAGTATATAGTATTAAGAAATATAAGGACTTCCTAGTAGAATATTAAATATTCTATATCTACTAGGAGGTCTACTTTTAGGGAAATAATAAAATAAAAGTCCTAGAAGTTACTACCTACTTTAATACCTACTTATAGATTAAATAGACTAACTATTATCTAAATATAATAGAAGTATCTACCTAAACTAAATTCGTTTACTAACTCTAGATTTAGATAGGGGACTTAAAAAGGTCTACTAATAAAGTAGGCTATTTCTATCTAATAGCTAAATAAAAGAAGTATTAATTAGTATATAATTTCTCTACCTATTTAGAACTTCTAAAGGGCTAAATATATATTTTATATTTAGAAGAGTACTAAAAGTCTTATTTATTAGATAAAGTTCTTGAAATTATTAGGGCTAAATTTAGTAAATATATTATAAGTATAGATTAATTATTCTACAAAGACCTTATCTACTAACTAAAAAAGATAAAAAATAATATTAAAGAATATAGAAATTACTTATATAAGAAAAACTTAAATAGACCCTTAGCCCTAAAATTAAAATACTTAAATTACTAAAGAAATTCTAATAAATAATCTAGCCTAGAATTAAGATATAGAACTAACTTAAAAAAGCTATAGAATATAGTAGATAGATCTATAGATAAGAGATTATCAGATAATAAGGATTAAGGGACTAAATAGCCCTACTACAAGATCTATAAATCGGGCTATTTAAATAAATAATATAGAGTCTAGTAGTAAGGCTAAGATAAAGGGGACTAAAAGGTAGAAAATAAACTAAAAAATATAAAAAAAATAAAAAATATATAAAATATATTCTTTATATTACTTAAACTACTAATACTAAACCTTTAAGCTAATAAGAGCCTCTTACTATCTCCTTTACCCTACCTATAAGGATTCAGATACTAAAAGGAGAAGCTCTAGTTAATACTTTAGTAGACTTAGGAGCTAAAGCAAATTATATTAGATAGTTCTAGGCTACTAATAATAGACTAAGCTTAGAGCTTAATATAGTAAAAATAGTTAAGTCTATTGAGAGCTACTACCTATATTATTTTAGTAAGTATAATATATTAATAAGAGCTATTAATAATAAAGAAGACTTATACTTCTTTATATATAAATTCTGAGCTCTACTATTATTAGAAGGCTATAATATTATTTTAGACTTTCTATAGCTAAAGTTTATTAATTTAAATATTAATTAGTATAATAATATATTTATCTACTATAAAATAGACCCTATAGAAGAAGAGGAACTATACTTTAAAGCTTTTAATACTATAATTAAGGTTTTAGTAGACGCCAAAGTTTATATATTATATATCTAACCTATAAAAGATAAATAATAAGATATTTAAATCTTATCTATTTAAACTAATAATAATAAGAGTATTTTAGAAACTATATTATTTAATATTTCTAAATATTTTAAGCCTTATACTTATATCTTTAATAAAAATAGCGCTAAAAAAGCTCTATATCTACTAGGGGCTAAATATTAAATTAATCTAGAACTAAAGAAGTTACTATCTTTTATATTAATATATAACTTATTATAATTAGAGCTAGAGTCCCTAAGGGAATATCTAGAGAAAGCTATAAATAAAGGGTAGATAAAATTCTTAAAAAGTCTAACTAGTACTTTTATCCTTTTTATATTTAAGAAAAATAGGGGGCTAAGAATATATATAAATTATTAGGGCTTAAATTAAATTACTATTAAGAACTAATACCTACTACTACTTATTAGTAAATTATTAGACTAGCTATTAAAGGCTAAGTTCTTTAGTAAAATTAATATTAGAGACGTCTATATATAAATACTAATTTGTAAAAAAGACTATTAGATAACTATATTTTATATCTAATATAGATACTTTAAGTACTATATTATATCTTTTAGTTTAGCTAATACTCCTACTATTTTTTAGATCTATATTAATAAAATATTTATAGACCTTCTAGACTAATTCTATATAGTCTACCTTAATAATATTCTTATTTTCTCTAAAATACTAGAGGACTATAAAGCTTATTTTACTATAGTTTTTAAGTAACTTGCTTCTATATACCTCTATATTAAGGCCTCTAAGTATAAATTTAAAAAAACTAAAATATTCTTCCTAGACTATATAATTAGCTTATTAGAAATTAAAATAGAAGAGGACCGAATCTTAATAATTAAAGAATAGCCTACTCCTAAATCTATTAAGGAGGTCTAATTTTTCCTAAGCTTTATTAACTTCTATAGAAGATTTATAAGGTCCTATATATATATTATAGCCCCTATATTTAAGCTAACTAAAGGTTATAAGAAGGGGGAGAAGAAGCTAATCTTTTAGTAGACTCTAGAAGTAGATTACTTATTTAATAATCTAAAAGCTAGATTTCTAGTCCCTCCTTTACTTACTTATTTTAATCTAGCTAGATATATTTAGATAGAGCCTAATATAAGTAATTTTATAATTTTAGCTATCCTATCTTAGCTATAAAATAATAATCTATAGTATCTAGTAGCTTTCTAATTTAGGAAGCTTATAGGGGCTAAAAAGAGCTATAATACCTATAATTAAGAGCTCCTAGCTATAGTAGCTACTTTTAAATACTAGAGGTACTACTTAGAAAGAAGTTAGGCCCTAGTAGAAGTCTTCTCTAACTATACTAACCTAAAGTAATTTATAATAACTAAAGTGCTTAATAGAAGGTAGAGAAAATAGATAGAGGCCCTAAGTATCTATAATTTTATTCTACTATATTACTCTAAGAAATTAAATCCTACTAATATATCTAGTTACTAAGTAAATTATATAGATTCCTATAATAGAATAATCAATCTATCTACCCTATAGTAGAAATTAAAATATTCTATAAAATAAGGGTAGGTACTAGACGCCTATAAGGAAATAATACTCTTAATAAGATAGTTCTAAATACTATATAAGTAAAACTTCTTATTATTTAATTATTATACTAGTTTACTTAGTTATTATATACTAGAATATAAAAATCCTTTTACTAATTCTATAATTTAGTCCCTCTTATCTAGCTTATTAAGCTAAAGAACTACTAATAGTAATAGAGATATACCTAGACTCTTCCTTATACTATACCTATTAGTTAATTATACCTTAGTAGATAAGATAGCTTATACTAATATATTTAAGTCTTTTAATTCTATACTCCGAAGGGTTTAAGATTAGGACCCTTATATATTAAAATATAAGAGTAAATTAATAATATTTAATAATAAATTAAAAGTTAATAGTTATTTATAGTTTATTAATACCTATAGAATTATTTAAAGAAATTAGAAAATATATATTCTATATAATTCTATATTAATTAGTAAAATTCTATATATTAATTATAATAATCTATAGGGGGGTTATTTTAGGGTTAAGAAAATTATTAAAGCTATTAAAAGTAAGTATTATTAGCACGGCTTATTAGTAGATATCTTAAATTATATCTCTATATATAATATTTATTAAAGAGTAAAAGCCTATAAGTATAAAGAATATAGAAAATTTAATATTATTTTACTCCTTAGTAAGCCCTTTGAAACTATTATATTAAACTTTATTATAGATTTATTACTCTCTAGTTTAGAAGATAATACCTTTAATACTCTTTTAGTTATTATAGATATCCTAACTAAGTTTATTTTATATATCCCTTATACTAAAGATATTAAAGTAGAAGAACTAGGATATCTAATATTTAAAAATATTATTAGTCTATTTAGTATACTAGCTAATCTAGTAACTAATAGGAGTACTCTTTTTACTTATAAATTTTAGTCTACTCTTTATTTCTATTTAGATAGTAAAAGATAGTTTTCTAATACTTTCTATCTACAAACTAATAGCTAAATAGAGTACTAGAACCAAACTATAGAGTACTACCTAAGGTACTTTACTAATTTTAATTAGAATAATTAAGTTAGCTAGTTACCTATAGCTTAATTTATCTATAACTAGTCTTAATATTTATCTACTAGTAAGGCTCTAGTGGTGGCTCTAATAGGCTATAAGTCTAAGTTATAAATTAATATAAGTTCTAAACCCCCTAGGTTACTACTAGTAATAGAGGCTATAGAATATATATCTATATTAGATAAAATATATAAAATACTCCTATTTAGATTTTAAAAAACTAGAAATAATTAGAAGAAGTACTATAATAGAAATTATCTACTAATTAGCTTTAATATAGGTAATTAGGTTCTTCTAAATAGAAAGAACCTAAAAATAGTCTGCCTAGCTAGAAAACTAGATTATAAATATCTAGGCCTATTCTAGATACTAGAGAAATAGGGAAGCCAAGCCTATAAGCTTAAATTAACTCCCGCTTATAATAAAATTTATCTAGTCTTTTATATATCTCTGCTTAAGAAATATAAGTAGAGAAAGAAGAGAACGCCACCCTCTGGGCCTAAACTAATTAATAGTAAAGAAGAATAGCTTATAGATAAAATCTTAGAAAAGAAAGTTAATAAAAATAGCAAGGTACTTAGATATAGAGTCCGCTAGAAAGGCTAGGGCCCCTTAGAGGATATCCTAGAGCCCCTAGAATATATTTAAGATACTAAAATATTTAAGATATTCTAAGAAAAAAAAGTAGAAAGAATAGTAAAAGCTCCTACTTATAAAAAGTGAAAATAACTAAAAAACTAAGTAAACTATCCTTATCTATATTCTTATATATAACTAACTTTAATATACTAATTTAATCTTTAGGGTACTATTCCTCTTAAATTCTTATAGATTTCTAAATAAAATAATTTAGAGACTAAAAAATCAGACCGAGGATAAACTAAAAAAGCCTAAAAAGAGAAATACCTAAATAATTATAAATAATCACAGATAATTATAGATAATTAATTTCTATTTATACTCTAAGATATATTTCTTAAAATAAATTATTAAACTAAAAAAGGACTAAAAAGCTTAATAGAACTAGAATTATATAATAAAATAGTTCTAGATCTATTAAAAATAATCTAAAAGGCCTCGAATAATTAAAAGGGAAATATATCTAAAATTAGTAAGAAATAGATAAGTATTTTTAGTAATTTTCGAATCTATATCTAGAAATCCTATTTAGATATAGGATCCCTACTTAAAAATTTTACTACTTTCTATTAGAAGAATTTAACCTATATATAGCTCTATCTCTTATATTAGCTAATATATAGGAAGAATAAGGAAAATATTCTATATCCTATCTATTAAATAAGCTCTTTCCATCTATATTTTTCTCCCTAGAAAGAAAGGGTTTTTAATAATTTTACTAAAGCAGGAGATAAGATAGGGATAGAAGACTCGAAAAAGGATTAGAAAAGAAGAAATTAGATCTCTATTTAATTAACTATCTAGCTACCTAAATACTATTCTAGATTCAAACTTAAAGATAAAATTTTTAAAAATAAAGAAAAACTACTAAACTAAGAAGCTTATTTCTATATACCGAAGTATAACTTATAAACTATAATTTAATTATTAGAAAAAATTAGCTTATAGTACTAGTTAATCTAGTAGAGTTAAGTATTCTCCTATTTTAAACTCTCTACTTTTTCTAAAGTCTTATATTCAGACTATAATAGTATATTTTATTAGAAAAATATAGTAAATTTAGTATTATTCTAAGGGTACTAGGGGGGAGTGGAGTACTTATACCCTTATATAATACTTATAATTTACTAGGTCTAGATAGTACCTCTAATTTAAGTAGCTTAGAACTATATAGCGCGAATTAGCTCTATTAAATAATTATATAATTTTCTATACTCTTACTTAAGGGTTGAAGCCACTAACTACTCTATATCTCTTAACTTAAATATTACTATCCTAAAATAGATAAAGTATAGTATATCTAGTATCTTAACTATCTAAAATACCTATTAATAGGACTATTTTACTTAAAATTATATAAAATTTTAGCTTTTTACTCTAAATTTTAACTTATTAATTTATATTAATAGCTAGCTTGGCAATAATTACCGTATATCCTATAGATTCCTTTAAATATATAGGGAATATCCTACTACTAAAGCTAGTAGAAACACTACTTATAGAGGACTCATCTAAAAAATATCCCTATTAGTAAATTCCTAAATATACCTAATAATATATTAAATTAATCATATATTATCACAGATATATTTAATATCCTAATTAATCCTTTAGAAAGTAAGGGGTATCTTATAGAAAATTAACTAAATAATAGAAAAGTCTAGGGGAATTTAAGTAAAATAGTCTAGAAATTAGGGTATTAGAAATTTAAAGGATATTAACTTCTTAGAAAAAGGGTATTAAATCTATAAAATATATTATATTTTATAATATATATTAGATTATCTTTTTAGTATAAGAGTAAAGATCGAGCAATATTTTAAAAGAAGAAAGAAAGGAGTACTTTACTCAACTTTTAATAGGAATTTTAGTAAAAGAAAGTAGAACTACTTAATCTTTAAGTATTAGAATTAGTTAATTTTCTAGAAGTCAAGAGGCTTAACTAGGGTCTTTAAATCTATAGATATTAATTAATTAAGAAGAAAAGGAAGAAAAAGTATAGATATTAGTATAGGGGCTAGGTAGTAGTTTACTTTAAAAAAGACTAATAGCTTAAAAAGAAGAAGAAGAAAAGGAAAGAAGAAGAAGAAAGAAGTAGAAAAGGAAGGCCTTTATATATTCTACCTTTTCTAGATAAGTTAGTAGACTACCTAGAAGGATAAGGCGTTGACAACATGCGTTTTTTTCCCACACCTATTAAGTAAATTTATTAATAGATTTTTAATCTAATAAGATCTTTAATATCTAGTATTAAGAATAGTATCTAGAGAAGGGAGAGGTAACTATAATACTAGATTACGTGATAGATTATATATCTATCTACTAAGGTACCTATATAACTCTTTTATACTTAAGAACTATATTACTCATTCTCTTATAGAGAAGTTAGTAATTAGCTCACTACTAATCTTATCTATATATTCATTATTTGCTTATCTATAATCTCGCAGTATTTTTAGCTATCAAGCCTCACAATATTTTTAGTATTTAAGTCTTTAATATTATTACTAACTTTATAAGTTTTAATTATTTCTATAATATTTTCTTTAAGTTTATTAGCTATTTTAGTAATATTTTTCTAAGAAATATTAGAATTATTAGAGCTTATTATATTCTAAAAAATACTTAATAATAAGTTTAATATAGATTAAATAAGGAATATTTATAATTATTTTACTATTACCCTTAATATTAGTTTCTCTAATATTTTAGAGCTATATAGAAATTAATAGCCCTATTTTATAAACTTTGGAGTCTTTATAAGTTACTCTTATATTTAGTCTATACTACTACTATTACTTAGATAAACTACTTAATATAAGTATTTTCTACTACTTAAATATCTATAGAGCTATTTTTAAAGGGGGAATAGCTAGAATAAGAGGGATAGATTATAAATTAATTAGGGAATAATATAGTTAAGAAATAAAAAAGAAGTTAAAGGAGAGGGAAGTTAAAATTAAAGTTAAAGTTAAAGTTAAAGTTAAAGAAGTTTAAATAAAGTTATAATTAGCTAAAATTAGTAATTATTAACCTCTTTAATATTTATAGTAGAGAAGAAATATAAAAGAATATAATACTATATAATACTATATAATATTATAGTTATTTAATATTATTAGATAATTAAAATATAGTTATTCTAGAAAGTATCTCTAGAAAAATACTAGCTACTATTAATTTTAACTTATCCCCTCCCTCTATATAGAGGGAACTAGAATTATAGTAAAGGAAATAGTATAGATAAGTCTTATATCTAATATAGTTTTACTATAATAAGAAGATCCTTCTATTAAAAGAGAAGTTAGAGTAAGAAAGCTACTAGATATATTTTCTCTATTTCTATAAAAATAATTTATTAGAGATTATCGGGAGTATCTATTATAGTAATAATAGTAATAATTTTAATTTCTTATAGAGCTAAACTACAATACTTAAGATTATTAAGGGATAGAAGAGTAAGACTCTTAAAAGAATAAAAATATATAAATTCTTAAATTAAATAAAATCTAAAGAATCTACTAATATATATAGAACTATATCTTAAATAAAATTAAAAAATTTAGATAAAATAAGGGAGAGTTCAAGCTATATTTATATAATAACCCTAATATATTATTTCAGTCTTTTATTAAATTATTTATATTAGAAAAGTTCTTATAGATATTTTATTAAGTTTGTGAGGCTCGGTAAGCAGTAGGCGCTACAATATTAGTTATTAAATAACGTAAGTATAGTATAAATATAGAACGTATATATAGATTAGAATAAGAACTAATTACTAGTTTCTAGTAGTAATTAGGAAGAAGAAGATATATATATATATAGAGCTTAATAATATATTAATTATTAGCTTAATTATTACTAATATAGCTATATAATATAATAATTACCCCCCCTTTTTTAATAGAGTTATCTCTAGTAACTTATAAAAGTAAAAATATTAAAAATATAGTAAATATATTATTTACTATATAAATTTATTAGTAGTTTATATTATAAATATATAGTATTAATTTCTACTCTTTATATATTTTCTTAAATTATATATATAGTATAATTATAAAACTAGATTAAATTAGAATATTATATAATACTCTAACTAGTTTAGTATTATATAGTATATTTAAAATTAATATAATATTATATAGTACTAAATTTAGTAAAATATTATATATTTAACTTATTTTCTTTATATTAAGCTATAGCTTGAGCTTATTATAAATATTAATATTATAATAAGACCCTCTATTATTAAATTAAACCTTCTCTATATTCTTTTTACTACTACTACTTAGTATATTTTCTACTAGTCTATTATAAGTCCTTCTATTATATATAAATAGCCTTTTTAGTATATTTAGTATATATTTAATACTTTTTTTATATTTATTTTATAACTTTTTATAGCTTATAAAGTAGCCTTCTCTATATATAAGTTTAGAATATAACTTTATAGAGTAAGTAGATTAATATAATATTATATATCCTCTAAAGCTTAGTATATATTTTAATATTTCTTATATAAGCTACAAGTATTTTAATATTTATTATATATACTATAAGTTAGCTACTAGACCTAGTAGCTATAATAAAATATCCCTAAATATATCTTATTTCTATCTTAGAATAGAGCCTGATTTTTACTACGTTTCCTAATAATATTTCTATTCCCTACTAGATTTTTAATAAAATAACTCTAATTTATAATATCCCCCCTTTTTATTTAGAGAAAAACTATATTTTTACTACTACTTTAGACTATTATCTCTAGAACTTCCCTATTTACTTTTAGCTACTATTCTTTATACCCTAGTTACCTAGGCTTACTTCTTATAATTAATTTATTAGATTAAGAGCTATAATATAGTAATTAATATAATAATTAATATAATTAGCTTAGTTTTATTAGTTTTCTTATTATTAATATATTTATTAAGTAATTAATAAAATATAATAATAAGACTAGATATACTAACTCGTAGTATATTTTTCTTATAGTAATACTCTCTACTACTATTATTTCCTCCTTCTCTATAATCTAGAGGAGTTTTATAAGTCTAGATCTAACTACTAATATACTTAGTACTACTTAGTATATTAAGTATATAAAAGGGTAAGTTTTCTTATATTTTTAATATTTATTTATTAATATTTTAAACTAATAGTATATTTAGAAGCTTAACTCCCCTAAGTTATACTAACTCTATCTTCTTAAATTAAAGATTTAGACTTTTAAAGCTTAAATTAATATAGTAGTTATCTTATATTATAAGGAGCTTAATTAATTATATTATTAACTAATAGCTCCCTAATTTACTAAATAGTCTATTTATATTTATATAATTAAGCTTATATCTATATAAGTCTACTATACTTATTAGAAGAAGGCTAAGTGCTACTAGTTAGAGAAAAGCCCCTTAGTAGATACTACTCCTTCTAGTATACTATCTAGTACTTCTATATTTTTTATATCTTCTAAGGGAGAAGATATTCTATTTATAGCCTCTAAGCCTTAATTTAAAGTTATAATATATATAGTTATACTCTCTAAATACTTTCTATTACTTCTTACTACTATTACTACTACTAATATTATAGCTAGTATTACTACTACTCTACCCTACTACTATAGTTATCCTCCTTACTATTATAACTATAGCTACCCCTATAGCTCTTATTAAATATAATTTATTAGTTATTTTTTATATTAGTTAGTTAATTAGACTAGCCTTTAGGCTTTAACTTTATTTTTCTATTATAGCTTATAAGCCTTTAATTATTAAAATTTAGGGCCTTTAGACTAAATAAAAATATTAACTCCCTATATCTTTTCTTACTAAAACTATATAAAAACCTATTTATAGGAAAAATAATAGTAGAAAAAGTTAAAAAATATAGTATTTCTATTTAAAAGTATTTATTCTATAAAATTAGTATATAATAGGTTATAAAACTAAGTAATTATATTAGTATTAGGGGTTATAGAATTAAAGTAAGAATTATAGTAAGTACTCTCTCTATTTTTAAGGTATTTTTATATACTAATAGTTAAATTATTTTATATAAGAGGCTTATAGAGTAAGTAAGATTAAGAGTATATAGAGAGCCTTATTTTTAAATATCTAATTCTTTAAAGTTCTTCTTCTATTTCTTATATTTTAGCTTTATAAATCTATATACTTTATATTAAGATTCTTAATATAAGAACTACTCTAAAGCCTCTATTTCTTATATATACTCCTTAAGCTCCTAATTATTATAAATATATATCTATTTTTTCTATTTTACTAAGTAATAAGACTTACCTCGCTTTAACTTAGTATCTAGAATCTCTTCTACTTAATACTCTTCTTTACTATTAACTAGTACTAGTAATAGTAATAGATCTTCCCCTAATTAAAGCTTATAAGGCTCTAATAGTAAGATATAAAATACTAGATATATATTACTATAGATTAGTAGTAAGTTAAGCTTATAAGACTATAACCTCTAGGCCTCTAGGACTTTAAATAGGTCTAAATAGATATAGTCTAGCTTTTTAACTAGATATAGTATATATAGGTTCTTAAACTTAAGTATTATAAGCTTACCTACCTTAAATTTTAATAGCTTTCTTTTTCTATTATAGTAAGCTTTTTAAACTACTCTCGCTTTTTCTAATTCCATAATTAGATAAAAGTATATAAATACTAGGCTCTATATATAATTTATTACTTTCTATAAGATAAATAACTCTTTATTTATATTAATTATAAGCTCTAAATAGTAACTTATTAAAGTTTTAATTAGAGTTTTACTTATTAAGCTTTACTTCAAGCTATTATATACTAGCTACGCTATAGATAACTATCTAATCTAATTATTCTAATAGAAGTTAATAAAATACCTTAAGTAGTATTCTAATATTTAATTTTAGTATTTTATCTATTTATCTATTTAAGGATAGAAGGTAGTTAAAAGATACCTTTTTATATTAAAATAATAGTATAGTATTACTTAGTATTTAGATATAAAGAGTATACCTCTATTTAATATTATATTCTTAGATATATTAAAAATAGAGAAAATATACTTATAGTATAGTTTACCTATCTTCTTAGTAATAATAACCTTAATATATAGTAGATAAATAGTAAACTTACTAAAGATATCTACTACTACTAAAATAGTATTATATATTTAATACCTCTAGAATATAAAAGGTAGACTAGTAATAAAGTCTATAATAATAGTCTCTATTAGTCTTTTTAGTAGTAATATAGAGTCTAGTTTACTATAAAGCTTATAATAGCGCGGCTTAACTTATTAGTATATATTATAAGTACTTATATACTATAAGATATTACTAGAAAGTCTATACTAATAGTACTTCCTAAATATAGTCTCTAAAGTATACTTCTTATTAAAGTAGCTACTCTATAGATTATTATAGTTAATATAGAGTATTTTAATAATTAGTATATATTAATTAGAAATATATACCTTTCTATTAATTTAAATAATTCTATTCTAGTTTAGAGACTATCTAATATTATTTAATATAAGGTCTCCCTATACTTCAAGCTTTATAATTTATTTAATAATAAATATATTAAGGCCTTAAATTTATTTAATAAGTAAGCTTAAAGGTTTAGATATATCTTTATAGACTACCTTACTAGATATAGTTACTACTACTATTAGGTATAATATAAGATAATATAGAAGCTATACTTTAATATTATTAGAGATATTTATTTTAAATTTAAAGTATCTTTCTTATATTAGAGGTATATTAAGAGTTTAGATTAGTAATTATATATAGTTAGTTTTACTATTATATATCTATATATAGCTTACTAGAATTAAAGCTACTTTTATAAATTTATAATTATAATCTTTATATTTATACTAGAGCTTCTACTATAATATAAATAGAAGGATCTCTCTATAATAGAACTTAGTATAGTCTATTTAATAGCTAGATATATCTATAGAATTATACTTTCTAGAGTAATATAATAGTATAAAATTATATATACTAAGTTATTTAATTTATCTACTCTATTACTTATTAAGTACTTTTATTATTATAAAGTACTATAAGTTAATATAATTAGAGTAGATTTTTATTAAGGCTTAACTACCTTCTGAATAGTATTTTTAGTAGATAAAAGCTATAACTATTATTAATAGTTCCTTATTATAGATATTATAATATATTTCTACTTTAGTAAACTTATATAACTAGTAGATTATAAAATATTAAAATATATTTTCCTCTAGCTATAATAATATAGCTACTACTATAAAATCTGAAGTATCTATTTCTATTTAGATATACTTTTTTTAAATTAAAATATATAAGTAGAGGTACTATTATAAAGCTCTTCTTAAAGTTATTAAATAAGCTTTATATAGCTAAAGTTTACTAAAAAGATAGCTTCTACTTTCCCTTTTTATAACTCTTAATAATTTTAAAGAGCGGTACTATAATTTAGAAATAAGTATATATAAAGTACCTATAAAAGTTAGTAAAACCTAAAAAGAATTATATATCCTTTACCAATTTAGGTACTAGCTATTAGATAATAGTAGCTATATAGTTTTATTTTATTTTAATTCTATTAGGCCTTATTATATAGTCTAAGAATATAATCTATTAGACTTTAAACTTATATTTTAAGGCCTTTAAGTAGAGTCTAGCCTTCTTAAGGTATTTTAAGATCTCTATAATATATACCCTATATTCCTTCTAAGTTTTTAAGAAGATTAGAATATTATCTAAGTAGACTACGTAGAAATTATTAAGTAGATTAGTAAAGATTATATTAATATATATCTAGAATATAGTAAGTATATTTATAAGTTTAAAAGATAGTATTTAATACTTAAAGTACCTATAATAGATATAGAAGGTAGTTTTCTACTAGTTTTCCCGCCTAATAAATATATAATAATAAGTATTCCTTAAATCTAATTTAGTAAAGTATTTAGTCTAAGCTAATCTATTTAAGAGTTTACTAATTAGTAGTAGTAGGTACTAGTTCTTAATAGTAATATTATTAAGATACTAATAGTCTATATATAAATATATAGTATTATTCTTCTTAAAAATAAATAAAATAGATACTCTAACTAAACTAGAAGATAGCTAAATTTATTCTTTTTTAAATACCTTATTTATATAGTCTCAAAGTATATCAAGCTTAGAGCTTAATAAATTATAGATAAATAAAAAAGGTAGTTTTATACTAGATTCTAAATTTATATAGTACTCTATCTCTAAAGATAGTAAAGTACTTATAGTATATTCTTTAGAGAAGAGATATATATAGAGCTTAATATACTTAAATATATCTTTAGCCTTAGTAGATTTTTATATAAAAGAGACTATATTAATATATACTCTTACTTTAATAAGTATTTCCTTAATAGTATTCTCTACTTCTATTAGAGACTGCGTATTAGATATTTAGAAGTAGAAGTTACTACCTATCTAATTAATATTAGGATTAATTACCTTTAATTATAGGAGCTCTAATATTAGAGTATAATTTTTTAGATCTATAATCTAGAATAGATATATCCTTATTTAAATACTTCTATTATAGTCTATAGCTATAATATATATTTAGTATTAATTATATAACTTAACCTAGACTCTATTAATAGCCTCTACTATTATTAGATTATAACTTATCGGAGTAATACTATTATCCTTAATTTAGAAAGAGCTAATATAATTTACCTAGACTTCTGTATAGGTGGGCTGGGTGGGCGAGAAGCTTCGGTCGACCCGCTTATAGCAGCCTATAGGCCGTCTAGATATAGGCCTACCTACCTATAGATTATATAATAAAGCGCCTACTTACTTATAGGCTATCTATAGATAAACTATTAGTATAGTATAATAATTATCTATTATTAATAATAAGGTTTCTTAATTAGTTATATATACTATAATCTTTATATATAAAAATATAAAGAATATACTAAGAATAATAAATATTATTAAACTATTTACTATAAGAATACTATTTCTAATATCTAATTTAAGTTAGAATTCTATCCTATATATCTATTATAATACCCCGTTAGTAAAGTAATATAGATAATACTCTTAATATTTAACCTAAGTTAAAATTCTATCCTATATATTTATTATAATACCCTATTAGTAGAATAATATAGATAATACTTCTAATATTTAACCTAAGTTAGAATTCCTCGCTTATTATATCTAACTATATAATAGATAATATCTAAGCTCTATATTTTAGTATATTAGATAAATATATCTATTCCTCGAATAATAAAAGGTATAATAAAAGTTAATATATATTTTAATATATTATATTCTAAACTAGAAGTAGTTATTTAGTATAAATAGATTACTAATATATACTAAACTAGTGGTTATTATTTAATATAGATTACTAATATATATTAAACTAGTAATTATTATTTAGTATAGATAGATTACTAATATATATTAAATTAGTGATTATTATTTAGTATAGATAGATTATTTATATATACTAAACTAGTGGGTATTATTTAGTATAGATAGATTACTAATATATACCAAACTAGTAGTTGTTATTTAGTATAAGTAGATTACTAATATATATTAAACTAGTAGTTATTATTTAGTATAGGTGGATTACTAATATATATTAAATTAGTAGTTATTATTTAGTATAGATAGATTACTAATATATATTAAATTAGTAGTTATTATTTAATATAGATAGATTACTAATATATACTTAAACTAATATAAGAGTATATCTTAATATTAGAATTTTAGAGAAAATATTATTAGTAAAATAGATATATATAGAAATAATATAATAAAATATAATTATTAGAAAGTTCTAATAATTTTAATGAGGAATATTATATTTAAAGTATAATTATTAGAAAATTTTAGTAACTATATAGAGTTATATTTAAAGTATAACTATTAAAAAGTTCTAGTAACTTTAATATATAGGAATATTATATTTAAAATATAACTATTAAAAAGTTCTAGTAACTTTAATATAAAATATTATATTATTAATATTAGTTATAATAGTAGTATTATTTAAAGAGTCGCGTCTAATATTAATATATTTAGTAGAGATAAGATACTACTAGTATTCTTTATTATAACTATAGATATAATCTATAAGAAATCTAACTTAGGTTAGAATATTAATACTTATAAGTAATAATACTAAATATAGTATATCTATCTAAAATATAACTTTAATAATTATAAGAGTAGAAGTGAGATATTATAATCTAGATATATTATATTCTCTATTATAACTACTAGTATAATCTATAAGAAATCTAACTTAGATTAAAATATATAAAGTAAAAAAGTATAGCTTGATATTATAATTCTAAAGAAAAGATAGCTCTTAGTAAACTAGATATATAGAGAACTAAAATAATATAATAAAATATAACTATTAAAAAGTTCTAATCACTTTAATATAGAATATTATATTAATTATATTTTAATAGTAAATTATAATATAAAAGTAAAGTTATATCTTTATTATTATTATTTTAGTAGCTAGTATAATCACGTGATTATAAATATATATAATTATCTAAGCTAAGGGTTATATTAATTATATAATATTAAGTATATTAAGGTAGATAATAAGTTCTAAAATTTAATTTTCTTTTCTATATAAATTAAGCTTTAAAAAGACTATTAAAGCTTATTAATACTATTTTATTTAATAAGTTAATTATTCCTTACTTCTAACTTAAATTAGATTATCTATCTAATATAAATATTAGTAGTTATTTACTAAATTCTTAAGCCTTAAGTTTTAACTTTATTTTCTATATTTTTTTTAGCTATAATACTAATTATATTAGAAGATTAATTAATTATCTAGTTTATCTATTCTAGACTTCTAGCTCGAGATCTAATCTAGCTATTTAGATAAGTATCTCTAATCTAACTTAAGTTAGAATTAATAATAATAAATTATAGTTTTAAGTTCTAATTATACTATTTAAAAAAAAACCCGATCTTAAAGAATTAGAGATATCTATAGTTTAAATTATAGATAATACTATAGTTAAGAAAGTAAACGCTATATATTTTAATATAACTAAAGTTAATATCTATAATTTTAATTTTAAGTAGCTAAAGAATAACTCAGGTACCTATAATAGAGAGATTAATATTAATTATATTTATAAACTAAAATAAAGTTTTAGTAGTAGAATTTAGTATTAGGATATTATATTCTAGATAAAAGTATTACTCCCTTAAAAGAAATAGAAAAATCTTCTTATTAAAAATTATAAAGATAATTTAGAAATTCTTAAACTATATATAATAGTTATTAAGTATCCTAGAATATTATTAATAGATCTTTAAGTTATTATATTTAAAGGTATAACTACTACTCTTAATACTAGATAATATTAATAGGCTACTTTACTTGAGATTCTTAAGGAATAAAAGTAAATAAATATTAAAGTAAAGGTAGAGGTATATTAATTATAAATCTAACTTAAGTTAGATTAATACTAATAGTAAAGTAGAAATATTTATAGATAGTAGACTTCTATAATTTAGATTTATTTAATAATAATATACTTATATACCTTTATATAAATAAGTAAGTAACCTAGTAAGCTAATACTACTAGCTTAATACTCTATATTACTTATAAACTTATAAATATCTATATATAGTTATTAAGAAAATTCAAGATTATTATAGAAATATCTATATAGCTCTAATAGGTAGTTAGTATATTACTAACTATAACTACCTAAGCTTCTATAGTTATTAATAATTTTATATTTAGATTTATATTACTTAATTATATATTAACCCCTTATAATTAGTACTATTTTAATTAGACTACTAAAGAGAAGCTTATTAACTCTAAATTAGATATAGTAAGTATACTATAACCTTTTATTCTAGTTACTACTTTTTAACTTAAGTTAAATTTGGATTTAATATTTATATTAATATCTTACTATAGTAAAGGATTTTTTTAGTAGTAAATTTATATAAGTTATTAGTAAAAATATCCTTATTATTTAGTAGATCCCCTAATTTATTAATATCTATATTTTTTATCTACTTTTCTTTCTAACTAGACAAGATCTAGTTAAAGGATATTTAAATACTACTCTTCTTACCCTATACCTAGATAGATATATTTATAAGTTAAGAATACTATTACTAAAAATAGATAATATAAAAGATATATAGCTAGCTACTATTAGGAATAAAACTATTAGAGAGATTTATATTTAGATAAAATATTATAATTTTCTTAATATACTTATCCCTAAATAGTATATAGATACTTTTAAAATAATATATAAATATTATTACTCTACTTCTATTATAGAATAGTTTTTTAAAGCTATATAAGGATATTAGTAAGCTATATAAAAAGATCTTATAATATATATTATTCTAGTATAATTTTAACTTTATTATACCTAAAAAGGTTAGTAAATAACTTAAAACTTTTACTTAGAAGTAGGCTATCTAATTAAATATAATAATTTAGAGTATTCTAAGTAATTAGGAGACTTAACTAATAACTATAAGAAAATTACTATAAGCTATTTAGATATTTATAGAGAGTTATAAAATTTTTAAAATTAAATACCCTATAGTAAGAAATTTTAACTTAAGTTAGATTAAAACTTTTACTAATTTAATCTAGTATAATATAGAACTAAAATTTATTTTATCTAATTTTATAAAGGAACCCTTAAAGGGTAAAAATTTCTTACTAACTAAAAGTACTAAATCTAAAATTAAAAATACTACTATAGAATATTTCTATTATTTTAAATTTAATTATTAGAAGGAGCTTCTTTAAATCTATCTAGAGTATACTAAACTATACTTAAAAGGTATAATAATAGGGTTTAATAATAACTAATATAAAGTAATAAAAATCCTAAATAATTAGGTATAAATCCTTATTTATTCTATATTAAAGGAGATTCTAGCCTTTAAGTCTATTCTGTGCCTATCTACTATAGTATTAAAGAAAGATCTTATAGAGGAACTTAAGATTTTTAAAACTATATAGAAATATTATATTATTAAGACTTGCGCTATTTAGACTCTAGAAAGGGGATTTTTAACTATAGGTATAAAGATAAAAAAAGGCTAACTTTAAATTTAAAAAGTAAGTAGTAATTATTAATCTAACTTAAGTTAGATTCTAATCTTATATAGGAGGATTAGGTAGCTTTAATTATTTAACTTAAAGGAGTGGTAGAGTACCTAAATTAGTATAGTATTAAAGTTAATTAAATTAATACTAAGGAAGACCTTAACTAGTATTTTTTACCCTAGCTCTTTTACCTTAAATAAGGGTAAAATCCTAACTATAATCTAAAGTTAATCCTGGCTAATATAGTAGCTAATAAGAATAATTTATAAAAAAAAATATATAATATATAACTAGAGTTATATAAATTAATTATCTCTCTTTAATATCTAAATAAAAACCCTAATAATATATTATAAGTCCTACTTTCTCTTAGCTTAGTAAGAAATAATCTAATTTAAGTTAGAAAAAAATATACTTAAATAGCGTTTACTTTATTAAACTCTACTAAGTAATTTTAATAAGGTAAATTAGTTCTAGAAGTTATAGTTTAGGTTAATAAAATTATAGAGTATAATATTACTATTACTCCTTCTAATAGCTCTAAGCTTATAAAATAGGGGTAAGAGTATTAGAAGGAAGATAGTAATAATAAGGGCTCTAATATAATAAATTTTAAAGAAATAGCTAGCTTAGTTAAGGAATTAGTTATTAGAGAGTAAAGTTTTTATTATTTAGTATAATATAAGCTAGTTAAAGCCCTTATAGTAGAAAAATTTAAAGATATTTTAGGAGTATAAAATCTACTAAGTAGAGTTATACACGAGATATTCTAACCTAAATTAGAATTACTAGTAATAGAAGATAGAGAAAGAGGTAACTTATTAATTATTCTTCCTATACTCTATATAGGGGAGAAAAAGATTCTAATTTAGGTTAGAATTATCTTCTACTAAACTTTAAGATTTCTAAAATATTATTATTTATATAACTTATAATACTATTACTATAATCTTAGAAAATATATTTAATATATCCTTTTTAAAGAATAAATTCCTCCCCTTAGATATTAATCTCTCTAGTTCTTAGTTTATTTTATTTAACTTATTAGTTATATTAAGAGTATTAATATTAAAATTTAATAATCTAAAGCCTTCGAGGGCCCCTTATATTCTAATTTATCTTTCTATATATATAAGATCTCTTAACTTTTCTATTATTTATATAAATAAGGAACGAGATAATTTTATCCTTCTATTAGTTATAGATTAGAGTTTATTCTATAAGTAGTAGAGAACTACTAAATTTATAAAGAATAATCCTAATTATTTTAAAATAAAGTATATTACTACCTTATAGAAGGATATTTAGCTAGAGGTAAGATTAAAAACTAGTAAGGCTTTAGTAGTATATAAATACTATTAAAAGATATATCTATATAAAAAAAAATATAGAATAAGTTCTTAAATCTATTATTTTAAATTATATAAAATACTAAGTTTTAAGTCTATATATATTAATTCCTTATTAAAAATAGTTTATACTCTCCTCTCCTTTATAAATAATATAGCTAAATATATAGTCTTAATATATACTAGGAAATATATAAAATAAAATTATAAAATTTATTATTATATAATATCTTCTTTTTTATATAGTAGAGAGTTTATATTTTTAAATAATATTATAGATAGCTATTAGTAATTAAAGTCTTATTTTATCTACTAAATATAATATTTAATAATATCTTATATCCTCTATAAATATAATTTTTAAATCTTAAATTAAGGAAATTATCTTTAGATCTAAAGTATCTCTTATAATTAATACTTAATTTAGCCTATTATACTAATCCTTTCTTATAATTATTATATACTTTATAGATAAGGATTTTACTTATTAAGAGGTACTTCTAGGGTTTAAGTTACTTAATAAAAGTTATATAGGAGAAAATTTAATAGTAGTTATTACTAATATTCTAAAAGAATAGTTATTTAAAAATTAAGTTCTATTAATTACTACTAATAATATTAGTAATAATAGTTCTATAACTAATATAATTTATAAATTAATTCTATAATACCCTAGTTTAAATATTTTTAATTAAGACTTTATAAATCTATTATTAGTTAAGAACTATATCCTATATTTTACCTATATTATAGATTTATATTTTAAGGAAGTTCTAAAAACTATATATATTATACTAATAAATAATAGTATTAGTACTTATAAAGACCTAAATATATTATATTTAGAATCTTTAAATAGTTTATCTAGTATATTAGCTAAGGTATATAGAATTTAACTTAAATTAAAATTATACTAACTCTATATTTAGATATATAGAATCTAACTTAAGTTAGAATTATATTAATAATTATAGATTTATAAATTAGATATTTATATAAATATAAGTTTATAATATTAAAGAATATTCTAAAATATATAAATAAATTAGAGATTTAGACTACTTATATTAAGATAAGATTATACTATAAAATAGAGTTTAATATTTTTAATATTTATTTAAATATTAATACTTTATAAAACTATTAAGTACTTTATTATTATATATTAGTCTACTAGTAGTTAAAATAATCTTTTAGTATATACTCTATTAAATACTAAGTAGAGATACTTAGAATATCTTATATATATTTTAAAACTCTTTTTTAAACTACTTACCCCTCTATTAAGTATATAGAATATTATAATATACTAGATCTATAAGCTATATAACTTCCTCTTTACTATAATTAAGGAGTATTAAGAGTAACTAGAGAGGAAGTATTTTTAATAGAAGAAGGATTTATATATAGGGCTTACCTATATATAGAAGAAACTACACTACTATTATAGTAAGACTAATAGTATAAATAGTATTCTATATACTATAGATATAATCCTAAATTTAGCTATAAAGCTAATATTTTTCTAAATTAAAAAGTAGATAAAGAAGGATAATAATAAAGAAATAATTACTAACTAAATTAAGTTTTATAAAGATATATTTATTAAAATTTATAATTATTATTAGTCCCTATATCTAACTACTATATTTATTAAGATTATTACTTCTAGTTAAGATTATTTAAACTAACTACTAGCTAGTTTATAATATAAAAAATATTAAACTATATTAAATAATACTAGAGCTAGTAGATAAATACCTCCTAAAGTTAATTAATATTTATCTAAATATAAATTAATATCTACTTTATATATATTAGTTTAAATCTAACTTAAGTTAAATTTAGTTAATAATTATAATATTATAGTATATTAGAAATTCTATAAATATAATTATTCTATTCTATATTATATAGTAAGGGATATACTCTTAGTTCTAGTATCTAGTATTAGTATTAAATATATATTTAATTCTAGTTAAAATATTTATTATTATAGATAAAGCTATCTATATTTAGATATAATTTATACTTCTATAATTTAGATATTTAGTAATCAATTTAAGATTAAGACTAAATATTAAGTATAATATACTATAAGTTAAATAAATATAACTAATAAAGCTATATTTAATAAAATAAAGTATAAAAATAATAAAATTAATAATTATTTTATTAATAGAATAATTAGAATAAATATTAAGTAGTATAATATTAATAATACTAGTAACTTAGATATCTAGTTTTATATAGTTAAATAATAAATTATTTTACTTATATATCTTTATAAATTTATAAAGATATAATATAGATTTATAGACTACTATATTATATAAATAAATATTATATAACTTAATTATATATATAAATATTAATAATACTATATATATTAGTTATTAAAATTTAACTTAAGTTAGATTATATAAGTAACTAATAGCTAAGCCTATTATATAATAGGTCCTATAGGTTGATTCAAATTTATTGATCTAACACTACGCCTGTCTATAGCCTATAAGGCTAAGGCCCTACCTATCTATTTAACCTATAGGCTGCTGCCTATCTATTTGCTTATAGGTTTGGCCTACCTATACGGAAGTCTAAATTTACCTAGATACTTAAATTAACTAGAGTTAGAATATTCTATATTCTATATTCTATTTTTACCTTTATAGAAATTAGGAAGCTAAGTTAATACTTATACTAACTTAAGAGTTCTATAGTAGTTAATATAGTATAAATAGCTTACCTTAGATATTTTTTATTTTATTCCCTTACCCTTTATTCTTTTTATTAACTTTAACTATAGGAGTCTTAGTATTTATAGTTCGATTTTAAATAAAGTATTAAATATTTATATATTTTCTCTAGAGATATACTTTATAGTAGTCTTATACTCTAAATTAGGAATTTAATATATCTCTTTTTTATTTTTTATTAAATTAATTTTTTCTACCTCTACTTATAGTATTTTATAATTAGTTATAGAAATCTAAAGTAGCTCTCTATAGAGCTAATTATATATTAGATTCCTTACTTTAAATTTTTAATAAATAATTTAATATTGCTTTTTTAATTATATTAAGCTTAGAAAGTAGCTACTTATAAATAAGATCCTTAATATATATAGTATACTTACTAAAATTATAATTTATTAATAGTAGTACTTTACTAAAGAAGTATATTTTTTATTACTCTTCTATATAAAGGCTAGTAAGCTACTATTCTATACTTTATAATTTAGTAATAAAAGTATAAATTAATTAATTTTTATATTACTTAAAGTATATATACTATTTTTAATAGTTAATAGAGGCTTAAATTAGATTCTCTATCTACTTTTATATCTAGATAATAAATTTAATCTAAATTAAAAGTATAGATATATTAAAAGAATAAATATTTTAAAAATTAACTAAATTTTTATTAAAATATAATATAGCTTTATATACCTTATATAAGTAGTTATTATTTTAAAAATAATAAACTTAATATATATAATAAGTAGTACTAGCTTAAATAAATACTTCTAGCTCTTTAATACTTATTATATCTAGCTTCTTAATAGATTTTCTAGTAGATATATTCCTATAGTAGTTATTCTTTAGATTTTAAGTCTATAGTAGAACTCCTATAAGTAGTAGTAGATAGTTATAATTATAGATAGCTATAGGTATAGTTTCCTTAATATAGTTTACTATAGATATTAAAATTAGTATTAGAGGTACTTTAGTATAAATCTATATATACTATAAGCTTATAGAAGATATAAATTAATATAGTATTTTTTTATTTACTAATTTTTTAGCTAATAAATTCTATCTATCTTCTAACTCTTCTATAGTAGTAATACTACTAATAGCCTTTATAGATAGCTTATACTAGGCTAATTTAGCTATTAGTATATTAATCTACTACTTAAGTAGCTAATTATACTACTACTAGTATAAGAGCTCTAATTATTTCTCTATATCCCTAGCTTTATTCTCTAAATACTCTTACTCTATAGTAGAACACACCCTAGATTTTAAAGATTCTAATAATAATATCTCTACTCTATAAGCTTTAGACTCTATATAAGAGTCTCTACTAGAGTATAGCTTTATAGGTAGTACTACTATCTCTAGTAGTAAACCTCCTTATATACCTTCTGTGTTATTTAATATATTTTAAGTTAAATAAGTTATCTATCTAGTCTCTATAATAATAGTAAAGGAATACCCTTAATAATAAAGTAATTAGAACTATAAAGCTTAATAAATAGTAGATACTATAATACTAGTTATTAGATAATATAGGTATAGTATAAATATAGAATATATATATAAATTAAAATAAGAATTAATTACTAATTCTTAGTAGTAATTAGGAAGAAGAAGATATATATATATATATAGAGCTTAATAATATATTAATTATTAGCTTAATTATCACTAGTATAGCTGTATAGTATAACAAAGTTTGAGAAATTATTAATATAGATATATTATTAAAAGTTAGGCTATAGTATATATAAAGTAAATTAATAAGTAGCTAATATATAATTAAGGGCTAACTCTAAATTTAAAATATTTATATTAACTTAGCTATTAAGATTAAGTTATATCTTAATATTAAATATAGATTATCTAATTTAGATTAAGCTCTAAGAAAATAGAAGAATATAATTCTTTTCTAAAATAAGATAGGCTAATATAAAGAGTTTACTAATATTAATTAAAGTAACTTTATAGAGAGAAAACTAAAGGAGATAATAAGAAGATACCTATTAAATAAAGACTATAGAAGAGAGCTATAAAAGAAGATATAGTTTTTAAATTATTTAGTAACCTCTAATAATATATTAGAGAGTATTAAGCTTTAAGAATAATTATAAACTATAGAGTTATTATTTTAAGTTAATAAAATATTATTAGTTATCTATATTTATCTAAAATTAAGTTAGTAACTTATCTTTATATTCTTTAGAGGTATATTTAATTAATATAGGTATTATAAAGTTTTATTAATAAGTATTATTTATTTCTTATATATTTAGATATAGTATAAATATTAATATTAAATATATAAGTTCTAATATTATAAATATTAGGAGTTATTATATATTTTAGCCTACTTACTTTATTATTTTAATATCTTTTCTATTATTAAATTAGAGTAGTTATTTAAATAAAGTAAAATTTACTTTACTTTTATTATCTTTTTCTTTTATATTTCTATATATAACTATTTTCTTTATAATATATCTAAATATAACTAAATATAAGTATTAAATTAAAATAGAGGAGTTAGTATTTAATAATAAATATTAGAATATTATAAGTAGTATTAAAGTATATATAATTTAGTTTCTAAAAGAAATAGAAGAAAATACTAATATAGAGATAGGGTAAAGATATCTCCTTATAAAACTTAGACTACTACTTTAGTAAAGAACTTACCTATAAAGAAGAAGAAGGGAGATACTACTAATACTAATAAGAAGTTTTTAAAAAAGGAGTTAACTCTATATAAGTATTACTTATTTTCTCTCTTCTTTCTTTATATCTCTAGGAAGAGATATAATAAAGTAATCCTTAATATTAAAATATACTCTAACTATTAGAATAATAAAAAGGCTTATAAAGCCTTCTCTATAGAATTTAATATTAATATTATAATTATTACTATAATCTACTATAAGTATCTTAATATAGAGTCTATTAAAATCTATCTTAAGAATAAAGAGATACTTTTAAAAAAGGTATAAGCTTTTAAGGAGAAATTTAATAAATAGATAGTTAATAGTAATAGAACTCTAGTAAGTAAAGTCTTAGAGACTCTATTTAATAAGTAAATACTTAGAGTAGAAGAGATAATTAGGGCTAAGTATAGGAGTAATATTTCTATAATTAAGGAAGCTTTAGAGTCTATAACTAAAACTTAATTTAATATAGAAGTTATTTTAAAAGATATTAAACTCTTTAATAGAGTAACTTTAAGAAATACTATAGTAAGAATAGTTTAAAATTCTAAATAATATAATAAAATATACTAACTATAGATATATAGTTTTTAGATAACTATTTTATAATATTAAATAAATAAATTAGTATTATTAGTAAAAAGATTAAATATAGTTTTAGTTATATTATTAAGGTTCTTAATATAAGAAATATAAAGTTAGATTAAATATATCTATATTCTTAATAATATAGAAGAAATAATAATATATAAAGAAGAAACTAACTTTATATATAGAAATAGAATATTTTAAAGATTAAGAGTAATATAATATTGGTTTATATTATTCTAAAAAAGGCTAGATTATTAATTAATATACTCTAGAATTCTCTAATACTTATTAGTTAATTAAGCTCCTAATATCTAATATTATATATAAAGTAGATAATAAAATAGCTAGTTTTTTAGTAATCTTCTCTATAGTAAAAATATAAAATATTAGAGCTATTAGCCTCCTTATTAGATAAAGATAAGGAGCTAATTATAATTAAGAAGGAAGTAAGAAATAAAGTATAGATAAAAAATAAGTTTTAATTCTTTTTATATTAGATAGTCAGTTATAATAGTCTATAGGGTATAGAAATAAAAAAATATATCTTTTCTTAATATTATATATCTATAATATTTATAGTAGCTACTATATTAATATTATTATTAGTTGGTATTAGTACCCTATTAGTACTTGTTAGTGTTCGCCACCGTGTCTACACGGGAGATAGTAGTTCCGCAAAAACCCTATATTCCCTTATAGCACCTACCGTCACCACTCACCCTGGCCGCGCCCTCGCCGTCACCATCCTCGCCCATCGCCCCAGTCCGCATCCGGCAAGGCGCCGTCGCCGCAAAGCCCAGTGGACCCACTCCAGCCCGGCCAACGGCAAACCTCCTTCTGTTTCGTAATAGAAAAGCGTAAACTCGCACAAAAAAGCAACAAAAAAGCAACGATAAAAAAGAAGGCTTGGCGCTACTGATAAGCGCCTGCGCGTTATCTCTGCCCTACCCTAGGCCCAAAGGGGTATTATCGTAGCTGGTCCGACCTCCCGGGTTCTTCCGGGGCCTTCTTTTTCGCCCTTTTTTCTTCGTTTTTTCCTGCGCTGCTGCGCGAACGCCCAGGCTTGCCTAACTGGGCCACCACTCTCCTGCGTGCTATTCCTCATCTCAACCTCAGACTTCTTCTTTTCTTCTTCCTCCCTCCTCTCTCCTCTCTTCCCATATATCATCACCAAGTCTGCTGCCGTGGACTGCCTGACTCTTGCTCCAAGACTTCATACCCACTCTTGAAAAACGAACTACCTCCCTAACTACCTACCTTGCGTAGCAAGAAACACGACTCTCGCGCAAAAGAGGACCTGCTGCGTATGTGCCCTTGCGTCTGCTCGCCAGGACATCCTCGACCACATCTGCAAGAGACTACACGCTCAGGAGTGCCCGTAAGCCTGAAGCAGCAGCCTGGGAGAACGTTGCCTGCTGTGGTTTATTCGCCTTCGCCTCAATACCCTTCGCCGAGGGTATGGCCCATGCTAAGGCGCTCGCATTTACAGAACTGAACATCGACGCTGACTTCACCACCTCGTCTCCCGTGCTAGACCACGAAGAGCATGGACCGATGTATCAACGCGGCGGAAGCAATGGCCTGAACCGTCGCCTTTCCCCCAGCGGCCACTCTCCCTCTCCGCCCCTGTCTCCCTCTGCCTCCTCTCCCTCGGCCGGTGCCGGTGGTGCTGGTACTGGTGCTGGTGCTGCCCATACGACTGCCAGAAAGGAGGAGGCGGAGAAGTCATGGACGCCTCACGTACCAACGCCGCCCATCAGCGTGCCTTACCCCGAGGACAAGCTCCATGGCTCTCCTGGCGTTGATGAGGTCTGCGAATATGACCCCAACCGGTACCAGGACCCGTCACCCCTGGACCACCACTTTGGCAGGACTCGGAGGCCCTCCATCAGCTTCAATCCCCAGGTCACGCTAGAAACTGGTGACCAAATTGCCCTGGAGCAGCCCATTGGCAGCCTTGGAAGGAGAAGCCAGATTGGCGTCAGGTCTGCGTCGGGCCCTGGATCGTCAGAGCTCAAGCAGCTCTACGCCAACGCTGCTCCCGAGCGTCTCGCTCAAACAGCTGCAGCCAGCAACAATGGCAGGGACGGATACAATTCCCACCATAATAACCACCACAACAATCGCCACAGACACGACCATCATCATAACCACCACCAAGGCTCTCGTCACAATGATAGCTCTGGAGATGACTTTTCTCAGTGTCACTCTCCACGGGCCTCCCCCTTATCAGAGGTTTTCTCCCCCGATGCTGACCTTCCACGTCCTACATCATTGACCTCACTTTCAACGGCTTCTCCCCTCTCTGATGAACTGCGAACACCGCCAGATTCACGCCAGGGCAGCCTCACCTCACCCTTTTTATCTTCACCAAACCTCCGCCGCCATGGCTCAATCGACAGTGAAGGAGACTCGTGGCCGAGCCTCTCCCGTCATCTCTACGGCAGCCTCACCGAAAGCTACTCCTTTGGTCGACGTACAAACAGTCTACGACAGTCCATGCGTCCTTGCTCTCGCAAATCGCCCAACATGAGCGGTAAATCACCTGCCAGCGCTTTTCTCTCTACCATGAACCGTGAAGAGGCACCTGCTCCCAAGCCTGACGACGAGGGCCAGGTCATCGGTCAAGACTACGTTATCGGCAAACAGATCGGATTTGGAGGCTTCAGCACCGTCAAGGAAGCGTTCAAAGTCACCGA
This sequence comes from Trichophyton schoenleinii, assembly GCA_018357685.1. Taxonomy (NCBI): domain Eukaryota; kingdom Fungi; phylum Ascomycota; class Eurotiomycetes; order Onygenales; family Arthrodermataceae; genus Trichophyton; species Trichophyton schoenleinii. The sequence goes on from WOFF01000002.1 coordinate 5,415,398, forward strand.
CGAAGGCCAGACGATCCGACATGCTGTCAAGATCGTGAAAAAGTACCTCTCGGGCAAAAGCGAGAGAGAAAACGACCAAGCCCAGGCCGAATTTGACCACGAGGTTCGCATCTGGAGGTACCTTAACCATCCACACATCCTACCGCTTGATGCGGTCTACGAAACTGACTACGCTACATTCTGCTTCACAAAACTTACCGAAGGGGGATCGCTCTTCGACCTGGTCAAGAAGAAGCGCCATGAAATCCCACTCTCCCACGCAAAGCAGTACTCCTACCAGTTGGCCTGTGCTCTTCGATACCTACACGAGGACGCCCGTGTTGTCCACCGAGATATCAAGCTGGAGAACTGCCTGCTGCAGCCCCAGGAGGATTCTGGAGATATCCCCCGCTTGATCCTCTGTGACTTTGGCATGGCCGAATGGATGACCACCGACACATGCAGCTCGCCAGACCCTTACGACAACGCCGCTGATCGACCTCCACCTAGAACCATCGGACCGTCCGACACAAGCACCAGCGTGGCCGGCAGTCTGGAGTATGCCTCCCCAGAGCTCCTGATGGCCAACGTCGGGGTCCTCGATCCCGTCGTCGACGTCTGGGCGTTTGGCGTCGTTGCCTACTCCCTTATCGTCGGCTCCAGACCTTTCCAGAGTTCTTTCCAGCCACGTATCCCAAGCAACATTCTGGCCGGTAAATGGGACCGCAGCGCTGTCTTGGCTTCCTTGGACGAATCCGAGAAGCAAGACCGCGAAGACGCACTGGAGATGATTGAGGGGTGTCTTGAGATGGACCCCATGAAACGATGGACGATCTCCGACGTCCTTGCTTGCCGATGGTTTCAAAGCTGCGCAGATACTGCGGAGCTCGCCACCCGCCTCAACCGATGGGGGTTCTCCTCTTGAAAAGGTGTGAATGGGGAACAACAAACGCATCTACCAATACTATCACCAACTAGCATCTGGAGGCATTCATTTGATGTTCGCTTTGATTCCACTTCTCCACGTTTTGAAAGTTAAGCGTTTTAGCTTCTTTTCTTCTTCTGCTTCTTTATTTTCTTTTATTTCTTTTCTTTTCTTTCTTTTTTCTTGTTTTCTTGTCTTCTCATGTTCCTCTTACCTCTTTGCTACATCATCTGCTTTTCATGCTTGTTGATTGTTTGCTGGGATGGCTGCCTCATGTCTTATGCTTGTTCCTGTCTCTATTATCATCATCATTATTGCTTGTGTCTTTCTTGTTACGCTCTCATGACTGATACCCTGTACCCTCTTCCGTCCTCTTCGCATCCATTCCATTTTCTCGGCTAGTTATCCCTCGCTTTGTTTCTTATTCCTTCTTGTTCGTTCGTGTACTCGTTGGCGGGAAACATCTTGATATGGCTGGCTCATCTTCTTTTTTTCCTCTTTGACTCGTTACTCATATGCGTCGGATATCATGGGTCTCATGTGTTGCGTTCTCTGCTCTGCTCAGCTACTGGTGTTTACGGTGTGTCTTACGTCTCTCCTCCTACTTATTTGTTAATGTTTCTTCGCTCCGGCTTCTTATGATGAATGGGCATATGGGCATGGCATGGCATGGCATGTTACGGCGTGGCGGATGGCGTGGTATGAGAAGTGGTGTGGTGTGGTGTGGTGTGGTGTGTTGCGATAATGTGTGTACTTAAGCTATCAACCTGCATGGCCGCTCCTCTCTTCATCTCCCATTCCCTTCCTCCCTCCCCTTCTCTCCCTTTCTCCCTTCCTCCCTCCGTCCCTCCCTATCTCTCAAAGCGGTTTCGGGCCTCTTCCATTATTACTTTCCCCCACATATAAGTATAGTCCTCTAATCCTACCTATAATTCGCCTCTTCTCCACGTCTGTTTATCCGCCTATCGTAAAGTAAACGACAGCTAACCTATAGCTAAGACTCCACACTGCTCTTAATCTTCGATATCCCCCTTGCTCTCCAGTGGACAGGCTTCCTTCTCATTGGCCTGGACTCCATGTACCCGTGTACCATCTGTGTAGATAACACTTTTGTCTTCACTCGACTGCTGTGGGGAAGAAGGGCTGCATCTGCTCCTAACCCCTGTGCATGTAACTCGTACGCTGCATATACTTACAGCGTGTAACTCCTCCCATCTCACGACTAGACACACTGTCCACCAGAGTCAATCTGGCCGGCAGAGCAAGCTAGCTCTCCTGTCCCTGTCAGGCCGTACTTCCTGTGCATCGTACTTAAGTAGACGGAACACCTTCTGGAGCAAGGACAGGGCCCTCCCTTGTCCGGGTCGCTTAGTCTCCCTGCCCAGCTGTCCCTACCTCCGAGCCAGGAGAAGACGCATGTCCCACGTCTGTCCCTTTATTCCTATTTCCAAGAGACAATATTATGATCCCTACCGCTGACCGAAACGGCATGGGCAAGTGTGTGCGCTGTCTTCCCTTACTTTTGTGGCAAAGATGATGAGGAGGTGGAAAGGTGTTGGTGAAATCCTGATATTCGCGCCGGCGATCTCGCAGCGAACTTGTTTATTCCCCCGTCCGCCCCTCACCTCCATCACCACGACCGTCGCTGTCCTCTAAAAGCTATGAGTTATTAGTGGGTCGCAAAGCAGGCCGCCAAAGTACTCTGCTCTCTCGTTTACTCGAGCGTTGCTCGACGTGGGGGGGGGGGGGGGGGGGCTTGAAGGGGGCTTGAAGGGGGGCAAGCGGACGGACGGACGGCGTTTGGGCGAAGGCTCGGTTGACACTTCGCGAACTAAAAAGCGTAACTCGGCGCAGTTCATTGGAAGGCCTCTTATCTACCCCATATTACGGCTGCAGGTTTGACGGAGAAAGGCAGCAGCTTGCGTCTCTTGGATTGCGGAGCACAATCCTCCATCTCCATCTCTCTTCTTCCCTTGCTTGCTGTATAACCCGTTGCTCGCATGTGTGCATGTGTGCATGTGTTATCTTCTGACTTGCCTGGGCTCTGCTGCCTGCAGGTTAGGCTTCCTGCATCCCGAGCTGCCTGCCTCGACCTGCGAGTGCGCGCGCAGAGGATGGCGCTGGCTGGACGGTAGTCAGACGGCATGACGGTGGTTGTACACTCATATCCATATCAGTTCACTAGTAGCATGCAGGCTTTGACAAGGGCTCGAAGTAATAATAAGCAAAGAAACAGGACAAGTCTGCTCGGCGCTGGCTTGACCGGTTGTATTTAAAACTGATAGGAGTTTCCATTAGGAATGATATTTGGTAACTAACCTGGCATGGCTGGTCTTGGTGTCAGATCTGACTAGCGTGGTGTTACTTTATGGCAGCTTCCGAGATTTTGCTTCCGTGCTTGAGATGTTAACTACCGGGCACACGGAGATGAAGGCACCTGGGTGAACAATTACTAGTTACTTAGTACGATGGAGCTGGGAGGATGGAGATGATTACGTTCCCTTCCTTTTTATTGTTTGAAGTTTATCTATAATATACAATAATTGGTACATCTTACATGAACTGATCCCCAAAAATCCAAAGAGCATACATTCCCGTTTCACAAAGACAGCAGCAGACAGATTAAAAAAAAAAAAAAAAGGGAGGAGAGGCCACAGACAACCGACAGCCACGGTCAAGGGGATTATTAGCCGACAAGAAGATCAAGAACACTACCAGACTCTGTTCTCTGCAGACTTCTTGATGGCCTTCTTCGCCTTCTGTTCTGCGGATGGCGGTGTGAAGAACAAGCTGGGGCTGTCTCCCTCCTTGACCAAGTAGCTCAGGTACCCTCGATGGGCTGGGTCTCGGTAATACTCAATATCCCTTCGGCTGGTCGGGTCAGGTAGACGGTACTGGAACCCATTGCCCTTCGTCAACGGTTTATCGATGCCCATGCCAATCTTCTGCATCAGCTCAGTGTCGATGTGAGAAACGTCCTCGCCCTTGGCAGCCGCCTCAGCAAGTTTCTCCGAAGTATCCTTCCACGCAAGAGAGACATAAGGGTCAGTCTTGCCGCTTATAATCCGCTTGATGGCGTGTCTCGTGTAGTATCGAGTCGTGATGGAGCCACCAGCTGCCTCGACGGCCTGGATCGCACTGGCAGAGGCGCGTGAGACAATGATCGTGATAGGTTGTTTGAGGGCACCTTCTCCTCCGCGTGAGAGCAATTTAACTCCATCCTTTATGCCGTGTATACATCTAGACTTCACCAGTTCTCGGAGTGTTATGGGCTGTGAAGGATCGAGGCGGCCTTGGTCAATCCAGTCTTGGATGCGATCAAGGTTGACGGGAGATATTTTCAACGCGAATCTAATGGTTCAATTCACATACACCATATTAGCATGCTTTAATGCAGACGAGTGAAGTAGTCTCCAATTGAACGTTTTTATCCAACTCACATGTTGTCGAAGCCCCTCTCTCCGTGCACAACTTCGTCCGGTGTCTGTCCTCCATTGAAGAATGCCTTCTTGCTTCCTCTCTGCCCCTGACCCTTGTGACCACGACCGGCCGTCTTTCCCTTGCCTGAGGCGGGACCAAGACCACGTCGGATCTTCTTGCTGTATGCTCCTGGGTTGTCGGAGAGCGAGGCTAGAATTGAAGCCGCTCGGGTCTGGGTATGGACGGACGGTAATAGGAAAAGGAACGACGGTGAGACATGTGACTGGATGGAGGATGAAATCGACGAGACAGATTGCGACAGGAGCCGCAGCGGCAGTCGTGGAGGCATGGTGGTCGCTTGATTTCTTCGTTTGCTTCGTCGCTTTTCACATCGTCGTCAAACTGCAAAATGCCCTTTGGTAAGATTTTTTGCTTTTGGAAAAGCCATATCACGTGATATATTCTTGGACCAACCAAATGGCTTCGTTGTCCAGTTCGCATATACTCGCGCTGTCCTCCGTAGATTTGAGAAGCATAGAGGAGCATGCAATAAACCTGGCCCCTTCCTCCCGATAAATCACCAATATTGGTGTCGGAGAAGATGAGTGCTACAGCATAAACAACTAACTAACATCCATAACCTATGATGGATATTGAAAGATGTCCGGATTGCGTCCGGCTTCTCCCGAAGACTTTTCTGAAACCCGGTTGGCGCGCTGACACTGCAGAAGGTGCTTATCAGTATCCCTCCATCAACACCACACCATACCTGCATGCTCCTCCATCCATATCGTCTCACCCTCGCAGCCATTGCATCTTGATGGTGGCTGACAATAATGCAACAGGGATTTCGATTTCTCGCCTGGAGGTGGCATGTTCCCTTGAAGGATGTCATGCTATGCCGCATCCCGTGTTGATGCCTGATATTTCATCTCCCTCTGACCGTGAGTGACGCAGGCCTTCTGTCGATCTCCGGACTGTCTCGTGTTCTTCAGTCGTTGTTCCTGGCATGGCATGCTCCAATCGCTTCTTGCTGGCCGGCCTTTTCGATATGTGAAAAGGCTGAGGGGTTAATTGGCGAGAAAAGTGATTATCCTCGAGTGACGTACATGAACACTCTACGGGCGATCACGCCTAATCTCGCATCTAGCGTACGTATGGAGTATATGCGGAATGTACCCGTAGCAGAGTAATGCAATTGGTAATGAACAAAATTGTATTGGTCGGTATGTAATGCTCTAGTATCAGCAGGTATAACAGGGAGAAAATGGAAATGATACATAAATGGGTAAAAGGCATGCATATATATGCTACAGCGCACACAGGGTCAGAAAATAGAAACGCCAAATAAGGAAGAGCTCATCAGGGGAAAGAAACGCATGAAGTAATAACCACCGCAAGGGACATGGAGACAAGATAGGCTGGCACAAGGAGCGGTAATCATCAATTATATGGTATATAGAACTCCAAAAAGGGGAAAACTGTTCGAAAAGGAAGATGAATTATAAAGGTGATGGCAGTCAAAAGAATCGAAATACGGTTTAGTAAGCTGAATGACCACCATGTGCTGAGCTTCGGTTGTGGTACATGCTGCCAGCATACTCCGAGTTGGTGTCAACATAAAAGGTGGCCCGGCGTTCTTCTTCAGGTAAAAGCTCTTTCACTTCCCAGTTGTTCTGTTTTAGACCAACCGAGAACTCGAGATCTTCCTTGGTGATGGAATCCCAATACTATGGTGGACGTTGATTAGTATTGACTGTGTAGGAGGGGGATATTTTAGAAATCTTACCTTATAGATCATCATGACAGAGAGCAGATTGCAGAAAGTAACGAAGAACAATCCATCCAGGTAATGTTGAACACCCTCGCAGACTGTATCGCTAAACACGTATAAAATGACTTGTCCAGCAACGAAGAAGAAGACGCCAAATGTAATGTGTCCCAAAGGCCATCGATCCTGGAGAGTATTGACAACGAGAATAATCTGCATAATCACGTATATGGCCAAACACAAGGCGTTCAACACGTAGAGAACCACGAACATGGCAACAGTATTCGTCGGGGAAAGACCTGCCCATCCCTGGAAGGTCAAGAGAGATATGGCTCCAGACACTAAGCCCATTCCCAAGGAGGAGAACCGCAATAACCATACCGAAAGGGCAGTGCCATCTTCATATAACTGGAATCCAACAAAGCCGTTGATCAACAGACTGGTACACATCGCGGACGTCAGACCATTTTGTACTGCAGCAAAGTAAGGCATAGCCGCACTGCCTGGCGGAGTTACTCCCGTATCAAGCACAAGAGAGCAGACGGTGAGAGCCATATAAAGGTAGAAGGACGTTATGATTTCCTTGCGGCCTATAAGAGAGAATGTACGCATTAGTTGCCATCACCTATGCTTGTAGAAAGAGTTTTCGCGCAAAGTATCCTTACCAACTGCGGTAAACTTCGATCGGATATGAATGATCATAACCACTGCCATTCCCAAAGCCATGATATGTATTATTCCTGCCGCGCCCTGGAAAATAATTGTATTGGCAACCTCGATGCTTCTCGCATAGCAGTTCGGTAGTATTCCTCTGGTCCCTGCGAAGCCCGTCTTCGGCCCAACGAGAGAGCACAGCGGCAACGCCGCCTTCCGGCATATCGAGTCAAAATCTCCAAACCCCATGGCGTCCAGGCCTGGTACACCAGTTGGGAATACGGCTTTCGGATCAGCAAGGCGCGCAGCGGGGCGCTGAGCTGTCGAAGTTGAAAAGGGGGTCCCAATCGGCAATCCAAGAGTGCAGTTGAAGCAAGAGGGGATCGTAAATTTCCGTGGCTAGTACGGAGTAGCAATATGACCAAAAAAAACGAGCGAAAGGGTCAAAAAGCCATGCGTAGTTGTGATGTGTGGGCGCAGAGCTGGCAGAGACCAAATGTCGATGCTTAATATTGGAGTGAGACCAATGTCTGGCACGGCCTGGCCAAAAACGGAAAAGTGAAGTTGGGCGTTTACTTTTTCCTATTTTAGTACTAGCGCTTAGGCTAAATTATGTAATACTCGCAACCCAGGCAACCTGAAGATAGAATTTAAATTCGGCAGAGTATCAGTTGGGGTATTTGTCCCCTCTATAAGGCAGTCACTTCAGTAATTAAGTCTGAGTCGGTCCTTATTCGTCTCACCTAGATTTCGAAATATCTCTGTGGATTTGTTCTACTATTTTTAGATGGATAGCCTTCCGCATAGATCGCTAGTTAGCAGCCGCGCGCGCATATAATTATCACGTGATGATAAGCTCGCCCGCGCTACTTTTTTTTTTATCATCCACCATGTGTGAAATAGTAAAATTGGACTTTCTCTGCGTATTGACAGAATACACTCAAGCTTGTAACCATGAAGTTGGACGCGAAAGCCTTAAGATACCTGACCGGGGAAGACTTTCGAGTACTCACAGGGGTAAAGTAAATCCACATCTGCGAATTTCCATTTCTCGCTAATTGTGCCTACAGGTTGAGACGGGAAGCAGAAACCACGAGGTCGTTCCAACCCCACTAATCGTTCGACTTTCCGGCCTACGAGGGGGAAGTGCTGTTCATAAGTCTATATCAAATCTTGCGAAACTGAATTTAATTGCTCGCGTGAAAAATGCCAAATGTATGCATCCGCTATTTGAGAAAAATGATAGAGGTTAACGGAGATACTGATACGGGATGTTTTATTAGACGATGGTTATCGACTTACATACGGAGGCCTCGATTATCTCGCTCTTAATACGTACCAAAAGCAACAGGTGATTTACTCTGTGGGAAACCAAATAGGCGTCGGGAAAGAATCAGATATTATAGCCGTGGCAGAGGCATCTGGAACGCAACGAATCTTGAAGATACACCGATTAGGGCGGATATCCTTCCGTTCGATCAAGAATAACAGAGACTACCTCCGACACCGAAGCTCTGCGTCATGGATGTACATGTCCAGACTTGCTGCGATTAAAGAATTTGCATTCATGAAAGCTCTAAGGGACCATGGGTTTTCTGTTCCTGAACCTATTTCACAAAATCGACATACCATCGTTATGAGTATGATTGATGCATTCCCTCTTCGGCAAATATCCTCTGTTCCCAACCCTGCTGCTTTATATGCAGAATTAATCGACACTATCATGGAATTGGCCAAATTTGGCTTGATACACGGCGATTATAACGAATTTAACATTCTAATAAAAGAAGAGGAAATACCTATGGAAACCAACGAAGAAAATAAAGACAAGAAAGACGATAATATCAAGCTCACACCGGTTGTGATTGATTTCCCTCAGATGGTCTCGGTGGATCACGCGAATGCTGAGATGTACTTTGACAGAGATGTTAACTGCATCAAACGTTATTTCCAACGGCGGTTTGGGTTTGTCAGTGATGAACCAGGGCCTTTCTTCTCCGAAGCCCGAAAACTAGTGGGGACAGACGGAACTCCTAGACTGGATGTGGCTGTCGAAGCATCGGGCTTTTCGAAGAAGATGGCCAAAGAGCTGGAGGCATATATGAAAGAAGTTGGTGTTGATGGCGATGCTCGGGGCATTGAAGATGATGATGAAGACATCGATAACGAGCAAGATATCGGTGAGAATGAAGAAAATGAAGATGACAACTTAGGTCAAGAAGAAGGGAATAATGGCTTCGAAAAATCAGAAGCAAACGAACAACTCGAGCAGAAACCCCAGATACCTGAACCCGATGCTAAGATCGGGATGGAAAAGCTCACCATATCTGGACCTTCATAATCATTTTGGAAACAAAAAAAAGCTGAAAAATTTTATGTAATTAGCCTAGGATCAGGATATGAGACCACGATATTTTTAATCGTTAGACTGGCTGTAGAAGTCCTTTGGCTATCTACATCAACCTTGGGAAACTTTTGGTGGTAATTAAGGTTTTAGATAAAGTTCGAATAACTACGGTGCGCGAGAGAGACCAACCGCGACTTTTCAACCTCAAATGTTCAAAAAAAGTGCCTTCGAGGACTAAGCTAACAACCATTCTCTTTCAATTAAACGTCCCACTACTTATCGCCTCATTAGGTCCTCCATTGAATTCCCTAGCACTTATTGAGAGGACAAATATCGCAATGGCATCAACAATATCTAAGGCGATACCTAAAAGTCTGCCGAAACCACTTCCACTTGACCAGCGGAAGCAGATATATCTGTCAGTTCATGAATAATAGCACCAGCTCGCTTTCCAAATCACTTACAGGATTTTTGACGTCTCAATTCGGGTTGATTATGCTGCTAGATTGCTAACTTTATGTTGATTCCTTATGTAGGCCAGATTTCGTGCTTACGCTCATAAGGACTCCGTTCCTACCACCTCGATATGCCTCCTTTTGGGTTCCTCTTACGTTCAACAAACTTGACATGAAAGACTATATGAAGAGAGTATACAATGTCGACGTTATCAAAGTACGAAGTTATGTTGAACAGCAGAAGATTACGCGTGAACTTCCACGGGGAAGGCAGGGTGTTGGTCCAATGCGACGCCCAATGCCGAAGAAGAAAATGACAATTGAGATGACCGAACCCTTCGTGTGGCCGGAAGAACCAGAAGACTTTGAGCCGTAAGTTTAAACTTAGACAGCGGGATCATTTAGGATAATTTCCTAACTGCTACTTAGATGGGAACGAGACACATTCTTCGAAGCCAAGAAGATGCAAGAGGACTTCCAGGCTGCGTACGCTCACGATGCGCCAATGAAGGCCCCCACACGAAAACGACAGTTGCTAGCCGAACAAGCAAAGCAGGTTCTAAAAGGCGAAGAGCAGTGGCAGCCAACCTGGCAAGCACTGGGCCTGAGCTCTCAGAGGCCTTTATTCAACAAGGAAAATCGCGAGCCAAAGGAAGCATCGAAGACACAGAAGCCGGTTCAGTCACCTGAAAGCTAAGACTGCGGAAGCCAATCCGGCGTACGGCGCGTGCAGTTGGATATAAAAAAATTTCCATCTAGACAATAATGGAGGACCTCTACTATGACAAGAGTGTGCGTCCGGGATAATCCCTCGAATATACTGGAGGATTATGTTTCATTGTTTGGCCAGCTATAGTGTGGATGGGCTGGTGGCTGTACATTTAGAATATTTTTACTGCTATGTATTATCAGATTATATTATTATATTTCCCCGGTTACTGTGTTGATTGGAAGTTCTCCATCTCTGATAACCAGTTGCATATTAGAGAGACGCATTAATAAGTCATGTAGTTAATTCCAAAATGCATTGCTAAATATACAAATGAATGAAGTATAGAGTTAATTAAACGCTGAAACGAGGGAAAGAAAAAGACAACCGAAATATGCAATATTCATTGCTGAACTCCTTGACGTATGTGATAACTCCGTCCTTGAACAACCGTTTCATGTTCCATTATACGTTCCATTATAATCGTATCACAGGGGAAAACTTCCAGTTGAGCGAGCACGACTACAACCGACTCTCAAACACTGGGTGACGTTGCTCTCCAGGCCAATGGCCATCAGGCCAGATCTGTTTGATAGCGTCCCAGATGTGCCTATAAATTGGGGATATGGTTAGCAGCGGGTTTTGATTGCAGTATAAAGAGTTGACCCTTACGTAACGTAGACAATATTAAGTCCTTCCTGGACTTCCTTCGGGACATCTCGAACATCCTTGACATTTTGCTGGGGTAACAGAACAGTTTTGACACCAGCTCGATGAGCACCAATCAGTTTCTCCTTGATTCCTCCAACGGGCATTACCCGTCCACGCAAAGATACTTCGCCAGTCATGGCAACCTCGGGTGGAACAGCCTTGCCGGCAAAAAGAGAAATCAAGGCAATGGTATGGGCGAGACCGGCGGATGGACCGTCTTTAGGGATGGCTCCAGAAGGACAATGGACATGCAAGCTGCGGTGTTTCATGATATCCTCATTAGGATCTTGTGTTAAACCAAGCTCATATGAGTGAGCCTTGACCCAGGTAAGGGCCACCTCGACAGACTCCTTGAGGACATCACCCAGGGTACCAGTGAGTTGAACACTTCCGCTTCCTGGCATATCGGCCACTTCTATAAAGAGAATGCTGCCTTGGCCGCCAGAGGAGTATGCGACAAGGCCTGTGACAATGCCTGGCCTGGCCAGCTTCTCTGCGATTTCTTCATCAAACCGTTCAATGCCTAGTATCTCATCGAGATCATCAACGGACACGTTAGGGTTGTACTGGTCAAGTTGTGACGAGTCTTTGGCGTCTGCATATTGAACTGCTTTAAACCGGCATACGGCGCCAATTTCGCGTTCAAGATTCCGTACACCTGACTCACGGGTATAAGAGGTTATAATCTTGTCCATAACCTCGTCCGTAATTATGACTTGGCCTTCAGATAGACCATTTGTTCGAATTTGCTTCGGGAGGAGGTGTTGCTTCGCGATATGTCTCTTTTCCACAGTGGTGTATCCAGATAAGTAGATAGTCTCCATACGATCCAGCAGTGGTGGAGGAATGGTTTCCAGGGAGTTTGCAGTAGCAATGAATAGCACCTTACTCAGATCAATTGGGATGTTGATATAGTGGTCGGAGAAGGTATGGTTCTGCTCAGGGTCAAGGACTTCAAGCATGGCAGCTGATGGATCGCCGTGGAAGTTTGCACCGCCAACTTTGTCAATCTCATCAAGGAGCATAACTGGGTTTGAAACTCCGACCTTCTTAAGACCGTTGACGATGAGTCCAGGCATGGCTGCGACATAGGTTCTGCGGTGGCCACGAATTTCGGCCTCATCCCTGACACCACCGAGAGAAATGCGGTGGAATTTGCGACCGAGTGATGTAGCGATGGATTTGGCCAGACTCGTCTTTCCAGTACCTGGAGGGCCAACCAGAAGGAGAATTGGTGATTTATCAACTACACGCTTCGACTTGAGCAGCTGTAGCTTTGTCTCAATGGCATCCCGTTCAGCAATGGAAGAAGAATCATCGTCTTCAGTGGCATTTTCCTTTGCTGTGAGGTCGTTGGAGAGCTCAGTGATCTGTGACTCAACGTCATTGTTCAAAGATTGCTTCAGCTTCAGGACTGCAAGATATTCCAAAAGACGCTTCTTAATCTTTTCGAGTCCATAGTGGTCATTGTCTAGCTGTTGTCTAGCCCGAGTTGATGTTTCTGGGCCTAACTGATCTTCAGTGGCCTTAGACCAGGGGATCTCCGCAATATTTTCTAAGTAGTTGCGGCAAACTCCATATTCGGCATTTGCAGGGTTCATCTTGCGAAGTCTCTTAATCTCCCTGTCGGCTACTTTTTGCGCTTCAGGGCTCAGCTGCGCTTCCTGGAGCTTTTGTTGAAGTTCGTCTATCTCGTTTGGCTCTTTGTCCTCGCTGTCATCTCCGCTTCCGTTGCCTCGCATGCCAGGCATATCCATCTGCATGCCGCGCTTAAGGTAGAGCTCCCGCTGTCGAGGGTCGAGCTGTTTGATATCAACTCCCATGTTGGAAGGTATTGTGGTAGTGAACGTTGTCACCTTGATGTTATTTCTCATCCCCTGAACCTCTTTGGTCAACATTTCAATGACACGTTCTAGCCTGTCCTTTAACTCGACGGAGGCTAGGACTCGGAGTTTCTCCTCGAAGCCGGCATCAATCAAATCAGCAATGACATCTGCCAAGGCACCAGCTTGAGATATATCCCGTTTGGCAATGAAAAGTTCGAACCGCCGGGCAATCAGAGGAGACATGCTGGACGAAGCCGAGAAAACAGAGGCGAGTCGCAGAACAGTTAGGAGTTCGCGAGATAGCTGTTTAAGCTGTTGGAACAATTCAGGGATTTCGGGATCTATAGAGTGAGGGACTGTAGAGAATTAATTCCATGATTAGCAGAGTACACCGTCCCTGGCGGAATATAAGTTATCCTACCTGGCTCGTCATAGACCAACACCTCCGCTTCGAAGAAAGGTTTCTCCTTCAGGATCTTTTGCACTGAGAACCGTTTCGCTCCCTCGACAAGTAGAAAGGGCTCCGCATTTGCTCTTCCCTGGACTCCGACCACTTTAGCGATCGTTCCATACTGGAAGAGGTCGTTAGCCCCGGCTGCCGCAGGGTTGACGGGCTCTTCATCTATCGACCGAGCCCTCGCCTTGTCCCCGTCAGTGAGCAGCAACTGGCCGTCTTTGGACAAAAAGGGTGAATTCAGGGGAATACATCCCACCAGGATCGGAGTATTGTTCTGTCGTTGCTTTGCGTGTCTGCTAAAGAGCGAGGTGAGGAGCGTCGGGATATCGGGGCGGTCTGCGAGCGGGATTCGCAGGTTGACGCTTGGGAGAAGGACCAGGTCTCTGGCAAGAGGTATCAGCGGGACCTTCATGGTCCTCTTACCGCTGCTGGAGGCCATCTTTGCTCTCCCAGTATCAGAACAGCGCCGCAGGTCAAACGGCAGTCCCGGGGCTTGCTCTGCCGCCACCAGGTTATTACGTCGTCGGGGTGTAGTTGTGGAGGTGAGAAGTAGGATATAACTGAGTGTGCAGTCAAGGCCGCTGAGGTCAACGCAGGTTGTTTATGTCCGGAGAGTCTAAGCCGGCCCTCGGGAGTGTCGTCGTCGTCGTCGTCTTCAGGGAGCGTCTTCTTCTCGTCCTGTCGACTTCTCGCTTCTTCTTCTCGTTTCTCCTTCTTCGTTCTGCTGCGCTTCGTCGAGATGCCGAGGTTATCGCCAAGCCGAAAGCGCCCCCTTGGTAGAGTTCGGCCATATTCACGTGATGTTGACTGCTTAGTCAGATTTGATGTCACATGTCAGCGAGAACCGCCCCATAAGTTTGCGTCCTGAAGCTCGCTTGTTGGAAAACGCGACGTTCGATCGGCTGTTATTAGTTGTATATAAATATTATTTGTCTATTTATCTAGTTTGCAGGCCGTGCTTCTCCTTACCTAAGTACAAAAGTGACATGACTCAATAATGTTGGAGTCATGGCCTGGTGGTCGAGAAAATAGGCTTGCATGGAGCCATAACTAGTTAATTTTGGGGAAACCAAGCAAAAAAAAAAAAAAAAAAAAAAAAAAAAAAACTCCTGTTGCTCCAGTCTCTCCCGAGCTACAGCAAGGACCAATCTGTACAGCTATCTCGTCTGGAATAGCAGTATCATACCTCCATCGGCAGATTCATTCGTTTAATAACTCGCAGCTCACTTATTCACGATTGCCTGATTGCTCTGCATCGCGTCCTACACACACCCGTTTCTTGCTATACATTCGGAACCCCACGGGCCACGATCAGATAAGATGGACGCCCCGCGCAAGACATTCACCATCGGAACGCGCAAATCGAACCTGGCCGTGCTACAGACAGAGATCGTACGGGATGCCCTGGTAGCGAGATGGCCAGACTGCGAATTCAATGTTCACACTCGCGATGCTGCTGGTGATCTGAACAAGGTTACCCCGCTTCGGGAGTTCACGTCGAAGAATCTGTGGACAGAGGAGCTCGAGGAGATGCTGCTGGCAAAGCAGCTTGACCTCGTAGTGCACTCTTTGAAAGGTGTGCTATGCTCTCCCCTTGCCTGCTGAAGTATGGTCGTTTTATAAGATAGCAACATTTACGGGGGAATCAGTTACTAACCAGACTAGATGTCCCCACGCAAATCCCCGAGGCCTGCACACTGAGCGCGATCATGAAACGCGAGGACCCCAGAGATGCGCTGGTGGTCAAGAAGGGCCAGCCAAAGACGACACTTGCGGAACTGCCGGCAGGCTCGGTGGTTGGAACGTCCTCTGTCCGTCGTACAGCACAGCTCGGCCGCCATTATCCACATCTCAAGGTCATTGATGTACGAGGTAACATCGACACACGTTTGGCCAAGCTGGATGCGGAAGACGGCCCGTTTACGTGTATCATACTTGCAGCTGCTGGCTTGCTGAGATCGGGACACGGAGATCGCATTGCGCAGTATCTCGACTCCAAAAATGGGAAGATGCTCCATGCTGTGGGCCAGGGGGCGCTTGGGGTTGAAATTCGGGCTGACGACGAGAAAATGGTTGAGATGCTGCGGGAGATTGGAGATCAGAAAACGACATTCGCTTGTTTGGCTGAGAGAAATTTGCTGCGGACGCTGGAAGGCGGATGTAGTGCTCCCCTCGGCGTTGAAACTGAATGGGTTCCGGATGCGAGTGGGAAGGGTGAGATGCTAAGGCTTCGATGCATCGTCACCAGTATAGATGGCAAGGAGGCCGTGGAAATCGAGAAGGACTGCAATGTCCAGACGCCAGAGCAAGCTGAAACGTTTGGCAAGGCCGTTGCAGACGAAATGGTCGAGAAAGGGGCGGGCAAGATCCTCGAAGTCATCCAACAGAAGAAGAAAGCATGGTAAACACCAACCGCCTCGGGTTCATCCCTCTTTCCGCCCTCATCCCGTGGAATAATCAACCAGTCAGACTGCTAGGCGGGCTGGTTCAGGCTGAGAGTCGTACTACATAGTTCACTAAATGCGCCTGTCTC
The DNA here is from genome assembly GCA_018357685.1 of Trichophyton schoenleinii. Taxonomy (NCBI): domain Eukaryota; kingdom Fungi; phylum Ascomycota; class Eurotiomycetes; order Onygenales; family Arthrodermataceae; genus Trichophyton; species Trichophyton schoenleinii. The sequence goes on from WOFF01000002.1 coordinate 5,431,185, forward strand.
TTTGCTTTCTCCAGGATCTAGGCACAACATGGTCCATGGTCCATAGTTAGCCTCAGGGGATGGCGCCCGATAACTATCGACTAGTTCGCGCTGTTCGTCTAGCTAGGCAGTGAAATCGTAGCTCTTAAAAAAAAGAGTCCCAAGTGCCTATCAAGTTAACTATATCAAAACTGCTCCCGCCCCTTGTCCCACTGGGCGGCGGCATGGAGGCTGTGACTAGTCGGCCCAACCAAGGCCGCCAACCCAATGCGTATATGTATGTATGTCTATGAACTAGACGGCCTCCTGCAGGCGCTGCATCCGCAGAGCCTGGCCTAGAACAAGAGCATCCCAACCCCGGGATGCGTGCCTTCGCATCCGTTTTCCATCTTCCCGTAGCTCTCTCGTCTTCTTCTGCTTTCCTTTGCCCCGCGCATGCCATATAGCCAGGAAGAGGCCGTCGACGGTCCGCTGTCTCTCTCTTTTCCAGACAGAATAGTCGCCCTACTCTCTCGACCTTAGTTAAATTATATCCCCACAGGCTAGTTCAACTAACTGCCTAGTTAACTGACTAGCCATGTCCTATCGATACTTCCGGCGGGACAGCAGGCTGGACAAGCTCACGCCTAACGACTATCCGCGAATATATCTCTTTGGCGACTCCCTGACCGAAAGGGGATTCTTCCCGCAAGACGTCGGCTTTGGCTGGCAGCTGCAGAAGTACTATGCAGATCGAGTGGAGGTCGTGAACGAAGGTAGGCAGTTCATCCTGAGTATTCTTTCATACTTCTTCCTACATTTAAATTTGCTTGCTATGAGAAGAGTTGGCTATGCTGGAGAATCGCAGATTGACCAGGAGAATAGGTTACTCTGGGTATGTTTAAGCATCCCATTTCCCGCATGGTGGCAATTCTACGAACATGGACTTATTTTGGATCAGACAAACGTCAAGGTCGTTACGGAGACAGTTTAATGAATACCTAATGGGAGCTATCAAGTCAAGAGGACCACCAGCACCGCTCTTTATCACCATATTTCTGGGAGCCAACGATGCATGTCTATCGCTGAGTGGAGCCATGGTCCCCCTTGAGGAGTATGAAGAGCATATCCGCCATTACCTGAATACCATACTGGACGACCCTGCCACGCAGGAGACCAAAGTGATCCTTATTTCACCACCCCCAGTGAATGTTCCAGTTCCGGTAGGGGAGCCTCTCCTGGATAACCCAGATGCGGCCATTATACTGCGCAGTGTGGCATCGCAGAGCCGTGGGCACAGAACATGGGAGTCGAAACGGACGTATGCAAAGAAGATAGTCGAAATTGGTAAGGAGTATGAAGCCCAGACCAGCAGAGTGGCCGTCTTAGACCTTTGGTATTCCCTCACAAAGTCTGTCTGTAGGATTGAAGGAACAACTCAGGACGATGCATTTTATCATCTTGACATTGATGAAATGCTTCCGGGTTCAGGCATGCCCGGTGCAAAGCCCTTTGATAAGGGGTACTTTACAGATGGTCTCCACTTCGGAGACAAGGTCAGTATGCCCTTTTTGTTTTTGCTCTCTTTTCTTTCTCCTCCCTTCCAAAAAAAAAAAAAAAAAAAAAAAAAAAAAAAAAAAAAAAAAAAAAAAAAAAAAAAAGGAAAAAAAAAGACTAATTCAGCGCTCAGGCATATGAGATTCTTGGTCGTGAGTTGCTCGACCTAGCTCTGACAAAGTGGCCGGAGCTGAAAAGGGAAAATTTTCCCCGCCGGGTAGGCCTCTGTCAATTGCCAGTGCCGGTAGAAGTCACAGCTAACATGGCATTGTCCAGGACTGAGACACTTTCCCTCAGTAAAGATCATGAATAAGACATGGCCTAGCCCCGATTCAAAGTATTTCCAGAACCCCTGGGATTAGCCTCTGTAAACTCATCCCAGGCCCTCGCCTTAAGAGTCTCCTCATCAGCCTTTTCAAAATCATCCTCGTCAATCTCCTTTGGGATACCCGACTTTTCACCACCACCTTCAATGATACCACCCCGTCTCCTCTCCTCTTCCAAGTACTCATCGATGCTCATCGTAGGGAGATTATGCCCCGGTCGGAATACGCCCCTTTGAATATCGGTTCTCCGACTCGTCAAGGTAAACGGCTGAAGTGGTTTACCGTCCGGGCTCAGCAGCACCCCGCTATACGGACCACGACCTGTCTGCGATCCAACCATGTCAAGACGGTCAGAATATCCCGTCTCCTTCCCGTCTGAGAGCCCTGGTTTGCGTTCGTCTGTTCTCTGGACTGGGGGAAGTGATTGAGCCGCTTTAAGCATGGATAGTTCTTGCGCCAGCATATCGAGGGACTGGAAAGTTTGGTGCGTGTAGAAATTGATTTCCGCGAGGTACACCTGCCGTACTATGTCATCGTCGTTGTGACTCGAATCCCTGTTTTGCGAAAGGTACTACAGTTTCCCTTCGTTAGCAACCAACCGCCCGTCATGTTCCTTGAATAATGCACAGATAACTGAGAACAAGCAAACCTCTAATTTCTGCTTAAGCTCCTTCTCTTCCTTGAATCTCGTTATTTTCACTTGCCTGCGAGCTGTTGCATCATTGGTAGGAGTCAGGCTGAACGACTCCGGCTGTTCAAGGTACTGTTCGTATAGCTTCTTATTTGAAGGCGATAGAAGCTCATACTGGTCTAGTGCTTCAAGAAACTTTTCATATTCGTCTCGCGTCTGCTGGAGTGTTTTAAGACGATCCGTACCGTAAGACCGCTGGAGCAGTTCGGCGAGTAGGTATGGGACTGTCAAAAACCTAAAGTTACACGTCGAGCTGGTATTAGATCACATCCGGTAGGGTCCTCGGGCAATATTGCATACTGTAAATCTCCAGTAGTTATGTCCTCCGCCGATTCATTGGGACTGAACAATGACAGCTGCTGTATGAGTTTCTGGCACTCCTCAAAGGCAGATATAGCTTTGCTGAGATCTTCCCGGAACGCGGGGCTGTTTGTATCTGCCGCCGTCTCGAGCTCTTGTTTTTTTGCCTTTGCAGAAGCGAGGCAGGATTGCAGGCTTGGGGACGAGCTACTCATGGTAAGTCACTAATAAGTCGAGCGCCTCTTGACCTCAAATTACAGATAGCTGCTCCTTGAGGGCCCTTGCTCTGAATGACCTCGCGACTTTGCGCCTGACGGCCTCCGTTATCCAGCTAGTTACTAGTTAGTTATCCAACTTGGTTAGTTACTCTGACTTTCAAGAGCTTCTTCCACGTGACTGCTGCTTGAACTCTAACTTGAGGGTTGATACGAAGCTTCTCAACATCAAATATCAAATATTGGTCGGATTCTTCTTTTTGAGTCTGTCTGATCCCTTAATGGCTCCCTGGCACTATCTATCGGTGGCTCAAACTTGCAGGCTTGGTCTGAAGTAGCTGAAGAGCACTACTTTGGGGTCATATGCTGGCAGTAACTATCAAACAACTACACAGCCCCTCCTTTTTTATCCCTGTCGCTTTTCCCTTCAAGCAACAACTATGTTGATTGCAATTTGGTTGATACTCCTTCATAGCCAGTGCGAAGAAAACTGTATCAAGGGGCTGATAGAACAATGAATGAAGCGAGATATCCAGATTCTTTATATATTCACTTTAACTAGTATCTATCGGGCTAAAAATGACTCTTGTTTCAGCCATAGCAAACATCAGTGTATGACCTCACTATCCATTCACCAACTAGATATCAAACGCATATATTGGCGTGGATTGTGATATATATTTCACTCCTACAGCCTTTAGTGTATAGGTGAACTGGGTCATTCACTAACTTGCTGCGTCGGGGTACACTATTTATATCTTCTTAGCCTTCTTCCTGACCAATCTGCGGTTCTACAATTAACAACTCTGGCCATCTGAAGTCAGGAAATACCAATATTATGGGGGAGAACTCCGATATTGACAAGGCCACTACAAGTGTGCTTCAGACACTGAAAGAGGAGAACACAAATGTCCCGGCAGCTGATTCAACCCCCGAGACTCGATCAGGGACTCCTACTGAGTCTGAGACAGAAGATGAAAAACCAAACCCGGCCAACCCAACCGAAAAACGGCGAGCACTCACCTGTAAATTCAAGGATTTGTACGTGATATAAACTCTTAACATAAACCCTCTTTCTGGCTCCTAATTCGTCCTATACATTAGGTTGTCACGGCGCGCTGAAGCCATCACAGAGGAAGATGTCAAGGCCGTTATCAAGGCAACTGATGACACTCAGTTGTCAATGACAAATATAATTGCCAAGCAGGACTATGCCTCGATCATCCATGACCCTCGTGAATATCAACTTGAGCTGTTTGAGAAAGCAAAGGAGAAGAATATCATTGCTGTACTCGAGACTGGTATGAACCCAAGCTCTATATGCATCATTAACCTAATGCTCATTGCAATATAGGCTCTGGCAAAACACTTATTGCCGTTCTTCTTCTCAAGCATGTCATTGAACAGGAATTGACAGACCGTAGCCTTGGACTGCCGCCTCGTATCTCATTCTTCCTGGTTAGTTATTTCACCTTATACTCCTATACACTAATATACTAAATATTAAGTAGGTTGATAGTGTTACACTGGTTTATCAACAAGCAGCTGTACTACAGAATAATATACCTCAGAAGATAGACAAATTCTGCGGTGCAATGCAGACAGATCTCTGGAATAAGGAGACCTGGGAAGGCCACTTCAAAAGAAATATGGTTATTGTCTGTACTGCAGAAGTGCTTCACCAATGTTTGCTTCATTCCTTTATTCAGATCGACCAAATCAACCTGTTGATCTTTGATGAGGCTCACCACGCTAAAAAGGAACACCCGTATGCAAGGTAAGATGTTGTGATATTTTTAATGTTAAGTACATCGAGCTGAAACATCCTGTATAGGATCATCAAGGACTTTTATTTAAAAGAGCCTGAAAGAAAGCCAAAAATATTTGGCATGACTGCATCCCCGGTGGATGCTAAGGTTGAGGTTGTGGGGGCAGCAAAGTATGTACCTTGTAACAATATGGAAAACTCCCAGGGCTAATTAACCTCAACACAGAACTCTTGAAGCCATGCTTGACAGCCAGATAACCACAGCATCAAATCCTGCTCTTCTACGGCAGAGCGTGACCCGGCCAACGGAAGAAATTTGGGAATATGATAGGCTCGAATTGCCCTTTGAGACACCACTTTATAGCAAGCTTCGACAGAAGTTTGGTGATATTAAGGTACTGGAAAAGATATTTAAATTCTCACGTGAGGCATCCTCAAGTTTAGGAAGCTGGTGCTCTGACTGGATATGGAGCTACTGTTTAAGTGAGGAAACCCTGCCTAAGCTAGAAGCTAGGTCAAACCGGCCCTTGATGAAAAGTATACACAGCCAGCCTTCTTGTGATACGGAAGCTGAAAGGATCAGGGAGGCGGGGGCCATCATCAAGGAGCATGAGTTTGGTGACCCAGTTGCTAACCCAGAGCTTCTCAGCCGTAAGGTGCTACTACTAAGAGACCAGCTGCTACGGCGGTTCAAAGAAAACCCAGATACCCGATGCATCGTCTTTACTGCACAACGCCATACAGCAAGAATTCTTAGAGATCTCTTCAAGAAAATAGGATCTCAATATATTCGGCCAAACCTACTGGTTGGAGTTCGGTCTGGTGGCGATAAAATTGGACTAGACATCTCTTTCAGAGAACAATTCCTGAATGTGATAGCTTTTAGGAAGGGAGAGATCAATTGTTTGGTATAGGCTCTCCACTTCTTTATTCATCAATAGCTAACTAGTGTCACTAGTTTGCTACATCCGTGGCCGAGGAGGGGCTAGATATTCAAGACTGCAACCTCATTGTTAGGTAACAGTGAATAGACTCAACGAGTATTTAATACCGGGCCCTGGAACTGACTTTAATCTCAGATTCGATCTTTACTCTACACTTATTCAGTATATTCAGAGCAGAGGCAGAGCCCGACATATGGAGTCCACGGTATGAATTACGTGCCTGAGAGTTTTCCTAGTCCAAGCTAACATCTTTCCTTAGTTTGCACACATGGTGGAACGCAATAACCTAATTCATGAGACTGCGGTCGAGGAAGTTCGCCGCTCGGAGGTAGTAACAGTAACTTCTCTTAGCAAGAGTTTGCAGAACAAGAATCTAACTCCATGACGCTATTTATAGGAAGTTCTCACTCGGTTCTGCAAATCCCTTCCAGAAGACAGATTATTAAAGGGAACTGGTGACATTGATATGATGATAGAAAAAGACAGGCAGCAAAAGTCTTACACTATCAAAAGCACGGGTGCAAAGCTTACCTACCCTTCTTCTTTAGCTGTTCTTGCACACTACGCAAGCACTTTGGTAAGAGTGATATATGCTTGGGTTCAGTCATTTATGCTAATCGAACATAGCAATATGAAAAAGAACTGTCAACTCAGGTCAGTTATATCATCCATCCGAAAGATGGTGCCTTCATCTGCGAGACAATACTCCCCGAGAAATCACCAATACGAGGATGCATGGGAAAGTCGGCCTCGCGGAAGCTCCTTGCAAAACAATCCGCAGCCTTTGAGACGTGCCTGCTGCTGCGCAAGAACAGGTTACTCGACGAGTATTTTATTTCGACCTACCACAAACGACTCCCGGTAATGAGAAATGCCCGACTCGCTATCACATCGAAGAAAAGCAACAAATATAGCATGATATCCAAACCTGCAGCATGGGAAGTCTCTAGGGGAGAGTCCCCGACGGTTCTCTATGCCACTGTTCTCTTACTCTCAGACTGTCAGAAGCTGCAAAAGTCTTACCATCCAATTGTATTGTTGACAAGAGTTCCAATGCCCGACTTCCCTTCTTTCCCCTTATACCTGGAACACAATAAGAAATGCAGTAGCTGCAGCATAAGAGTCGAGGAGGGACTCAAAGTCATACCACCTGAATTGGAGCTTTTAACCAAATTCACCTTCAGGGTCTTCGAGGATGTCTTTCACAAAATTTATGAAGAAAATTCATCGCTGGTGTCTTACTTGATCGCACCCGCGAAGCTTGACGGTGTTACAGACATCAAAAAGTCAAACCCAGTCGAATTGATCGATTGGCAAATGCTACAATATATTCAAGAAAACGAGGAACTTCTCTGGTCGCCCGATATGCCTAACGAATTCCTTGAGAACAGGTTCCTGGTAGACAAGTGGGATGGGAGATATCGTTATTTCTCAATCAAAGTCGATCCAACCCGACGGCCTCAGGACCCAGTTCCAGAGAACGTGGCCCGACGCCGATACATGGACAACATTATGAACTATTGCCTCAGCCTGTTTAAAAACTCGCGAGCTAGATTCATGCAAAGGTGCAACTGGGACCAGCCAGTCTTGCGCTCGGAACTGATACAGCTTCGTCGAAACTTCTTGGATATAGATGAGAATCAGAAAAGTCCTCCTGTGGACTACTATGTCTGTGCGGAGGCATTGAAAATCTCCGCAGTATGGACCCTCTCTATATATTTTGAAAAGACTGCGCTGACTATCTTCTCTAGATTTCTGTCCCCTTGGCAACCCAGATATTCGTTTTTCCAGCAATGATCTGGAGAATGGAATCTTATCTCATTGCCTTGGAGGCCTGTGAAAAGCTTCAGCTGAAGATTCCACCAGAACTAGGGCTTGAGGCATTGACTAAAGACTCAGAGAACACAGAGGAGCACGGCATGGAACAAATCCGATTCCAAAGCGGAATGGGTAAGAATTATGAGCGGCTTGAGTTCCTTGGCGACTGCTTCTTGAAGATGGCAACATCCATATCTCTCTTTGCTATGAATCCGGATAATGATGAATACGACTACCATGTCAAGCGGATGCTGCTCATCTGCAACCAGAATTTGTTCAACAATGCAATAATTCTGGAGATTTTCAAGTTCATTCGCAGCAGGTCATTCTCAAGGTACGCTAACTATGACTCGCCTATTGGTTTTGGTATCCCGCTAATGTATAACCTAGACGAGCATGGTATCCAGAGGGTTTAACACTGCTTAAAGGCAAAGACAAGAAAGAGGGTCCAAACGGTCCTGAGCATGCACTTGCTGACAAAACTATTGCCGACGTATGCGAGGCTCTTATTGGAGCGTCTCTACTGGCTGGAGGCCCTGATCACAAATTTGACATGGCCACAAAGGCAGTCACAGTTTTCGTCAATAGTGATGACCATCGCGTGGAAAAATGGGCAGACTACTCAAAACTGTACTCTTTACCAAACTACCAAACAGCATCAGCCAGTGCATCTGAGGTTGACGTTGCCAACCAAATCCAGTCAAAGCTCGGCTATTGTTTTAAGTACCCTAAACTCCTTCGGTCCGCTTTCATGCACCCATCGTATCCATCTCAGTGGGCAAATGTTCCTTGTTACCAGCGCCTGGAATTTCTTGGTGATTCTTTACTTGATATGGTCTGCGTCAATCATCTTTTTGAGAGATACCCCGACAAAGACCCTCAATGGCTCACAGAGCACAAGGTAAATACAACACTTCTTCCCCTAACTAAGCTATACTTTACTGACATGATTAGATGGCAATGGTATCCAACAAGTTCCTTGGTTCGCTTGCAGTCAACCTCAACCTCCATGTTCATCTTATCCATATCAGCAATACTCTCCAAGGCCAAATTACCAGCTACACCGAAGAACTGCAGGCTATGAAAATCACAATGGAAGGAAACCTCGAGGCCTGGACGTACACAAATGAACCACCAAAAGTGAGTAAACCCTCCTGTAAATTGGCCATGCGAGGAGATATTCTTATATGCGTCTGCTTAGTGTTTACCGGACATTGTTGAAGCGTACCTCGGAGCCATATTCGTGGACTCGAACTTCAACTTCGATGTTGTGGATGACTTCTTCCGAAAGTTCATCCAGCACTATTTCGAGGACATGAGCGTGTATGATACGTTCGCAAACAAGCACCCTATCACCTTCCTTCACACTCGACTCGCTGTAGATTTCGGCTGCACGTTCTACGCCTTGAAAGCAGATGAAATACCATGTGTAGACGGCACCACGGTGCGTGCCCTCGCGGCGGTTTGCGTCCACGATGACATTGTGGCCGAAGGGGTCGCCTCATCTCCTCGCCATGCCAAGTTGAAGGCGAGCCAGAATGCCCTTCAGATCCTGGAGGAGATGAGTGCGGCGGACTTCCGGGCAAAGTACAAGTGCGACTGCCGTGAGAGACAGGAGGAGCATCAGGAGGAGGAGCCGGAGACAGTGGAAGAGTGAAGGGCCGACGCGAATGGCCAAGCCAGATACCGGGCAGTCAACGCTTATGCATGGCCTACTCGTTCTGCACTCTCTTCCCTATCGTCTATTTAGCCCCTATGCCTAGCTAGAAATCAGGAACCAAAACCTAGAAAGAAAGCCTAAGCTTGAATCTTGACGTTAAAATTAAAGGCCTGTGCTTAGTCATCCTACCCCTGACCCTGAACCCCGGCCGCTGCACTTAGTCATGTGACACGTGTAAACATCGCCGCGTTGCAGGCCAGTAAAAAAAAGGTGAAGCTGGATATTTTGGAGCCCAAAACCAAGTTGAAGACAGACGAGATCAAGACCCGAGAGCCCAAGGGTGTCAAGCTCATAGTAATTATCTTATTTCCCCTTAATATACGACACGCCACGACCACCGCATATTCGGTCGATGCTTCCCACGAGTCTTGCCTTCTTCCTCTTACCATAACTCTCGATGACAGCGACGGGTCGCGTACTCTAAGTCTGCGAGCATGGAGGTCGTCTCTCCAGGGGCGGCAAACGGCGTCCCATCGCCGACAGTCTCGATGACTGTAGACCCTGAAGTCGTGCTTCACTATCTAGCTGAAGTCATCCAGGGGACGCTTGGAGCTTTAAGGAGAGATCTTGAGAGCAGTGGAAGTTTACTTTCACAAGCAAAGTACTCCGAGACACTCCAGCGTTGCGGACGCTTTGCCTCTGAATCGCAGATAGCCCTGTATGCGCATAAAGATACCGTTGTGCCAGAGCAAACCAATGGATCAGACGATGACAGTAGGTGTTGCAGGCGTCCGAGGCAGAATTTAGATATATTCGACTGGCTAACGGTACTGCAGCGGAGCATAGTAACTATGTCTACACCCTCAGCTCAGAGCTATCCATATCCCCTACCACCACGGCGGCTATGGCAGTCTTCAAGCCAGGACAACCCATCGACCCTGCCGTTCCTCTCTACTCACAGATCCAGGTCCTTACGCTACCTGGATTCGCCTCATTAAATAATTCAACCACCCCACAGGGCCCGCCGATTTCGCCGTATGAGATCATATACTCCTTCGTCCATCATGGTCTATCACCATACTACGAAGCATGCACGCGTGGACACGATGGTGCTCAAGGGTCCAAGGGGAGGAATGACACCGATCCTAAGACCGGAGAAGTTCGTGCGAAGCAGAAGTTTGCAGAGCTTGAACTTGCCCTGTCGCATTTGCAGCAGAACATCGAGATACCTGCGCTTAGCCTTCCGTTGCATGAAATTGTGCAGGCAGCTCTAGATGAAGCTCAAAGTCGGGGTATCGAACCGTCGGTCGAGTTGGTGCCTGCAGCGGTCTTGGATAACCATGCAGTTATAAACAGTATACAGAATAATGTGAATGGATGGATAAAATCGATTCAAGCGATTACGAAAATGTCTCGAGACCCTGATAATGGATCCGCGGTTCAAGAGATCAATTTCTGGTTATCCATGGAGACTGCACTCGAAGGCATCGAGACTGCCCTACGAGATGCTGGAGTGCAACTTACCATGGACGTTCTTCGACATGCAAAGCGGTTTTCCACCACTCTCAGTTTTTCCGCTGATACCGGATTGAAGGAAGCGATGGAAACAGTACAGAAGTATAACCAGCTCCTCCGTGATTTCCCTCTCGATGAACTGGAGTCTGCAACCTCCCTTCAGAAGGTTCAAGAAGCCCTGAATCTCATATTCTCGCATTTGAACAAGAAACTGCGCATTTGCCCATACCCAATAAAACGTGCCCTATCCCTCGTTGCAGCAATTTCTGGAGACCTGGACTTGACTATCCATAAACTGATACCGGGACGGAGTATCATGCACTATGACTACACCGAGTTCCACTCACTTATGCGTGCTGCTCAGATTGTCTGGCGAACCTGGGACGAGAATATCAAAGAATTTACCAACGTCGCGCGAGACGCTATGAGGAGACGCAACGAGAAATTCATCCCGATTAAGGTTAAACCAAAACACGCAGAAACCCAGGATCGACTTAAGTTTATTAACACCTTCCGCACGAACCATGAGCAGCTTCAGCGAACTATCATCAATGTTCTCGGCACGAAATCTAACCAGGGGACCGCATCCCTGTCTTCCGGAGCGGATAACTCGACCGCCTTAGAAGAATTCGGTGATGTTGATGCTGTAGAGCAAGTTACCCAGGCATATAATGCTCTAAAAGATGTGGATGTTCTTGATGTCAGTCCTGAAGGAACACAGGCATGGATCCAAGCTGAGTCTGCCTATAACGAGCGTACTTCCCGTGTCGAAAATTTGATGATTGCTCGGCTCCGTGATAAGCTTGCCACAGCACAGAATGCCAATGAGAAATTCCGAGTCTTTTCAAAGTTCAATGCGTTGCTGGTTCGACCAAAGATTAGGAGTGCTATTGGCGAGTACCAAACTAAGCTTATTGATAATGTGAAGCAAGATATTGCAGCTTTGCATGAACGGTTTAAGCAGCAATATGGACACTCAGAAGCCCATGCAATGGCACAACTCCGAGATCTACCCCCGGTCTCGGGAGCTATTATTTGGGCTCAACAAATAGAACGTCAACTGGATGGCTATATGCGAAAAGTCGAGGATGTTCTTGGTGAAGACTGGGATCTTCATGCAGATGGCCAAAAGCTACAGGCCGAGAGCAATATGTTCCGCAAGAAATTAGATACGCGACCTGTATTCCAAGCTTGGGTACAGGATGTCAAACGACGGAATATTGCCATCTCTGGCCGATTATTCGTTATTACTCGAAATCGCGCTGCTGGAAACTCTCTTGAATTAGCCGTCAACTTTGATGCCCAAATCATCGCCCTTTTTAAGGAAGTGCGGAATCTAGTTTGGCTGAACTTCCAAATTCCACACGCTATTACTAGCGTTTCGAAAGAAGCCAAACGCGTCTATCCGTTTGCGATTAGCTTGATGGAGAGTGTTCGAACTCTACATCAAACCATCAGGGCCATTGCATCTATGTCTCAGTCTGCCATCTTGCTTAATGGGTATCAGAATGATGTCCAAGCCCTAATAGTAAAGGGTCTCCCTTTGCGATGGGAGTCTTTCATACATTCTTACGAGATCCATGTCAAACAAGGCCTTGCGAATGGATCTACAGATCCTTCTGTCAGTTCCGGCCGTGGTGAGAGCAAGCATGTTCAGTTTGTCCGTGAATTTGCAATTTCTACCTCTGTATTGCAATCAAAGACAGCAACACTGGCCACCATGGACGATAACATTCAAAAAGCAATTCTTGCTTTGAAGACCTGCCCTTACGACGTGACTGTATTCCGCAACCGCATTGACCAGATTCAGATTGCGATCGATAAACTCAACCTTGAGAACTACGCCAATCTTGGGTACTGGGTTGCAAACCTCAATACCAAAATTGAAACGATCCTTCAAGATCGACTTCGGGGTGCTATTAGACGCTGGATTGCATCCTTCCAACATGCCGGAGATGAACAATCTGGAACGGGCCACACTATTGAGGTGAGTGGCAGCAAAGAGGAACAAGACACATCATATATTCAGTTCCCAAAACCTCTCCACGAAATTTCCATGAAAAACCAGGTCATGCATCTCGACCCACCGCTGGAGTACGCTAGAGCTTCGTGGTTTGCTCATTTTGATGAATGGGTTGGTGTCCTTTGTAACTTGGAGAAAATCAAGTCTTCGAGATATAAGATGTCAATCCATGCTGATAATGGTTCTTATTCTGAAACTCATTTCTCTGATATCCCTCAGTACTGCTCTGAGGAATTGAGTGAAGTGTACTCACTCATAGAAGCTCGGTTGGAGGAAATCTCGGAGTATGTGGACAAATGGCTTCAGTTCCAATCTCTATGGGACCTGCAATCATCCCATGTTTACGATATCCTTGGAGAGGACCTGTCCCAATGGCTTCAGTTACTGCATGAAATTCGCAAAAGCCGTGGTACCTTCGACACATCCGAGGTTCGCCGTTCATTTGGAAATGTTCGCATCGATTATGAGCAAGTCCAGACCAAAGTCAACGCAAAGTATGACCAATGGCAACGGGAGATTCTACTTAAGTTTGCGGGAAAACTAGGAGCTCGTATGCGAGATGTCCATGCTGAACTTGAAGCGGCTCGACGAGACCTGGAAGGGCAGTCACTCGAAGCCTCATCCACTGCCCAAGCTGTTTCATTTATTACAATTGTTCAGCAATGCAAGAGAAAAGCAAAACTCTGGGAGCCTGAGATTGACTTGTTCTTGCAAGGTCAAGCAACGCTTATCCGACAAAGATACCAGGCGCCTAGCGACTGGCTTCCTGCTGATCGAGTTTCTGGAGAGTGGGATGCTCTCAATGAGATCTTGGAGCGCAGAAGCAAAACTGTGCAGGACCAGACAGATGCTCTTAGAGCTAAAATATCTGCGGAAGACAGAGTCATTAACGAGAAGATTGCAGAAGCCGTCAACCAGTGGAACGAAGAAAAGCCTGTTTCAGGATCAACTCCTCCTGAAGAGGCTTCTGCCACGCTCAGCTATTTCCAGTCGCGTCTTGAGAAGCTACAATCCGAATCTGAAATGGTGTCAAAGGCAAAGGAAGCTCTCGATCTTCCTAGCAGCCCCGAAACCACACTAGCTGCTATTCTTGAGGAAGTGCAAGATTTTATGGCTGTATGGGCTGCTTTGTCTACAATCTGGAAGAGCTTGAATGAATTGCGCGACACGCTCTGGAACAGCATCCAACCACGAAAACTTCGCCAGTCCCTGGATGGATTGATCAAAATGACGAAGGAAATGCCGAGTCGAATGCGCCAGTATGCTGCTTTTGAGCACATACAAAATGTTCTTCGCGGCTTCTTAAAAGTGAACCCATTGCTTGCAGACATGAAATCCGAGGCTGTCAGAGAGCGTCATTGGCAAAAGATCTTCAAGGCCCTTAAGCCAGGAAAGCGGTTCTCACAGATATCAATGACCCTAGGAGACGTCTGGGATCTTCAACTTGGACCCAGTGAATCTGTTATTCGTGACATTATTACACAAGCTCAGGGAGAGATGGCATTGGAGGAATTTTTGCGAAGCGTTCGCGAAACCTGGCAAAGCTATACCTTGGACCTGGTGAACTACCAAAACAAGTGTCGCTTGATACGTGGGTTTGATGATCTGTTTGCGAAGTGTAGTGAAAATCTGAACTCTCTCCAGGCAATGAGACATTCTCCATATTACAAGGAATTTGAGGAAGAGGCCACGACTTGGGAGGACAAACTCACCAGGGTGCATGTCCTATTTGACGTTTGGATCGATGTCCAAAGACAATGGGTTTATCTAGAAGGAGTGTTTACTGGGAATGCCGATATCAAGCATCTCCTTCCCCTTGAGTCTGGAAGGTTCCAAAATATCAACTCTGAGTTTTTCGCAGTCATGAAAAAGGTCTACAAGTCCCCTCTGGTACTCGATGTTCTCGCCATTACTGGTGTCCAGAAGTCGCTTGAAAGACTCGCAGAGCTGCTCCACAAAATTCAAAAGGCACTGGGTGAATACCTCGAAAAGGAACGTGTGTCGTTCCCGCGCTTCTATTTCGTTGGAGATGAAGATCTCCTTGAGATAATTGGCAATAGCAACGATACCCTCCGAGTTGCAAAGCATTTCAAGAAGATGTTTGCTGGACTTTCGGGTCTTCTCATCGACGATGATGGTAACATCATTGGCGTTAGCTCCAAGGAAGGGGAGGAAGTGATACTGAAGCGTGAAGTGTCGCTAGTGAAGACACCTCGTATCAATGATTGGCTTACTGCACTGGACAACAACGTCAAATTGACGCTGGCCGAACTTTTGACAGAGGCAATTGAGCAATTTGAACCCATTTACAGCGCTTCAGAAGTTGACTCCACCGCTTTCCAGGACTATATCGCAAATTACCCAGCTCAGATTGTGGTCTTGGGCAGTCAAGTTGTGTGGACAAATGCTGTTCAAAAAGCCCTCGAAGCCGGAGGTGGTGGATTATCAGCATTGTATGACGCGGAAGTGAGGGTCCTCGATATTCTTGCTCTCACCGTCCTTGGTGATCTAGATCCGATTACGCGCAAGAAGTGTGAACATTTAATCACGGAATTCGTTCATCAAAGAGATGCCATAGCGAAACTCATGAGTGTCAACGCATCCTCGCCAACCCACTACCTGTGGCTCCTGCAAATGCGATATGTCTACCAGCCAACTGGAGATTTCTTACAGCGACTCTATATCCATATGGCGAATGCAAAACTAAGCTATGGATTTGAGTACCTAGGTGTTCCGGAACGCCTCGTACGCACACCACTTACAGATCGGTGTTTCTTGACCCTTACACAAGCACTGTGCCAAAGATTAGGTGGGTCTCCGTATGGTCCAGCAGGAACTGGTAAGACGGAATCCGTGAAAGCACTTGGTTTGCAGCTTGGTCGATTTACTCTTGTGTTCTGTTGCGACGACACCTTTGATTTCCAGGCAATGGGCAGAATCTTCCTTGGTATCTGCCAGGTGGGCGCCTGGGGCTGTTTCGACGAGTTCAATCGTCTTGAAGAACGAATACTATCTGCAGTCTCACAACAAATTCAAAATATCCAGATTGGCCTGAAAAATAGTGAAGACGAAACGAAGGCTCAGATCGATCTTGTTGGGCGGCAATTACGAGTCAACATGAACACCGGCATTTTCATTACTATGAACCCTGGATATGCTGGTCGTTCAAACTTGCCAGATAACTTGAAGAAACTCTTCCGAAGTGTTGCCATGTCAAAGCCCGATAAAGAGCTCATAGCCGAAGTCATGCTCTTTTCACAAGGCTTTAAACAAGCAAAACCCCTTTCCAGACAAACCGTACCTTTCTTCGATCACTGTGCCAGCCGCCTTTCAAAGCAAGCCCATTATGATTTCGGCCTTCGTGCTTTAAAGAGCGTTCTAGTCAGCTCGGGTGGCCTGAAACGACTAAGACTTGCAAATTCAGATGGAGATATTGGGCCAGATGAATACATTGAACCACAGATTATCGTTCAAAGTATCCGGGAGACAATTGCGCCAAAACTCATTCGGGAAGACGTTGAAACTCTGCTAGAGATTCAGGCTAGCGATTTCCCTGGAGTCGAATACGTCCCAGCAAACTTTGAGAAACTCACTCAAGCTATTAAAGATATCGCTGCTGAAAACCATTACGTTGCCTCAGATATTTGGATCGCCAAAATCCTGCAGTTATATCAGATTCAGGGCATTCATCATGGTGTGATGATGGTAGGAAGCTCTGGAGCTGGTAAGAGTGCAGCATGGAAAGTTCTCCTACAGGCTCTTCAACGGGTTGAAGGAGTAGAAGGTGTTTCCCATATCATCGACTCTAAAGTTATGTCTAAAGAAGCATTATATGGAAACCTCGACAATACCACTCGCGAATGGACAGACGGTCTTTTCACTGGAATTCTCCGAAAAGTTGTGGATAATCTTCGCGGCGAGGATTCAAAACGCCACTGGATTGTATTCGACGGTGATGTAGACCCTGAATGGGTTGAAAATCTCAACAGTGTTCTGGACGATAATAAGCTCCTTACTCTACCCAATGGCGAACGACTAAACCTTCCTCAAAATGTTAGAGTCATGTTCGAGGTTGAGAATCTCAAGTATGCCACTCTCGCTACTGTAAGTCGCTGTGGCATGGTATGGTTCAATGATGACACTGTGACCTCAACTATGATGATCACAAACTATGTTGAGTCGCTCAAGGAGAAAATATTTGAAGACTTGGACGATGACAGTGTTCCTGCTGGACAGTCTTCTGCAAAAACTATGGCAACTCAAGGCGCCATTGCAACATTCCTCGGAGAACTCCTATCAAGGGACGATGTTATCCTCAATGCTCTGCAAGAGGCTAGGAAATACACTCATATCATGGGATACAGTGATATTCGGGCCCTCGGCACTTTGTTCAGCTTGCTAAACAAAGCTTGTCGCAATATCCTAGAGTATAACATCCAGCATGTCGACTTCCCCTTGGAACCTGAGCAAACAGAGTCTTACATGTCGAAAAAGCTTCTTCTAGCCCTTGTATGGTCACTGACTGGTGATTGTCCTCTTGGTGAGCGGAAACAATTTGGTGAATATGTGGTTGCTTTCTCTTCCACCGATACCCCTCTGCTAGGTGATTCCGCATCATTGATTGATTATGATGTTTCGCTACCCAAGGCTGAATGGATCCCATGGCAGTCTCAGGTACCTTCCATTGAGATCAATACTCACTCAGTCACACAAACAGATGTCATCATCCCAACCTTGGATACTGTTCGTCACGAAGACGTTCTCTATTCCTGGCTTGCTGAACATAAGCCACTTCTACTTTGCGGTCCACCAGGTTCTGGAAAGACAATGACTTTGTTCTCTGCTTTGAGAAAACTACCGAATATGGAGGTTGTTGGCCTCAACTTTTCCAGTGCTACAACCCCCGACTTGCTTATCAAAACGTTCGAACAATACTGTGAATATAAGAAAACGTTAAATGGCGTGGTGATGTCTCCTAGCCAAATTGGCCGCTGGCTCGTCATCTTCTGTGATGAAATAAACCTTCCAGCTCGTGACCAATATGGAACTCAGCGTGCAATCTCATTCTTGAGGCAGCTAGTAGAACAGAATGGTTTTTGGAGAACCTCGGACAAGACATGGATTACTCTCGATAGAATCCAGTTTGTGGGTGCTTGTAACCCTCCAACAGATGCAGGTCGAACACCTTTGGGTGAGCGGTTCCTCCGCCACGCACCATTGGTTATGGTCGACTATCCTGGCGAAATATCCTTGTTGCAGATTTACGGTACATTCAACTCTGCAGTTCTCAAAATCATACCAATGCTCCGTGGATATTCAGAGGCCCTTACAAAAGCTATGGTACAGTTCTACTTAGAATCCCAAGCTAGATTCACCACCAAAATTCAACCACATTATGTTTATTCCCCGCGAGAATTGACTAGATGGGTCCGTGGTGTATATGAAGCAATAAAGCCGCTTGAAAACCTTTCCATCGAAGGCCTGGTCCGAATTTGGGCACATGAAGCCCTGCGACTATTCCAGGATCGACTCGTGGACGAAAGTGAGCAGCAGTGGACGGCCGAGTCGGTCAAACGGATCGCCCTGGAGCATTTCCCCAATATTGATGAAACTGCTGCTCTGAGCTCACCAATCCTCTTCTCAAACTGGTTATCTAAAAATTATGTTCCTGTCGAGCAAGAGCAGCTACGAGATTTTGTCAAGGCGCGATTACGCACGTTCTGCGAGGAAGAGGTCGACGTTCCTCTCGTACTTTTCAATGACGTCCTGGAGCACGCTCTGCGCATCGACAGAGTATTCCGTCAGCCCCAGGGACATCTTATCTTGATCGGAGTAAGCGGTAGTGGCAAGACTACATTGTCTCGGTTTGTTGCCTGGATGAATGGCCTCAAAGTCTTTCAGATCAAAGTGCATGGGAAATATTCCGGTGAAGACTTCGACGAAGACCTCAGAAGCGTCCTTCGTAGGGCAGGTTGCAAAGGCGAGAAGATTTGTTTCATCATGGACGAAGCTAATGTGTTGGATTCCGGGTTTTTGGAGCGGATGAACACTCTCCTTGCAAACGCCGAAGTCCCTGGTCTGTTTGAAGGTGACGAATTTGCTTCCTTGATGACGGCTTGTAAGGAGGGCGCCCAACGACAAGGCCTACTCCTTGATTCTCAGGAGGAGCTTTATAAATGGTTCACCCAACAAATTGTCAATAACCTTCATGTCGTCTTTACTATGAACCCACCTGAAGACGGTTTATCATCTAAAGCGGCAACCAGTCCTGCTCTCTTCAACAGATGCGTGCTCAACTGGATGGGAGATTGGTCCGACCAAGCCTTATACCAAGTTGGATACGAACTCACGCAGTCCGTTGACCTTGACAAGCCAAACTTCATTGCTCCAGATAGCATACCAGTTGCATATCGTGGTCTTTCCCTCCCTGCATCTCACCGTGACACTGTGGTTAATGCGATGGTTTATGTTCACTATTCGTTGCATAGGTTTAACCAACGACTCCAAAAACAGCAGGACAAGTCAACATACCTCACTCCTCGTCACTATCTTGATTTTGTGGCTCACTACGTTAAGCTCTTTAATGAAAAACGTGAGGATCTCGAAGAGCAACAGAGACATCTCAACGTGGGTCTTGAAAAACTTCGGGACACCGTTGACAAAGTGCGGGATCTAAGGGCTAGCTTGGCTCAAAAGAAGAACCAGCTTGAAAAGAAAGATGCTGAGGCCAACGAAAAACTTCAACGAATGGTTGCTGACCAACGGGAAGCCGAACAGCGTAAATCAGCATCACTCGAAATCCAAACAGCATTGGAGAAGCAAGAGAAGGAGGTTGCCAGTCGGAAAGAAATTGTGCTTAATGATCTCGCTAATGCCGAACCAGCAGTTCTTGAGGCACAGAAGAGCGTCAGCAACATTAAAAAGCAACACCTGACTGAAGTGAGGTCAATGAGCAACCCTCCATCCGGTGTTAGGTTGGCACTTGAATCAGTATGTGCACTCCTAGGTCATAAAGTGGAGAGTTGGAAAACAATTCAAGGCATCGTTCGCAAGGACGATTTCATTGCCAGCATCGTCAATTATGACAATGAGAGGCAAATGACCCGCCAGCTGAGGGCAAAGATGTTGAATGAGTTCCTTTCCAAAGAAGAATTTTCGTTTGAGCGCGTCAATCATGCCAGTAAGGCTTGTGGGCCTCTAGTACAATGGGTACAGGCTCAAGTTCATTACTCTTCGATTTTGGATCGTGTCGGGCCACTTAGAGAAGAAGTCGGTCAATTGGAGGAACAGGCATTGCAGACTAAGGCGGAAGCTCAGGCAATTGAAAACACAATAAATGACCTTGAGAACAGCATTGCAACCTACAAGGTCGAATACGCCGCCCTCATTAGCGAGACACAAGCCATCAAGAGCGAGATGTCCCGAGTTGAGTTCAAGGTTGACAGAAGTGTCCGTCTGCTTGACAGCTTGTCTTCTGAACGGTCTAGGTGGGAAGAGGGTAGCAAGACGTTCGAGACACAAATATCAACCCTTGTTGGCGATGTTCTCATTGCAGCAGCATTCCTTGCATACGGTGGTCTTTACGATCAACAATTCAGAAAGGCGATGATTGACGACTGGATGCATCATTTATCTCAGTCGAACATTGACTTGAAACCACACAACCCAGTAACAGAGTACTTGTCAAATGCGGACGAGAGACTCTCATGGCAAGGCAACTCACTCCCTGTTGACGATTTGTGCACAGAGAATGCTATTATCCTGAACCGATTCAACAGATACCCTCTTATCATTGATCCCTCTGGCCGTGTCACGGAATTCCTAGAGAAGGAAAACAGAGATCGAAAACTTACCGTGACCAGCTTCTTGGACGACTCCTTTGTAAAACAACTCGAGAGTGCTCTTCGGTTTGGTAATCCTATACTCATTCAAGATGCTGAGCACTTAGATCCAATCCTCAACCATGTTCTCAATAAGGAGTATCAGAAAACTGGTGGTCGTGTGCTCATCCAACTGGGCAAGCAAGAAATCGATTTCTCGCCGTCTTTCAAATTATTCCTCTCCACGCGTGATCCTTCGGCCTCGTTCCCGCCGGACATCTGCAGTCGCACGACGTTTGTCAACTTTACAGTTACTCAAAGCAGCTTGCAAACACAATCTCTTAATGAAGTGTTGAAATCTGAACGTCCAGATGTTGACGAACGTCGCACGAACCTCATCAAGGTGCAAGGCGAGTTCAAGATCCATCTTCGCCAACTAGAAAAGAAACTTCTCCAGGCGCTCAACGAATCTCGTGGAAACATTCTTGATGATGACAATGTCATTGAAACTCTTGAAACACTTAAGAAAGAAGCCTGGGAAATCTCCAACAAGATGGTTGAGACTGAGGGAGTGATGGCAGAAGTTGAAAATATCACACTGCAATACAACATCATCGCAAGGTCGTGTAGCGCCGTTTTTGCAGTCCTTGAACAGCTTCACCACCTTAATCACTTCTACCAATTTTCTCTTCAATACTTTGTGGATATTTTCAATGACGTCCTTCACAATAACAAGAGGCTAGCGCAGGAGCGCGATTATACTGCACGAGTCAATATAATACTTCGCGACCTCTTTATTGCAGCCTTCCAGCGGACGTCACTTGGATTGCTCCAAAAGGACCGCGTGACTTTGGCCGTCCTTCTTGCCCAAGCCTCTCCATACCCAATGGACAAGGGATTGATAGATATGATACTGGATACCAGCGTCGAGGGATGTGATGTCTCTACAGATGGCAACCTCAGAGAACCTGCAATGTCAGCACTTGCCCAGATGTCGGTATTTAAGTCAAGTTTGCCAAATATCTCGGCTGAGCAATGGGAGTTGTTCCTTTCAGAAGAATTCGCGGAGAACTTTGTTCCCAGCGTTTGGGACGAGGAAACGAGTCAGCTTGACCAACAATTACGATCCTTGCTGCTCGTTAAACTTCTACGTCTTGATCGATTTGTGCCAGCTGCTGAGCGATTTGTTGTGGCTGTATTCGGTAAAGGCTTGCTTGATGACAATGGTGATCTGAAGGAAGTTGTCGAACAGGTAACTTCGACCACCCCGATTGCTCTCAGTTCAAGCCCCGGCTTCGATGCAAGTTACAAGGTCGACGGCCTTGTTGAAAGAACACACCGAAGCTGTGCCAACATTGCCATGGGTTCGAACGAAGGTCTTGAAAGTGCGGACAAGGCTATTAGCAACGCAGCAGCAACGGGAAGCTGGGTTCTTGTCAAGAACGTCCATCTGGCCCCTTCATGGCTTCAGAGTCTCGAAAAACGTCTAGAATCGCTTAAGCCAAACAAGGACTTCAGACTCTTCCTGTCTATGGAGTCAAGTCCAAAGATTCCTGTTAACTTGATTCGAGCATCAAGAGTGTTGATGTATGAACAGCCAGCTGGTGTTCGTGCAAATGTGAAGGATTCCCTGTCATCTCTGAGCCTGAGGGCAGCCAGCCCACCTGTCGAGAAAGCACGACTGTACCTTCTGCTCTCGTTCCTCCACGCAGTTATTCAAGAACGACTACGGTATGCACCAAGTCTAGGATGGAAGGGCTTCTGGGAATTCAATGATAGCGATGTAAGTTACTGCCAAAGCTCTACAGCAGGGGAGAGAAAGAAACTGACGTCAATCTATAGTACGAATGCTCTGCATTTATCATTGATACCTGGGTTGCGTCAATCGCCCAGGGCCGCTCAAATGTCGCCCCACAGAAGATTCCTTGGGACCTGATCCGGACGTTGATCACAGAAACCTATGGTGGAAAGATCGACGATGCTGGGGACTTTGCGCTCCTTGCCAGGCTCGTCGATACGTTCCTGACTCCTGCAGCGTTTGAGGACGACCATAAACTCGTTCCTGACGTGGAAAATGACGAGGCTCTTATCCTACCAACATCTACGGGCATCCAGGATTTCCTTGCATGGGTGAATCGACTACCCGAGCGAGAGCCACCTACATACCTTGGCCTGCCTGCCAACGCTGAAAAACTACTTCTGGTCGGCCACGGAAAGAGGATGATCTCGAACCTGTCAAAGGTCACCACTCTTCTTGATGAAGGTGAACAACTCATGGTCGAAACTGCTGCCATCTAGAAAGACACCATCTACATTCCTTTCTCTCCCGGTATCTGATGCCGCCTTCAAACCTCTTTTACCCTATGCAGATTTAATCCTTTCCCCTTATTTTCCTATGTTAGGCTTTTTATTTATTTATTTTTTGTTAATGTGCTTCGACTAGCCGTCATGGCTTCTTATGGCTTTGCTTCGAACTTTTGCTATTGAATTGCTTATTTTCCTATCGGTGGTCTCTGGCGAGGATATCTGTCATGGGAGCTACTTACTTCGATTCTACCATCTCTTCTTCCTGTCAATTGCTCGGTACATATATCATTCTTTTAATCCTTACCTCCTCTTTATTCACCACATGTATTACAAGGAACCGCACAACACATACACATAGCCCTTTAGATAATAATACCAAATTGCCTCCCGCTCCCTTGCCTTGCAGTGAGTTCGTTCCATCTTGATATCTTGTCGTCTTTATCCACCGCAGATCCCGACTCCATCTCTGGGCTGCCGTGCCCCATATTCTCCGTATATAGCGGCCATCCAACCCACCACCCAAAACTCAGTGCATGGCTTCACTCCAGATTCCCACTCCCACGGCCCTCTTAGCAGCGCCCAACTGCTCGTTGATAGGCTGGATCGAGCGAGACGAAGCCAGACGTTACGTGTTTCGAGGCTCAGCACCTCAAACGGCCAGCCTGGCTGCTTTGTGCCCCAAGGCCAACCTGTCAAATTTCCCCTGGCCTGTCCGCTTACAGCACACTGTCTGCTTGCCAGGAAAGGCCATTCTTAACCTCTAAAGGCGCCTCGACATAAGTCCAACAGATCCCCGGCGTGGCTGACGGAAGCAGAGTGCATACATAACTACTTACACGGAGGTCCAGAGTATACTTAGCTGCGGGCAGAGTATACGCTGGACGCCGGACGCGTAACTACACACAGAGATGGAGGGCTTGGTTACGTCTGGGGCAAATGCACCTCGTTGCTAATCGCATCTAGGTTGCCTACGCGGTGCAGACTTGATATCATATCTCAGCTCAGCTCAGCTCCGCTCGCTCGCTCTGCCCTTCTGTCATGCCAGCGTTGATCCCCCGCCATCGAGCAGGAATCCCGGCGCCCTTCGTCATCACCAGCGGCACAGAACCACCAGGAAGCGAACCTCAAACACGAAAAGCTCCTGATCGACTGCTCAGGCTCAAGGGAGGAGAAAGCCAAGATTGCGTTTCAGGCTTCCTGTGGCATCGGACGGGCATTTTTTTTTTTTTTTTCGCCCTCCTTTCTTCCCTGTCGTTTTGCGCTGCTTGTTGCTTTTTCCGCGTCCAAGGATAACTAGTGGAGTGACAACGCCAGCATCGTCGTTTGATAGCTCCCGAGTCCAACGCAGAGCGGATCTGATTCGGCTGCTGCTGCTGCTGCTGACGCTAGACGATGGGGACGGATGCCGGTTATTAATTCACTGGCATCAGCTAGTTATACCGCGGGATCCCGGCCAAGCGAGCTTACGAGTGGACTTGCTCGCCCGTTCGCCAGACATGGGATGGGACCTGGACGGGCGAGTGAGAGGCTGAACAAGGGACCTCTCTATAGCGAGTTACTTATATATACCATCAGGTTGGTGCGCTCGACTCCATTTGGCCGTTCTCTTTCCTTCGTTTCTTTTTCTCCTGCTTTTTTTTTTACTTCTGGATTACTATTTTCTTCTTTCTTGTCCCTCCTTCATGGGCAACATCCCCCTCGCTGAAAAGGATGTGAAGAACCTGGAAGCCATATCCGATGCTCTGGACTTTCATATTCCTTGAAGGAATTCTATGCTTATTGCCCGCTAATACCTTTCTTTCTTTGGCCTCTTGTTTATAATAATGAATAACTAGTTTCAGCAATACCTTCCTTTTAAACCCCTTCTCATCTGCCTGGATGCAAATATCAGCTCTCGCAACATTCAACACCGCCATTTACGGGCCTCCGTGATATATAACTACTACTGTTCAGGAGCGCTTAACTAGTTTCCTGTTTTGTCTCATCATCATCAGACACACCAGAAATGAGGCGCCACTCAAAGAGCCGGGAACCCCGCGCAGCTCCATTTACTTCGAAGGATGGCCTCTCTTCTATGTTTTCTCGAGTCCCGCTCCTTCATGGTGTCTCTTCGGTCGAGGAGTCTCTGCAGAACTTAACAATGGGTGATCATATCCCGGGGCTTCTCATTCCAATTGGTATGTCCCATTGAACTGAGTGAAAGACAATGGTGACCCGCCGGATTTTTCGGGCTAACGTTTGGAATGCTAGCTTTCCTTTCTTCCCTAAGGACTAATCTACAGATATCTACTTTCCCGGATGATGCAATCTATAACCCTTACTCTCCCTATGGCATTTCCATAGAGAACAATCTTGACGCATCGTGCACCCCCCTTTATGGTTCATCAGGGAGCCAGGAAGGCTTACATCCACCTCCAGCCGTCCAGAGACTGGCTCGAAGAAACTCCAAAGCCGCAAAGCCTCCATGCGTTGATTCAGCTGGTACCCTACCTACCGAATGCCATCTCGCCGTATACCCTACGCAGTCCGAGGAAGAAATTACATCTGCTCTTGGGCTAATCTCAGAGAGTGTCTCTCAGCAACGAGAACTGGCCGTCAGAGCCATCGTTTCACACCCCGCAGTGATTGCGGCTGGAATACTGTTTTTCTTATCGAGTTCTAAATTTATTTACTCGGGTTCGCCCGCCGACCTTATCCTAATCCTCAGCGTCTGGACGTTGAGCCTCCTTGTTCTGATCCTGGTGATCCGCTTTATGGTCAAGGGATATATGGTCCAAATCCGGCGGACTCGGGATGTTAAGTGGCTTTCACAAGACTCTGTTCATGGCCTATCACATAGACGTGATGAGGTATTCATTGCTCGAGACCCCAGCACTGGCGACGGCGATGAAGGTGGAGATATTGTTGGTGTCCTTGTTATGAGGATCTGTAAGACTGTTACCGACGCTAGTACACCGGGTGTACGACCACGGTCAGCCAGACGGAAGAGCTCTGCTAGATGGACGGGCATAATTCGTGCGTGGACGGTTAAACAGTCCGCTAGATCAAATGGAGTGGGCACAAGGCTACTGGAAGGAGCCATTGCTAATTGTCGACTTCGGACCCTGGATGGTCCCATGTTTGCTGACGATCATGCCCACTCGAAGCGCTTTCTACCAGGGATGTTTAATATCGGTTTTGATAAGCAAGATGCATGGGCACGGAGCTTTTTGGAGCACACTGTTATGAAGGAAAGGAACAAGTGACACCGTATATACTTGTTCTTCCATTCTTTTTCTTTTTTTTCTTTCTATTTTGCATCTCTTGTCTTGATGGTGTGGGATTGGGATTATCTCTCCTTATACATTCGCTGGTTAGGCTTTGCTCTGGTTTCCCTGCTGGATTCGCTATATACCCTCGTTAGTCATACTTAGTTATTGAATTGTCGCTATTACTGCCATTCTTTTATATTGCATGCGTGATGCCTGTCTTAACGGCCGCTCACTATCGATAAGTAACCCACCCTGTCAACTGAGGTAGAAACTTGAATACTCAGCCACATACAGTGTCTTAAGTACAACCGCACTCGCCCTGACAACATCTACTCTGTAGAAATTTAGTTATTCAAGTTGACCATTGTATTTAATGCGCGTTCATGCACTGGATGCAGACTATCTAAGGGAACTAATTCCATTGCAAAGTGGACCAAAGTCGGCAAGAATGATCAAATCGGCTTCAAGGTGCTCTGCGGGTCAAGCCGCTCGGCCGTTGGCCAGGATATCCATAGTTATCCCTGCTAGATGCATGTCTAACTCGCGAGCTAACTCCCTCTCTCCCTTGTAGAGCAAACCATGCTCCATAGACA
The DNA here is from genome assembly GCA_018357685.1 of Trichophyton schoenleinii. Taxonomy (NCBI): domain Eukaryota; kingdom Fungi; phylum Ascomycota; class Eurotiomycetes; order Onygenales; family Arthrodermataceae; genus Trichophyton; species Trichophyton schoenleinii. Next base: position 5,457,931 of record WOFF01000002.1, read on the forward strand.
ACCCAACAAGCAGCCCCTTCATGCAAAGACGTTGGCAAATTTACAAAAGGAAGATTCTTGGTCAAATGAGAAGTCGTAGTGGTCAGAAAAGCAGGGGCTTAGAGATGGTCAAAGCCATAGACGCTCGTTCCGAGCTGCAAAAAGAATGATTAGCTCTTCACTCGGGCATACGTATATCCTGTATCTACATAGTAGAGAGCAGCTTACCCGCTTTAGGACGAAAACAATCTAGCCATCAGTACGGTGTTAGCTGCCAATGATAATATAGCCAGTATGTCTGAATATGAACTCACATCGGAGGTCGTCACTGTCTGTAATAAACGTTAGCTACTTTGCAGAGTATTAAAGTAAGAGAGCATAGCGATCCTTACCTTGCGAGTTTTGGCAGGCGTGTCAGTAGATTCCAGGAGCATGACCACCTGCTCCAGTATCTATCAGGGGGAGCATGTCAGTAAGCCTTTTGTATAAAAAGTTATATTAAGCTAGCTCTTCTTTACCGTCTGGAGGCGAGAGACAACAACCTCTCGCACGGTCTTGTAGATGGCTTTTTGGATGCGTACAACGCCCCCACGGCGTGCCAGGCGGCTGCATGTTGAAAAAAAGGGTCAGTCCCAGTACAGAATAGTAATGATGTAGCTATTGTATGAAATGCAGCGAGAGTCCTCATACCGGATTGCAGGCTTGGCTGTGGTAGATACATTGTTAGTTTTTTCTATAGTCATATCCGCCCTGGGTGTTGATAGGTAGGGGCTTCTTCGTTATACTTACTTATACCCATGATATTGTCTCGTTGGTTCTTTCTGTAGCCACATTGAACGATTGGTAAGGCTTCCTCGAAGAGTTGGTTCAACAATCAAGCTTACCGGTATCTTCTGGGTAAATATTTGGCTGTATGATTCTTCCTCTTGCTCAGCTTGAGTGGTACCTCCATATTTGAGCGTCAAAGGCACGATACTGGCTGTTCAATTGCAGGCAGAAATAGAACTGGCTTGGCAGGGAACTAGATAGGTGGATGAATGGAGGAATGAATTGGGTATGGAAGAGAAGATGCGATGCAGTTGGGAAGAGAGTGTAGATGCAGAGAGTTGCTCTGTATTATGATTTTATGTGTATTCAACCTAGCGTTGCTGGGACAATGGACAACAACAGGACGCTGGACCAGCAAAAAGAAGAACACTTATAGGGACCTCTAGCTTGGACTGAGTCCTTTTGAGGATTGAATTGGCTCTTGATGATAGGTATATGTATATTCGTGGCTGCTAGTGTCACTGGTCATAGACTCAGAGAGAGAGAGAGAGAGGAATTGTCTTCTGAGCGAGTTCCGAGTCCACAGCTGGAATTGAAAGGAAGCACAGAGTAATTCTCTGGACCACAAAGCCGGGAATTGGGATTAATGACTATAGATAGGCGTTGATGATATGTACGTGCGTGCGTATATATAAACATATATACGTGATATGATGATGCCAGAATTTCGTGGCTATTCTGCCATTGACTCATGACATGCCAGCAAATTTTGGCCATTGAGCGAATGGACAGAAGGGAGATCAAATATATATGCGATAGAGACAAACGAGGGACAGCAGAGTAAAGCAGCAGGACCATCCGGAGCCACACCTGAACGAACGCCAGTCGTAGAAAGATAGAAAGACATGACATATCTCACTAGGAGATAAAGGTAGCCTCCATTAAAAGGGTACCTACTTCTGTGATCTCCTCCTCATCTCCAACTTTAAGCTTGATGGGCAACTTGTGCGATGGAATGAACTGTTAGAAAGGTAACGTCAGTTCTGGGGAGACAAGCACAGAATAGACTATACAGAAAGTGAAAGCTGACCTGATATACATATGGTCGTGTTCCAGCAACGCTGCCGACAAGAGACTTGATCAAGCCTGGTACTTCAGCCATAACATCAATTCGGTCCATTCTCTGGCCCAGGGAACCCTCGATTATAGCTTCAAAAGGTTTACCGTCTGCCGTTTTGCCAGACCAAGTGATCTTTAGAGCAGTTGGTTCAGGCCAGTCATTCTCAGAATCTTGGGTGGCTTCGGTATGAATTATGGAATTTGGGGCACCGGCATATATAATTTCTCCATCTTTTGCTACGCCACCGACATTAACGACGGTGGAGCCGTATGAAGGAGGCGTCGTGTATTCCATCATGCCGGCAGAGAAGGTTGGTGATTGAAAGTCAACAAAGTTCCATCTCGCAGCTATGAAGAGAGATCAGATGGTCAGAAATTGATATCCATGAGATTTAGGAAACAAGATTAAGGGGTGTGGGGAATATACCAAGGTGATGAGGCTTCATGCCTTGGAGTGCATGGACGAAAAATCCCTTTCCGGCGAAGTCAATTTCTCTTTCGCGAGTGATTATGGAACCCTCAACTTTGCATCGTGGCCAAAAGGCATGTTTCATACTCCCCCATGGATTCATTGGATCGGTTCCGAATGTCGAGATTCCGTCCTTGCCTGCGACGAAGCCTGGAGCAGTGCGGGTGATGGTGACATTGACTAGACTATCTTCGTTGATAGCCGACTTGATGGTATACGCGGTTCCTTCTTCATTGAGAGTAATAGCAACATTGTCACCGCCAAAGGAGAGCATGTCTTCATCAAAAATATGGTTCTGGACGGGGTCGGAGGCCCATAAGTGAGGTTTCGCTGGATCCTTGGAGAACACTTTGCAATTGAACTGGCAAGTTGTATGGAGGCCACTAAAGTGCGAAATATATCAGCAACTCTACTAAGTGATGAAAGAGTAGATAAAAAAATGGGGGGGTCAGGGGCTAAGAAAAAGATGCGTTCCGACATCTTCATCGTCGAACAAGCTCACACGACATTGTTGTAGATCAGTTGGAGGGAGGCAACATCTCCGTTATCCGAGAACAGATAGAAGGTCTGGGTCTCAACGCAAGTCGACTGCATCGCCGCCCATCGTAAATGATCCTTATTCACCTCCGTGTAGGGTATCGTCTTTGCCTGGTCGACCACCGACTGTATAGCCGTGGGGCCATAGATCGGCTCCTGTGTCCCGGCAACGTTGGCCAGGCTATATAAAGTATACACATCAGTATATGCCATCTACATGGTTGACCACGGAGAGAGATAGTACATACGTCTGTTTAAACCAGTTCATTGTTGAGTCTGTCAGAGGACGGTATTCGACTTGGGGATTGTATCTAGATCGGATGGAGGGGAACCAGCAGGAGGCGCGACCAAAGGCCGAAGCAGAAGAGCGGATGTGGCGGATAAACGATGTACCGTACTGGTTGGCCACAGGAGGTACCAACTGTGCGCGTTAGTTACAAGACGGCGCAGCAGCACAAATGCAGAATGAAGCATCAAAAGATCTTCCTGGCTTTCTTCTGCTTGCTTGCTCGTCGTCGTTTTTCTTCTTGTCGTTCGAAGGATCGCGGCTATTTTATTATTACGCGCGATCCCGGCGTTTACGACCAGGACTTGCGGCTAGCGCTAATGTTGCTATTTTGAGTTTAGCGCAGGCTCGGAAGAACTTTTTGATCTTTGACAGAAATCAAGAAGAAGCAGCAGAAGCAGAAGAAGAAGAAGAAGAAGCAAACAATTGACGGTGGTTTGACGACGGGAGATCTCGAACAAAGGGGAAAGGAGGACGCCGCTCTTTCACTCACTCAGTTTCTGGCTTGTTTCTGCAAGGGCAACCGCAACAATGGCCGCCAAAGCTATACCAAAGGACGTGGTGGTGAAGCTCATCGTGGGCGCCGGGCAGGCCAGTCCCAGCCCTCCAGTTGGCCCGGCGCTGGGAAGCAAAGGTGTGAAGTCGATGGACTTTTGCAAGGTAAGCCGGCTGTTGACTCAATTGTTGTGAATCGGGACTTGCATGTATAACCGGCGAGAGCAGGAATTCAATGCGCGAACGGCACACATCAACGTCGGAACTCCGATACCTGCACGAGTCACCATCCGCCCTGATCGATCCTTTACATTCGACCTCAGAACTCCGGTGACATCCTGGCTTCTCCTGCAAGCGGCCAAGGTTGAACCAAGGAAGGCTCGCATCCGGGGCGGCGAACGACCAGGCCACGAGACAATTGGGAACGTCTCTCTGAAGCATGTGTACGAGATTGCGAAGATAAAACAGACTGAGCTTCGACTGTCGGGCCTGAGCCTCCAGGGACTGTGTATGAGCATCATAGCCCAGGCAAAGTCCATCGGCATCAAGGTTGTGCCGTGAACGCGACATGCTCGCTCACCTGGCGCGAAGATGTTCTAGAAGAACAGAGGAAAGGGGAAGCATTGAAGAACATGTACCGAGGTAATTTACTTTCTGCAGCAGTTCGACCAGGCTGGGTGGACGGATCGAACGGGTTCTGCGTGGTCATTGCATGGCGTTTTTGCGGTTGGGCAATTCTACTTCTTGGGCTTCTTCCTATATATATATATTCAGCAGCCTCCCTTCTTTTTTTACCCCCCCCTTTTGCAGAGAGCTCCTGGGAATGTCCAGAGAGCAGTGTACAGTATCGTACGGCAGCCCCAGTGTATGATAGACCAACGACTTCTTCTCTTCTTCTCTTCGTCTTCTTCTTCTTCGTCTTCGTCTTCTTCTCCGCCGCTGCTGCTGCCGTCGCTCGCTGGCTCAGCTACCTCGGCCGCTGCACTTCTTGGTAGTTTTAAAAGACTCCACGACGGGCTGCAAGACAACAACAACGTCGCCGGTAAACGTCGAGCCGGGCCAGCAGCGAGTCTCCCGGAGATCAGCTTCCGTCTGCCGTCTAGCGGCTCGCCCAGCGTCATCAGAAGACACAAACCCGGCATATCAAAACACATTCCCGCCGAGTTCCGGGAAAAAGTTGAGTTTGAACAAGCTTTGCCTGGCCGAAAATCGACTTCAACCACAACATTTTCTTCGTCGACCTCGTCATCGTCCTTTTCCTCGCTTCCAAGCACTTCATCTCCCATCTATCGTTCTGCTGTCACCAGCCGAGACGGAGTCCTTCTTCTCGTTGTCGTCTGCCTGACGCCGTCGCCGCTGCCGCCCTGCCGCGATTCGCATGCCTGGCGCACATCCCTCCTCCGACTTCCGTGCCCCTCCTATTTGTTCGCGCCCTCCCTGGCTTGGCCTGGCTGGAAAAGCAGCCCGCCAGCAGGAGCATCCCAACCTGCGTTGCGCCGAAGGACGCTCGCCGTTGCATCTGCGCCAGTAGATGGTCGGATGCGACGCGTTGGGAGGAATGATTCAGTGCCCGCAAGTCCGCTGAGAGAGCTTGCCCTAGGCCCTTCCCATTTTACCAATCTTACAGCAACACTTCCATATAAAATAAAAGGATAAACGCAGCGCAGAGAGCATACCGAGCCAGAAGAGCGCCTGAAGCGTTGCGTTGAAGAGTACCTCATCGTCATCATGGCTCCGCTTGCCAGTTCAGGTTCGGCGGAGAAGAAGGCCCAGGAACCAAATACAGTCCGCTTTGCCGCGCAGAACCAGGAGATCGAGCCGCCGCAGAACCTGCTATCGTCCAGTGGTTCTCCAGATACGACTGTCAAGGAGAATGCTGACCCTACACCTGCGGGCCCGGGTGGTGAATTCATACCATTTGATCCTGCGTTCCAGAAATCCAGGCTTCAGGAAACTAGGCTACACAACTTTGCATTTGATCCAGTTTCTCTGCCTGCTTCGAGGGTATGTGACCCTTAGATCCTTATTGTTTAAATGACAGCTTTGCTCTCATCATATTTTGATCCAAATAATTAAACAGCATTGCTCACCGTACATTTATTTATAGGTTCCTTCTCAAAATTCAAGTATCCGTGATTTCAACAGATCAATAGCGATATCCCCTCCTCCATCCCAGCCGCAGTCTCCTGCCTTTGGGCCTATCGACTTGCCGGAACACCCAAAAGATGGACCTAACCGTGCATTACTAGAGACTACGGAGATGACCCCCGAAGCCTCCTCATCCAGCGAACGACCATCCAGGCACTATATCAGAAATCAAACCTCCTTTTCTTCATCCAGGCCTTCCTCACCCTCTACAGCACCCTCAACACGTCCGGTTTCGGGACACAGCAATACACCTCCGCCAAAACTATCAAATCTAAACCGTGGAAAGTTTTTCGTCGGCCCCTCTGAGGAGAGCCCTCCAGGAACTCCTCGGTTTGACGTCAAACGGCCTGCCTCTCCGCTCCTGGGATCAGGCACAATAACCCCTTTGGGGGATGAGAATGACCCGTATGCCCGGGACAAGAGACCTCCACAGACCAAAAACTTAGCGAATCTTGATCAGCGGTTCATTTTTGGAGGAGTTGATGCCAAACGTCGCCCGCATAAATCACATTCCACCACTTCATTATCAACGCACAACATTCCACGTTCTGCTCATTCATCTGAAGCCAAGGATCATCACCATCATCATAAACATCCCCACCTATTCGGTGGCAAGAAAGATCGACATCATGATGAGAAATTTGATGCCAAGCATTCAGGCTCGATGTCTGAGCTAAGACGCTTTTTTAGAATAGATCGCAAGCACAAACGCGGAGAATCACCATCTTCCATGAAGTCTTCCCGGTCCTCTATTAAACACATTCCCTTCCAGTCTACTGCTCCTAGTGTGCCATTTGCCGATGACCACGGCTTGCAATCAAAATATGGAAAGCTAGGTAAAGTTCTGGGCGCAGGCGCTGGGGGCTCTGTCAGGCTTCTCAAGCGTAGCTCAGATGGAGTCACTTTTGCTGTTAAACAATTCAGGGAAAAGCATTCATGGGAATCGGAGAGGGAGTACGCGAAGAAAGTTACAGCGGAGTTTTGCATTGGTTCTACCTTACACCACGGAAACATCATCGAGACCCTGGATATTATTCGCGAGAACGGCGTTTGGTATGAAGTTATGGAATTCGCACCTTACGATCTTTTTGCCATTGTTATGACCGGGAAAATGACAAGGGAAGAGATTGCGTGCGCGTGGCTTCAGATTGTGAACGGAGTCAGCTATCTTCATAGCATGGGCTTGGCCCATCGAGATCTCAAGTTGGATAATGTCGTTGTCAATGACAAAGGCATTATGAAGTTGATAGATTTCGGTAGCGCTGTAGTATTCAGGTATCCTTTCGAGACAGGAACCGTTCAAGCCACAGGTAAGCTACAACTTCGTTTTGTTCATCCTATAAACAAACAAGATAAGACCACTAATGAATCATATAGGTGTCGTTGGCTCAGACCCATACCTGGCTCCTGAGGTTTATGATAATAAAAAGTATGACCCTTGTGCAGCAGACATGTGGTCTTTAGCGATAATATTTTGCTGCATGATCCTTCGTCGATTCCCATGGAAACAGCCCAAGGAAGAGGATAATTCATTCAAGCTGTTCATCGCCGAACCGTCTCCCAATACCCCACCACCTGAAGAATTTGGTAACCCTTCCAGAGGTCGGCCGAGATCCGTAGCAGGGGAACCAGCCAATAACTCTATGCCTAACGGAAACAAAGGTGACGGCCACCATCATCGCCGTAGATCAGATCACAAAGAATACCCCAAACGTGAGCATGTCACCAATGACCATAAGGATGAAGCTTCTGCGAAGGGGACAGCCAGCTCAGAGAAACAGCAGGCAACAGGCCAACGTCAAGAACCCATCAAAGGGCCTTGGCGGCTACTGCGAGTTCTACCTAGGGAATCCCGCCTCCTTATCAGTCGTTTATTGAAACTCGACCCTAAGGAACGAGCCACCTTACAGGATGTATTGGACAACGAGTGGGTAAGGAGCTGTGAGGTCTGTAGGCAGGAAGAATCCGGCCAGACTATCAATGCTCCCGGACACACCCACATACTAGAGCCTCCTACACCCCCACCCGCTAAGAAATAAGTATTTAATAGATTTTATTGTGAATCACATGAATATTTTGGAGGATTTGGCCCGTTATGACTTGCGTTGGTTCGTTTGGCCTCATATTTACTGTTTCGCTTTTCTGATTCTACCTCGTTTTCTCGTCCTGCTTTGGCCCGGGACGGAAAAGTCTGCTCCCTTTTGATATGCAATTATAAATGTTGACAGTTATTTGGTAGGAGTTGGGTCTTTGTCTGTTTCCTGACCACAGTTTTCCCCTTTGGCGTTATACAAAGGAGAAAAGCGTGGATTCTTGATATCAATGACCTACATAATGTACAATCAGATGCCCTATTGTTTTGTTTTATAGTATATATACCTTGGCCATAGACTTATGCCACGGATCCTAATAATTATAGTTGAAATTCTCTATTATGTGCTGCGCCATGATCCAATATATACACAAGCCTAGGACTGGTTCAATGATTTGCTAACTTTTATGATGCCCCATGCTATTATTCGCCTATGACGCTACATCAGATTCAGGTAGCGATTGAGCCAGCGTCGCTCCAGTTGTATCTGTGTCAGTGTGTTTTCGATTCACTTGTAGTCTCTGGTCAGCAGCCCCTGTGGTTTCGGCGCTCGCGGGATCAACTTCGGCTTTCTTGTCCTTCTCAGCCTCACCGTCTTCTGCAGGAACTGGAATCTTTCGCCTTCCGTTTGCCTTGTATACAAGAACCATATCATTTCCTGTTCTCCACAGGTGAGTACGTATGGTGGCAAGGGTCATATCCATAGGTATAAGCTACGTAGATATCTGTTAATATTTTCCATTTCTTTAACTTTTCATACGTATTCATTTCGGGTGACCTACCGTATTCTGACAGTATAGTTCGAGATAGTCCTCAGGTTTTAGAGCATCCTCACTGGGGGTTTCGGCATTCTGCGGATCAATTCGTTCTGCAACATATGCAAGAATCTTCTTCGCACGAAGCATTCGATTTGCATTAAGGCGAGATGAGTTATTTGGAGCGGCCCTATACTTTAATGTTAGTGTGCTCTCATTGATAATAAGAATTATTGTATCGCAAAACCAGTATGTTCCAGGAGATGCACTTACATATCAGGTTTAATAACCTCTGGAAGAGAATCCTGGTAGGGTTTCAAGGAGAATGCGATTTTAGGTATTTCTTTAAACGGGACAATATTCTTCAAGTTATGGCGGTCAGCAACGCACCGTTGATTCGAGTGGTGAGGAGGAATTATAATATGATATCACTTACACGAAGTAGGAGATCAGCCAGCCAAGCAGGGGCAGCCTTCTCAAATACGTCAATATCTTGACGGACAGTTCCAACAGTACCCCTGTATAGGTCTGCAGCAACGGCTGAATCTGGATTTTCTTCTTGGATAAGGATACCTATATGAGGTGGAATATTCAAAACTGGTGCCTCATTCTCTGGTGTAGGGGTGATTAATGTTTCTATTTCTTTGCAAGGATTTGCCGCCGAAAAAGCATCATAGTCGGCATGTATCCTGTCAATAACTCCACGAAAATTATCATCAAAGGGGCGTTCCTTTTCAGAGGATTTATCCGATTCTTCTGTCTTTTCTTCTGCAATTGGCTTCGTTTCCGTAGACGTTTTAGATTTCTTCGGGAACGTCATTTGGAATTTCTTGCCAAAGAGCGTTGTTCCTTTTTTAGATTTCTCTTCCTTTTCTGGCTCTAATGGGCCTGGTATGGGGGCAGAAGGTGGTGGCTGTTCGTCAGAGGAACGAGATTTTGCAGTCGAATCGGCTGCATCTGTTGATGGGCGTTTCATCGCATTGGTGAAATAATCGGAAGAACCCGTGGGATCCTTACCAACAGAACTGTCATTTGTGAAAGGCCCATTGCTAGAATTATGCAATTCGGGGAAAGGTGAAGTTATATTTGGTGTACCAATGCCGATTGACATACCTGGAGCCACAGCTGAGCGGCTTATGCCGACGCCTTTCATCCCAGGAGAGCTAGGGGGAATTGGTGTCTCGGGTGAACTGGGTGTCGCAACTGTTGGATGCGCTATAGTATCCAAAACATCGTAGTCACATTCTCCTTTCTGTTCAAACTTTGATTTAAGGGCTTGTCTGTAAACCTCATCACGTTGAACTTCTTCTTTGACAATTCCATCAAAGAGATACCTCAATATCCATTTCCCAAAATTGACTATGATAACGGTTATTAAAGATTCGTATTTTATAACGTCACAGACAATAACTTACTTCTCTGATCTTCTCGATATGCATTAGTATCTGTGTCAGGGAGATCGGCCTGATCAACGTATATTTCCCCATCGAAGCATCTGTTTTGTTCCAGAATTACAGACAATCTCCCGGTTCTTGTATGTAAAGTACACCAATTCGCTATTGTTTCAGTAGTATTCACTTCTGATGCAACATCATCCAGATGGCGTTTGCCAAAAAACTTTATAGGAACACACTTTAAGACGTTAGTATTTGAGAATACAAGAGCTAATGTGAAAACTTACCCTAAGTAAATCCCATAGCACCACATCCCCAGCGGTATCCTGGGTCAAGGCCCGTTTTCTATCATTCAGAGCAATGTGCTTTATCATACCATGTTGCCCTTCTATTGTCTCTTGAGGCAATGACTGAAGAGGGGTTGCGAGAGTTATTCCCTCATCCAAGAGAATATCAGTGGGAGCTCGTAAGCTAGAGACGGATAAGCTCACAACATCAGCCTCACGGTGCATAGGGTTGGGGAACGTAGCAGCGTTTGACAAAATCAGGATAGAACTGGCAGGGATTTTCTGATTTGAAGACAGCGGGTCATTTTTGTTGTCATCCGAGGGAGTTGGGGGTGCCACACTTGAACTGTGTCGACAGAGTGGCGAGGGCGCGGAAGCTTCAATCTCCGCAGTTATATCAACATCGCTCCAACGATGGATGCTGGATTTTGGTGTCGCTGTCCAAATATGACCCCCAGCGGCCACGACTTTTAACACGCCGTCATTCTCCTGCAAGGCAGCGACGCAAATGCCCTGATCAATATCTGGAGCATTTCTGGTATCTGTTTTCGCCACAAGGCCAGATCTATCGCTTGAATAAAAAACAGATAGTTGGGGGTGGTCCGAATATAGAGACCATACACTATCGTTATGCATGGTAAGAGTGTGCATACATCGTCCAGCTGCCATGGACCATACCTTAACGGTTTGGTCAGACGATGCTGTTAAAATTGTATCGGCATCGCGGTTAAGAAGGATACTCCTAACATTATCTGTGTGGCCGACAAATTTAGTGATTAATTTCCCCGTTTTAGAATCCCAGATTCGAACAATGCTATCCGGGCCGCCACTGGCTAAAATAGACCCTTTCGCGCTCAAAGCATACACTGAGCCTTTAGGCGTCTTGTCGTATTCAGAAACGTCGATTTTTAAACGTTCCCCGCCGCCATTTATATCCCAAAGATATATTTTATGGTCCAAGCTACCAGAGGCAACCCAGTCAGCGTCTGGTTGCGGAGTTGCAAGACATTTGACATAATCAGTATGCTTTCCAATAACGGCGGGTGCATGATCATCGGCTGCCGGTCTCCATGCTCTTACTGTGGTATCTGAAGAAGCGGAAACGAGGGTCGAATTATTTTGAGTCAAGATGATATCGTTGATCCAATGTGTGTGCGCTTGGACTTGGCTTCTGAACGAGGTAGCGGTAGAGGAGCGGGAGGGCGTATTATTTTGTGAGAAATCATGTAGGCCATTACGTGTCCGGAGATTGAGATTCAAATCCCAGGCACATATTACGCCATCTCGCCCGGCAGAATATCTGGGAATGTCAGCAGACTGGTTCTAAAGTCGTAGTCCATTATCGAATCAACAGTCTCGCAAGAGTTACTCACAGAGTTGAACTTGTAGTATCAACAGCAAGGCCATTTACACCCAATCTGTGGCCGCCGGGCGCATCTGGTGGTGACAGCACTAACCGCAATGTCCAGTCAATGAAATTGCTCTGGGAGGTCTAAACGTATCAAGATTCAGCGGGGAAGAGCTCACCGTAGCTGACCCGTTGGGTTGACTTCCTGGCCATCCAGAAACCACGACCCGACACTACACTGCTCGGCCGTTATCACGGTCCGGCGCAGGGAATGTTGGTCGCCCACGGAGTTTCGAAGGTAGTAAGTACCAACTAGTGCGCAATATAGCTAGACTTCTTCAGTTGGCAAGCCAGCCGAAACCCATGTGATAGATCCGAAGTACGTCTACCACAGAGATATAGAGTGTAGAGGCTGCTTTGTAATTGTTAGCTTCTGCTAGTCTTGAGGGAGTCGTGTAATTGTTAAATGTTGGAATCCCGCGAACATGCGGAGTTACTGAACGCTGAACTTAGCCGCGATAACTAGCTTATCGGGTCACATGATTTTCGAATGGGTCTCTAAATAGATATCTATGAATTGAAAATAAGTAATACAGCCGGCCAGATCCCTATTAGCCGGAAAGAATGCTGCAGAACCCCTACAACAATTCTGACTGGAGCTTCTGCTCGGTGTGATGGCCTTCCATCAAGTTCCACGCTCTCTGGTAACTCCCAAGAAAAATCGCTCCTCCAATGCCAATCCAAGCGACTCGAGGTCCGATTCCTTTCCAAAATGCGCTAGCACCTTCATCTCTCCATATTCCTTTGACTATGTCCCTGACTCTGACTTTTCCCATACCTGACTCAGGGCTCCCGCCACGCCTGGCCAGCATCACCCGAGTTTTGACGACATCAAGTGGTGTTGTCAACCCGGCAGATATAGCACCGGCAATACTTCCAAAAACTGCGCTCGACGTAGCAGATATACCTGTTACCTTAGCGCCTGGGCTCTTTTCTTTCTTCCAGGTAGCATACGCATCTTTCATCCCTTCCCACATTGTGAACTGTAGTATAGTAAAAGGAATTTCTCGGGCAATTGTTATAGAAGTTCCTCGATATAATTCACGAATAACCAGGAGTGGCCCATTCTGACTCCCATTTCTATGGCGCAGAGAGAGTATGTCCTTGAGGGCGAGTAAAGTCGAGCCTCCAAAGAGACCAGCTTGCGCTCGTTGTTTTATAACCTCCGTTGGTACGCGAACAGCACAAGCAGCAACTTCGCCTAAAGATGATGCAACGGAATGTGTAAGGAAGGTGTGCTGCCATGTCACAGTCGAGGACGAGGACGAGGTGGTTGGAGGTAGGAAATATCGCTTTACGCCATCGTAGACAACGAAGAAACTCGCAGCTGATGGAGCAGACCCGAGCAGAACAGAGGGCAAACCAGCATATATCCCGCGGAACGTCTGTCGTAAAACTTTTAGGCCATTGGCACTCCCATTTAATGAACGCCCAACTGAAGGTCCATGAGTCTTATGTCGGGCTTGCTGAAGTCTAGTCTTGATGGTATCGAGGGGGAAAAGGGAAACGTCTACGGTGAGACCAGCTGCTGCTCCAGCCTATACAATGAAAATCCAAGTCAGTTGGTTTGATCAGGGTATCGTAGATTAGTTAACATACTCACCAGAAGGGACCTAGTCCACAGAGCCGATTGTGTCGCGTGCGACTCATCCTTCTGACCTGCCATTGAATCTCGAGCCCTTTCAGTGGTCAAATATTACAATAGCAACCCTGCACAAATGTTCATGTTGCCTACAGCATAGTAAGCCAAGCGAACATGTAAGGTAAACAGCTCTTATCCACTGTTGCGCGCCTTGAAATCTGATTTGATTCAAAGATTTTTTGTTCTTGAGATTTTGCTGGGATTTAACTAGTTTTAACTCGCGTAGTTAGCCGCGGGGGAAAAGGGGATCGAAGTCTACAGCCGCCGCGCAACCTGAAAAGAAAACATTATCCGGTCAAGCCGTGTATTTTATTGTTCCTAATGATATCCAGAAAAGAACTCGGATTATGGAGAGCTACGTTCACTTTTCCGGATTGCCAAAGCGAGCGGCTAAAGTGTGGCCATAAGACTTGCTGAGCTTTTAAGCGATCAAGTATTTTAAGCGCGCAAATTTGGCGCTTAAATATCACGTGATATGGAAATACTCGCTTAGTCACCGACAACAAGCCGTCCATTGGGGATAAGGCGAAACAGAAACATCTTCCACGCTGCCTGAGAGAGCCGAGAGCCAGATAGAACGGTTATAATACCCTTTCTCTATGGAGATTCTTTGGCTTGGGATCTAATCCCTTGATCTATTATGGCTTCTAGCAGGAGCATCGGGGCGCTTGTGCCTTTGCCAGTTAGTCCTCAAGAGTTCTACCGAGCTCTCAGTGGACTATGGGCAAACTGGCAAGGGGATAAACATGTACCTTTACAGCGAATAGGTATGTTGCTATTAATTGAGATACGGTGAAGGATATGCTTCACGGACTGATATAGAACGGATGTTCTAATAAGTGTTATTTAGGTCTTGCCGTCAGTGGTGGAAGTGATTCAATGGCTCTGGCCTACCTTTGCAGTCAGCTGGTCACACAGAATCTCATGCCAGGCCTGGAAGTAAAAGCCTACATTGTGGATCATAAATATAGACCAGAAAGTTCTCAGGAGGCGCATTCAGTTGCAAAGCGTGTGAAAAATCTAGGTAATCCTCATTTTACATTAGTAAACTTCGAGTCATTGGCATGTTAACATATCCCTTAGGTGTCCAGTCTAAAGTACTTACTTTGCAATGGCCCGAGGGTGGAATATTGACTAAAAAGGGATTTGAAACGCAGGCACGAATGCTTCGTTATCAAATACTAGGCCAGGCTTGCGCAAAAGATGGCATCAGAGCCTTGCTCTTAGGGCATCATCAAGATGATAATGTAGAGACTGCTCTCATGCGTGTATCCAAAGGCCACAGGAAACTTGGTTTGGTCGGATTTGACGAGATTGCGCCCATTCCAGAGTGCCATGGATTATACGGGGTAAGTAAGAGCGGAATGGCCACATCTCTACAAGACATCCTAAAGAGCACTAATATGGATGGGACTATATCACACCCATCTTCCGAAATACCCTCTCGCTCCATTAGTTTTGCCCCGGGCCAAATGCAAGTTTCTACTGGTGGAATATATCTTTTCCGTCCTTTCCGCTCCTTTTCAAAATCACGATTAGTAGCAACCTGCCAGGAAAACAAAATACCATTTGTCTCGGACTCCACGAATGAAGATCTCACATTTACTATCCGTAATACAGTACGACAGCTGTTGAATTCAGAAAACTTGCTTCCACGCGCCCTACAACGGCCATCCATTCTGTCGCTGGTGGATAAATCGAGAGAACAGACCGAAAAATTCAGAGAGTTATGCGAATCTATCCTAAAGAAAGTAGAGGTCCTCAGTCTTGATACCCGCTTCGGTACCATGGTCGTCAAAATGCCAATGATGTCTGAGCTTCCCAAACATCAGATAACTGCGGTTCAGGCACGCATCCCTCTTCCAGATGGTGTACGGGATGTTTACGCATCAGTTCTGCGAAGCTTATGTGACCTTATATCACCATACCCAGACCGATGGAGCGCGTTGTCACAATTCCGAAATCCTGCTTACAGGGCATTTTTCGGGCTAGATCCATCTGGCATGAATGGCACCGTTTTTACTGTAGGCGGAGTTTTGTGGCAAGCCATAAATCAGAAGACGGCGTCAAAGTCTAATTCTAAACTGCTTCTCCCCGATCTCCCGAGTCTCCAGAACCTCCCTGGTAACCTGAAGCTTCTAGACCAAGATTTTACACCTCTTTCTGCTAAACAAAATAATGTTTGGCTTCTATCAAGGCAACCTATGCATTCAGGCAAACCACAACCTACAATAGACTTTGCTTTGACAATACCGGATTACTTAGCAACGAAAACTAAACACGGGGTTATATTGCAGAAGAAAGGGCAAAAGGGCCGGCGGCAGGATGTGGGAAAATTCATATATACCGAATGGACCGATTGGAAGCTCTGGGATAATCGATACTGGATCCGCATACGTGGCCGCACTAGCATTCAGCAACATGGTCGTTCTCAAGAAAGGCCTGGAAGGGGTGACAAACCCTTGGGGAAACAAAAACCGACGTTCCCCAGGTATTTGCCTAATTCTCAAATACCAATCCGTCTCCGCCCCCTTAGCCCAACCGATTTGGTCAGGATTCGAAAAATATTAGGGGGGGCCGTGAAGAGATCATTAGATAGAGACATGACAAAGGGCCATTTTATCATGGATGAGGAACGCGAATCTCCTACCCGATCCCGTCACACCTCTCAGGACTCAACACTTGTAACCTATTTAGCTTCTCAAAATCCAATATCCGCAACTACGACCTTAACGAGACCACCAGGTCCAGTTTTACCTATAACACCATCTGTGTTTCAGAAACTCCTGGCTCTTCTTGCTCCTGGGAAAATTCGGTTTTCTGCCCCTATCTTAACAGATGTGGCACCAGAAATTAAAGACGGTGAAAGTTTTGAGAATATACAAGATCAGCTTTTGGGGATGCCATCCATACCAATGTCCTTCCGGACAAAGATACGAGTAAGAACACCCGTTCGAGACACTGAGGGAGGAAGAGGTGATTGTACTTTTGATGTACCTTGGAGTGTGGAATGGGAAGTGAGGTACAAATGGATAGACCCGAATACCGTTCAGGCCGTATCCTGGAAAGCGTTTGACACGCCGCGTGAGGAATTAGGTGCTTCATAGCGTGGCTTGAGGCCTGAAACAAGTAGGTTTTGTATGATATACTGCTATATGTAAATATTCGAGAAAAAAATAGACCGCTGATAATAATTCGCTTGGAAATAATTTATCATTCGTTATGAATAAACGTAAAGAATTGAACAAGCCCCCTAACAGTGAGGTTGAGATTTAATCCTAAACCCATATTTTATTACCAGTTCTACCATTGAACGCCAATTCTGATATATCAACTAGTGATGTACAGTAATCTAGGCAATCTTCATGCATATCTGTTGAAGGGTCATGGTCCAGGCTGCTCAAGGCATTTTAACTCGAGGGATCACCTATTTGTTGTGCTTTCAGCCCGCCGATTTCCCTTTTCAATCGCATGTTCTCCTTTTTCACACGCGCCACTTCATCGAGTGCATCTTTCAATTGATTTCGAAGTGCCTCTTCGCCAACACCAAGTCGAATTTCCCTGGCCATTTTACTTAGTTCATTATTAAATCGCTC
Source organism: Trichophyton schoenleinii (assembly GCA_018357685.1). Taxonomy (NCBI): domain Eukaryota; kingdom Fungi; phylum Ascomycota; class Eurotiomycetes; order Onygenales; family Arthrodermataceae; genus Trichophyton; species Trichophyton schoenleinii. The sequence continues at coordinate 5,474,906 of WOFF01000002.1, forward strand.
ATACAATGCCTCGTTCTCTTTTCCAGCTTCACGGTAAAGTTCATCAAGTTTTCGCGCTCGCTTTTCAGAGACAAGGAGGGAGTTCTCCAAATCATTTTCAAGGCTAGCTGCCCTAGCACCAAGGTTTGAAGTTAATGCAGAGAGTTTGTTTTCAAGCGCGCGAACCCTCTGCAAGAGGGCATTGGATGAAGTAGGAGCAGGAGGTGAGGTAATAGGCCTTGCCTGGGGACCAGCAGATGACAATGGCCGTCGTCTAGATGGAGAAGTGGACATTAATTCTTCAGTGACGGATGCAAGTTCGGCCTGCAATGATGACTCTGCAGAAGCTATGGCCTTTCGTTCATTTAACACACGCTCGCGCAACTTTGGAAATGTTAGAGATATCCTGGACTAAATATATCTATAGAAGAAACATACCTTTTGCGGTGTTTGCATCCGTAACTTTTGCGGTTTTGGGGGTGAATTTGACTGTGCTTGTAGCCTGCGACCATAGCCATCGCTGCTACTTGGTCGAGTGGGTTTCTCGCGCGGTCCAGCAATTTTAGACGGGGTTCCCGCCCGCGTACTATCTGCTCTCCTCCGAAGTGGCATAGATATCGTTGAAGCATGCTGCCTCGTATTGGTTGATCGATCTGCTAGTGTTGTTCGAGGAGACGGAGGAGGCACATTCTCTTTTAGATTCGCAGCTATTTGACGCACAGGCGATGCTATTCTGGTCGGAGGAGTATTTTGAATAGGCGTATGTTGCGCACTATGGATGGGTAGCCCAAGTGGTTTTGTCGGTGGCGTAGCTGGTTCCGGAGTTTGAGCTGAAGTGAGAATATTTGGGGGTTTTTTAAACTCCCTGTTGGCAAATAGAGGTGCTATGTCAGCTGTGGGGAGATCTTTCAGATCAGAGAGTGAGCTTCTTCTCTTTTTTCTCGGAGTAGTAGTTCGCCCTACAACAGGGTTTTCGACAATGGAGGCGAGGGAAGGTTGTGTGCTGCTATTAGAGCTGGTTGGGCGGTTAACTTCTTCATCTTGAGCAAATATTGTCTGCATAAGAGGCCGGTCTCGAGATCGAGGTCTTAAAAGACTATGCAGACGGCTGTCTGTGTCAGTGGATTTAGATCGCATTAGTGAATTTTTGGAGAGGACATCGTTCTCAGAAACTCCTTTCGATTTGCTCAAAGATCGAATAATAGAGCTGACTTTGCCCTCCCCGTCTTTAATGCTATTTTCCCGGCTCAATCCAAATCCAAATCGCTTTCTGAATGACGATGCATTCGAACCAATTGATCCAGGAGCTAGTAGGCCTCGATTTATTTCGTGAGCAAGGTGTCCCTCAGATGCCGTAGGTCCAGATTCATCAAATAATCTTTCAAAGTCTTCAACAAGCCTGTCAAGGAGGGGTATTGTTTTCCTTGCGTCGCCGTCCTCGGTGAGAATTTCGGAGAACACATCCGTTAATGCGCCTCTGTCACCATCGTTCCCAGAGTCATTTAGCAACTGTGCAAGCAACTGTATCAATGCTGTAAGCGCACGGCGGGTTTGTGGACTCATCTCAGACAGAAACCCATGGAAATAGTCTTCGAAGTCGCCAGGAAACAAGGCATCAAACTTGGCTAGGAGAATCAAGAGGGAAGTTTGGGGTATTATCGGACCAAATTTCTCCTTCCAAGCCTTGTCGAGGAAGGTCTCGAAAGCAACTATCAGCATATCAACAGGGGACTCTGCGGCAGCTTGAAGTTGATTTGGATCTTCTAGGAGAATATTATAAAGTTCATTTACTGCCGCCGTATCCACACGGTCCCGGGATCTTAGTACGCGACCAACAATATTTCCACTTCTTGAACGGATCGCAAGTATATAAGCGGTGAATGTTTCTTCCAATTGCTCAAGTGGACTTGCGGTTCCGTCGGGGATGCTTATACCCCCATGCGGCAGCTTTTGCGGAGAAACATCGTCTAGGCTGGCATTTGATGATTGGGGCTGCAGAGTTGGCACATTGTTGGACAAAGCTGGGAGGGATGACAGCGATTTTGAAGGAGCATGACCAAGGTTTTTAGGTTGGCTGGCGCTCCAAAGGGTAGATAACAGCTTTGTAGGGGATGGTGGCCGGAATGCCTTAGATCCCTTAGAAGCACCTAAGATATGTTGAGCAACGACGCGCAGGATGTTGAAATTGCTTTGTAGAATTATCTCAGTAAGTAGGGGGTTTGGGGATTGAGAAAGAGGGCAAAGCAGAGTCGTAACTAGGAAAAGAGTTTAGTCGTTGTATCTCAAACCAGGAGCAACGTTTACTTACTTCTTTTAGACAGGGTAGCAGTAAAATCTTCCGCAGAAAATGTGTCACTAGATGGAGTACCGACGACAGAATCCAAATCCATTCTAAACCTGGAGCCTCCCAGCATGGGAAAAATCGATGCAACGACTTCTATCTGACCAGACTTTAGTTGATCTGCCAGGGCTTCTTTTGTAGCATCCACAATCAGTTTGACACTAGATGGAAACTTGGGAATATTCGGCTCCGTTTCGTCATGTTCGAACACGCAAATCATTGCTCCCAAATTGCCAAATGCCCCCTTTGCTGTATGGAGCGACCATTTCCCTTGTTCTCTATAATGCTCTGGGAACCTTCCTTCAATCTTGGCCTTAGTGATCTCTTCAATAAGTTTGGTAGCCTTCCCCTCGTACGTTGATGTAAGTTCAAGAGTGAGAATAGTATTGTGAGAACGCAGATGTTCGGTTTGAATAAAATTCCGGGCCGGAACAAGATACAAGATACGTCCACATCTAGACTGGGAACAACGAATGTTGGTAGCGAGTATGTGTTGACCAAACATGAGGTCTAATTGGGGTGAAAGCTCCGAGCCATCTGTATTAATATCTGCTCTAGCCTTGTCAATTTCAGCGCAGAGTCCACGGGCCGTCCACTTGCTTTCTGAGTGTTTAGTTAGGAATACTAAACAATCAGCAAAAAGCAACAATATGCCTGGTTGACCTCTTGTGCCTGACAAGCCTGATCGGAAAGGGGGTAGGAGGGTATACACGTCAACAGCGGTGATTAAACGACCAGCCGGCACGACAGATTCTGGCCACTCATGGACTATCTTTCGCAAGTGTATCAGAGTCTGGGAGTGATCAGAAGCTGAATATGAGTCTAATGAGCATATTTCTGTGACCGTATCACGCGCCTTAAGTAATGACTTCACAGCTGGGTGCATTGATGGAAGAGATGCAGTCATAGTATCAATTAAGAGGCTGTATCGTGGAAGACGCTGGATTGGTTCCATGAGTAACGAACGCATCCGCTGCTCTCCTGTCTCATAGACCCGTTTAGAAAAAGAGGAGTTCTGATCGCCCAGAAAAGAATTGAGGAGAGAGTAGAATCCCGTATGGGCATGCATATATTGTCCATACGGCTTGGAGAAACGCGGAAGCCAGTCAAGCAAGCATTGAGCGAAAGCAATTGCGCCCAAAAGATCGTTTCGTCGCCCAGTGGTAGGGTCACGAGGGAAGGCTGCTGGGTCAAGCATGGTATCTTGAGATAGGTCTTCCAGGGCATCTTTCTCTGTTTCCTCAAGAACAAGGCGTATAGCATCCAGAAATCCCATATTCACTTCAAGGATCTCGTTAAGGCAAGGTGGAAACAGCTTGGCCAATGCTGATTCATCCGGGCTTGTACTCGTCGGTGCTTTCGCCCTTGCCTTTTGGCAAAATTCATGCGCAACATTATGGACGAGGTCATACATTTTATGAACATATCTTTCTTCCGTATCGACAAACTCGCACATGGAAAGCCGAAGGGCTTCCTTTTGAGCAGTGGAAAACAATTTAGACTTGCTAAGATTAGAAGGTTTTGACGGAGCTCGGCGCAACTTTGATGTAGGTAAAAAGATAGGTTCACCCAGAGAATCTACTAGTGGTGCAAGTTTACCGAACCGGTCAGCAAACTTCTCATGGATGGGCGACTCGACGCTTGATTCACTATATCCTAGCAGTGACTGGCGTGACGATTCGCCCGGCGACGTTGGGACCGTTATGGTGCCCGTAGGGACAATTAAATCAATGTCAACCCATGGAACAACCCTATCCGCGAACGCATCTTTCAGGTCGCGAACCACTGCTGCTGGATTCTCCACTTTTTCCATCTTATCTGCGAGATCCGCTGCATGCAGCTCATCAAAGAACTGCAGTGGTTTGGAGCTTGGTCTCCCTGGATGTGCGAGCGCAACCAACTCACTTTTCACGGAATCTGGAATCTCCGAGAAGTACTTAAATAAACAGACTGCCAACCCTCGGTAGACTTCGTCGCCCTGCCTTTCGCGTGGTAGGTGGTTTACAGCTGCATACAGGGGAGCAGCCGGCGATACAGTGATGCGCGGATAGCTTTGTAGGCCATCTGCAGCAAAAATATGGACTTGGATGCGCGAGCTATTGAGGGTTGAGTTGGCCGTGGTTGCGGGCCCATGGAAGACAAATATCGAAGACAGGACCGGGTCGACAGCGTGGTAAAGAGCGAGCTGCTCGAGTGGAAGGCTCGCGCAGGAGCTCGCCGCGGAAGCCATGGCGACCGCTTCAAAGAGATGACGTAGAATCGCCGAAACAGGTACTTCGTTTGTTTGTTCGGCGCGTTATCGCAAAGCAAACGGTACGAAAGCAGCACTCTTCGAACCTTGCCGTTAAAGGGGGGCGAGGGGGTGTCGCTTTTTCCCACTCCTTTTATCCAGCCAGTGATCTACCAGGCCTCTCCGGCTCTCCTGAAGCATATATGCGGTCTATCGTGTCCTCTGCTCGTCAATCGATGTCTAGCCAGGCGAGGCGGCTTCTCTGAGCGCGGTGTTTGTTCCTTTCTCTCGTTGTGATTCTGCTGGCTAAGGGGGGGGGAGTTTCCCTTCAGAGGCGCGTCATGCTAGCTGATGCACGACAGAGCTTTGTCGCACACAAAATGGCGAACCGAAAAAACCATCCACGGGTCTGCGCTTCGCCAGGAGAAGACGGCCGTCGCGGTTGTTTTGGGCGAAGATGCGTGTTGCAGCGTGAGATAACTAGTTAATTAATCAGCCCATCGGAAAAGGTACGAGCCACAAAACTGAGATCGATCTGGTTTATATTAAGCAGCGCCAGGCTGGCGGCCGCTGATTGGCTGCGGCTGCGTTAAGCGCGTTTCAGCCGAGCTCCACTTGCGAACAACAATGACAATCTACCAATTTCTTTTTTGTTTCGACGACGCGATTGGCGTCGACAGCTACAAGCAGTTACTTGACACTTTTAACAGGCGTGGACGGAGTATTCGTCCTTTAAGGATGTACGCTGGACGCAAGCAAGAGAACCCAGACCAGACCAGCAGGTCGACTGAGACGAGTCGCGAGGAATTCTAAGTTGAGTCGATCTGAATTGGACCAGGACCAGAAGAATGACCAGATAATGACAGGACGAAGAAGATACAAAAATCAAGAAATATGCCCAGAATGAAATTTGCCCGACTTCCAGTGAACATCTAACCAGATGTGTCGACAGGTGTAAACCCAGCGTCAAGGACGTCAAAGACACGGAGAGTCATATACCACACAATACGCCCGGCATTGCCAGTGTGGCAGTGTGAATGGAACACGCAACTTCAGGTGCTTGCTAAACCATAATTCACGTCATAGAAGAATAATACCTAACCCAAGGATACGGGTAGTACCCTCTCAGGAGCCCCAGCCCTAGTTCTCGAGGTTAGCATTGGGTCCAACCTAAATACACACACAGACAAAACCAACCTTCTCCTTCAACTTGGCATGATATAGGTAATCCCGATCTCTTCTTGTAATATGGCTGTCCCTGGATCCTGCAGTTGAAAAGATGCTCCCTTCCCTTTTTTGAAACCTGGATGGTGGAACTTGTGCGGCATCTTTTAACAGCCACCGTCAGTGACGCCGCTTGAGAAGTATGGGGCTAGCAATATTTCAACTTACCCCATTCCTTGCTCATCCGTCTGTCTCTCGGTGGCGATGATCCGAGGGAGGACCCAAGAGCTGAACCCTCACTTCCCTTACGCTCAGGCGCGGAAGTTGTCTTACCAAGGCTGTCGGAGCCTCGCCTGTCGGCGAAGGGGTCATTGTTGATACCTTCCATCGGCCCTTCGTTGGCTTGATACGGGGTTGTTTGGTTGGCTATTGCAATCCATGATATAAGCATCGGGAATTCTTGCTAGGTGAGATTGCATGTATTTACTTACGATCAACGTTCATTTGTTGGTCAGAAGATGCCATGAGGACTGTTTTGCAGGTTGTGGACGTAGGTGAAGACGTTATACACGACAGAGGATAATGTTCTGCCAGGTGAAGGGTGAAGATAAATTACCCGCTGGATGCTGGCGCAATAGGTAGGAAGGTCTTACTTATATCTGGTAAACTGAGGTGAGAGAATAAGTGAGATCATAAGGTGGACCAAGTATTGTCGGTTGGGAACAAGAGAAGGCGAAAATGCCAACTTTGATGGCGAGCCCGAGAGGCCCTTATATAACTATTCCAAAAACCTTCCTGGACATGAGAGGCGGTCGATCTCACATGTATTCGGACAGCAAGTATGTACTTTCTCCTGGGGCGAGGGGGTTGCGTACCTCGACGGAAAGTTACTTACTACGACCCGATTCAAGGGGTGAGTGATAATACTCAGATACATTATCGCAGTTTACCCTTTGTCCTACAATACAGGTAAATGACAGTCGTCTAGAACATCAGCACAGCCAATATTCTTCAGCTCTTGTGTCCGCGTATCATGACTGCAGGCAGTGAACGTTGCCCTTCTCAGGTACGGGCTGTATACATACATCCGCCGGGACTTTGCTTCAGTGAGGGGTAGGCTAAGGACAATATCCAAGAATCGTGGAGCAGCCATGGTCTAGAGTTCAATTCCTCCAATACTCGAACCTTCTTATGCGCTCTATTCCTAGTTAAGTCAGTTAAGTTAGAGCTGAGTTATGGATTCCAGGCATCTTGTATCGATGTGGATCCTGATAATATAATGCGGAGTAAGGGGTGTCATCAGCAAGAAGCGACCTGCCAATGGCCATGGAACGTCCAAGGCCTGGCGAATCTTGACGAGGACCTTGTCCAACGACGACATTCCCTGTTGCATACGCTCTGAGAGGGCAGTTTAAGTGTGTGGCTAGTGGTTCAAGCGCTGTGAAACTTATCCCCAAAGTGGCGAATTGGGGCAGTGATTGAAGTATCCATGTCCCACCATCTCATTCAACTCTCCTCCGTACCGCAACCGTTTGGCCAGGAGGAGTTGCTAGACGTTAACGATGCCGCATAGTTTCTTATTTCGCTTGTATTAGCCTACCTGATCATCCAGAAAGAGAGGCACATCGTGTGCTCGCGTGGCTTGACACTAAGTATTGCCCCTAGAAAAGAGGACCATACTGACAAGAATTCATCTTTAGTCAACCACGGCCGCGTCTTTGTTCCTAAACAACACATTCATGCGTATGATTGTCGGGTGATGTGGGACGCTGTTCGCTGGAGACTCGTATAACTCATTCGTTAGCTGCATTTTAAGCTCGTAGGCCACGCGAAAGACAAGGGCGAATTCCATTCTTGTTGAGACTATGCCCGCGAAAAGTTGACTCTTATGCAAGCATTCGATCGACAATTTGAGGGCCCTTCTCTCCGGACGGAGCACAAGGAAGAAACGAAGAATGGCGTATCGCAACCGCTGATCCTGCCCCCCTGCATCATCGTCATCATAAGGATAAAATACGTCCATACGTTATCGTCCTTTCGTGAGATAATGCGAGTGCATACTGTCGTCTCCAGCCGTCAAGGCAGTTCGAGGCCGTCGTATCCCAGACAATATACAGTTATCGTTGGTTCTGTCGAGGGGGAAGTCTTGCGGATGAGTCAACGGTCCTCGAGACGAGACAACTGGCCCATGACACCTCCCAACATCGTGTTTGAGGCCACAGCTCAGTCATACCTATGGTAGACTATTCTGCGACTGAGCAGCAATCCAACATTTGCTTCTAGCACTCGCAGAACGGCGACTTTGTCCGCCTTCGCTTTTGGCCGACGTCCAAGGAGAATAATGGAAGATAAAAGTAATGATGAACAAGGAAGAAAGAAGCAAGGCTGATAGGACTTTCCCTTTCTGGAGGATGTGGGGCGGGGACCATCATGTGGCCTATGCATATAATTATGGAGTAAACCTTATTTAAAGTTCTTAGCTAATTGAAAGTCACGTGATGTCACGGGGCTGGACTGGCCCATCGCCGAGACCGCAGCTCTTGGCATTGACTTCGTCTTCCAACCTTCCATCACCCTGAAATGGAACAGAGACCGAGAAGTTGTATACTTGTACAAGAATACTTATGCAATACCAGGGGCCACAAGGAAGCAAGCTTTTTAGGGCCCATCTCCAAGAGCGGCCGAGCATTTCATAACGTCAGCGAAACTGCCCTTGACCCTGCGTCGTTTTGACACCGCTGAGGTCGCGTGGCCTTTCAAGCACAGCCACGGTCAATCGCCCAGTTAGTAAGGTTGATTGCTGGTCAGCGCTGAAACGGCTGCTTTCAGGTGATTGTCTAACTATAAATCTGGTTTGCTGGCAGGGCATGTGATCGTTGTCATGGCCTGACACGCTCTTGTTGGCCCAGGGGGATCTGGGTTACCGTGTTGGACCTGCGGGTGTGTCAAGCTTCATAATCCATGGTGATGGTTACGACCCCGGTTAGGGCTGAAGGAATACGCAATCCTCGCACAGGGCCTAGAAAGACAGGAAAAAAAAGAATTTAAAAGTAAAGATAAAAAGATATGCTTCCATGCTAATTACTAACTAACCGATATACAGAAAAGATGGACATATTATCAACTGAAGTCCTTAATGAGTGTTTTTTCACTCCACCTCATCGTCAGGTTCAGCTGCCGTTGGCTCAGCCTGTCCCACTTTCGATTTCTCTGTGTCTGCGTTCCTGCCTGTATCCTCTGACATATCAACACTTTTATCCTTGCCATCAACAGAATCCGGATTGCTTTGCTGTTTTGCCTCGGACCGCATTGTGCGACTATCCCCATGTCTGGAAGAGGGTGCGTCTGCAGGAGTAGCAGGAAATATCTCTCCAAAAAGATTGGGGAGAAAGCGGTCAAGCCGCTTTTGTGTTTCAGTCCATATCCTTTCCTTCTCAGGGTCATTATTCGGTGGTGCGACTAGATAACCCCCATTTGCCATAACTAGGAGAATGTTTTTCAAACTCTCAGGCACTGCCTCTTCCTGTAAGTTATGTCAAATACGTTAGCCAACGTTGTACATAGTTGATGAGCGACGGTCAAAGGGGATGCAGGGCTACGCGTTACTACCGAGCAGCCTTCCCATTGCAAAGTAAAAGACGAGGAAAACAACGCAGCAAGGCCCCAAGTGCACTTCAAAGTCAAAAAGAGAGGGAAAGAGCATGTCTTACAAGGCTGTCTCCTTGCCCGCTATTCATCATTCGATCCAAGATATCCAGAATTTTCAGCCACAGATCCAGCATACCTTCGCTCCACTCGGAGAGCAGGACGAGGTAATGTAGGAATATTTTGCAGAGAAGTGTGGCCGCCTGAACTCGCGTCTCGCTCATACCTAGGGGGTCTGACTGATAGACCTCAGGTTTGAGCAGCTCTAAGATCAGTGGGAACAGCACTTTCTTGAATATTGTAACCCATTTGGTATGGTCTGTCGACGCAAGCTCTGAAGACAACAAGGATCTTTGAAGTGCAGACATGGTTTGATTGCGAATATCACGGCACGGATTGAGGCCTTGAGTTGTGAGTGAATTGAATATCGGAGACCAATATGCCGCCCATGCTATTGTGGTAAAGTGTTAGCTTTGCAGAATATGTATGATATACCTATATACCAGGCGTGAAGAAATATACCTTCGTTTTTCTCCAGGTGAGAGTGTTGAATGAGCGCAGGTATCCGGCCCGTGACTCGGTATATCACCCCGATAGCTTTAGTTCCGCGAATTACATATGGGTTATCCCTATCACACAGGATTAGCACGGGTAATATACTAATATATCATATAATATAGCGCATTCTTACCGAACTCTCACTTGTCTTACTGGCTTGGGCCGACGTAGAGCCATTTCCCGCTTTATCTCCCTGACTGTAGCAATCCCTCCAGCTGTTGCAAAATCATTGAGGAGATTTACAGCAGCCTCATAGTTATCCGCTGTGATCACTGGGACGGTCGACTCTACAATGCTCTGTAGCAATTCGAAGACCATTTGTGCCGCTTCTTGATGTTGGTGTAACCTCTGAAGTATAGACCAGAAATCTGGTGACATACTAAGTTCGTTTTTTAGTGCCTTGGATTCATTAATGCACTGTAGCAAGCCAGTAACAACTGGCGCTGCTACTACTTCAAGAATGGGTTGGTCAAAGCTGGAAATTATATGCAGCACTACTGGAGGCCGCATGAATGAGTGCTCCTAAAAGCTGAATTAGTATCCACAAAATATTACGCAAAAGGAAAGGAGAGGCGGAACATACATAGCTGTGGCGAAGCAGAGTTAAAAGATAATATACTGCTCGAGACAGTGTAAGTGGATGTATGTTTTTGGCATCGCGTACTATATCCTGGAGAACACTGGTCAATTTATCCCCAAGTCGTTCTATTGTGCCCGTGTCTCGGAGGGTGAGAACAGTTGCAAGCTCAAGAATGTATAAAACTCCCGGTTTGTAAGCAGGTTTATTCTTGTCAACTTTGCTACCCTCGGACCTATGAGGGTTTGGTGCGGGGCGCTCAGGTTTTACAACAATGACCGCGGCGCCGGTGTCTGGAAGCTCAGACAGCAAGGATTCAACGAATATTACCACAGAGTCCAGAGGCATATTCCTAAAAAAAGTTAGAGAGTTCTGCGTATATATACTGTGGTAAGGGGCAGCTAACTTCAGGTTGTTGAAAAGTTGCGCTATATCACACGCATTAATGCAATCGACAGTGCAGAGCGTGTTCTCAAGTTCTTCATCGGATGGCTCTGGCGGGTCGTCGGCAGCATAACTTGAGAGATAAGACGTGAATGCAGAGAGCAAGCTGGTGTCATTTTCCCGGTTATCTCGATCGATAACTTGGGATGGTGGCTGAAGGGGTATAGGGGGCATATCAAGTACTTTGAAAAAAGAATCGAACTGGGGGATAAGGGAGTTGATGAATAGATTATGGAGAATTTGGATGATATGTTCCCATCCATTCTGCTGTATTATAGCTTCGTTGCCGACAATAACACGGAAGAGGACAGCAGTTGCAAGCTGTGCTCTAAAGTCCCTGCCTAGTCGGACAGCAAGCTCGCTCACCATGACACTCTTTTTTCCAGCCTGTATCTCAGTATTGAGACTAGTATTTGAAGGAGTTGCAGAAGCTAATGTGCTGATGGAGCTGAGACAGTAGATTATGCGATCCATGACGTCCTTCAGTTTATATTTCGCTGCAATTTGGGCGCATTGATCGAAACCAATGACCACCCTTGAGAAAACGGCGTCATCTGAGGCTGACATGAAAACATAAGAGAGAGTCGCGATGACCGGTTGCCAGGTTGCTTCAAACATATCTGCATCGAAGGCATTAGTCTCACAAAGTGACAAATTCCCTGCTGTTTTTGCTTTCACAAGCAGCTCTTTCCAAGCAAAGTCGAAAGCCTGCTTGTTCTCATGCTCATCTGGCAGGATAATTTCACTGTTCCGGATAGACGAGTAGATATCCTGAAGGTACTCAGTTGAAAAATCCTTTCCATTGTTGACGCCGCGAAGGTTTCTCGCGAATCCCTCATATGACATCTTATTCTGGGGCTTGATGTTCGGGTTATACATATCAGTGTTGAGGAGAATGATGGCGTACGTTAAGACAAAGAGTGAGTCTTTATCCGCTATCTCTTCGGGATGTACAGCGTCGAGGTATTTCTCAGAGAAAACGGTAACGATTCTCGCTATCAGCGGAGCTTCGCCGGGTAAACGCAGAGACCCTAGGAGCTCTCTCAAGGCTTCGACAACATTCTTTCCCTTGAAATCTTGCAACCCGATGAATGCATCCAGCAATGCTTCATTAGATCTGTGAGAAAGGAAGTCGCCCAGTTCTTTTTTAGACACTCTTGTGGTTCCCTTCAAGAACTTTGCGACAGCCAAGGGGTCATCCGGGTTTTGTATTATGCCCTTGGAAGCAAGGAATGCAATGCCTGCCTTGGGCTTTTCATTAAACTTTGCAGTTCCCTGAATAATTATTTTCTTCTTCTCACGTTGGCTTCGTAGCCGCTTGAGATCTGTATCATCGGCGCTTGGTGGTTCTTGATCAAGCCTGTCTGCCAGGAATTGGACATATCCCAAAAGCGCATCAAGACATAGAGGCGGAACATTAGTGGTGCTCCAAGTGGCAGAGTCTGGGAATGCATTCCTGGATAATAAGCCAACCATATCTTCGCAAAGGTCCGCCTGATCAACATCACAGTCGTAGTTCATGAAAAGCTCAGCCATGAAATTAGGAATCCTAACAAGAGCTCCGATGCTCTCGACCATCGCTTCTCTAGCTTCTGGCTTTCTAGAACCTCCTTCCATGCCTAACTTCTGACGATCCTTAACAGGAACAGGTGTCGACCTGCCGCTTCCAGCCTGCGAAGGCGAGGGCTTCACCAATTTTGGAGCTCGTGGAACTCCAGCGTAAAGAGATGGATCTATACCTTCCTCTTTGGGTATCTCAACCCTCGGATGTAGGCAGGCAACAAGATAAGAAAGGAATAACTCCTGCTGCAGCTTCAAAACGCGGCGGCATGTTGCAAGTAGTGTCCCAGCTACTCTTAGCGAACTATTCAAAATGACAATGTTGTCTGACCTAATCAATTGGAACAAGTGCCGACATAGGTCATCTTTTGCAAGTTGAGCGAGACTTGGATGCCTTGCTATTGATGGGCCTGAAACTTCCAAGGCTACATCTATAATCCTGAGAGACATTACTCTCATTGCATCGGTGTGCTGAGGGTTATGTGGATCCAACAAATCAATAAGAACGCGGAACAGCTCACGGATCGAGGGCAGCCCGTAGGGTGCTATCTCCTTTTCTATATCTTCGTATGAGTCTGCTTGCACAGCAGGGTTTATTCCTTCGAGGGTGGGTATAGTTGTCGAGCTATCACCGCTCACACGTTCCTCTTTTTCGGGGTTGGTGGTATCGGTTCCTAAACTTGATGCATGCTGGGATGCCACAGTCTCACCATCCACGGAGGGGTCCATTTTGAGATTGCTCGGAGTTTCCTCTGTGTTCTCATTCCCGGGGCCCCCTTCTGCCTGCTCATTGTCGACATCAAGGCGTGCGAGTCTCTGAAAAATTATTTGGCACATATTCACCATTGACATCTCAGCCGACCTTCGAAGGACTTCTGACAAACGAACTTGGCAACACATACTCAGCCCAGTTTCCATCATCTCGCACACACTCTCGTCGCCTAATAATTCACCCTCCGGTCGAGACAACATGCCTTCCATAAGTTTCAGTATCCGAAGAAGAACAATCTCATCAGCAGCAGAATCACTAGCCTCGAAACGGCAGTGTGTAATGGCAGCAGACAGGAGTTGTAATGCCACTGACAGGCGCGGAGAGTCATGGTTGATTATATTGTAGGCGAAGAATTTTGTTATAGCGGAAAGGGCTAGAGATGTTATGGGCGCGGAAGTCGAAGAAGAGCGGATAACTTGCAAAAATGGATGCAATAGACACGGTGTATCGAACGAACGTATATCTTTACAGTCCTTCAAGTCGATCCGGAGTCGAGTAAACGCCGACATCAAAGGATTATCCTGGATGCTTTTGCCTCTTCTTCCCCTCAATCCCCATCTACCTGCAAGGGAATAATCCCCTTCTGCATCTGTTGTACCGGACTTTGAAGCTGTATGATTCTGGACAGGCTTTGGACCGAGCGAGATGTTCCCGGTGCCTAATGGAATTGAAGTGTCCCGGTCCATACTCCGTGAGCTCACACCTCCGCCCAAAATTGCTGCCACGGAGGAGTGAGCCCACCGAGCATGTTTCCGCATAGCGGACGTAACGGCAATGCATTCTGTCGTAACTAATGCAATAGGGTTAATGGCGATTGGTGCAGCCGCCCTCAACGGCGCCATGTTGCGGTCACCGTTAATTCGTGCGCCGCGGAGCGGAGACGAAGTAGGTTGTTCGAGCGGCTGGTGATGTAGCGTATGCTGGCCATCATTGTTATCTCTCTGTAACTCAAGGCTCATATTTACCCTATGGCGATTTCTCCGGTGATTTGCAGTTTGGGCCAAAACAATCTATATGCAGACAAGACGTAAGTATTTAGATGAACGAGAAGAGGGCAGTAACTAGAATCTCACATATATCAACTTTTAGAAATGGCGGCTAATATAACATGCTCCGCGCGTTGAGTCGTCTGGCAGCTGCTGTATCAACCGGGTTTCTTCATGAACTAGCATGAAAACTAGAAGGAATGTGCTGTTGTTGGCTGTCTTTTCCACCATGCCCCCAGAAGTTAACAGGTAACAAACGCCTTGGAAGCTCTGGATTGGTTTCTCCATTCGGCTTAGTGTGCAACGCACCTCATTGGACAAGCTGCCGCACCAGAATTAAGCGCCAGACAGAGAGTGCTACGACTCGAAGAATACCAGCGGTTAAATATTATATGACGAATTTGATATATTGACGAGAATTGGTTTCGTTCTTCGCTATGGGGCCTAGATATTGGACTACTTTAAAAGGTGTAGCTAACTGCATTGGTATTTGAATTATAAAATGTCGAGAAAATCAAAGACCACCGCACCAAACACCAGAAATCCCGACTAAACACCATTTTCCCAGGCTCTCAAAAGAAGATACTCGAAATTGTAGTAATACAACTAAACAGGGGAGTAAGTGTAGTAATGCATAGGTATGATAGGGAACGCCGGAAGCGAAAGGGGAAAGGGGGACAGTCATCGGGCGGCGTACCAAGCTGCGCCAAAAAAAAAAAAAAAAGCTTATGGAAAACATGCGAGCAGGAAGAGCAATAGCCGAACACCGACTGTAAAGAAAATGAGAGGAGGTGAGGAGCATGCTAGTATAAACGTAGGCCGGATTCGCGAGGTGTAAATGGGAATTGGTGAAAGTGTCCAGATATTTCTAGAAATAAGGCCATTGCGGGGTTGATTTACCAGGGAATGGAAATGTCCGACCGATTATATCTCGTCGTCAATGTCAATTGCATCGGGATTCGCAGCAGGGGCAGCAGGTTCTGCCGTGCGGGTACCGCCTTCTGGGCCTGTACTGGCCGCAACGAAGCCGATTGGCGCCTGTGCTTGACGTTCTAACGCTGCCATGGCATCCGCTGCTCCTTCTCCTTGGCCGGCAGCTTCGCTTACAGTGTCTCTCGTGATCTGCTTACTGCGAGCAATTGCCTGAGAAGCGATGAAGTTGACATCGGTACTGTAATTCTGTGATTAGTTGTGCCTCACAAAGCATATAGGATCCAGCTAAGGGGTGTGGACTTACTTGTACTGTGCCTGTACACTTCGTTTAATACGAAGCATCTCCTTAAAAGTATCCTCGTTACCATGTTGAACCTCAAACGCTTCCCATTTTTGCCAGAACTCAGCATTAGTCCGAGGATCGCAGAATTGAGAAGCATGTCCATAGATGGCTCTTGCGCGATCAATCTCGCCCAGTCTGCGCTCCATTTCGGCAAATTTAAGGCACATGTCCTTGGCTTCTTTGTCAGGTAAGGCCGCAATGGCTCTCTCATAGATGGGCCGAGTAGACGTAAGTCCAAAGTTGGAAGCAGATTTGGTGATGTAGAAGTTGAACATCTCAGATCGATCCTCGTCAGAGACAGCGCGAGTAGCACGCTCGTATATTCTCATTGCGTGGCGTGCCAATCCCCGTTCCTCCTCAAGGTTCCCATACATGAGATACAGGACTTTCGCAAATTTAGGCGGGCATCCATCCACAGCTTGCTCAAACAAGTCTCGCAATCGCTCAATGCCGATCTTGCGGTCCACAGCCTTTGTCAGGTATAGGTTCCAAAGTTCGAATGCAACTGGATAATTGAAAAGGTCAAGTCCCCGTTCGTATATCTTGAAGGAATCTTCAAAATATTTGTGCTCCTCCAAAAGATTGGCATAGTTAACAACTGTTTGGGGAGTAGCAATACGTAGCTCAAAAATTCGTTCGTATACCTGTGTGGTTTCTTCGAGACTTCGTACACTTTCAACCAGGTCAACATAGAAACTCCATAACTTCCAGCTTTTGTGAATGCGTTGTTGTGGAGAGAGAGTTTCGTCAAAATAGTCAACGGTAGATCGCTTTGGTGCTTGGGTTGCCTTTGCCATGATGTCAACGGCGCGATCAAAGTTCTCATTTCGTAACTCCATTTCGGCCCATTCACACCAGACCTCAGCAAGCTCCGAGACAGTTTTGAAAGGCACCTTGACAGCCTTATCCATGATTACCCTGGCCGTGTCAAGATCCCCGCCTTGCTCATAAAATTTGGCATAGTTGACCCAGAGCTCATAAAATTTGCCGTGTGCCTTCTTAGGGTTAATAGTAGCGATGGCATCAGTATAGGTACGCACAACCTCTGTTTTGTTGTCACCCCATAGCACCACTCGCTTTTCCCATTCAATCACATTGTTGGGATTTTGTCTTAGAAGCACATCATTAACTAGAAAGGGTCGACGATCCATGAGCTGTTCGAATCTCATCATGCGTAGGTCCAGGTCGAAATCAGCGGCTTCATCTACCTTGCTGTTCTCTGATCGAGCAGCGGCTTTCTCCATGAGGGCACCAATGATTGACTCTTCAAATTCAACATAAGAATCAAATATCATAGTGAAATCTCGGATGGTCATGACCGTGGTTATTCCTTCTTCAAAGACATCACGGGCCTTTTCGAAATTTCCTTTCGTTATCCAGTATGTAGCCAAACCGGCCCATAGCCTACCCCGCTGGTCAGGGAATTTCTCAACACCGCTTCGAATTATCAGGTCGACATTGATGCCTACATGAGGCCCAGTTTCAATTTCTTTCGCTTTGTTAACAAGTAACTCAACCATTTCAGTCCAGAGCTGAAAGTGGCTTAGCCCTTTCTTTGATTGAAACCGAGGATCGTCTAGAATCCGGATGTACCATTTTATAGCTTCATTGTATTGGTTCATTTGAACCAAAATCGAGATATAATCTTCGGCATCTTCAGGATGGATTTGCATGTATCGATTCCAAACCTTAACTGCCGTATCACCGGATGCAGAGATAGCAAAGGACTTGTAAATTTTCCATAAACGATTATGTTGCGTGATAGGAAGAGCACGAAGAGCACGATCAAAAGTTCGCCGAGTTTGAGTTATTAGTGGTTGCTCAAGTAGAAAGTTGAGATACATCTCCCAAATCCGTGGCATTTTGTTCAACAAGACAACTGCCCGTTCGAAAAGCGCGTTGACCTTGTTGTATTCGGCTTGATGAGTGGAAGGGTTTCGCCCATGGATGTGGTTGATTCGAAGTTCAAGATACTATATATATATAAAATGAGTGGTCAACGAAATTTGTTCCGGTGGGACATAAGGATGGAGAGATTCGCATCCATGAGGCTTACCATCTTCCAGAGCTTGTATGATCGGGGCAATTGTTTACAGGCTCGCTCCATAACCTTCACTGGCAGTTAGCACCCATCTCTATTCAATGAACGAGTTAAAATTCTTACAAAAGACTGCTCGTAGAGTGTTCCATTCTTCTTGTGTTCGATATATGATAGCCACGGCTTGATGCTTCCCGGGTCTCGGAGGATGTCCTGTTCATAGACAGCATCGTCATTCGCCTATGGTAATTAGTACTCTAAATCACTCATAATCGGACGCAGGTACGCGCCTGCAAGAGGGTAACCCACGATCAAAAAGAGATCTCGACGGGGAGAAGAGTCCATCTTGTCCCGCTCAGACGACAGCTCCTGAGGCCGTGAGCCGACAAGAGTCCCAGGCATCCTCCCGCTCGCCACTAGTGGGACCTCCACAAGGCCACCACTGAGTATATGCACAAGTGTGCTGCCAGTGATATACTCTGCCGGACGGTTGGGTTGTCCCGGGTCTTCTGTTGTCGTCTGTCTTCTCACTTCCCAGCGCATTTAAATAGTTATAAATTCTTATTTAAACCAGCGGTTGCCCATTGAGTGGGGATCACGTGGTACTCGTGGGACCCTAGGGAGCTTGTTTGGACTTTCATTATTATTGTGACGGCATCGTTTGTTTCTTCTTTACCATTCCGAGAGAGAAGCCCAAGGGAGACAAGGATTTGGTTGAGCCCTGTTCTTCATATGAGAAATCTTCTTTAAGTGTTAAAATAGCTAAATTCCGCAATGTCAGGCTCAGCGGTAAGCTCCGTCCATTTCAACGTGTCAGAGTGACTAGAACTGACCTCAAGGCCCAAACCAGGATCGCGAGGCGGTGTTTCCCACCAGGCAGTCCCTGGGTTTGATGAAAGGGAAGCTGAAGGGAGCTGAACAAGGCCACAGTTTACTCAAGAGAAAGAGTGAAGCGCTGACGAAGTATGTTCTCCTAAATTGGCGACCTGGGCACCCAAAGCTAACCACCTCTGCACACCTTAAGGCGGTTTCGAGGTACGCAGTTCAAGCTATCGCCCGCAGACGGAACTCTGATTTTTCTTTCTTACTAGAGATCACACGGCGAATCGATGATGCTAAACGGAAGATGGGCCGAGTGATGCAGATTGCTGCCTTCTCCCTTGCCGAAGTGACGTACGCAGTTGGTGGTGATATCGGCTTCCAGGTTCAGGAGTCTGCCAAACAAGCTCGCTTCCGAATCAGGACAAAACAGGAGAACGTTTCTGGTGTCTTGCTTCCTCAGTTTGAAAGCCTGACTACGGATGGTAACAATGATTTTGGCTTGACAGGCCTTGGAAAGGGCGGGCAGCAAGTTCAGCGATGCCGTGAAACTTATGCAAGGGCAGTTGAGACACTGGTGGAGCTTGCAAGTTTACAGGTTAGTCCTCCTATACATCGTGCTGATGGTATACATCCCGTTAATGCCGATTCCTTAACAGACCGCTTTCGTGATTCTGGATGAAGTCATCAAGGTGGTGAATAGACGAGGTATGCTACTTCCATCTTATTGCTACTATTTGTGCTGAAAGCTAACAGAATGATGCAGTTAATGCAATGTATGGATGTGGTTTAACCAGCAAATGTCTTGAAAGTACTAACGTTCCCCTTCCATTAGCGAGCACGTTATCATACCTCGAACGGAGAACACAATTAAATGTATGTATGCTGAGAACCAAGTTCAAGTGACTATTTTGACTAATATACATGCAGATATCAACTCAGAACTTGATGAACTGGACCGTGAGGAGTTCTACAGACTCAAAAAGGTAATTTATTGGCTTATTGACTAAGATGCAGCAAATACTGAATTATCCTATCTAGGTTTCCAACAAGAAACAGAGGGACACTGCGGCTTTAGATGCCGAGATTAAGGCCAAGCAGCAGAAGCAAGGGGCCAGAAGCAAAGAAGATGGAGTGGAACCGACTGACATGCTAGCAGACGCCGATGAAGATGTTATATTTTAGGTTTTTATATCTGTTTGTCTATAGCAGTGAGAATTCAGGAAGGTGCTATATTATGCCGAGTTGTGGTATGCATGAAATAGTATACTTTAATACGTTACTAGATTGAATACGTTTAAGCCGACCTCTGGTTACTTAAGTGGCTACTGAACGAACCAACGCCTGAACGACCGTGGGGATCTCCATAAGAACAAACAGCATCGCTCCAATTATTGCCTCTGGTAGGTGACTTTGATCGGCTTTTCGTTCTCCCCGAGAGCCATGCCAGACGTAGCCTCCTTTGCGCTGATCGCCCCAGATTCATTTTCATATTCAACGAATGCGATACCCTTTCTCCCTGGAACCATGCGAACTTCTTTAAAGCCGGGAAACCTTCCAAATATAGCACTCAAACCATCTGCATCGTATGTCTCGGGTAGCTCTCTTAAGAACAAGATCTTGTTTGGGGGCAAGTATTCGTCGGGAATGACTGGTGCGGCAGCCGTTCCGGTAGGTTTGAGTCCAGCTCCCTTTTGCGCCTTTGCTGGGCGAGAATCCGGTCCACCAGCCGTTCCAGCAGCACCAGCAGAGCGTTTTAGCTTCTTCTGGGCTTCGAGGGCCTCCTGTGCTTGTTTGCGTTCTGTTGATAGGTAAAACTAATGTCAGTGCCAGTTCAAAAGTATAATAGGTATATACCTCTCTATTTGGGCTAGAGTACGCACCCTTCTCAGCTAATCTCCTCCGCTTGTGAGCTTCTAGTTCCTCGTCACCTCCTTCTCTCATCACCGTTGCATCACTTTTTGTTTTCGCATACTCCAAAACCATCGGTTTTTCAAAAAGTTCAAAGCCGTTAACCTCATCAATGGCGCGCGTAGCAGAGTCAACATTATCAAATACAATGAATGCTTGACCTTTTGCCTTTAAGTTCGTTTTCGCAACAATCTCGAGGATTGAACCGTACTCGGAGAAGATTTCGGTTAGCGCTTCTTTTAATTGCTCGACTTTAATTCTTTCTTCTAAATTTCGGACCTATTGGGAGAGTAACAAGCGCACAAGCATCGCGGTGTAGGTTAGCGGATGGCTAAAGGTATCCAAAAGGGCCAAAGGTATGTGTGCGAGGCGAGACTAACATAGACACTTCAACGAGTTAGCACGTATAATTCCCATTTTTTTCCGGAGAAAGGAGAAAACAAACGTTGGATTTGGGGGTATCGATGACCCTGGCGCAACTGCAGTGGCCATTTTCCCAGAGCGTAAAGCTGTATACTCCCTCCGTTGTTATCCTCTAAATTATATTGAAGATTCGAAGTGCCAGTAAACTGGATTGTAGCAATGCTGTAGACCAGGGAGCTGTCACGTGATGATAAGAAAATGGATATTATGGGATCGCCAGGGTTAGCTGAATGATACGCTTCACGTGACATGATATTTGTGACTAAGCAATAGGGCCTGAGCTATTCGTCATCGTAATTAGCAGTTCAAGATTAATGGAGATGGTATAGATATCCCGTATCCGGAGAGAATATCGAAGCCATTTAGCTTAGCTTTTCAAGAAGTACGCCGTAGAATAATCTCTCTAGTTTGAAGGAACGTAAGAGATATTATAGTTCAATTTCTATATTTATGCATTATTTATGCATTATGTAACTAGTTAACTAAGCGCCATCAGTTTATGCAGCTCCACCTGCATTGGGATAATCTCGTGACTCGGTTAAAATGAATCACAGATTGTGCCCCTGAAACAGTCCTGAAGTTTAAAAATATACCTCAAATAGGTGGTTACTTATAGAAAATTAGACACTTGCGTCAATACAGAGTATTTCTCACCTATATCACGCTTGCTCAAGTAAAAAATCCCGATTATATGATGTCTAAAGGGTTTAACTTGAGCATACTTAGTATTAATCAATAATTATCTACGCTAAGTAGTTAATCATGGAACTACCTCTCAGCTTGTATCATAACAAGGTAGCCTGAACTATGTTATCTACCGTCGCTTTTAGCTGTGTCGGCGGCTGCATCCAGTTTTCAGTCTTCAATGACTTGTTTCCGGTTTGAATAAATAGGTATTCGCTTGTAAGGGCTCGAATCTTTGCATTCGTCAGTATACTATTAAAATATGGAGGATAAAACTAATTCATACCTTGGGATAAGGGTGTAGCAACATTTTTGTCATCTTTGACACTATATTCTTTCTCAAAATCTCATAGTTAAACAGGCAGTAATAAGCCTTAAGTCCAGCTTCAATTCTAGGAATACTGGAAGACTTAAAATGAAACTTCTGGACGAGGCGGAAGAGCTTCCTTATAGAGCTAGATGAAAGTAGATGTTAGTATGAAATCCAACCTATGCAGAAGAGTCGAATGCAATACATACTCAGGATCCAGATCTAGTATTTGCGGATTGAAGCAATTTTCAATGAAAAATGCAAGGCTCTCAACAGTAGGAATTGCATAACGATCATCAGTTATATTCTCCTCCAAAATTATAAGCAAGCTCATGAAGATGTCCCTCTGTATGCGATATCTAGTGTTGTCATTTTGACTGTTGATAAATTCCACGACGGCAGTACGGGACGAGATGATAAGACTGTCGGAGCCAGCGGTGAGGGAGGTGACGAACCCCTTTATCAGTGGCAAACGAAGCCATTCAATCTGAACCAGGGTGATAAGCTGTGAAAAATAAGCAACCGTTGAAACTTCACTAAAATGATCAAACCTCGTTTCCAGAGGAGGAAGGCTCATATCTGATTCCCAAAAAACTTCGAAGCATTTCCAGGCCTTAAACCTGACTTTGTCTAACTTCTCAGCTGCTAGCCTTATAACATGCTTCATCAGATTATGCACGTTTGAATTGCCTATCGGATTTTCCAGACGAGACGCTAAGATCATGTGTACGCCATTGACTGCTTCAGTCCGTATTAGGGATCCAACGTCACCTCGATTGTCAGTGGTGTAATCGTTAAGTAATACACCGATATGACTCTCAAGTTCACCTGTGTTATCTATTTCCAATTTTGTAAGCATGCGTCTTTAAAGGCGAGAATAAGTACCTACCAAGGCATGGGAGTACCCCGGTCAGAATACATCTCACAGCGGAGACACGTTTCACAATTACAGCTTCTTCTGGTCCACTGCAGCGTACAAGTTCGTCAAGAATGAGTTTCCTCTCTCCTTCATCACTTGGAGAGTGCTGATAAACTGCACCCAATGCGGCTATTTGACCACGGCCAGTTGTTTTTTGTCTGTTTGATTGGACTTCGTTAAGCCATTCCTGAATGATGGCAGACTTCCTTTCTGCAGGTAAAATGGCAAACATATCCACTGCAGCCTGGGAGCTGGCCGCTACAGTCTCATCATCACTACGTTGAACACATAGCAACAAGATAGTGACTGTCGTTTCTAGAAAATCATTATCAAGTTGTAGCCCAAAGCGTGACACATCGCTTCCGAAGACGGTGTACGCGCGAGCAAGCGAAGATATCAAGCGCGAGCAAGCCTCTGCCGTTAGGTCTGGCCGATATTCTTGGAGAGTCAAACTTTCCACTGAAGGTCCCGATGGAGAGCTAAATATGCCCCAGAGCTGATGAATTTGTCGAGACAATTCAATAACAGGACTGAGATCTTCAGAGGTACCTTCTTTAGTGGATTTATAGCGAAGAAAAGCGTCAACTGTGGCTGAAAGCGCTAGAAATCCTCCATGTCTAGCTTCAACGGAGTTCGAGGATGTCAAAGACAAGATATGTAGTATCCTATCCAACACGGTACCTATCCCGGCGTATGACATTTGTAAGCTTAATTCTCCAATAGCAAGAGCTGCCACCCTTCTTGATTTTGGATCTGGAGCACCAATCCCCCTCCACCGTAACAGCCCTCCTATGAGTGGTGACCAGTACACATTATCAAGCTTTGTAGCTGCCATAGCAACTTCTGTCATAGCAAATTCCCTTCGTGCAACGGAGTGATAGTCCACAACCTGGACGATTGATATCCCTTGCGAGATTGAGTCAGGGTGGCGCCCAATCAATTCCTGCAGGGCGGCAGATGAACCCCTCCGAATATTCCCAGAGGGATCAAGGCAAGCTGAGGAGACAAGTTCTATTGCTAAGCTCCGTAAGAGGTATTTATTCCTGTTTTCTGTTGAGCTGACTTCAACAGATTCCAGCTCATTCGTGGAGTACTTCCTAGCAAGTGACCAAATGCCAAAACAGGATGCATCCCGAACGGTGACACCAATGGAAGCACCGGTCGATGATCTTTGTTCAAAGGTTAAGCCCGAAACCAGACATTCAAACAGCTGAGATAACCGATCAAGAGGAGGCGATCGCCGGAATAGTAGGTGTCCAAGTGTGAGCATAAGGCCATGCCATTTTTGGGCATCAACAGATTTGAAATTCCTCACTACAAGAGTATCCACCATGGACCGAGCCTTTTCTTTAGATATCAATTTACCACTCTCTTCCTCATAGAGAACGTCTTCTTCCAATGCACTGATCACTGCATCTAATATATCCGCGCCAAGGTCTAGCTCGAGCTTCAAAGCAATCATGCTCAAAGCTTTACTGGCTGCAAATCGAACTGGCGTATCCTTGTCACCAACAGCAAGGAGAAAATAATCAATTGTATCTTCTAAGGTTGTAGAAACTTCGTGTGAAGAGATCTGTAAAAGATCCGGCCGCTTCTCTAGTGTTAATGAGAGGGTATTCATTTCGCGAAGGATTTTGGCTAATAGTTTTCGAGTGGAGGCTGAAGATTGCACAGTCGCGGATATATCGCAACTCCCTCTAGCGAGATCAAGAGCTTGGTTAAATATCGGTCTCACAAATGGTGCAATGTCCTCAACCTGAGCAAGGGTTCCAAGTTTCGCTATGAAAGATAGAAGTCCAATGCATGTAAACGTCGAGGGAGGAGTAGTTTCCAAACCGGGCTTCAAATGTCCCAGAGCCCATTCGATAAGTGATTTCAACATCCCGAGCTGTTGCATATCCTTCCTTAATGCAAGCCTCGATAGTAAGAGTACGGCTCCCTCTCGCTCTTTTCCGGGCAAAACTAGGTACTTTACTGAAATAGATAGGGTTGCAAGTGCAAGTTTTGGGGTGTTCGAAGAGAGCTGTGAGAATGGTGATAGGTTCCGGTAAGGAATTGGGGTATTTTCTGACGAGATGGATGTCAAGTCAAACGGTGCCAACAAAAGATGCGACAGCCAGAGAAGCATAATATATCGTTCTTCCCAGTTAAGGGGTAGGCCCTGTCCAGTCCTACTTGACATGTTTATGTCTGCACTGACAATAGTATCCCACTCAATAAACATTGAAAGCATTGGTTCGAGATATTTCGGCTCATTGCTGAAAAAGCGAGAAATTACCTTCGGACCTCGAACCTTGCATAGGGTATATATAATTTTGCATATCGCCCGTGCTAGCGGGTACACCATGCCTGGCTCTTTAATCTTAGTGACAGCACCATAACTATGACCGTGGCCAAGAAGGTATGATAAAAAAGCATCCGTCAGGTGCGTTAGTATCCAGTTAAGGTGAGGATCTAACAGTTGTGGCCACTCTTGGAACGGGTCCAACTATCGATGTTATATTAGAATTGATCGCAAACATATACAACTAAGACGTTGAGGAGGAACTAACTAGCAGGATCAACTTCTCTACTTTCGCTGCCCTTGCCCAACGGTGAACTACTCGTTTTCCGGAATTAGCGTGTTTCCACAGTAATGGGGGAAGTTTCGTCCTAAATTCTTCAATCAGTTCGCCAGAAGCTCGCTGGAGCTCAATGTCACGATCATGAGCAGCATCCATTTTTGATATCCAGATAATGTTTGTAACAACGGAGCTTACAAACTTGCCGCTGGATTTTGTTAGGCACAACTTGTCGTCGACTGCTTAGTCATCGGTTGTTTTCTCATAATAGTCGGGTCTACACTGATGACTGATCAGGTGACCTCATTCTCTTAAGCTTATGTAATTGGATATACCCGTCCATTGCGGTTGAAGCAGGGAGCTAGCCGCACGGTAATTAATTCTGAGACTTAGGTGTATTTTATCAATATTCAACTGATATTTGTTGTCCAGTCATCCACAAAAAGCTATATATATAGTGTGGGGATTAAAACTACATGAAACTAGAACTCTAGCAGCCCGGAAGCATTATTGGAACTTTTCGGACCGAGTATTGTTGGTTGTTATCTATGCACTTTCGGATATGCCTATTTATATGACTATATTATATGAGATAACTAATATCACGGTTTGGGAAGCAACATAGAGCATAATTAAAAATTGACAGTCATTAAGCATAACACTGGTAAAGAGACACTCGGATTACCATATGAGGCGTCAATTCATAAATCTTCATCTGGTGGATTAGGTACTGAATCAGCCATCCACATCAAGTCACCTGCGCCCTCTTGTTCACACTGGGCTATTGTCTTCCTCATCCGTGCCGCTGCAATTGCAATAGCTAATGCGTTCCAGACATCTTGGCCGTATTCAGAGAAATCGAAGCGGGACATCAGCCGCCCGCTTATTTTGGCGTCAAGTGTAGAAAAGGTCTCGGGGTCAGAGTCAAGCGTCATCAACACCACAACTGGCCCACAGATTAGATATCCCGTGATCACTGGGAAGGTGCGGTCTTGGTATTGCGGACAGGCCTCAATATGGTCGCCAGCTCCGTTATCACTTTCTATGCTTGGGGTCAGGCGCCAGGCGTTTTGATAATCCTTAGCCACGGCAACAAGTTTTGAGTTCATGATATTAACTGCATCTCTGGTGGTCTGATTGGGTTTGAGGGTATATACGGAATAAGGGGGTGTAAATCGCGGCCGCTTCTGCATGTCAATGTCATGTAGAGTCCACTGAAGATAAGTACACAGGTATTGCTTGATCACTTTCTCTGGGGGAAGATGGCAAGTTATGCGGTCCCTGACACGTCCACCCAAGGTGACAAGATTGTTAAAGTATTTCATACCTAAAATCTCATTAGTCTCTATAGTGGTATTCTGACGGGTTGTCCGTACCTCGAAACTCGTTCTTGCTAGATATGTATGCAGTATGATCATTTGCAGGCTTGAATAGTGAATCGGGTAGGGTCATGAAATCCATCTTCCAACTGTGTGGTAGTACTGGCTCAAACCCACGCATGGCCAATCGGAAATACATATCTCTCTCTGCGTCAGCCCAGTTTCCAGACGGACCCTCTACTGCAGCAGCCCACCTCCTTGCTTTTTCCATGCAAAACTCAATGTCCAAGTCACGCTTAATCTCCCTTTTAGTTGAATATTTGGAATCATATATCTCCTCTTCACTGAGATCACTTTCATGGGCATCGCGGCGAACAATTTGCTTTGAAAGATTCTTGTCAACAATCTTGGGGGATGGGCGATAAACTTCCGCTCTACTTAAACGTTGAGACGGAGTTCTTTTTCGATGCTGTTTGGAACATGGTGTCTGTAGCAATGGTGTGTCTGCCTTGTCTTTTTCTACTTCAGTCGCTTTGTCAAAGACCCGTTGACGATCCTCGAAATACACTGAAGACTCAACGTCCTCGCTTCCAGAGGAGGTATCAGAAGCAGAGGTTGAAAGATCATCTGTGCCTAGACTGGATTCCTTGGCCTTGCTGCCCTGTCCATCTTCAATGAGTGTGCTGCCATCCAGTTCACTATCATAGCCTGAAGAGGTGCAAAAAGCCTTCTGTGATTGAGGCCTGGGAGGTCGTAGATATACCCTCAATCGCTTTGAGGGTTGTTGTTCCAATTCGACATGGGACGAACCACCATCATCTGAGTTAGGAGCCTCTCCATGACTTTGGCTGAATTTCCCTCTCTGCACGATCCTGCGCTTCCGCCCAGCACTAGGCGTTTCTGGTGTTAATGGCACGAGACTTTGGTACTTATTCACCTTACGCTTGAGAGGCTGTCGGTTGTCCCGTGGTCTGCAAGAACTTGGAGGAGATAGCATCGTATGAATAAGGCGATTTCTGGGTATTACTTCACAGACAGTGCTTGTCTTCTGTATTTTACGGGGTATGTTCTGCAGGGTAATGAAGGTAGTGAAATTTCGACATATGCTGGATAGATAATCCATTTTGGTGACAGGCTGAAGAGAACCAATTCTTTATAGATGGAGACTTGATCAATTTTCAACAAAGGGTTTGATTCTTTCAAGGCCTGCCCGGCAAGTCTCGCATCTATGGTCCTTGTTTCTATTCCGGTAGAATCCTCAGAAGACGAGAGTTCGAGCAGATAGCCAGCAGGATGAAGAAGAACGAAACAGGCGTGAAGTGTAGTCAAAATAACCGAATCTGGTAAGTGGGACTTCATCCGTATAAAAACGGCCTGACTTCCTTTATTTCTGACATGTTGAAGCAAGACGGAACTCTCACAAGCTTGCTCGGCCATCAGTAAATAGCTAAGAAGCTCACTTTGATTCCGCGGCATCTCACTGCATCCAAGGTGCCAGGATGGCTGAGCTGTAGATGATATGGTGAGACTTTGGATGTTTGTACTGCTCACTTCGAGCGCTCAAAGAAACACTAGATGATAGCAAAACCAAGTTAAGGATATACAAGCTATCATTAGTTAGTTCAGCTCCAACTTATCCTTTTAGCAAACGAACAGAGGTGGAAGAGAGGGTATGTACGGGTTGAGATGAGGTGAAAAGAAAACAGCTCGAGCACTCTCACCAATCTCATTTTTCTTTTTCTTTTTCTTTCTTTTTCTTTTTTTTTTTCTTGGAATGTTCAGTTTTGTCATTACAAGAATGACAACTTCATCCTCCTTACATGGTGATCGATCATATAATAATGGGTATATCGGACAATTAACTTTACTATAATACTGACCAAGGGTATTATGAAGATAGGAAACAAGAATAAGGAGAAATAGCATCATTATAGAAAAAGTTCGAGGAAACGGAGCAGGAGAAAGAGGAAGTGTGCTGATGCCGCATGAAGACCATTTGAAAGCGGCTACATACCCCCAAACCTCAAGTATGCGCGAGAAAGAGTAAAAGGCAGAAGACAAAGAAGTGTGTACACACGCTTAGTCACAGTCTACAAAATATGAAAAGCCACGGAATTCTTCTTGCATCGCTTGAGTGAGAACTATTACGAACATGTTAGCGTGAGTTATGCTAGAGCCGAAGGACAAAGGACACTTACCAGACTGAACTGGAGTGAGAACAGGAGTGACACTCGTGAACTCTTGGTCGAAGTTACTTGTATCGGTAGGGCTGGTGATCTTGGGGAAGAAGGGCGGCGGAACACGTTTATGGTAAATGTCATCCCAATTGATATTCCGGAAGAAGGGGTGGGACATAATTTCCTGGGCATCGGTTGGCCCAGATCCCAATCTCAGTTCTGGCTCACGTGTCAACAGCTTCTGAAGGATTGAGACAGAGTCCCGCGGCATGTGGATAGGGTAAAGAGGTTCATCGGCAAGAATTGCGTCGTAGATTTCGTCCTCATCCTCTCCGCGGAAGGGCGACTGTTGAAGCAACATCTGGTAGATTAGAACGCCAAAGGCCCACCAGTCAACGGCCCTGCCGTATTTCTTGTCCAGAAGAATCTAGAAGGGGCCTGTTAGCTATGTTCCAGTGATTGAGAATGAATTAGGAGCGATAACATACTTCTGGTGCCATGAACTCGGGAGTTCCGCAGAATGTACTTGTGGTACTACCATACCACATCTCCTCCTTACACAGGCCATAGTCGGCAATTTTAAGATGCCCATCTAGCGATAGTAGAATGTTATCGAGCTTAAGATCTCGATAAATGACACCATTTTCATGGAAATACTTCAAAGCCAAACAAACTTCAGCAGCATAGAATCTAGTGAGAAATCGTTAGTTAGGAGCGATTTATAAACTGGGGTTGGAAGGTACCTACTGAGCTCGTTTAAGACCAAATTGACCACGTTGAATATGCAACATTAGATCACCACCACTGATATACTCCATAACGAAGTAGACACGAGTCTCTGTTTGGAAACAAGCGTGGAGATTAAGCAGAAACGGGTGACGTTCCTTGTTGGCAATCAAAAACACTCGTTTCTCTGACTTGGTGCTTTCCACCTCGTCATTTTCAATGATGAATTCCTTCTTCAAGACCTTAATAGCATAAAGCTTTTTGCTCGTCTTTGATTCTGCAAGCATGACTTTTCCAAAGTTTCCTTTACCAAGAACTGCAAGGAAGTTGAAATGATCCAATCCAATCATAGCACCAGCCTTCTTTTGGGGGTGTGCAGAAGTGGGTGGTGGCATTTGATCCTTCGTAGCAAGAGCTGATGGGTGACCAGCAACAGGGGCAGGTTGCTGGTGTTGCTGCTGATGCTGTGGATGCGGTGGGTGCTGTGGATGTTGCTGCTGTTGTTGCTGCTGCTGATGCTGCTGGTGAGGTGGCGCCATAGGATACTGGTGTCCTGCGGGCTGGTGGCCGACTTGGATTGGAGGGAGCTGTGGTGCTTGAACACGCGCATAGGCCCCAGGGTCGTAGTGAGAATGAGGTGGTGGTTGCGGCTGTTGCTGCTGGGGTAACCTAGATTCGCGGTTAGTACACAAGGGTTCTCCAGCTATAAGCATGGGATGGTTTGAAAGCGATTTATCATACCCTGTCTGCTGTGGCATTGGGCGCATGCCTGTAGCGGCGGCGGCGGCAGCAGCAGCTGCTGCGCTTGAAGGGCTATGCGGAGAGGCAACGGGACGTCCTGGAGAAGTTGGAGATTGTGGAGGCATGTATGAAGAGCTTGCTGCACTGACGGCTTCTGCTGAAGGAGACATCATTGGCGCGCCGTAACTGTCTTGAGATTGCCGATGTCCACCTTCAATAGGTGCAGGCTTGGGACGAGGGGGTTTGGTTGAACCACCGCTTGTCCTATTGGTATTTCTTGCTTTGATAATAGTCTCCAGAATTTGGTTAGCAACCTCCATGGACATCCCGCAAAAGTCAGGCACCAGGTGAGCGCAGTTAGCATGACAGGTAAGGGAGCATTCTATTTATACTAGTTAGTACACCTGTCTTGTAGATAGGTGAGAAGAAATTGTGACACATACCGGAACACCGTTTGGCATTCTTCCTTCCGAAAGGCAACAGATAACCGCAGTGGCAGCACCAATTGGCAGAGATGTTGGAGTATCCCTCGAACCTATGAGGAATGCGGTGGTTGATCTTCTCCTCATCCGGATCGGTCTCATAGTTTGCCTTGCTAATACACTTGGTCACAACTTTAGGGTAGCACTTTCGGTGACAGGTATACTTGCAGTCAGAGCACTGCATACCCGCTGCATATTTGAGGAAATCACCACAAAGAGCGCACCGCATAATGTTGTAGAACTGCTGGGTAATGAATTTGTGGCCTTGCTTCTCATGGACCTCTTCCTTCTTTTGACGGACAGCTCCTTGACGATTGAGACCAATATCAAATGGCCGCCTATCCTTGAGTTGTTTGGCTAATAGGCTCATTGTTAGTATAGTTTCCATTATATAAAGGGTTTCATGTGTCTTGATGTAGGAGGTAGAAATAAGGACAATATTCCAACAAAGGAATTCTTACCAAAGCTCATCGTAAGGTGTATCCTCCCCACTGGCTCCAAAGCAAACCAGGAGTCCACCATGACTGTAGCATTTTGACCGATAGGAGCTTGCCCTGGAGGTTGAGTTCTGGCAGGCTGGCTAGGTTGGAACGAGCTTCCCTGGAACTGCGTATCCGGTCTAATGGCCCCATGATCCATTTTATCAGCAGAAACCCATCCGGAGGCATTAAATTCCGTCTCGATCTTTTTGCGACGCATCTCTTCCGCAATATCCGAAATCCGTATCCAGAGCATACCAATGGGCGTTGGCCGGTCACCGGACTTATCATACACAGTGAGTTCAATCTCGTTTGCCTTGTCGATGTCCACATTAAAGGTTTCTTCAGTCCATTTGTCTGACCTAGTAGCCCGGGTTTTGGCTTTTACTGCATCTTCAACTTTCATGATCACGAATGTTTCTGGGCCCCGTGAAAACCTAGATCCAGCAGCATGGTCAACGTCTCTAACAGCATGGATTTTCATGGTTAGATGACCCGTCAGAGGCTTGCGCATGTTGGGGGCATTCAAGCTGTCATCTAGCCAGTGGGTTAGTAAATTCCAATATGGAAAAGAAAAAGGGCCATGAAGCTTTGAGGAAATTTCTAACCATCTGGATGATCTGATGCGCTCTCAATATCAACGTGAAGGTCCTCATATCGTTTCAAGGCCTGTTTTAGCAGCTGAATCTTTTGGTTGCTCTCGATCCGCCTGCCCTCTGCATCTGCTCGGCTTTTTCGATCACCCTCGTCTTGATAAAGCCGCACCATCTTCTCGATACCAGCCTTGTACTGTTTCTCAACACTCAATTTGAACTCGAGTTGTGACAGCATAAGCTGGATCTTAGGTCCCAAATATGGAGTATCATATTTGATCAAATCTACAAAACCAGCACTAGTCAGCAAAAGAATCGTATATATATATATATATATATATATATATTAAATCAGATGCAATAGCAAAGTCGAAACTGGGTAGCAAGAAACTAACCTAACTTGCTAAAATTGGGACGTGCCTTGGGCATGGCAGCGTCTGGACGGGGGTCATGGAAAGGTGCTCGGGGAGGCATCATGCCTGTTCCACCCTGGCTGTAACCTCCTGGGCCAACATCTCCATAGCCGCCTTGGTCACTGCCGCGGTATGAGGAGCCGACGTCCTTTGGGGGTAAAGGCGGGCCGTCGCCAGGCCCTCGCGTCGCGGTAGGAGAAGTATTTCCACGGCCCATCTTTCGAAGCTGCAGCTCCTGCATCTTCTCCTCGAGATAAGCAATGTTCTTCCGTCCATCCCGTATATTGGCGTCCACTCGCTGCTGTACGAGTGGGTTATCAGTAGACTGTCTCATATTTGTCGCAGCAGCAATGAGGGCCTTCTCGCGATCGATTTTGCGATACACGGTGGCGATGAGCTCGTCGTCGCCCTCCATGTTTGCGGTATTGGACGAGGAAACAGCTTTATAGTCGCTTCTAATAGGTTTGTAGAACTCGTCTGAGTTGCCAGTTCAGCTAGGATAAGACGAGCGTATTCTCGCAGTGTGTGTGTGTGTCTGTTGTGGTCCTGTGTCTCGGGGTGCGGGGGGGGGCTAGGAGAGCGAACAGGGTCTCCGAAAGGCCCGGGGAGGGAGGGCAACGCAAGCGAGCTGTTCGACCAGATCAGCGAGCGATCGTGAAGAAGGGGAGACTGTGCAATTGTATGGAGGAGAGGGTCTGTGTTTGGGACGGAGATCATGCGCTTCTGGCGGGCGTCATGTATCTCCCGCTGTCGTGCAAGATGAGAGTGCTTGAGTGACGTTTTGCATGTAACTGGACAGCACCAACCGAGCGACTGGCCACTACGACGGCACTGCGAGAGACGAGCGTTGTGCAGCGATGCCAGCTGCCGTTCCCGCGTCCGAGGAGTGACTAGAAAAGCGAAGGGAGGGTTGAGTTGCGCCCGTTGGTGGCTCTTAGGCGGTCATCTCGGGGTCGCGAGCCAGTTGAGGGTGGTTTGACGTTGGGTGGTTTTCTCCCTCTTCGCTCTTAGTTTTAGTTAACTTAGGTAGTCAGTCAGCTAGTCAGCTAGTTAGTTAGGGAGGGGGAAGGGAAAAGAGCCGCAATATTTTCGTGGTGGGGAGTTAGGTATATTATTTATTATTATCTGCGCCAGGGCCACACGCACACAACAGCAGAGAGCAGGAGACGAGCGTCTGAGGCAGAGATTAACAGGTGGGTAGTTAGTATTTCGTGATCTCTAAATAACTAGTTATCTAACTGTGAAAAGGTGGCCGTCCAGCGGCGGCGGCGGCGGCGGCGGCGGCCGTGGTGGTGTTATTATGCTGGCCTCTACGCGGTAGGGCTGCCCAACCCCTGAATCGCTGCATAGGTGTCCTGTCTCCCTACCTGCAGGGCCCCTAAGGATACAAATACGCATCGGATATTGAATGAGCCCTGGAGTCGTAAAGGGGCCTCGCCATCTATGCACCGGGTAGTGGACACGCGAGGCCCAAAAGCGGACGCTTGCT
Source organism: Trichophyton schoenleinii (assembly GCA_018357685.1). Taxonomy (NCBI): domain Eukaryota; kingdom Fungi; phylum Ascomycota; class Eurotiomycetes; order Onygenales; family Arthrodermataceae; genus Trichophyton; species Trichophyton schoenleinii. The sequence goes on from WOFF01000002.1 coordinate 5,508,522, forward strand.
ATGGAGTGTCCAAGGCTCAAATGGCAGGCGGATAACTAATGGTTACTGCTTAATTACGGAGTACTGCATACATAGATAGGCAGCTTGGTTCCATTTTAGCAAGCACAAAGATCGGCAGGCTAGTTAGCGAGATAGCTAGCGAGGTTTCGGCAGCTTCATCCTCGCCGAAGCAAGACACTCTCTTTTCCCGTTTTCCATATCTGCGTGGATTATTGTATAGTTGCCCGAGGACGGTCCGGAGGGGACTCGCAGGAGTAAAGAACCTGCTTCCGACAAGCTCACTGACATAGACATAATAATGTCTCGGAGCTTGTGCCGTAGGAAAGAGCTGCTAGATGTGCTTGTTGGCCATATAGCCCAACAAGTACTCCGTAAAGGGTACCGAGAGGTCATCCGCATGGATAGCGCCATCTATCACTGGCCAGAGAAGTCTCCTTAACCCGTCCTTCTCTCCCGAACACAGCCGCCTAATCATCAGCTTTTCATCTTCGTTCTTCGTCTTTTTTTCCTCGATATAAAAAGGGGCTTGGCTTTTGTTGTCTATGCACGTGACCCCCAGGGCGCCCGCAAAAAGTTCGAAGATCAAAATTGAAAGTTGCCTGGTCGTTCACCAGCGAACTGACTGACTACTGACAGTGACAGGCTCAGTATTTCAGAAACATGGGTAAGCCAAGGAGAAAGGTGTTGGCCACGGCGGAAGAGACGCTCTACCCACCAACCGCACTCGAGGAAGGACAGTCAATCGCCCGCGTCGTCAAGGCAACAGGAAACAACGTATACTCTGTCGAACTGCCATCCAAGGAGTCGATACTGGTTGAACTCCCAGCACGTTTCCGTTCTACTATCTGGATGAAACGAGGCACTTTTGTCGTTGTAGATTCCACAGCGTTAGAAGAGCGAGATAACAAGCTGTCTGGAGAGATTGTGAATATAGTTAGGGACGACAAGGCATGGAGAAAGGCTGATTTCTGGTTCGTCGCAAGCTTGTAATTCCTTATAGAGATCAAGTAGATTGCTAATATATTGTCCTTCGTAGGCCAAAGGAGTTTGTGAAGAAAGTCGTCGAGGACAGTGATGACGAAGAGTCCACCGTTGGAAAACTCCCTCCCTCAGATGACGACGAGGAGGTGTGATCGATCGTTAATTTTGACTGTCGATGAGGTCTTTGGTTTCGCCCTTGACCTTAGCTGGCCTTTGTTCTTCACACTGAATCCCGCAGAACACACCTAGGACCTGGAGTGCGAGACAACCCACCACCACCGTCGAGCTCACGTTTGTGCTAGGATAGACGTTCCATGCCCATTCCTGCGCAGCCCATAGGATGAACACAAGAACTGGATGGAAACCGCTTTTCCATAGTATCAGCGGGGATGTCCACACAAGATATGCATAGAATTGGTAGTGCAAACTCCGTGCACAGAGCAGGCCGATAACCACAGATGTCATCATGGTTGTAGCAACGTAGGAGTTTGATATATTGCGCTGCAGGTTTCGTCCACGGAATGCTTGTTGTACTAAAGAACCAAGGTCCATTCCTGCGGGAAGGATCCAAACAAAGGCCAGGAAAGTCACCAGCAAAGTTATGTGCACTGCTAGCAATGCAATCGAGAAAGGTCTAGACAAGAATACATCCTCCCCGATAAACCGCCAGTTCACGGTCCACTTGAACAGGAACTGTCGAGTAAACTCAAACGCCCTTGTCATGTAGCCTGCTGGATTCTCTTGAAGGAAAGGCAGGCCAAGTAAGATCTAGAATAAAGTAAATTTAATCATCTTATTCAAAAAAACAACTAATCCCCTAGGGGCAGAGGGCGACAAAATAAAACATACCTGTACCAATACGGAGAACACTCCCATCCCCAATGCCTGCCCGAACCCTACAGCAAATGTAAGGATAACCGCGATTGCGGGGGCAGCAAGCAATCCTGTCATTTTTATACTGACACTCAGCGTCCATAGTAATACAGCGGCGTACCACTGTCGCTTAAGCATCACATACACCGCTGCCCAGATAAAACCTGCAGCGAGACCATCATTAAACATCCGCAGCATGAAAATACTGTGCAATCTTTTCGAGAGCACGAGAAGAGGGTATATATATGGTGGAGCATGTACTGCTCTATAACATGCCATAACAATTGCCAGGAATATAAGATATAGAGCCGCAAACAGCGTCTGCGCAAACGGGATGTCACGTCCTTCGTCTGTCACATTATATAAAGCGGTATAGGCATAGACATGGCCGGCAGGGTAAACGAGAGGTCCCGTAGACCCTTTAATCGCCATGTAGTCTCTTTCACCGGAAAGGAATAATTGTATGTGTTGCATGTAGGTAGACCAGTCGATTTCGGTGTCTGGTTCGGGCAATCTGTCAGTTAACCCGGTACCTTGAGACGGCGCAAAACCTTTACCGGTAGCAATAACTTTAGGACCTACATGGCACTTTAAGTATGATAGCAGCGCATAGGCATGCATCGAATGCTAGCAGCAGCGGACAAATCCATCTTGAGTGTTTGGGGTTCGTGAGAAGGTCTAGCACGGCGGTATATAACCGGCTCATGGCGAGAGCAATCAGAAGTTTTGATATGCGTAGGACGTTAGATGTTAGAATAGGCTGACCGTTTTCATAGCTTCTAAGTCAACGAGGTTCCAATTGAAATGGTAGCACTGAGTCTTGCTGTGGTAGAATATCAGCAGCCAATGTATTTTTTTAAGGATGTTGGTGGTAAGTTAGCTCAACGAACCGATACGCGTCAAGACAGAAGCTCAAAGCTTAACTAGTTAGTTAGTTTCCCCAGAGTTAACGCCTTTTTATGCTTAATGTTTAGGTGTCTACAGCAAGCCAAATACCACGACAATAGAACTGCCAGTTATAGAGTCACTATAAGTTTTGATAGTAGTAGTGCATCTTAGCTGTTGGAAGCCCTACGGCATTTATTACAATTTAATAAAAGCGATGCTAACATCTCTTATAACAGCAGGACCTTGTGTAATAAAATACTAATTAGTAGAGATACGGGTATATTTCTGGACATGTAAGCCACGTAAACATAAGTTCATAAGATGGAAACCAGGGAAAAGAGATTCATATTAGTATGTTCAGGCAAGTTCATGAACGGTTGTTCGGGGCTCCGCCGGGAGTTCGACCACCCTACCACCTCCTTCAAGCTCTGCAGAAGGCCCATAACCAACACCGTCCAGTTCTACTCTCCGATTAGTAAAACTTGGCTCAAGTTCTGCTGGGTGCGAGCCACTTCTGTACGGGGGTGTGCCTCGCGGAGTATACTCGGGAACGGTATTATGCCCATCATCACCATTCAATTCCAGTATACCCTTGGGTAGAGGGATGTTGTTCTCGTGTTCTTTCCAGGACTTTTGCTTTGGTTCAACACCCACAACCTCAATGATCAGCCGATACCGCTTATGCAACCTTTTCTCTTCCCTCTTGTCAATTTCTCCTCCACCTTCACCATCTTGTGAGCGATCTTTCCCTTTTGCCTTTTTCTTTGCACCGAAAGACATGAAGGAATCAAAGGTTCCGCTGCCAGATTTAGAGCCTTCTTTTGTCTTTTTCCTCGGAAGCGCCAGTCTGACGTATATCCCTCTCTTTTTAAAGGCGGTATTATTCCAGCGTTTCAAGACAGTGACCAGTTCCCCTTCCTCTTGCAAGTAGTCTTTGACTTTTGTCTCGATTGACATGGCATTCACAGCCTTTCCAGCATAGTAGCCTGGCGCAGCACCAAAGACCAGCAAGGGCACGGCGCTTACGAGGCCAACGCTTATTCCAACTGTCCAGGCAGCGATTTTCTCTGCTGTCGTAAGCGCAAATGCCTCTACCATCTCATCACTGAACTGCTTCCATTCGGCAGGGGGGACATTGTTCTCAAATAAGCGCTGGTGATATAGGAACCCGGACTCGACAGTAGCCTTGATTGTTGGGACTTCAAATACGTTTGGATTTGATTCCGAGAGCGTTCCCGGGGTAGACGTTGAAGGTGACGTCGGCGATGACGAAGACCAAGATGTTGGCGATATGGGCTTGGGTGAGTGACACCGGGGTGGCTGAGCTTTACCGCTCTGGGACTCGTCACTTCACAGAAGCATTGTTAATCTCGTAGTCAAAGAATTGACTGACACGTTTACCGAATGCTTAGGGCGTAACTAACTCCGATGACCCTCGATCTGGCCGCGCAGTGGAAATTCCCACCTCCTGTCATCCGTAAGTTCCCGCATTAGCGATATCCTCCATATTTGTTACACACGGTGGGATGGCATTAAGCCTACCTTCTGCTCCATTGTGTTGAGTTGGCTCCTCGTTACTCGTCTCACGAGTTGAACAACGAGCTAACTAACAGATATGTATTGTTGTAGGTATAATTCGTTTCCTCCGAAGATGATGCCCAATTCAGAGTATCAAAATTCCAGCCTTGCCAGGTCAGAAGGCCGAATTTCATATCGTCCCAGAAGTGAGGGCAGATGGGAATTCTTTGTCCCCTGAACGAGCCGGCGCAACTCTTCTTATTGTTGGTCGGAGCCTTAGCTTGACGGCATGATTTTTAAGCCCAGTACGTCACGAACGATAATCCCAAGGGTGATAGAAAAAGAAAAATCCCCCGCATGCCATGGCTATCCTGTGTCAAGATGTTGTTTGATATGTCCCCTATCATCATCGTTACTAATTCCGTGCGTAGACCGGCGGAATAACTGTCCATGTCGAGCCGGACAAGGCTAGGAAGCCATGCTCTGGTACATACTTGTTGCATCTCAAAGAAGTTAACTACTACCCAAACTGCCCATTGTCTAGAGTAAGTTGATCCTTCAAGAAACATCTTCCTTGGCTTCTGCGTCCTTAATCTGCCATTTTTGGCTGGATTTTGATCGTATTTGAAGACGAGGGAATGAGTCTGGGTTGCTGGGATTGGCTGATGAAACAGTAGAGACGCAGGCCAGAGCTGCAAGGCTGGCTAGCAGGGCGTGGCTAACTAACATGTTAACTAGTTAGTCAGGGCTAGTTATCAGATCGAAGACGGAGAGGTTGTACGGAGTACTCCGTACTGCCAAATGGCAGGCTGGCTGTCTCTTCTCCCTTTCATCGTATCTCCTGGGTGGTGTTATATATACGCTGACGAGGGCCGTGGTATCAACTAGAACTGCAGTGTTGTTGGGTTGTTGTTTCTTCTCGCCGTCGGAGAGCCAAAATGAACGAGAGGCTTCCGCTTCCGCTTCCGGGCCGCCCCCGAGCGACGCAAAAGCCGCCGCCGGCCGCTCCACTCCCAGCAGTCCTTGATGGTCTAGTGGTCATGATTTCCGCTTGTCAATTCTCGCTGAGAATAACAAGCGCGGGAGACCGGGGTTCGATTCCCCGTCAGGGAGTTCTTTTTTGCTCTTTTGATTTTCTTTTTATCCTCTCCAGTGAATCGCGACAACAAGGAGATAGACTAGTTAACGTACTTGAGCTTCATGATCTTCTCCCTTGTGTCCCATGTTGCCGCCAAACGACTATCCACGCCTCTGAGATCAATCGCCTTCAGTCGCTACAGTTACTAAGTGTTCTAGACCTGTCTGGCAGCACGCTTGGCGGCTGATCGTTAACTCGTTGATAACTCGCTGCCTGAAGTCACTGGCCTGCCTATCATATATTTGCTGAATAGGAGAATCGAGACTGGCCAAGTTTTGATATAGTTAAGTCCCGTCCAAAACGCACGGTTTTCATATGACCCTTCTTGTCTTGATGTCTTGCCTCTATTGGTACCTGGAAGCCGTCATGCATCGATCAACTTTAACAGTGTGTAGTTGATTGGGGACTCAACATTTGAGAAGTGAGAAGGGAAACCTCTGCAAAGAGGAGCTCTGACGTTTCCACATGCACTTAGTTCGGACACAGTGATGATGCCCGGTATCATTCTTCCGGTCGACTGCTCGGACAGCCTCTTTAAGCGTTAAAAAAACGGCCCACAATATCGACTGCTAGAGGCAGCACTCTATACTTATACAAGCCTAAGCGATGTCTAGCAGCGAACCTGAAGAAAATGGTTGTTATATCATACTATTCCCTAAAGCCACCTGCTCATGCTAGATAACTTCCACCAGGTATATATTTTACCATAGTCCAAATGATGCAAGGAAATACCATATCAGATAACAAGACAATAGCGGGTAGAGAACATATTATAGTGCCAAAGCAGGTGGGCATAATAAAGACATTTCTCCTTATAGACCTTTTCATTTTTTTTTTTTTAAAAAAAAAAAGTGAATGCTACTCCTCCAGGAACGTAAATAATATCGTAAGGGCTTAAAGGACATATGATAGCAACCTTGATATCTCTGGACTGGTCTGTACCTAATAAATCTAACCGCTGTAAGTGCCTGAAAGAATGCAGGAACTTATTAATACGGAGAGGATAGTAGGTTGTAATGATTTAAAAGCTTCTCAAGGTGAAGTCAAGGGAGGGAGGAGTGAAAATGCTCCCAGTGTATCAAACTATGAATACTCGATATCTGTTTCGCGCTTCTTCATGATGTGGGTTGTTGCATATGACAGACACTAGCCGAGAAATGCAAGCCAGAGCTATTCAGAGGACATCACTCGGTCCAAGGTGGTTGAAGTGAGAGGATAAATTGATTAACGGACAGTGACCGTAGATGAAATATATTCTAGGTAATATACATAGATACCTATCAAACTAGTTAGTGAGCTCTCACTTGCGTTTTCAAACATAGTTGAGTTAACCAAGAGTATAACACATATCACTTACTTATCATTCAACACCAACCTCTGGACAACTTTGGTATTTATTATCCTTCAACAGTTATATGACATTCAAGGTATAAGCTGACCACATCACTCTGTGTTTTTCTTCCAGTGGATATCGGTGTGGGAGGCCTCTGCTTTCAATTGATCACTTTTATCCGCACCGAACCCGAGAAGTTGGCCGAGGATTCCCTTTGGCTTCGGTACTGGACACTCTCGCGCAGTTTTCCCAAGCTCTTTCGCCTCTGCCTCCATATGTCTGAATTCCGCCGCCTGTTCCCGTAGTTCCCGTCCAACTGTGGGTGGTTGATTCATGATATTCGTGGCTGCAGAGCCGAGTACCGAGTGTCCCGCCAGTTGATCGGATGATGATAATACTATTTCATCGGCGGCGGGGACGGGTTCCTTCCGTCTTCTCTTCCGCCTTATCTGCTGTCCATCTGCGGTGACTATGATCTCTGAGTCGGCCAATGCTCGTCGTGGAGCAGGACAAGGAAAGACGTGTGGTACGCCGACTATTAGAAGGGATGCGAGGAGGGTTGCTGTGAAGAGGGACATGGTCGACCGCGACCGCGGGTGGAGATGTGAAGACATTTTCGATCGGGAGAGTTTAGCAAGAGCGTGGATACTGTTATATTGTCGTATAGGTCTTCGAATGCTCCATAGTCTTTGACTCCTTGCGCGTTGAGGGTGTAGTGGATGGAGGGTTCTGGGGGTGTCCTGCACCGGTCAATTGCGAGGATAAAATGGCCAACCAGCTGAGTAAAGGCCCGTATATTCAGTCAAGCGTGTCCAGATGGCCGTACAGGTCCTGCTGATGGGACAATGGCCAATGGCTGGACGTCTTCCTTGTGTTCAAACTCCTGGAAGTCTTTCGAACTGAACTTTTTTCGCTGTAGCCAACCACAAGCCAACTAAAAGTGAGCAACCATCACGTGATCATCTCGTGGTCGCCGCGGCCGCGGATGGGCGTGAGGTAAGACTTTGGGGGGCCTTAACAAAACCCTTTGGGAGAAGACAAAAAGCGCGGTAGAAGACGAGAAAAGGCATGGTAGGACGAGAAACTGAGAGTACCAATTTGTAGTGCACCGAATGTCCAGGAGTGCGTGAGGTTTAGTTTGTCGTCTTCTTCAAGCAAAGCAGCCGATCTCTCTCTGGGTGCCGATGTACACGCATTCCACCTCCTCCTAAACGGCATTCACTTGCAAGTGGCTTGATGAGCGGTATGAGCCTTCCACAGGCCGCCGAACGCTCTACGCCTGGTTTATCGTTGGGTAGGACCATGTCCAGCGGGCTTGTTGATCTCTGTAAGCGGCGCTTGGTAGGTTTGCCGGGGAGCCTTGGATCTTATCTTATCAATCGCGCCAGCCGCCTGACTAACAGGAAAAGCGGCTAGTTGAGCTCGTTAAACCACGGATCCCAAACCAACCTCGCGTTTTTCTTCGCGCCACCGATGCTGCGTAACTGGCCTGTCTACCCCAGATCAACCAGCAGATGCACATTCCCTGCATTCTGTACCAAATTAGGTTCCATCAGCTTCGTGTGCTTACCGAGCATCCGTTTATCCCGTTTCCCTGCGATAGAAAGATGAGGCCCACGGCTCTCCCGACATAGCAAAATTCAAGTCCTGAAACCACCCCCCTCGTGATATCGTCACCCACCCCTTATAGGGCACAAGAATAGGGGACGAGGATCGGAAAGCCTTCAGCGCTAGGGCAGCTGTCAGAAAACAAATAGACGCCGTTGGATAGTCACACGGGGGGTGTTTGTGCGGTCCTCGCCTGACAGATGAGCGACCTAGACAAGTATACCGGCCTTTACCCACCTACCGCCTTGTTAACCTCTGCTGACTTTGCCTTTCTCTTTTTTTCCCCTTCTAGAGCCATTGCGCAGCTGCGCTCCTGTCGCCCTATCCCCGAATACCAAGTGCGAGAGCTCTGCTACAAAGCTAGAGAGATATTAATTGAAGAGGGAAATGTCGTTTCAGTTGATGCACCTGTTACCATCTGTGGGGATATCCATGGCCAATTCCATGACTTAATGGAGCTTTTCCGGGTTGGAGGCGACGTGCCCGATACCAACTACCTATTCATGGGCGACTTCGTCGACCGTGGCTTCTACTCTCTCGAATCTTTCCTCCTCCTACTCTGCCTCAAGGTTCGATACCCAGACCGTATGACACTCATCCGGGGTAACCATGAATCGAGACAAATCACGACCGTTTACGGATTTTATGACGAATGCATTAGAAAATACGGCAATGCCAATGTCTGGCGGTACTGTTGTGAAGTATTTGATTATTTAGCGTTGGGTGCCTTGGTTTTGGGAGCAAGCACAGAGTTGTCGTCTTCAGGCCCAGTGGTGGCTCAGCCTGGCGCTGTGGGAGAACAGCAAGATACTCAGTCTTCTTCGAATTCGGCAATAGATGATGATGATGAACTGGAGATCGAAGTGTTGAACTCAAAGGGTGAAGTTACGCTTGCCTCCTACAGAAAGAGGAGTCGGGGTTCCAATAATATTGGACATGATATCAGAGACGTCTCACCGCCGAGAGACATATCATCCATTCCTAGCCACACGCCTACTCGTACTGGCCCTGCGGGGACTGGTGCTACCGGCGACAGTCTGGGCAGTATGTCCAGCAATACCGGAGCGGTACTCTGTGTTCATGGCGGCCTTTCCCCCTTGGTAGATAGTGTTGATAAAATTCGGCTCATTGACCGAAAACAGGAGGTTCCTCATGAAGGGGCCATGTGTGATCTCCTCTGGTCAGACCCGGATGAAATCGAAGGCTGGGGCCTAAGTCCCCGCGGAGCAGGCTTCTTATTTGGAGCAGATATCGTCAAACATTTCAGCTACAAGAACGATCTGTCCCTAATCGCGCGTGCTCACCAGCTTGTCATGGAAGGCTTCAAAGAGATGTTTGACGGCGGCATCGTCACCGTTTGGTCAGCTCCGAACTATTGCTACAGATGTGGAAACGTGGCAGCTATACTCGAGCTAGGCGAAGATGCAAGTAATGGAGGCACCATTGCACGGAGCAATGGTGATTATGGGCGTAGCCTCGGTGGCCGCGCTGGGATGCTTGATGCGAACAGGGTTCCTGGCCCTGGGAGACGGTACAGGGTGTTTGATGCGGCTCCTCAAGATACCCGTGGAATGCCAGCTAAGAAACCTGTTGCTGATTACTTCTTGGTATGATTATGTTTTATTATTACCCAACTTTGAGTATTGGAGACCGCTAGCTAACTGTATTCCTCTGCTGGATAGTGATTAATACCTTTTCATTGATTACATTGATGCAGTCTGTTTTATAGCGTTTATAGTTTTAACGGAGCATGCCAATTGATTAATGAATTCATCGCCTTAGAGTACACTATGTTAAAAGAAATATGCAAAGGTAATGCTGAGCTGTGAGAAAAAAAAAATCTATAGCAAACAGTCTTACCATTCTTTATCCAACTCAAACAATGCATTGGAACTATGATGCTGTCTGTAACTATTTAGGCTTAAAATATCCCCAAGGTAAAAATCAGACCCGACAGTTTTAAAAGTCTAGCACCAGTAGCTTAATGGGTAGAATATTTAAGTGAGGTACCCACCCTTATCAAGAACTCCTAGTTATGCTGTAGATAACCGATATAATCCAGCCAGCTGCACCATACTCGTGATTAGACCTGGCAGTAATGAGGAAAAGTACTTGCAGAATGTCTTGGGCGTAATGTAAAGAGAGAAGGAAAGAATAGCGAAATACGCTACACGCAGGGAGGGTGAGTTGGAAAGTAAATACCGAAGAAGAAAAATAGGGGTATAGATGCTCAAAACCAAGCTTAGGGTATAAGATGTATGTATATATATTCAAAAAGCTATATATGCGACAGTGGATAAATCATAAGATGCCCTCATCAAATGGAGATCATCACCAACGGTTAGTAGAACATGTCGCCTTGCTCAGAATATTCCCCGTCACCCCTTTGAGGCATGTAGTTTGCGATATTTGGGTGGCTGGGGTTGCTTTGAGATGCAAGGAATTCCGTATTATAGTTCCCAGCGGAATTTATTGGATGAGAGAGGCCAAGAGCCGCGGCAGTTGGAAGGAAACCTTCGATATGCATTGGTTGCTGGGCATGGGTTGTGTAATTATCAGTGGCCTCAGTCGGGGGGACAGAGTTGCTGCCTGAAGTTGGATAGTCCATGGTGTTACCCGTACTTTCATTTGGAGTACCCCAGCTACTAGACCAATTGTCCATGCCTAGAGCGAGGGCGTTCTGGTCCTTTAGCCACCAGTTTTGGCTTGCTTGGAGTAGCTTGTCAGAGTCTATAAAAGTTGGAGACTGAGGAAGCCTCATAGGGATATCATTACCAAGGCTTGGGGTAGTGTTCATGTGAGCTTGCGGCACTGTTGATAGTTTCTGTTTGCCTGAAGATTCGTTACTCTTGGAGAGCATTTCATGTTCTGCAGGGAGTTGCTCTGTGGAAACAGACGATTGAAGCTGGGTAACATCTTCTTGAGGAATCTGAACTGGCGCGGAATATGTAGAAGTGTGGGATGTAGCTTGAGTATTCATCACCGCAGGGGCTGTTGATGATTTGGTGGGTTCATGTGTTGGGGGAGGCATTGGTTGTTCTGACGTCTGAACGCGATCATGTAGTTTCGGCGATGCTCCCGCTGACGACGGCGATTGCATCTGTTCCCAAGAACTGGTGGACCCGAATCTGGCACGAGACCGCTCGATTACAGCTAACGCTTCCTCCGGAAGTTCGACTTTCCACCTCTTTGACAGCAGATCCAGGATCCGTAGAGTTCTTCGTGCACAAAGCCAACTTTCGGCAATCTCTTCCAAATGCTTGAGCCCATGTGCGATATCCCGTCTGGCGGACTTATCGGGTAGGTTAAGGAGGTGAATCGTGCATGCCGAATGGGCAATGTATACTGCGACGTTGCAGATCTGACGTAACCCGTACGTACGTTTGTATAGGCGTAACAATTTTGAGATAACAGAGGCTCCTTGGGTACATAATTTCCTAGGAGAAACATGAGCTGGCAATGGGGAAGTGGACTTGGTATATTTCAAAAATGGGCGGTAAAGGTGTATAAATAATAATTGGAAGAACATACTATTAACCGTCAGTAAGTAAACAGTTAAAATTGGAACTTGGGGGATAACCTACTGCATAAGGAGGACCTGGGGTAATTGGCCATCTTTTGGTTCCATTTCCGGGGGAAGTGCTTTACGCCATGCCTCCAAACGAGTGTGCAGCTGGGTCAACCGCCTCAGCTCTTCTTGCTTAGCAATCTGCTTTGACGGCCCCGTATTATAAAACGCAGCTAGCAGGTCATTACTGATCTCACAGAGTTTGGATATTTGCAGGGCTACAGCTCTTGTCCTCGAGGGCTGACTGTAGTCATCTGAAATGCCCGAATCCGTATATGGTGACCAGATTTCCGAGTCTTCCTTAGGGAACACATCAAATTTTGGGACAGTGATATGGGGTCCACACAGTTGTGGCTGGCGGCCAAGGTAGTTAGACCAGCATCTGCTTATGTTAGTGTATCCTTTCCCATAAAAGAGGAAAACAGGAGCTTAGAAAAGACATACTTATCAAACAAGAAACAGCCCCAGAATGTAATCCTACGGGCATCAATATCCTCTGCTGTAAGGTTATATGAACCCATGCCAGCCGAATCCACATTTAGCCCAAGGTCATAAGCCATACGAAAGCTCATTCCACTATAAACCCACCCAGAGCCCTCTCGGCCACATCCAGCCTCTCTGACTGACATAATGGCAAGAGCTTGGACCGTACATAGTTTTGCTTTCGTATGTTCATCATTCTCTAGGATTAACCGCTTTGCTTCCTTGAAAAAGTGGTCTCCGGCGGTGGACGAGTCGTTCGGGTCCTCTCGAGAGGCTGGCCAGGCACTAAAATGGCATCCCAGTGCTAGCATTGCATTGACAAGCAATGCAGAACAATACTGGCTGGGACGGCCTGCTATGAAGTCGCGGTAAAACAGCTCCTTCGACAAGGTCGTGAAATAGGCATAATGCCAGGTGAAATACATGGTGAGGAGGTGCCTGATAAGCTCCTTGTTTTCCGTTACAGTAGTCCACGAGCTGATGCCATCCTCCAGGTCTGGTTTGCCCTCAGGGGATTCTGCTTCTGAGCATAGTTCATCATCTTCTGAGAGCTCAGGCAGGAATATCAAGTTTGATGTTCCTCCCACATACTTCACAGCACCATCAAGCCTTAGTTCACTTATCTTGCCAGTAAGTTCAGACTCGAATTGAGGAATGTCACTGAAGGGGGATTCTGCTCCAGTAGACGTAGTTTTATTATCACTTGCCGCAGAGCCCAGCTGCTTTTGCCGTTTCAATATAGATTCAGCAACCACTTCGAGGTCTTCTGCACCGCGTATCTGTCGAACGAGATCGGGAACATCTTCTTCATCGTATGTTAAGATCGCTTGCACCAACGTCTGCAGAGTGGTGTTGCGGTTCCTAAGGTTGTCGATGTCTTGTTTGTATACCCCTTTGCGCCGGTGGTCCGAATTTGGGTCATATACGCCTTTGGTCATTTAACAGACGTCAATAACTGCAACTAGATAGCCAAGTAGTCCCGTGAAGGAAAATGCGTACATGGAGTATGGTAGACAGAAGAGCAAGCAGCACAGCTGGGGGTGTTTCCATCACACTATTAACGACCGAAAGACAAAGCGCAGGTCAGTATATCGAATGCATCAAATTTATACGATGATAGGTAGACGGACCTTTGATTTCCGCTTGCGACACGCAATACACGCAGTCGATACACACCGTCTCTTGACCGGAGGAGTGCTATCGTCTTTATCCTTCTTCTCCTTGTCCTTTCCCTTCCCTCGCTTCGGCTTCGCTGCCTGATACGGCTGAGGTTGCAATGCTGACGCTTCTGCAGCCCCCTCTGCAACAGTATCTTCCGCCATGTGAAAGGTAGCCGTATGAATGAAGCCGTATCCAGGCAGATGACCGGTAGAGAGGTAATAAAAAAAAAATACAAAAAAAAGCCGAAACCGAAACCGAAACCGAAGGGGATATAACTCTCGCGGAGGGAGGGTTTGAAGGAAGAGGAGGGACTTTTTCTATACAGCAATGTCAAGCCACGGCGCGTGAGGGACGAAGAACATAGTTAAACACAGTCAACTTGTTATCCGGAACGGTTCGACTACAAGCGACTTCCGTCTATGTCAGCATTCAGGGCAGAGATAACGGGTGGAGAGCGTCTAGCAGTTTGAAGAGCCGAGCAGAAGACTATAGTCGCAAGAACGGGGGAGTCTTCTTCTGGCTTCTTATGTATGTCAAATCAGCACCCCCTGGCTCAGAAACTCACATTCAGTCCGAGTCCCCCAGCAATTGGCTACCAGAGACGAGGCCAAGCGAAAAGCAAAGCCTGCCAGTCTGTCATTAATGGCACACTGGAGGGGGGCGAGGAAGAGGGGAGAGAGAAGATGCAGAGGAGCGGTTAACTCGTTGCATGCTATATCAGCGGACCTTTATATGGGGGAGCAAAGACGGCCGGGTGGATTAGGGTCGATGCAAGAGCAACAACGCCACCCTCGACTACTGCGGCTTCGCACGAATGAAAGGCCAAAGACGGGCTTTCGTCGAGCTTGCTATTATCAGATCTGAAGCACGAGTCCCTGAGCTTCCTTGGGAATAGCCCTGTGTTAGGTATGTACCTCTGCCAGGGCCAGGTTCCGCGCTTCTCTCAGACGGGCGCCGATCGATAGTTATCGAAAGCGACGAACCGGCCGGGCAGTTACACGCAACTATATCACCACCTTAGACATATCCGAGGGCTGGGCGGGTTAGAAGAGGAGGACTGGCCCGTCTGCGAGGCTGTCGTGGTGAGCTAACTGTCTTCCCCCCCCTCAGCCGCCAGGATGTCCGAGGATACGACGGTCAGGGATATGGCTCTGCGATCAAACGGTAGCCAATCATTGGGTTCATTATGGCAATTGTGCGCAGCAAGGGAAGATCAGGAGTATGCAGAATGGATGCAGGGACTCTCGGTTATGGGGGAAACGTTGATATCAGATTCCTAGCGCCGCACGTTGGCCCCCTTGGACTGGCTTTTTGCTACGAACGTGCTGCTAAGGGTACTCCCTCTCTGGAGCAGTCGTTATAACTAGAGAAAGACACCCTGGTGATACTGACTGAGCAGTTTGTTGTTGTTGATTTGGGTAATCAAGGGGCAAAGTTACGAGCCCAGTGAAACGTAGTGTGTGGGAAGAATAATAATAGAAACTGCAGAGCACTCAAATCTCACATCAATTTCATGTTTTCCCTCATTAATTCTTTCGCCGTCATAATCTCTATAATTTAGATATCGATTCGAAATGTCCTGTAAGGTTAAGAAACTCATATTTACTGTACGGAGTACCCAATGGCTTATTTTGGTGCAGAAAATCCTACGTAGACATCATTAGCAGAGTCCCCTCCCGATAAAGCAATGGCTGGCATGGGATACGTACGCTCTTCATCAACCAGTGTCTTTTCTTTCCAACATTCTTCAACCCACTGGACAGTCACAAAATGAGGAATGGTGCGGCGGGTTGCAAACCCTGACCTCAGCGTATAATAGTTTTTGGGTTTGCCGGTCTCTGGATCCCGATCTTCAGAGGGATCAACGATAACATGGGTGATCCGATTATTCTTCTGCTGGTCCGTCACTGTGGCTCCTGTGAAGATGGTAATGTTTCGAGCCAATTGCTGACGCATTGACAGCCCATCGACACGGGGCTCTCCGGGGACACGGGACAGATGGCTGCAGGGGGCAAAGAATATTGTCAGACTTTTGAAAAGCCACCCCTCTACATAACTATGGGCAGAGCCTTGATCTCCATCTACAGTAAGACCGGACATGACGTCTAGTCTTTCTTCTCCAGATATATCTGATATCACATCCATCTTGTGTAGGATCTAAAGGAAACTTAGTATTTCTGGGAGATGAAGACACTCGAATGAGGAGGGTTACCTCTGTAAGTTCCGCTACACTGGTATTTCTGGCAAAACTGTCGTCATATTGGTCGACATTATTGCTGATTTCCTCCTTTTGATCTTCCTTAGTGAAGAACATATGCCTACACATAATATTAGTAATGTTGGGCCATATAAAACATATCGGTATAAAGCAACCTACCGTGGCTCTAGAGGAAGCAGAACGCCGTCTTCTCCAGTATCGTGTTCGTTTTGGCTGATGCAGTCAAAGATCCAACAAGGTCGAATGACGTTCTCAAGGCCAGACTTCTGCAATGATGCTACCTTTACGGTTCCTAGACTATATTAGTATTAATAGAAAATTGAGCGAGAAATGATCATTCACATACTTCTGTCTGCGATACAATAGGTGTCCTTTGCTGCGGTATGTGTTTGGTATATCTTTCCTCCGTTTGCCTTTATCAGCTGCTCCAGGTCAGCTTTGGATTTCTTCATTGGTTTCACAGACTCGGTCATGACAACTATAGGAATATTAGCAAAATTCACCTCAAATGGTCTTTTTTTTTGCAACTCACAGAACGAAAGCCCACCAAAAATATGGGTTTTCCTCCCAACATAGGCAGCATTTGCCTCGCCGGAGCCGGCAATAATGAGTTCTTTCTTCTTACTCCTTTTGGTCTTCTTCCTGCGGGAGTTATCCACTTGAAATTCCTTTTCTTTCTTTTCCTGCTCAGCCCCGGCTTTTAGGTCCATAAATTCCTGGACAGACAACGCACTCTGCCAGTCCTTGTCCATCCTTAGCCGTTTAAACCGAGGGAATCTAACCGTTAGGCCTAGCCGAAATTGATCACTAGGTGTAACAGCTGCTGCCTTAACACATACAACAATCGAATCATCAGGTTTGATCCATACATCGGGTCGTTCATGTTGTGCATCACCACCTGCCAGTTCTATATATTCAGTAGGCGGCTTTTTTGGATTCCAGTCATGCCATTTGCCGTCGGTATGGTGACGAATGTTCGCATAATCTGCTGCTGTAAACCCTCCTCCAACTTTGCAGAAGGAATAGCATTTCATCGGATTAGCCCCGTCCTCGGCATGCGTATCGTCAACCCTCAGGCCGCAGAGGTAACTTGAGATATTTCCGCCTCTTTTACCAGAGCCATAATACCCACCCACTACAATACAATCTAGCGATTCTCCAAATTCAGTCATGTAGTCTGGTTTCACCTTCATCCAGTCATCGTTGCGCTCGTTGAGGCGATATGGTGAGTTCGGATTCTTCAAGACAAGTCCCTCAGACGCCTCTGCTACTACTTTCCGAAGTAGAGGTTCAATATCACTCGCACTTTTGCCAACTTCATAGGGGTGAATTTCAAAACGCCGGTGAACCGGAACCACACTCGCTTCTAGCGCTCGACGCCTGTCCCGAAGTGTATATCTCGTCAGGGGTTTGCCATTGAGGTAAACGATATCAAATATCCTGAATAGAGGACGATGGCCACTTGCAGAAAATGGATTTCGTTGCTCTGCTAAGGCTGCCGTCTTAAGCGTACCAAATGGTACGGGGGCGTCTTGATCTGGATCCCAGGTAATCATCTCTCCATCAAGGATAATACTTTCGACTCCATCCGCAAAAGCATTCTTCAAATGCCTTGTTAGAGATCCGTTATCATCATAGAACCCATTTCCATACAGATATGTATATTCTTTGGCCTTTCTTGACCAAAATTCAAATCTCTTTCCGCCGGGTATTGAGTTGTTCGTCTCCATATGAAGCTGCATGCGTTCGCCGTCAAGCTTCTCTTCAATCCAAAATTGAGGATCATCTTCGGCTAACCTCATCCTTTCGATTATCTTTTGAAAGGAGTGCATTTGAAATTGAGCGAGCTGGGGCTGGAAGCATTGCATTAGAGTGACACGAGCTTCATCCGCCTCAAGGAGAATACTTGGTAGGTATAACTCCCAGCATACTCGACGAAGACTACTAGAGATATTGAAAAGGCTTTCCGCATCTGGATGCCATATTTCGAAGAACGTACGCTCGGTAGCACCAACTTTCATTTGCCGTAAAATAATTCTGATCAGCCACATCATCTCTTCCGGGTTCATTCGCCGGTAGAATTCAGCTAGGATGGGTAGCTGGTCGTCCTCCTTGGAAGCGACGGCCAAATCATCAAGCCGGGAGTTAACATCAGCTATAGACATGTCGCCCACCTCCGTTCTCAAGGGCCGCTTGGAGATGACTTCGAAGCAGCGACCGGCAAAATCCCCTGTCATTGCGGTAGCAGCCCTTTGCCCCGGAAGTTTCCAGTTTAGAAGATTGTAACCATCTTCGGAATTTTTGTCAATCTTCATGACTTTGACTAGCAATTTGCCAATGGCCTTTTCTTTCAATCCATACATGGCACGATCACGATCTTTCTCGGGGACAATAAGCCGGAATGCTGGGAAAAAGTCATTACCGACTTGTTGTCTCCATCGCGAGATGAAGCGTTCAATCACATTACGACGTAACTCGTGTGGTGAGAGGTTATTACGCCCATGAGGGCCTGCCTTCCTTCGAGCCGCGGGAGGTCCTGCAGGCTTCTTTTTGAGATCGTTGAGAGGGTTAAACAGTGATATGAACAAGTCATGAAAGGGAAGAGTTTGTCCGTGGTTACGTGGTCTATTTGGGTATCTTATTCAAGAATAAAATTAGTATCATTATAGGATCATTAGCTCTTCGATATTATGGCTCGACGGGTATCATACTTTTCGTCAAGCTCCCTTTCCGTCTCCCTGGAGGCACCTGGGTTCAGTTCCATGGTATACTAGGGTATAGAAGTGACTGAATATATGCATAAAAGAAGAGATACCCGGCTCAATACAACCACTCGTCTGGCTGGTCGAGCCCAGAAAGAATGGGATGTTTTGAGCTTTCTTCATGAAGGTTGGAGTCTCCATATTCTAGGCAGACACGAAGGGCACGCCTTTTCACGTGATCTGACGTCATCCATCCATCGTGGATCCATTGGCTAAAAATAACACATAATAACACATTATCAACGACCCTTTTAGAGGTCAACGACGCTGAGGCAAACACCTGGATTCAACAACATTGATAGGATGAGTTAAAAGGACAATTTCAGGTACAAATGAATAGTTCGTTTTTCAGCAAAAGCGAAAAAAATAACGGGATATAATTGGTCACTAGTGCCAAAAGAGATTGATATGCTGAATATGCTACTGCATCTAAAATACGAAATGTCAAAATATGACCGACCAGTGCTGCCATGTCCAAGGTACAAATGAAACACCCTTCAAAATCAGTGCAAATAATCTTTATTCTTGCACATTGTCTATAAACGAAGGGTCTTTTATACTGCCACCGGCATCATTCAAGCCGGCAACAGGCCGGTTATAACTGAACCCAGCGAACTGGTTTTGCATCGTTTGGGAGAGAACGGGATCATCCACAAAGGAGTCCTGGGCTGGTTCGGATGTGAATTGAACATCGAAGTTGGCGGTATCAAGAGCGTCGGCCTTTGAGAAATAGTTAGATACGATATAGGGTAAATCGGGAGGTAAGGGCAGAACTTACTACATTGGGTTTAAAAGCAGGTTCATACTTTCGTTGTAGCAACTTTCTCCAGTCGATTGCATGGAAGAAGGGGTGAGCCTTAATTTCAGCCGAACCGTTGGCTCCCAGTCTCTCAGAAGGTTCTCGGTTAAGAAGTTTGGTTAGGAGATCCTTTGCAGTGGCAGGAACAATGTCATGGCTTGGGAATGTGAGAGGATCGGATAGAATCTTGCGGTACATCTCATTCGTATCTTCAGCGTAGAAGGGTGGAAGACCAGTAAGCATTTCATACAATAAGACGCCTAGGGTCCACCAGTCCACAGTCTTGTTGTATCCGTGACCAGTGAGAAGCTCCGGGGCCAAATATTCTGGTGTTCCGCAGAAGGTATGTGTCTCATCTTCGTCTTTCATCTCAAGCTTGCAGAGCCCGAAGTCACAAAGAGCAATATGGCCTTGGTAGTCCAGAAGGATGTTCTCAGGCTTCAAGTCGCGGTAGATAACGTTGAAACCGTGAAGACATTCGAGAGCACAGAGTAGTTCAGCAGTATAGAAGCGGGAACGGTTAATGTCAAAACGCTGCTCCTTGGTTAGATGGTAGAATAATTCTCCTCCGTTGACAAAGGCCAAAATAAAATAGAGCTTCTCAGGGGACTGGAATGTAAATTTAAGGGGCACAATGAATGGGTTGTTTATCTGAGCAAGGACAGAACGCTCAGCAAGAGTATGTGTCACCTCCTGGCGGGATATGATCTTTGCTTTTCGGATGATCTTCATGGCATAAATACGATGGGTATCTTTCTTTCGAACCTGCATGACTTTACCAAAACTGCCCTTCCCTACGACCTTGAGCAACTCAAAATCGTCAACGTTCAGTTTATTTGTTTGGGTTTCAACATATTCCCAGCCGATCTGAAGCTTGCCGGTACCGTACTGCAAGTCAATCCATTCAACCTCGCGGTAAGGCCCGTCGAACTGCGGGCTAATCTGAGCAACACCTAGGAAAATGTCCTGGCTCCGACCAGACCCCGGTGCAGCATTGGGGTTTCGAAGGTACATGTGCACAGTGAGCTGAGCAACACGTGAGACGTCAAACTTATACTGAGTGCTGGAACCGGCCCAAACAGGATTCTCAGGACTGCCGTCTATGGAGTTGATGAAGACCTGGAGCTTATCAAAGTCTAGCAGTGCGTATGGCATGTATTTCCGGGATATCCTTCCGTGATTCGTTGGGATGCCCGTGAAGCCACCTCCAGACGTCTGTGGCCTGGTAGAGCCATTACCCCGACCTACTGCAAGTGAGCTCTGTTGTGTAGAACCGGCCACGCCTCCGGTGCTGCTGTTGGTACGGTGGTGTGAAGCGAAGGCTTCTCGGTACTGTTCTGGCAGGGAAAACCCACGTCCTTCGTAGAGAGTGACGACGAGAATGCCTGGTTTCGACGTATTCGTATCTGGAGCCGGGCCGCCTTCCTTGGTAGAGCTGGCACTGCTCACCGTAGGCGTTGTAGGGGCATCTTTGTCCTTATTCGAAGCTAGGGAGCTGGAGAGGTTGGAGAGGGCGCTCAGATGGGTCTCTTTCAGCTCTAAAGGGACGTCAGATTAGCATCGCCAGAAAAGACCGGGGGGGGGGGGGGGGGGGGAAGGACTGTTCCCGTACTCTTTGTGATATTCCAGGACATCTTGCAAGCACGACTTCTCCGGGGAGTTAATTAGTTATGGGATGCTCTGGTCGCTTTTGTTCTTTTCGCTGATGTTGAAACCCCAAGATTTGCCCGTCTCCTCGCTCTGCTCTGGCTCTCCAACATGTGTTTGTTAAATAGTAATCCTCCAACTCGCTGCCCTTGCCGACCCCCCACTTATTTAACTAAGTCAAAAGGCAAAAAAGAGACAACGGAGCAAAAAAAGGGGGGAAGAACGACGAGGACTTCGCGTTGGCCGCTGTTCTTTTTCTTCCCCAACGAGTTGTCCAGGAGAACAGACGAAGAAGAGGCGTTTGGCTCAGAGATCGCCGACTAGTCGACTAGTTAGGTAGCCAGCGATGAACTGGTGGTTGTTTATTTATATCTACGCTGAATGCCCGCTGCCCGCTAGTTAACGACTTACATGCCCAAGGATCAGTGGCCTCTATTTTACCCTGTCCTCGAGATGGCCACTTGCCATCAGGCTGGTGGCAAACACACGTTGACACCGAAATCGAATTCAACGAGACGAATAGTTAGTTACTTATGACAGTAATTATGCGGTCAAAGTGTCTATTTGGTTGATATCTGTTTTGCGGCGTTAACGCCTTGTCTTTAAATGGCACGGAGACGGCAGACACGGCAAAAGAGGACTTTATGAGAAACAAGTCATCATTCCCTGCCCATCCTATGATACCTTTGGCTCCGACTTACCCTGAGCAACTCAATCATTGGCGCCAGCATGCCGGCACTGTGTGTTCGCGATGAAACTGTGGCAGGAGACGCCAGAGTGAGACGTACCCGATGATGGTAATCAAACTACCTGGTTGAGGTTGCACTCCATGGCGGAACGGGGTTTCTGTTTCCCCTGATAATGACCTCTAGGTAGCCCAAAACCCCAGATTCTCACCCCGAAGGCTCGACAGATAATACAGTATACCCGGCTCCATAAGCTTTCCCATTGCCATTCCATCATGCCTGATCAGCTTGGCGACAGCTTCTACCACACAGCCTTTAGCTTGCTTGGTTTGGAATCCTATGAGGCTCGATGTCTGCGTTCCCTCGCAAGCATATATACCTCTTCCTTCGGAAGAACGTATAGCTTTTAGTGAAGGTACTGCTATATCCAGGAGCCCACCTCCAGCAATATGCTAACATCATAGGAGGGTAGCTGGTATAAGAATTGCTCACGCTATTAGAAAATCCATCTAAGAGAAGCATCGTACTCAGTTACCAAACCTCATCAGTCGTTGAAGTAAACATTTCACAGGATTTCACAGAAAAAAAAAAAAAAAAAAAAACAAGCCGGTGTGAAACCTCTGGATGGTTCTGGCAAGAACCGTCTCTACCATTTGAGTAACGCAGCGTCCACGGGGAATATATGAGGATTACTGTATCGAGCAGCTGGCAGCGTTTGTCCTATATAACATTTTACCGCCAGGATTCCACCACATTATACTCACCTTGTTCCTACTCCCATATTTCATCTAAGCATACCTAGGGAGCGTGAGTTGCTATCTTGTATCACAGGGAGATCTCTCAAAAGAGGTAAGTTCATACACCCGGCGGCTGGTTAATGCGTAAGAGGAGTACCTTTGACCTCGCTACCTATCTGGATTTTTCACTCCGAAGGCTTCTCTCTGAAAATGATGGCCGTGATGCTTACGGAAATTCTGGGAAAGACCTGGGTTACTGCTTTTAGCACTATCAAAGTGCCACGCTGAAGTTCATAGAAGACCTCACCAGTGATATGCACAATATTTTAACCTCAAGTTCCTGGATAATGAAGCAAATTCAAAACACAGTCCTTCCCTATAGATACCCTGCGCAGTAGCTGCATGCCCAAAAGACGGGGAAGTGCTCCTGAGGTATGAATCTTTAGGAGAGCTGGGAGAGACCTTGAGAGAAGACAGACTAGACTGATGAGAAGAAAGAGATTGCGGGGTTAGTATCAAGAAAACTGACAACCAGAGGAAGAAAATATAAAAGTGACATTCGTTCCTTTACTTCCAAGGTTAACGGTCCTCTGTATATTTCGAATTTAAATGCAATAGCATGGCCAGTAGACAAAAAAACGCATCATAGATGGTATGCTGCTGTTAAGCGTTCTTGAAATCGTGGCCGTAGAATCAGAAGTGAGAGCTCTGGGCTGTCGTTACATTTGCTCTTTTAGGAAATTGTTAACTTCAACCTCAACTGTCCAACAACGACATCAACCTTTGCGCCGTCAACAACTTCAACAACTCCAACATTTTCATTGATTAGTTACCTAGAAGAGTCACCCTCAAATACGAGGCCTTCGTCGACAGTTCGTATCTCAAGAAGGGCTGTCAATTTCTGGATGCAGTGTATCTGTCACATCCATTGCCCCCCAGTTTAGACCAACCCAATGCTTCAAGCTCATTGAATCAACTAGTTAGGTTAACAGGCTAAAATACCACTTGCTGCTCCGTATCTTGGGTGGCATTGAAATAACAAAAAGCTACGCTGCACTAACTACTCTGACGTCTACTGGATTACTGACTTGTCCTGGGCAGATTAATGATATGGAGTACTCCGTGCCATCTCACACCATCCTTTCCAATGACATATCACTGGAATAATGTCCAGATATGAACTTCCTTGCAAGGCTATGTGGAGATGTGCTTTCTTTTTCTTTTCCCCTGGTGACAAGTTTTGAACTCTCGACGCGGGCCGCTTGCTAGTCAACTAGCGTTTCATGTCTGGGGTAACTAACTTGACTATAAACTTGTTTGCTAGTTCCCCGGCACCAGATGAGAGGAGAAGCTCTTCTTCCACTGTCATGCGTGTTTCCGAGAAAAGAGGGCTGCAAAGAACGACGAATAACGGCTGCAAGTCAAAAACTTAATACAGGGGGGGTGGCCTCGAGAAGTGTCCATACTGGCAAGGCAGATTAGATTGGCCAGGTGGAGGGTCCCTCGACATCACACTTCAGTCACAGGACGGGTTTATCGAACGGGGAGATTTCGTATCCGATAATGGATACACCAAGGATCCTTTGATAGCCCACCACCACTGTTTGCCTGTTGGCTTCCCTATTTGTGCAGAAATTGGGAACAGTTATAATCACTATCACCATTGTCATGCTAACTGACAACCCAGCGTATTGGACAACTAAAGCTGCGTCAAAAAAAAAAAAAAAAAAAAAAGGAAGAGAGGAAATAAAAGAAAAATTCACAAGGGCCGACCCGGAATTTAGTGGTAACACCTTTCTTTCCTCCTGTTGTTTCTTTTCCCATTCAAGTGACCAGCTTACTTTTTCCGCTGACTTTCCATCCATAACTACTCCGTACAGAGCTGGGCATATATCAGCTGGCAAGAATGGAAGCATTTTGCACCCTTGACCAATGAGCTTGAAGAGAAGCATGACAACATGCGTATCTGCGCCATAATTAATGTCTGTTTTAGGGGCAACTAACTCTCATCCGAGATAACTCCATCGTATCAACCAAGATGTTGATACTCAAAGTACGTATGGCGATGTTTGGGTACTGGCTGCGGGACCACGGATGGCAGGTTGGCCAAGAGATTGATCTCTCTCCACTTAACTAACTCCTTCGACAAGCTAACTAGCTAACTAC
The DNA here is from genome assembly GCA_018357685.1 of Trichophyton schoenleinii. NCBI lineage: Eukaryota > Fungi > Ascomycota > Eurotiomycetes > Onygenales > Arthrodermataceae > Trichophyton > Trichophyton schoenleinii. The sequence continues at coordinate 5,533,088 of WOFF01000002.1, forward strand.
AAGAATGCTTGGTGACCACTATTATTATTTGCAAAGGACGTGAGGCAGCAAGCGCCGTCTGATCGCCTCTGCAAGTAGAGCTGTCATATCATATTTTAGAACAGGCACTTTGGAAGTCAAGAGTAAACCTGACCTGACAGCTCATCTTTGCTTTTTCTCTCGTTTTGCTTCCATACTAGTGTTTCTTCGCCAATTTTGGTCTCAAATTCCGACCTCTTCTCTTTCTGTCCCTTCGATTAGCCAGAGGCACCGAATTCCAATGGCTTCAAGTCCTGCGGCCGGGCATGGTTCAAATTCAAATTCCGATAATGGGGACAACAGGAAAAAGACAACGAACACTTCCGCTGCCCTTCAAGGAGCAACTCTGGCGTTCGCATCACAGACACGCCAAAAACAGCCACGGAATAGCGGGAGCCCAGAGAGAAGGATACCACAGCCCAGGCAGCCAGCGGGGCGAGCTATCCATGATGGAGCTCGACGAGCAGCTCTGATTGCGGACGCCGCTGCTGCCCACAGCCGGACCGGTACTGGTGCTGACGAAGGTGATGATGAACATTCGGTTTCAACAAGCACTGGGGCAGCTGTGAAAGACAGGATTCAGCTCTTTGCTCATCCAACTAGTAGTGGCGGAGGTTCTACCGCAGGAGAAACTCGAGTTCCACAACTTGCCGAGTCCACGGAGACTGTAACCTCGGCCCAGAACAACGACCAAACGGCCTATAGAACAGCCAGTATAAATGCTGCCATAGTGACGCAGCCAAAAATAGGACCAGAATACAACACGCAGCGCATTGCAGCTAAACTTGCTGTGGATAGATCTGCTGCGGGCTCCAAAGCAAGATCAGGGTCCCCGTCCCGGGCCGCCTCTGCTGCTACGATAAGCTCACCGCGAGCCAGGGAATATCAAGAGTTTATTACACATGAGGCCCAGCGTGTCCAAAATTCGCCAGCTACCCGTGAAGCAGTCGATATAGGTACTGTCGTTACGGTCTCGAGGAGGGACAAAGGCAATGCACCTCCAGATTCGGAGGTGGCCGATGCAGGACAGCTCTCAGCTGCACAAAACATGCCAACGCAGCAGAAATATGGAGTCAATACCCCTCCTCCGCTTCCGAACAGGTCAGTAATGACCAGAAATCATTCATTGTCAAGAAAGATGGATTCCGAACCTGACCAAGGGTCTCATCCACTACCACCACCACCTCCTCCTCTACCGCGGCGTGATAGAACCGTCACTCCACCTCCAGCTCTACCCCCAAGATCCTCTACAGCTCCTCTGGGCAAGGAGAAACCGCCGCCTCCGGCACCGCGGCAATCGACATCGACTGCATCTTCAACCATCGATAGGCCTCTGACTCCACGTAAACCGCTCCCTTCCTTGCCTCACCAGAATCCGCGGCCAAATCCGCTCCCCCGCCCACTACGACCCCAGCACTCTGGGGTTTCCGAGAGTGCGTTGGCCGATGCAATCGCAGCATCAACACTGGCATCACGTCGCACTCCGTCGCCGTCCAAAGGCCATGGCAGCAACAGTAGCATCCCTCCGCCGCTACCGCCTAGTCGACGATCAAGATCTCGCTCGTTTCTGCAAGTTAGCCACAGTGGCAACCGGAGCGACCGGTCAGGAAGGGGAGACAACAATGACAAAAGCACCGGGACACCCAGCCCCAACAAGGCTACGGCCATGAAACGGACAATGCGAGCCCCCGCTCTGCCTGAGCCGGACTTTGCAGCCGGCGAGATACATCGAAGCAAGGAACCCGGCCGGAAAATCATCCGAACGCACCCGCATAAGCATCGGGAAGGCGATCGCAAGCGTTGGCGTGACAGGGTGACTGCAGCGGAGAGGAAGCGCTACGAAGGGGTGTGGGCAGCGAACAAAGGCCTGTTTGTAGGCGTGCATGAGCAGGTCAATATCAAGGATAGATCTGTTATCCTGGAGGAGACTGTATCGAGCATGGTGGTCCGGGACATCTGGACTCGGAGCAGGCTACCGACGCAGATGCTGGAACAGATCTGGAATATCGTCAGCCATCATGCATATGGGCTGCTGTCTCGGGAGGAATTTGTCGTAGGGATGTGGTTGATCGACCAGTGTCTGAAAGGGCACAAGCTGCCTGTCAAGGTATCACAGAGCGTATGGGACAGCGTGAGAGTGGTATCTTCAGGACCGGCCAGAGGCCACTGACCGGAGACACTACCTCTGTATTTTCATATGCTTCCGCCGAGAAGGAGCATGAACAGCAATTAGACGATGCCATGAGGGGGGCTTGCAGAGAATCACCAAAGCAAAGACAGCCCAGCCCTGACAGCAAGCAGAGAGAGCATCACCCTCGAAAGCCCAACTAACGAGTTAACCAGCCACACCACACACTCCAATAATTGAAATACCCGGAAGGAACATCAAACGACAACGTCGATGCGTTTGCCCTGTGGGGAAGGCAGCAAAACAGATTATATTTTGAGTATAACATTGGGCCTCGCCTCTCCCATCAGAGAAGGCTTTTTTGCCTTATTTTTCATCCATGCATCCAAGCTTGCGCCCATCGAAGGAGAATGATAATAATAACAATAATAATAACGGCCAGAAAACAGCTTCTTCTCCGCCATCCCGCCGAGGCTACCTACGGGAGATCCCAGAGTGGCTTGCTCCATCATCACCACCACCACCACCATCATCATCATCATCCCCCCCTGGTCACGGTCCCAGGCTGCATCCCCGTCCCCAGGCATGGCATGGTCCATCCAGCATCTTGCCCCATAACTAATATAACGAAGAGAAGGAAAAGAAAAGAAAGGAAAAGGAAAAAACAGAGATCAATTTTACTGTTGTTAGCGAAGACATCCCCATCCTTGCAGTTTGTAATTTGTCGCAGGTTGGTGAAGCTTATTTGGGCTCTCTTTCGCTCAGCTGCAGCTTCATCCCAGGTTTTTTCTTTTCTCTCTCTCATCATGTTCGTATCGATGTATGGGCTAGCTAGTCGGATATGTTTTCTTCTTCCTCTTGTGTGCACGATCTCTCGAGAGATCGAGCAGTCGGCCGTCGTAGCTTATATCTGGTAGTTGCATGTACATTGTCGGTAGCACAGGAGAAGAAAGCATGCATAACAAGTAGTTACATCCAATATCAAACCAACAACCCAAGGCGGAAAAAGGAACAAGAAGGCTGGTATAGTTTGAAGTAAGTAGAAGATAGAGAAAAGAAAAGAAAGGAAGCAGGTCAGCTAGTCAAGCTAGTCCAGGGTCTTTTCCTATCCGTCCGCCTGTCCGCCAGTCAGTCAGTCAGTCTATCGCTCGATCTCTGGCATCTTCCATTGCTTTTTTGCCTGGGTTTATCTCGCAAGGACTGGAGGGATCGCTGTCTGATAGGGATAGGGCATCCATTACGGAGTAACGAGTTGCATGCTGTATAAAAAGGTGCAGACGACACGAGGAGGGACTCCCCCTGAAGCCGCTCGCCGTTCTTCGGATCAACCTCGCCAGCTCGTTTCTCTCGTACGGGAGAGACAAAGCAGCAAGGTAAGTCAACTAGTTAACCTGCCTGGGGGAGTTCTTATGCATCGAACGGTCGACCGCAGCCCGCCGGCCAGCCATACGAGCAGCGGGAACGGGACTCCGGCGCTCTGTTGACGGCATAATTTTATATATTTTTATATACGTATATATTGATATATTTATATATCTTATTATTATGACGGAATGGAGTAGAAGCATCTTAGATATCTCTCCCCGCGCCCAGCAGTGCCAGTCTCCGGCTCTCCTTGTCTTCCGTCTCTTCGTCTCACCAGCTCCGACCCGTTCGACCGGCCAATCCCCTAAGCTAGCCAACGAGGACGTCGCCCTGCTGGCTGCTCTTCTTGCTGCTCTCTTCCTTGTCCTCTGCAAGTCACTGCTCATCCGTCATTTACCCCGAGAGACAGACAGACAGACAGACAGACTCAGACTCAGACTCAGACTCGCAGACAGACTCGCAGACAGACAGAGAGAGCTGGACTCTTTCCCCTGGCCTTTCAACCACGCTGCATCTCCGTACTCCTCCACTGCTTGACTTTTGCGCCTTGCTCCATGGTGGATATCTTGCTTGCTCTCTCTCTGCTGCTGCTTGCTGGCTAGTCACAGCTCGTCTGCCAACCAGCTAACCTGACCGGCCAGGCCATCCAACTTAGCCTCCAGCCTCGTTCCATACATCACATTTTTTCCCCCTTCCCCTTCACCATCCTCTAGTTCTCTTCTCTCTCCCCTTGTCCCCTTGGGCATATATCCGGACAAACTTTTAGCGCCTCTTTTTTTTCATCTCGAAGGCCCAGGCAAGGGGGGGTGGTGGTTTTGGACGGAGGGCCCTCCTTTCGTCTCTTCTTCTCTCTCTTCCTCTCTCCCGCTGTTCGGCCTCTGCCTCCTGCCTCTACGACAAGCCATATACTCCGTACGTTCTCGCCCGCCCGGACAGATGCTGTCAGCCGGCGCCATGGAAGATGATAGGCGCCCGTCCGCCATTGATAACCCGTCTATTACCAAAGTAGCCCGGAAGAAGTTCGCAAAGCCACCGGTCAAGGTCGCCTGTCTCTCATGGTATGTTTCGTCTCCTTCGTGTTAGTTTCTTCTTCTGGTGATTATCATTATCATTATTATTATTATTCTTTTCTTTCTCTCTCCTGTTCATCCCGATCACCTGGTTTATATATGATATATCTGGACTACATATATCTATCGGCTGTTATCCACCTTGACCGTCCCTTTCCCCGTTGTTTGCTCCTTTGCTCCTGTCTAGCTATAGCTCTGCTTTATATTCTTTTTTTACGTTTTATTATTTTATTTTATTTTTCAATCTTTATATACCTGCTGTTTGAATATATTAGGACGGGCTGTATCTAACCGGAGAGACTCTTCTAGTCGGGCATCAAGAATCAGATGCGATGGAAAAGATCCATGCTCCTGCGTACGTGCAAAAACATAGCATCAACCAGCTCCGGATGGACCTCTTCTACTCTTAATCTACTTCCTCCTCTGCTGTCTCATGCCATCAGGAGTATGCGCAGAGGGACAGAGGAACAAGAGAAGAAAAGAGAAAGCCCTCCATCTTGAATTTCTTTTATTTTTACTTTTTATTTATTTTCTTTTTTGTGAAAGACTTCATACCAATTACGTTCAATGTTGTCATATCTAGTGCGCCCTCAAGGGAAAAGAATGCTCCTATCTGCCGAGCAAGCGAGGAGGCCCTCGGAAGAAGAGGGCTGATCCTCCTTCGTCCCTGGGCGATACGATGCAGAGCAGAGTCTGGTCGACTGTGCATCCAGTCCCCCGAATAGACGAAGGTTTGTCCTACGTGCAAGCGTTTTAATGCCATCGTTGATATATTACTCTGTCAATATCCTTTCTGGCTGACCCTGGCTAGTAGAGATATTCACCCAGGTAGACGATCTCGCCGTCCCTGGTGCCGGTTTAAGACATCTCGATTTCCCGGTCGATGTTCAATCGATGTTCGAAGGCCTCTTTGTGCCGCCAAATGCTCAGCAACAAGTTCCGGTTCATTCGACGCCCGCTCACCCCCCGGCTGTACCTCCCGCTGAGCCGCCAAGGGTAAGGCTATATGGGAATGAACAAGACATGTGAGTAATTACCTTAGTATAACTATATCATTTATAGTCACCTTTTTTTTACCTTGACTATATCCATTAGTTATATGTGCGGGTACACAGCACTAACAATGATAACACAGACTAAATGCTTACTATATTTATATCCACTACTACTTTCCCATCTTCCCCCCACCACACACACCAATAGCTGTTGACCGGCCATTGAACACACCAGTCAAAGCTCCAGCTACCCCTACCTCAGACCCTGTCCTTCCATACAAGCCCAAATCTCCTGTCACTCTGGCCATCTCGGCCGTACTAGCGTTGATCCCTCACCCCCGGGATCCAAACTCTTTTGCACCCGAGTCAGTACTACTTCGAAGAGCTTATGCTCATGCTTTTGCCCGAGAAGCTGTTACAAGCATCGAAGCAGAATCAGACCTCCAAGAATCTCTCACCAGTCCATCCGAAGCTCTGACCCATAATTCAACCGTACCTACTAGGCTGATGGTCCACCCACTCACCCCAACCGACCTTGAAGGCATCCTTGCCCTTCTAATTTTAAGTATATACGAATATACTCAAAGGGGGAACCTGATCAAAATGCGGCATAGAGCGGGCCAGGCATACATCATGGCAATGAACCTTTCATTACATGCCATCACGCACGACGACAGCCCGTTTGCCGAAGCCAGAAGAAGAGCATGGTGGATGACTGTACGAGAGATGATTCCATTTCATGCATAAGATTCCATAAAACGATACAACTTTCTAACTGGCTTCATAGTTCTACTGCGTTTGTCAAGGATCCATTGTGGGTACAGTGGTAAGTAATACATACCCCTCTTATCAATATTAACCAGTGTAGAAAGGGGGCTAACGTATACATAGCCGATAACGATATTGACACATGACCCCCGGTTTACAACGCCATACCCGCGATTCACATCCGATTCTAGAGTACGTCTACCCACGCTATCTAATTTCTATTTTGTGTTGACCAATTTCTCTAACCTCAAATCTCTCCCTAGGCATGGTCTATTTTAATTCAAGCACAGCAGGCGCTGGTCGCCGCCACCCAGTATATCATCGATTTTAATCAAGCATTGAGGGCAAAAGCGAACCTGGCCGTCATCTTTGAACGGATGGGAAAGCTCACGGCCTGGACTTCATCTATACTAGCACAGATAGATGCACCACTCCAGGAATCATCAGTTGCTCCCCCTCAAGATATAGAAAGTGTCACGGCTCAAAGTATTCGATATATTTCACGAATAAAGCTGTGCAGGTGAGAATCATCCTTTTTTTTTCATAAAACGCCATAATGAATTTATACCCTTGCTTACAATATTTGCCGACAGTGCACGAATAAAGACCCACCGATTCCGCGCTTTTCTTGACATACCAATATTCATCAAAAAGCACTGTGACTTGACTTGCGCGAGCATAGGCAGTCCGACCACAGAGAGTTCTCCAAGCGTACTAGAATACCAGGATACTATACAGCCGATAGCCTGCTGTTCCAGTAACTTCAGCCAACTCCCAGCTGCGCCTCCTGCAAATACCCAGTTAGAAAGCCCCATCTCGTCCAGCTCCCCGATATCCGATACGTCAGGATCCCGATGGATACCCGAGGATTCGTTTCCTTTCTCAAATTATACATCGACTAGCATATGTCTGGAGGCTGCGCTATCCATTGCCCAGATGTTCGACAGTCTACCGTATCCCAAGCCAACATATGACAAGGAGTACTCATCCCTGGGATTCACCCCCGTTGTTCCTCGGACAATGCCTTCGTTCGCCTGTTGCGCGATGCAGAGCAGTTACGCTATGCTTATGCTCTACTATAAGTCACGCGCAATTAATTCGGGGATGGTCGAGAGCCCGCTAAGCGACACAGACCAGCTTGGTGACGAGCTACAGCACGGATTAGAGTGCGTTATTGGTGCTGTACGGAATTATTCTATGGCCTTTGAAGCACTAGGTGGGATGAGAGGTAAGCATGGCCGTCCCATGTCAAGCAAGGCGTACTAGAAAACTAATGGGAGTATATAGATGAAATTGAGGGGGCATTTCTCACGGCATTCCCGCAGGACTAACCATGCTTGAGTACTCGGCTCTCTTTTACTACTTTTAGGAACTCTCTTCATTATGATATATTGCTAGCTACATACAACTTCCTACCTGTAATGAATCTATCTGTCAGATGCGTTCCGGCCTAACGATACAAAATCAATGTTGCCTGAATACTCTGGCTTTTTTACTCCTTACATCTGTCTCCCCATACCCAAGCCCACTATAAATTTCCTGGCGCTTTTTAAAGTGGGCAACAATATATACACTGGCTTGTGTGGCATACCAAATTTGATAGGAAGATATATGTTCTTTATTAGAAATGTGCATGCGATTAAAACTCTTCGCTAGTATGAGTGAGATAATCGCTATCCTTCTATAAACTGAATAAATACAAGCCGCTTAAACGCATTAAGTTATAGCCAATAGTCAATATATATAGCGAGGAAAGACAAATGGTATCAAAGTTTAGACCTTATCCCCTCTAACCGGAATTTAACGTCTTTTAATGTTTTTGTGGATGGTTTCCAGTCTTCGAACTGTTTTAATAGTTCCATGGTTTCATCTGACAATTCGTGTCGAACATATTCTTCTTCGAGGACTCCGCGCATCGCAAACGGAAGTATGTACGGGTTGGCAGTTGAAGTTGATGCCGTGGGCGCAATCATCTTATGAAATTGGATGGTTGCGTTGTTGATCACAGTCGTTTCCAAGGCAAACCTTATTGCTAGTCTGGAAGCGGTCAGCCCATTAGTAAATGCACATATATGGTTTTTGGGTTATGTGGAGGCAAAAAAAGGGAGGGTGAAGTACTTACTTGTAGACGTCCTTGTCCTCATATAGACGTGAGTGACCTTCTCCCGTGTAAAGACTCCCAGCGAGGGGAGAACTGAGTTCTCGAATCAGGCCGTGGTCGGAGACTCCTAGGTTACGCAACTTCATTGTAAAGCCAACCAGATGAGAAAGGCTAGAAAGGTACGCATAAGTATACTGCTTCGGTTTAACATGTTATGGGAGGAGGGTTCGGTCATGATATTTGACTCACAAGCTGGGAGCATGCACTCGTCCATCGACAAACACGGCACGATAGATATGAGGATGTGAAACGGTTGTAAATGTAGAAGACTAGTAACTAGCGGTAAGCGCATGTCGGAGGCCAAAGCATACTTGCATAGTAGTTTAGTGGATGAGTACTCACCTCCAGAGATACAAGTTGATCGTCTATACTTCCAACATAAGTAACCTTTACGCCAAAATCCAGAGCAGCTTTCAAAGCGGCCCGATAATCTTTTGAGACTTTGCTTTCAGCATCTGTAAAATCAAACAACTCTCCGGCTGACCCGCTGATCCAACGGGATCTATAGTCAGCGAACGGCCCTAGGTTGATACCTGCCATCGCGCATATGCCGATCCGAGCGCTGCTCACACAGCCAAAGGCTATTAGCTTCGAGACCAGCATCGTTGCAACCGGGACACCTTGGCTGTGGCAAGAGACTAGCACAAAGTCAGCTTCCCGAATATGCTCGATCCAGTTGAGAAGCAGCTTCCAAAGCAAGTCGACCCGTTCGGAAATGCGTCCTTCACCCTCAAGCGCAATCTTTTCTATGTGACAGGGTGAGTTATTTTCATCGGCCCATTCTTGAATTGCATTAGCGGCCATAGATGCAAACTTAACAGAGGTTCCTGTCGGCTGGCCAATAACTGTCCGTATTAGGGGTGTAGGGAAGTACCCATGGATACCGATCGCAATGGCCTTTTTTATCTGCGGAGTGGTTTGGCTCCGTAAGACATGTCTTGGTTCCGATCCCTTCTTATAGAGCAGGCGGCTGAGCTGCTCGATGAAACTAGGCTTGCTCTCGAGGGGGAAGCTCGTTTGGAAGGATGGGAGAACCTGATTTGGCGGCGTTCGTTCCCCTTTCTTTGTTGACGGAGCTGCAGGGACGTTTGCTGGCTGAAGCGGGGGCTCTTTGGGGACGGTTTGCGAAGAGGGTTCTGGGGGAGTTGTGGCTTGAGACATAGCAGTAGATGGTTTGACACGAGAGTTCTTGGAAGACGGGATATTTTGTGTCTCTGCAGGCAGTGAATCCCCCTTCACCTGTTCCTTCGCGTTTCCATCAGGTGGCACATTCTCGGATGCAGGTTCTCCTTTCTTAGTAGAGGAACCTGTATCTGCTTGCTGTCTCGGCCAAAACAGCCATCCTGATGCCGATTCTCCACGTTTGTGGGTAGTTTCTTCGGCAGGTTCATTTTTATCACTTGCATCTTCTGGTTGTGATGCGTTGATTCTTTCTTCTTGCGGATTGGATTCTGATGTAGCGGTGGTGTTCTCCGCGTTTTGGGGGTTGGATATCGATTCAAGTGGTTTCGCTTGAGAACTAGTATTAGATCCGCCCCATAGCTGAAGCCACGACCTTGATTGTGAAACCTGGACTTCTTTAGGTCCAGAGGTATCATTTTTGTTGATATCGTCTTTGGCCGTACTGCATGTATCTTCAAGTCCAACCTTTGGCGTAGACGAGTCGGCCTCCTCCTTCACAATGGCAGGGTTGGATGGCTGCGGAGCAGGCTCATTTGTGGTCTTCGCCATTGAGAGCCACTCAAACCAGCCTATCGAGCGAGGTTGTTCGTTATGTAACTCCTTCTGTGGCAGGTCACCTGTTGTTTCTGATGGCGCATTTGACAAATCCTTATTTTGCTCACTGGGCTGGGTTTCTTGAGGTGCTTCTCCCTCCTTTGGCTCGCCTTCCACCTTATTCACACCTTCAGACGGGTTTAAGCCGTTATGAACGTTTCTGACGATATTATTCGAGATGTTTTGTTTTGGCATAGATGGAGCCTCTGTGGATGCAATATTCACTTTCGTGGTGGCAACTTCCGCTGGAAGTGACCGAGCAGATATTCCAACCCCTCTCGTCAACTGGATTGAAGGAGGCCGGGAGGATATTGCTGTGCTTCGTAAAGACGAGGATGATCGCGAGCGTTGGGAAGCCGCTGAGCTAGCTGCCGATATGCTCTCACGGGCGACCTCGGTAACGGCTGCCGCCTTCGACTGGGTGGGCCAAGATCTAAGGTACCAGCTCTATGGGAAAAGGGGGGTCAGTTGAGGTACACCGAAAAATAGAATAGCAAAAATATTCTCACCATTCCATCTCCTGGTAGTTCCTTGATGGTGTCTTCGTTGGTAGTCGCACTGCTCGTACTTGGGGGATGTGAACTGCTGCCTTTCCGGCCCTTTGATGCTCGTGCGGCACGCGCTGCGGGAGCCATCGAGGCCGATGATAGAGCATCACCACGCAGTTTTACGGTCCAGAGAAGCGTCTATCATGTTCTCCTAGCCAAAACGAGGCCCCTCCAAGTGTGTAGGTAGTGGTTGCAGAGGTTCAAGATGTTGTCTCTTTTGCTCCTTCGATGCGCCTCGTCGTGGTCAGTAGCTCAAGTAACGTGATGTCATTGCTTATATAATATAATCTGATAAGGAACCGATTAGGGCGGTGAGGCTCGGCAGAAAAGTTGCTTTTGCAGAGCTTTTTTTTTTTCCTGTGTTAAGAACATACAATCAGACAGCCAGACACTGTCGTTTTTTTATATATCAAGGAGGGAGAAATTGAGTGCTCGGGGACGGGCCATTAGAGTGCGCTATGGCGATCCAGAAGAAGGTAGGTTATTCACTATTATCGCCTCTTGTTCTGTGAATGGGAGGTTGCTGACTGTGGTTACCCAGCACGGAAAAGGTCGTTTAGATAAGTGGTATCGATTGGCAAAGGAGAAGGGATACCGCGCGCGAGCTGCCTTCAAATTGATCCAGCTGAACAAGAAATATGGCTTCCTCGAGAAGAGTAAAGTCCTTTTGGACCTTTGCGCGGCCCCAGGTGTAAGCCAAAGCCACCCTTGTTTCATATCCCGCTGGTATGCTTAAAGTCCGTTGACGTCCTAACGCCATCTTATGAATGTTTTAGTCATGGTGTCAAGTCGCAGCCGAATGCATGCCATCGCAGAGCCTTATAGTTGGTGTTGATCTCTCCCCTATCAAACCGATCCCTAAAGTCATCACGTTCCAAAGCGACATCACCACGGATAAGTGCAGGGCCACAATTCGACAACATTTCAAAACTTGGAAGGCAGACACAGTTCTTCACGACGGTGCACCGAATGTCGGTACCGCCTGGGTTCAAGATGCTTTCTCCCAGGCGGAATTGGTTTTACAGTCATTGAAGCTAGCAACGGAATTCCTGGTACCCGGGGGCAGTTTTGTCACGAAGGTCTTCAGATCAAAAGATTACAATCCTCTTCTTTGGGTTTTCAAACAGCTATTCACCACAGTGGAAGCCACCAAACCTCCATCTTCTCGAAATGTGTCCGCTGAAATTTTCGTTGTCTGCCTCGGATTTAAAGCACCCAAACATATCGACCCAAAGTTCCTGGACCCCAAGCATGTCTTTGCAGAATTACAAGATCCAAACCCGAACAACGAGGCCAAAGTTTTCAATCCAGAAAAGAAGAAGAGAAAGAGGGATGGATATGAAGAAAATGACTGGACCCAGCACAAAGAATTACCAGCGACTGAGTTCATAAACACCACAGATCCTATATCAATTTTGGGCTCGTATAACAAACTCACATTTACTCAATCGCCGGGCGGGGATCTTGCACTTGCTACTCTGCAGCGACTACCAGAAACAACCAACGAAATACGGATGTGCTGCGAGGATCTCAAAGTTCTTGGTAAAAAGGATTTCCGACAACTGTTGCGATGGAGGATCAAAGTGCGCGAGAAATTTGGACTAGCAGTGAAAAAGGGGCCAAAGAATGAGGAAGAAACTGAAGAGGTTGCTGAAGTTGAACCCATGGACGAGGAACTTGCCCTCCAAGAAGACCTTAGGCGTATGCATGAGCGTGAGACTTCTAAAAACAAACGAGAACGGCGAAAAGAGAACGAGCGAAAACGAAAGGACATTGTCAGATTACAGATGAATATGACAACACCAAAGGAGATAGGAATGGAGCAGGCTGGCCCCCTGGGAGAGGGAGCAATGTTCAGACTACAGACAGCAGAGAAACTACCGGCTGCGCGCTCGGTATCTGCTAGTAGTATGGCGGCGGCTGTAGAAAGCAGTAGTGAAGAGGAAGAAGATTTTAGTGAAGAGGATTCGGATGAAGACGGTGACCGATTAGAACGTCAGCTTGATGAACTTTACTCCCAATACCAAGAAGCACGCGACAGTCGAGATGCCAAATTACGGGCCAAAAAGTCTCGCAAAGATTACGAAACAGAGGAGTGGGAAGGCTTTTCTGATGAGAGAGAAGGAGAGGAATCAGACAACGAATCTCCTCAAACATTCCCTGTAGCACCTGTGGGAGACCATGTCAAGGGTCTTTCCAACAAGGCCGCTATGTTTTTCGATCAAGACATATTCCGCGATCTTGGAGCCGTTGAGGATGAAGAAGCAAGCGATAACTCCAGTGCCACAAAGACAAATGGCGTGGCCAAAGAACAGTCTACTGTTCCTAAAAAAGAGGCAACCAAAAATAAACGAAAAGCTGCTTCACCCTCTCCGTCTGTAGCTAGTGATTCCAGCTACCAGGAGGTCAAGCTAGACAAGCCAGAAACCTTTGAAGATGACGACGTCCCCCAGTTAAACGATGATCCACGGAAGAAAAATGGGCAACTTGGTAGGTTTCCCTAACTACTTATTTCTACATTTACAATGGACAATTTACTAATTTGGTATTGACAGATGTGGACATAATAACAGCTGAAGCCATGGCTTTAGCCCATCAAATGGCTAGGGGCGAGAAAACCACTGAAGACTTTGTTGACGATGGTTTCCATAGATATTCATTCCGCGATGTTGACGGTCTTCCACAGTGGTTCCTCGATGACGAGAACCAACATTCGAAAATACAAAGGCCGATAACTGCCGCAGCAGCGGCAGCTATCCGAGAGAAGATGCGCGCTATCAATGCCCGACCGATCAAGAAGGTCCGTGAAGCCAAGAGCAGGAAGAAATTCAAACAGGCTCAGAAGCTGGAGAAACTACGCAAGAAGTCATCGCTGCTAGCCGAGGATGAGGGCATCAGTGAAAGAGATAAGGCCCAGTCAATTGCGAAAATGATAAGCAAGGCCACTAAGAAAAAGCCAAAGCAGAGCGTCAAGCTTGTGGTAGCTAGAGGAGGGAATAAGGGTATATCCGGTCGTCCCCGGGGAGTCAAAGGACGCTACAAGATTGTTGATGCTCGGATGAAAAAAGATATCAGAGCAGAAAAGAGATTGGCGAAGAAAAAGAGTAAATGATACCTAATTATATAGAGAGAAGAATAGATCCGCCAATATATGCCTGCTATTCTTCAACTATCAATGCAGGAATTCCCGAAAAAATATCTACCGCTATGCTATTAACAATCAGCTTAACGCTCACCGAAATAATGCGTTTTAATTACCAATAAAACATGAAGTCAGCCGAAATAGCCCCCCATTGATGTTAAATTCAAAGACCACTCGTCAAGTTGGGGTTTCATAGTTCACAACTATGAAGGAGACAAATACAAGGGTAGCACCGAACCAATACATTCCAGTTGCATATTTGTGCTGGATAATGATTTGACCAAGCAAGGATAACGGGATGTTGAGACTCAGTCCAATTGTCACGATAACCGGGCTCGTGAGCAATAGCGAAAATGCCCAGCATATATCAGATGCGAAAGATATGATTGCATTAACCTATCAGAAGTCAGCATGATATCTAGCCTTCCCGTTAAATCCAGGAGCTATAATAATACTTACCAAAACAATCAAGAAGACAAGTTTGGTCGGCGGAAGTGCAAAGGGTTCAAGCCCAGTATAATGCAATACCACGAACCCAGGCCAGAGGATTATAGAAGCAAAAACCCCGACTAGACCAAAAAACAGGCGCATGTCAACTCGTGATTCGTCTCCAACCCGTCTCTTCATTAAAGTGGTATAAACTCCGTATAACACAGCGCTAAATGCGGCCATGAAGTTACCAAGAATAACTTCACCAGGCGGCTTATTTGGAAAAGTACCATTCTTCGAATCAGTTGAGCCAGAGATATCCACCCTGGATATTAAAAATATGCCGAGGAGGGATGTAAGAACTCCGATACATTTCCGGAGTGTGAACTTCTCAACCTTGATCATTGCCCCGAATATAAGTGTCCATACACCTAGAATTGTATGTTAATAACTAGTTATATTTCTACATTTCCACCACGGAGAACTTACCACTTGTAGAGGTCAAGACAGTGGTACTGGCAACACTTGTGTACTGTAGACATGCCATGGCAAAATAGTTTGCCTTTGAGCTCGTAGTTAGATTGGCATGCCTCCCAAGGGAATATTTTTGAACTCCAGCGTATAGATATATCTTACCGCAAACTTCACCATGAGTTAGCACCTATCAGCAGAAGATAATTCAGAAGGTCCTGCTTACCCATATTATGCAAAACTCCAAGCTCAACTTAGCTGTTTCTTTGAATCCCAACTTTGTTCTGGTGGCCGCATGTTGCTCCTGTGCACCTGTATCCCTTGTCTCCCCCGGCAGTCCTTCATCTTGATCGGAGGGTAGAATTGGCTGTGTCTCTTCTCCCGATGCAGGACGCTCAAACTCCCGAATTAGTGCTTGAAACGATCTGATATCTCGTAGTTTTCCCGTCTTCCAGAGCCTGTGAATTCGGCCGCCAACGAAAGGCACCAGCATGAAGATGAAGGAGCCGCTGTTGAGATATGTTACCAAGTATGGCTTGGAATAAGTGTTATCGGCGAATATAGTCTGTTATTGTTATGCAGCATTGAGATTAGTAAATAACTACAGGTCATGCAATCATAGCCATCATTATTATTATTGTATTGTTTATGGCAGGAATATGCAGCGTTTAGCTCAGCCCTGAAGAAGCTGTTGGGAACCTACGCTGGCAAGGAAGTTCGATGTCGTCCAGAGCACCACGACTATCAGGAGGAGCAAAGTACCCAGAGTCCGCCGACCCCGTCTGCCCATGCTGGTTGGGGCCATCGGGCTACCTTGATCTCCGTCCAAGAGCGCGGTGGTCGATGTTGGTTGTGGTTGTTGGTTGTTGGATGGCCCTTCGTCTTCGTATCGCGGGTTGGCGCTATTAGCGCCTTCGGAGTCACTGTGACCAACCACCATCTTAACTAAAGACAGGCAGATATGTATATCTCATATACAGGCCGGGTAATACATGTAGAACGAAGGGTAAACGAGAGACAGAGGCTCTACCCCAGTGAAGCCGCCCTACTTTCTGTGACTGGCTACTGTATGCTTTTGGTGTAACGTTCTGGCCTTGCTGCCGGTCTACTCATTTTAGCTATGCCAGAGTGAAGGGCGCAATGAAGTATAAAAAAGACGCTTTATCAAGGCAAATAACAGGAGGAAGACCATGGAGTAGTCCAAATAGATAACAGCTGCTGGGAGAAGGGATAATATAGGTCAAATGGCTATATATATACACTCCTGTATTAAAGGAAAACCGAGTGCAAGAAATAGGGATGACATCTGAATTCAGTACAGCTGAACTTCATTGAACACACAATGGGCTGTCTCCCTGAATGATGACTCTGGCAAAGTAAAAATTCGGCAATGGAACAGCAATATGCAAGGGTCAGTATCCTATATCCCAGACGAGAGGGCAAAAGGTTGCGATATTAAACAGAGAAGAATGTAAACGCCGAAAAGAAAGTCCCATGATAATTAAGTGAAGGAGGGGTTCTAAAAGGGTCAGTTGAGGTTGTCATTAACAGGCACAGGCATCTCGATCGCTGTCGTGGTTGACGTTGATAACGTCATCGAAGTCCCCGTTGAACTCCTCAGACTCTTCTTGCATGAGAGCACTCTTGGCAATCACTGTTATTCATAGAAATATTAGTATATCGCTTTTGAGATGTTCAAGAGGTGTTAAAAAGACCGACCTTCAAACGCTTGCTCTACGTTAATAGCCTCCTTGGCACTGGTCTCGAAATAGGGGATGTTGCCCTTCGACTGACAGTATGTGGAGGCTCTCTTCGAGGATATCATCCTTTTGCTCTCTTCGACATCAATTTTGTTTCCGAGCACAACCTATACTTTGCGTTAACTTTTCTCTGGTCTAAGCAGGAGAAATAAAGGCATGTTACTCACAAAGGGGAAGCTTTCGGGATCTCTCAAGTTGGCTTGAATGAGGAACTCATCTCTCCAGCTATCCAAAGTCTCGAAACTCTTTGAGTTATTGACGTCGTATACAAGGACACAGCAATCGGCACCTCGGTAGAAAGCAACTCCCAGCGACTGGAATCTCTCTTGCCCCGCAGTATCCCATATCTGGAACAGACATTTAGCATATTTGTATACCCAAGTGACGCTTGGTGTAAGGTTCAATATGTACCTGCATCGTAACCAGTCGTCCATCTACCATGACTTCCTTGGTAAGGTAGTCAGCTCCGATGGTGGCTTTGTAGCTAGCACTGTATTTTTTGTTGACCTAGCCATCAAAGAAGAAATATTAGCATCGCGAATCTCCCAAGGGGTAGTATATCTCGGTATAGGATGAGAGGGCTACTAACATATTGATTCATCAAGCTTGTCTTTCCCACACCGCTATCACCAAGGATGATGACCTGTATTTGAAGAAAAGCATCAGTGACCCATCTTCCATCAGACAGGGAGGTCGTTTTTTATCTATTGCAGCTAGCCCACCTTCAATAGAACCTTCTTGCGGGACGCCATGGCTGCAGGGTAGTATGTATGACAGCAAAGGCAAGCTCAGGCTGTCAGGAAGTCGGTCGAAGAGCGGGAGGGCGCCGTCAGGGAACACCACGCAGAGCGGGCTGCAAAAGAATCGTTTTGCTGTATCTGTCGATGACTATAGGACACTGCGTACACTGTACGGCTCTACTCTGGCTATATCTGTATCACCAGAACTCTCTGCGGGCGATGGGCAAGTGAAGAGGGTCGTTATTCGGTGTTTTGGAGCTTCCAGCGAAGTTGAAGTTGCATAACATCATAACACGGGCGCCAAGACCGTGACCCTTATTTTCCCCTGGTAGCGTCACATGATGGACACAGCCCGCGTTACGGCGGACTAAATGGACCATCGGGTCAAAATTCGTTTTGACTTTATAATACGTAAATACCACGTAACTAATAAAATAAACTATATTTTAAATTAGGAGAATTTAATTAATTAACTAAATCTTATAAAGTCTATAAGCTAAGTAGAATATAATTATTTATCTTCTTTATAAATTAGGGGCCCTAATATATATTTAATAATATATTTTTTAATCCTTTAAATAAATTATATATCCTTTTACTAAATAGTAATATAGTAGGTATAAATTACTATAAGGTTAGCTACTATATTAATTATAATAATATTAATATTAAGTCTATAAATATTAAGAAAAATATATTTACTTTTAAATTTATTAATAAGAAAGGCCTTAGTAGCTTCTTATAATATTAATAAAGCTAAAGCTTAGATTCTAAAATCTACTCTAATACTATTAGTATATATAATTTCCTTTACTAGGCGCTAGAATAGTAATTTTAGAATAAGTAAAGAAGTTAATTTTTAATATTATTTAATCTTCCTTATAGTAATAGCTATTTTTCTATTAGAAAAGTTAAATTATTATAATCTTTATAGTAATATACTTACTCCCTAGTTTATAATAGTATCTCTTTCTTAAAACTAAAACTTTTTTACCTTTTAGCCTTTTACTAGTGTAGTGTATGACACGCTACTTTATATAACATTATATTAGTATAAGGTTATTTATTATATTCTTAACTAACTAGCTTCTAATATTATAATAATAAATATTATACTATCTATTAATAGTAGTATATATAATACTATATTTCTAGAAGTAGAAAAGCTAAATATATAAAAAAAAAATACCTAAAGCTAGTAATATTATAATTAATAATAGATATTAGACTAATAATAAATATTAGAAAGGCTAGATATATAATAAGAAATATATAGAAGGGAGGTATTACTATACTATAATAAATACTAATCCTAATAATATTAGAACTAATAATAGATATTAAACTCTATAGTAAATATTAAATCTAATAAAAAAGAAAAGAAGGTATTATAATCTAAGTTTAGAAATAGTAAATAGTAGCCTTAATTTACTTAACTAGAGTATTATTAAATATAAATAGTATAAACTAGAGTATAGTATCCTTTTTCTAAAAAGTATTCTATTTAATAGTCTCTAGCTCCTCTTTAGTATCAAGTAGTCTAATAGTAGCTTAAGTAGGTATTATAGTATTAGAAGAAGTAATAATAGTTATAGCTTTAACTACCTTTATAGATATTTACTAGTAGATTATTATAGTAACTAATAGAGTAGTTATTATAGTAAGTAAATAATAATAAATTTTATAGTTAAATAAGATAGTAATATTATACTCTATAATAGTAGATTAATAAATATTATTAGAGATAATAATATTATTAACTTTATTATAAAAATTATAGATAATATTAATAGTATTATTAATAGCCTTAATTATTTTACTAGTATTAATTATAGAAATATATTCTACTAAAAGTTTGGTGAAATTAAGTAATATAGAACTATAAGAGATAATATTATTAGAATCTATAGAGAATATTATAGATAGAATATTAATAATTATAATATTAATAACTAAGGGTACTAAATATATTTTTATAGATAGCTTTAATATAGAGGAGGAGATATTAGTAAAATAGGATTAGATATTAGTAGTCTTCTTATATTTAAGGGAGGGTAAGATATCTACTAAAGTATTTATAAAAGAGGTTAAGTTAATAGATATAGGGGAGGATATAGTAATAGAGGATAATTTAGAGATAATAAGGTTATTAATTATATCTTTAGTAGTAAAGGTTTAATATAAGCCCTTATTATAGCTCTATTTATTACTATTATCTAAGTATAAGATACTATAATTATTACCTTTAAAATATAAGTAAATAGATAGCTTAGTGTCCTTTATTTTCTTAAAAATAGATAGTTATTTTAATATAGTTATTAAGTTATTTAGTTATTTCTATAAATAGATAGATATATCTTATAGAGTAGATTTATAATAGTAATATATCTTACTAGATATAATAAATATAATAGTTTTATCTTTTTCTTAATAGAAGTTATAGTATTTATAGGAGATAGTAAGATCTATAATATTTAATATAATAATAATAAAGAAGTAGTTAATATAGATATAAAATATAAAAATATAGGTATATAGATATATTAAGTAAATTTAATAAAAGCTAAAGTTAATAAAAGCTAAAGAGTATAAGTTATAAAAATAGATAAAGAAATTAGTAAGGTATTAGTAAAGTAGAAATAAAATATAGTAGAAAGATAATAAGCTTAATATTATTAGTAATTTATAAAGAAAAATAAGGGAAAAAACTATTACTTAAATAATAGATTTCTTTAAATATCCCTTTAGATAATATATTATAAATCTATACTAAATATCTAATATATCTTATTTAATTAATATTATTAGCTCCTAGATATAATTAATATAACTCTTCTATTTAATAAGAACTTAATCTTTATTTATTCTAATAAATTTTTTAATCTTCTACTTATTATAATTACTAATATAGATAAAAGGAGGCTCGAGATTAATATCTATTAAAAAGTTAGCTAGATTACTATAATAGGGCTTAAGATAAGTAATAGAAATATTAGGGTAGATTTTCTAACTACTAGATAGTATAAGGTAATATACTAATAGTAATACCTTCTATAGAATATAAAAAGGACCTCTTTAAAAAATTAAGAATTTAGAGAAGTTTAATAGTATATAGCCTTTTTTAATTATTCTAGTAATATATAGGAAGATATAGTCTCTTTTAGTAAACTAGAGGGTAGTTATTACTATAGAGCTAATAACTACTATATAGGCTATAATTAGGGCCTATATATCCCTAAATATATTCTATAATTTAGTTTTATTAAATAAGAGGGCGGAAACTAGGGCTATTATTAGTAGTAAATAGAGAGGCTAACTATATAAAACTTTAAAAGAGGAGATAGATATTAATATAGTTATATTAAAGTTAATAAAATATTATATATTAGATATTAGTAGGTACTAAGTAGATTTATAATAATTTATAAGAAGGTAATATAGTAGAACCTCTATTATTAAATTAATATATTTATTTTAATTATTAGTAGAAGTATTATATACTATATTAATCTATTAGATAATATATAGATTCTTTAATATTATTCTCTAGAATTATTCTATAAATTTTAAATCTTTATCTAATATAAGTATAAGTAGAAGCCCCTACTTATATATTATAGATATATAGAAGTAGGCTACCTATTTTTTAGTACTCTAGTTAGTCTATTCTAGTAGAAGATATACTACTTTAGATAGCTTATTTATAATAGTAAGAATAGTATTATAGCTATTACTTACTAATAAATTAATAATAAAATCTAGTATTAGTATATTAAATATATTATTAGAGGCTAGTATTAGTTATATTTATTTTAATTATTTAAAGTTATATAATTTAACTAGAGTATAGGGGATATACTTTTTAATATAGAATACTATAACTTTATAAGTATAGTTAATAAAGAATAACTATTATAGTATCTATAAGGAGTAATAAAGGCTAATATAATTATTATAATTATATATTAATTATAATACTTCTTTAACTAAAGATTAAAATATATATAGGTATTTATTAGTATTTAGAGAGTAATAATAGAGTAAGATATTATTCTTAATACTAAAGCTATAGAAGAAAGGTAGTTCCTTATTTTTAATATATTTATATATTCTTAATAAAATAGAGTTATCCTTAATATATTAATATATACTATTATTAAAGTTACTATTAATAGATACTATAAATATAAAGTTAATATTAGTAGTATTATTAATATTAATAATATTATTTATTATTATATATATTAATATTATAATAGTATTATTTAAAGTATTTTTAAAATTAATATTTAAGGAAAATATATAAGAAAAAGTATCTATATTTAAATAATTAATCCCCTTATAATACTTAATTATTATTCTTCTAATATAGGAGCCTAATAGAAGTATCTAGTTATCTAGCTATATAGAATAATAGTTAGATATAGATAACTTCTTTTATAGTATAGAAACTAGAGTAATATAGTTTATTATAATAGTAAATATTTTATTATTAAAGTATTAGGGAAATCTTAATAGTATCTATATTAGAGTACTATACTTTAATTTAGTAAAACTATAATAGATCTTTATAGAAGATAGTAACTTAAAAGTATAAAGTATTAAATATTTATCTCTATTATTATTAAACTAGTAGATAGTAATACTATAACTCTATTATTTACTCCTATTAATATAGAGGATAAATAATTTAGAGAAGTTAGAATATACTAGAATTAGTACTACTATTAATCTATCTTTAAAGATAATTTATATATATAGATATTTATTATATAAATTATATAGCTTAATAAATAGATTAATAAGTAAAGTATATTTTATAAAATTCTAATACTTAACCTCTTTAATAGATACTAACTTAGTAAATAATATTTTTAGCTTTAGTAATAGAGTAATAATAGTAGAAAAGAATAGAATAAAATAATAATAATAACTAAATAGGCTAATAGTAGTTTTAAGTACCTATAAAGTTATTAAGAAGGATATCTAATAGATAGTTTCTATCTTCTACTTCTATATTATTATACTAAGATAGCTAATATAGTGTCTAAGTAGTTTAACTAATCTATAAGTAAAGTAATATTTCTTTAGTAATAATATTATACTAGCTAATTAAAGGGTTATTAAAATAATATCTAGATAGTAAAGGTAGTCCTTAGGAGTTCTAGAGTAGACTATAATATTATCTATATATACTAAGATAAATAATTAAAGGAAATAAGATAGAAATTATTCTATCTAATACTAAAAGAAAGCTAGTAATATAATAATACCTATAATAGTAACTATAAAGTATTTATAACTATAATAAGGTATTAAAAAGGCTAGTTTCTATATATTATTCTTTACTACTAGTTACTAAAAGAACTCTTTTATTATATTTATAGATAAAAAGATAACTAAGCTATCTAAAGTATTAAGAATATTATTTTAATAGAGTAGTAAGTAAATATTAAGTATTACTTTAATATTTAGCTTCCTTATATTAATAATAATATAAGGTTTAGTTCCCTTCTAAATAATAAAAGTAGGTAATATAAATAGTACTACTACTATAAGTAGTATTTTCTTAATTTAGCTATCTTCTAGTAGAGGGTCTAGAATAGTATCTATAGTATTATAGTTATATTAAGAAAGATAATAAACTAGATAATATAAGCCTAATAGATAGTTATTTAGATATAGATAGATTAGTATTTTAATACTATTATTAAACTACCCTAATTCTAGCTTAAAGAGGTTAATATAAGTAGAGAGAATATACTATATCTTAGCCTTATATTCTATTTTAAAGTTTAAGAAGATATTAGTAGAAGTAATATCTACTATAGTATCTTATAATAATATTATAAAGAGGTTAATATCTACTACTTCTTGTTATAGACTATCTGCGGTATAGCCCAGATAAGTACGCTCATTGGACAAGGTTACAGCACGGAATAACCTAGGAGGACCTTAAATCACGTAATAACTAAGAGAGGTCCTAAATACCAAGAATATAGATAGGTCTACGATAGAACTTTAGAGAAAAGGTCTATAATAGGACCTTAGGAAGTAGATCTAACTTAGGACCTTAGGATATAGATCCACGAAGGGACCTAAGTAGAATAATAGAATAAGGGACCTTACTATAATATATATATAAGGATACTTATTTCTACCTTAATCTAGAGTTATCTTTTAATACTTATAATTAAAGTAGCCTTTATAGTAAGTTATAGCTTTATAGTACTAATTAATATAAGTATACTTCCCTTTATCTATCTAATATCCTAAGCTACCCTTATATTAGACTTAATTAATATACTAGCTTTATTATAGATAAGGAACTCAGAGCGTAACTATAATACTAAGCTAGACTTAGAGCTACGACCTTAAAACTAGATATTAAAGTATCTTTCTATAATCTAGAGAGCTCGTTAATACTTCGCTATACCCTAACCTATCTATAAAGCACTTTAGTACCCTTTCACTAAGACGTTATCCCTTATACCGATAACCCACCTTTGTAGCATAATCTAAATTTAAGCTTAACTAAATATTAATATAGAATAAGATAATTATTCTATACTTTAATTTTAATAATATTAATACTTTACTATTAATCTTATATATAATAAAAAAGGTTTCCTTATTAATATCTACTAGTATAATAAATAAGATTATACTTAAATAGTTACTATAGGAAGATTTAGATAACTACCTAATATATATAATACTACTAATAGAGGATAAAACTCTAGATATATATAAATAATATATTTACCTTTCTAAAACTACTATTATTAGATTTTAAAAATCTATATATCCCTCTTATATATCTATTTACTTATATAAGTTATATAATAAACCTAGTATTACTAAATTATCTACTATAAAAGATAAGGTAGTAGCTATTAGAGATACTACTAAGGATAATATAGCTAAAGTAATAGATATTAAAGCTAGAATAAAAGATACTACTTAATAATAATTAAATTACTCTAAACCCCCTCTGTAACCTTACTATATATATAGAAAGATATATTAGTACTATTTCTACCTATTTTATAAATCTATAGTAGCTAATTTAGTAGATATTAATTATTAGACTACTCTAAATACTATAATTAAGGTTAAGTAGATAGCTTAATTAATAGTAAAAAATAATAATAATAAGAATAGGCTACTTTCCTCTAATACTCTATTAGTAGGAAACTAGAAGGTGGCTCTAGTATTAGGGTACTAAGAAATAAAAATTATACTATATCCCTATCTAATTATAGTTACTATTTATTTTTAACTATAACTTCTACTATAATAATATCTTTCTTATTTTATATTAATACTAATATATCTATATTTTTAATATTATAATATTATCTACTACTATATTTTCTATATACTATTACTACTAATATTTTTTTAATTATTCTATTTTCCTTTTATAGACTAATATATAAGATATCTACTAAAGTATTTCTTTATCTACTAATTTAAGATATTAATAAGTTATATATTTATATATCTATATTTTACTATATTATATCTTTCTTACTAATATCTTACTAGTAAATAATATCCTTAATAGTTTATTTATTATTATATCTTATATTATAAAGACTATTATATAGAATAATATTATTATTCCCTTTAATAATATCTCCTTAACTACTCTTCTAGTACTACTCTCTAAATTATATATTTACTATAAATATATATCTATTTAAATAATAAATTTAGTTATTATTTAACTAATCTAGGGCTTTAATATATTTATCTATTACTCTAAAGTTTCTAGCTCCATAGTATATTTATTTAAATCTATTAAGCTAATATCTATTAATAGCCTATTATATATCTTGAGCCTAAATATAATTATAGTTTATAATACTAGTATTTTACCTATTACTAATATTAGTTACCTACTAATTAAGATACTTAAGGGGTAGATCTTAAACTATATCTTTCCTTTACTAGAATAATCTATTTCCTTATTTAATATTATAGTTAACTTTATTAGTAATATTATATAATTAATAGAAGTGCTACAAAGGTGGGTTATTGGTATAAGGGATAACGTCTTAGTAAAAGGGTACTAAGGTGCTTTGTGGATAGGTTAGGGTGTAGCGAAGTATTAATAAGCTCTCTAAGTTATAAAAAGATACTTTAATATCTAGCTTTAAGGTTATAGCTCTAAGTCTAGCTTAGTATTATAGTTATACTCTAAGTTCCTTATCTATAATAAAGCTAGTATACTAATCAAGTCTAGTATAAGGGTAGCTTAGGATATTAGATAGATAAAGAGAAGTATACTTATATTAATTAGTACTATAAAGCTATAACTTATTATAAAAGCTACTTTAATCGTAAGTATTAGAAGATAACTCTAATTAAGGTAGATAATAAGTGCCCTTATATATATATTATAGTAAGGTTTCTTATTCTATTATTCTACTTAGGTCCCTTTATAGATCTATATCCTAAGGTCCTAAGTTAGATCTACTCCCTAAGGTTCTATTATAGACCTTTCCTCTAAAGTCCTATTATAGATCTATCTATATTCTTAGTATTTGGGACCTCTCTTAGTTATTATATAATCTAAGGTCCTCCTAAATTATTCTATACTATAATCTTATCTAATAAGTATACTTATCTAGGCTATATCGTAGATAATCTATAATATTATCCCCTCCTCTCTTAATAAATTATCTCAATCGTTAGTTTATAAATAGTAAGTATATCTCCCTATTATATTAGGTTAGTAAGTCTATATCCTTTTTCTTATTATAGCTTATTATTCTCTTAAATTATCTACTTATACTCCGTATAATTATACTCCTAAATATATTTGTCTTACTATAGTTATTAATTAGTATAGCTTCTTAGTAGAATTCTCGTATAATAGCTACTTCTTTTCTTTAACTCTATACCTTATAATAGATTCTTCTAGTAAAAGTTATTCCTCTTATCTCCGTAAGAACTATCCCTATATTAGTTAGTTATCTTTCTAGAATTACTAGGAAGAGGAGAACTTTTGGCGTTAATATTATCTAGAGAATTCAGATACTAATATCTATTTTTATCTAAATTAGGTATATAAGCTTTAGTCTTAACTATTAAAAGCTTAAAAAGAGTTATTTATTATTATAGAGGAAAATTAGTAAATTCGTATATAGGTAATAGCTTCCCTATCTACTATTTCTAGGCTTACTTAGTGTGACGAGGCTATTTTAGACTCCTTAGCTTCCTCTACTCCTTCTCTTAAGGTATTACTTAAGAATCTTTTATTTAATAATACCTCTTAATCGCCTAAGTCGCGTTCTAAAAGTTCCTTATAGACTTATAAGTATTTTCTAAATTATTATAGCCTTTTTATTTTACTAGATAGTAAAGTTTTCTACTAATTCTTTTTTTATCTAAGATTTTCTCTACTTTATATTCTTATTCTTGATTTTCTTCCTATATTTCTAGCTTATATAGTTTGGCGTTTTAGGGTACTTTTTTAATTAATAAGATATAAAATACTAGATATATTTTTATATATATTAGTAATTAGAGTTTATAGTTAACTTATCCAAGTTTCTTTAAAATTTTAAATAGTCCGATCTTTTAGTAATCTAGTTTATTATTTAGTCTTATAGTTTTAATATTCTATCGTAGTAGGAATACTTTCTCTCCCTTTTTAAAGGTTAGTACTTCTATATATTATTTATTATAGTAGTTACTTATCCGGTAACTTAAGAATTCTAGTTCCTTTCTTATATTTTTATATAGTATTTGTAATTTCTCTACTAATATCTCCGCTTCTTGTACGTAAGTTTTTACTTTTCTAGATATTTTTATTACTTTTAGTTCTTATCTATAGTTTATAAAGAAAAATATCGTGCCTATTAAGGCTATCTTAGCTTTATTATAGGCGAGCTATATTATTAATAGTAGTTTAACCTAATTATTTTATTTATAGTTAATATAATATCTTAGATACTATTTAATAGTCTAATTTATCTATTTACTCTATCTATCTATCTAAGGGTAATATACCGTAGATACTTTCTATTTAATCCCTATTCTTTTAGTGAGTATCTTCTAGAATTTACTTATAAACTATATATCTCTATCTAATATAATTTTATTAGATAATCCGTAGTTTATAAAAACTTATTATAATAAGATATATACTATATCTAGTACTATTATTTTTTTAATAAAGGGAATAAAATAAGTATACTTTATTAGTTAATCTATAATTATTATTATTATATTATATTATATACCTATCTATAGTTCTTTTAATTTTAGTAGTTTTATAATAAAGTCTATTACTATTAATTTCTATAGTATATCTTTATATAATATAAGCTATAAAAGTCTATATAGTACGTATTAGTTATCTTTATTTTATTAATAGGTATTATACTTCTAGATATATTATCTAATATCTCTCTATATACCTAGCTAAAAGTAGTTTATTATAACTTTCTCTTAGTATTCGTCGTTATACCTCCTTGGGTATATATATCTATCCTTAGTATAAGAGTAGACTATTCTCTTTTTAATATCGCTTACTTAAGCCCGAGAGCTTCCTAACTAAAGGGTCTTATTCTAAGTATATCTATATTTTAGCTTCTAGGGTATCTATATTGAATATAACTATCCTAGTAGCCCTTAATATTTATATATCTAAGATTATATTACTAATATTTATATCTAGATATAAGATTACTCTATATTCTCTTTTTTTTATTATTAAATCTAGTTATCTACTTAATATATTTATAAAAGTATTCTCTATTCCTTTATAATATTATATCTTAAAGTTATAGTATACTAAGGTTTCTATATACTATCTTAATTATTATTAAGTTAATTCTTTCGTAGTCGTGAAGTATATTAGATTCTAATAATTACTTATTACTATAACTCGATATTTAGCTCCTTATAGTTCTTATTTCTATTTCTTAAATATAGTAATAATTACTAATAATTCCTTATTATAGATATTATAATTCTATTTTATAGATGTTATTATTCTAGTATAGTATACTATAAGTTATAGTTTTCTACTTTTATCTTTCTACTATAATTTAACTCTAATAGCGTAGTCTAATATATCTATATCGATATATACTTCTTTATCTAGATTAAAATATAATTATATATCTTCTTATCTAAACTTTTCCTTTAGTTTCTAGAATACTAATTCCTCTTATTTAATCTATAAGAATTCTTTTTCTTTTTTAAATAATTCTATTAATAGTTTTGTAATTACTAAGAATTTATAGATATATTATTAATAATAGTTTATAAGTCTGTGAAACTACTAAACTTCTTTTACTATTATTAGTATAGGCCACTTATTAATTACTTTAATCTTATCTAGGTTTATCTAGATTCCTTTAGTCGATATAATATATCCTAGAAACTTAACTTCTTATCTATAAAACTCGTATTTTAATACTTTAAGATATAGATTATACTCCTATAGTCGCTTAAGTATTATTTTAACTTTTTCTATATAGTTCTCGCGGCTTCCTTTTATAAAGATAAGAATATTATCTAAGTATACTACTATAAATATATCTAGATATTTATATAGTATATTACTAATAAAGGCTTAGAATATTACTAGTACGTTAGTTAATCTAAAAAATATAACCTAATATTTATAAAGTCTAAATCTTATTCTAAATATAGTCTTCTATTCTTCTCCTTTTTTAATATATATCTAGTAATAGGCTTCTTATATATCTAATACTATAAACTATATAGTGCCTCTAAATTAACTCTATAGTTCTTTAATTAGGGGTAAAGGGTATCTATTTTTAACTATTATATTATTAAGTTATCTATAATCTACGTATAGTTATAGTAATCTATCTTTCTTTAGTATAAAGATAATTAGATATCTTACTAGTAATATTAATTCGTATATATATCGTTTTTCTAGATTCTTATTAATATATATCTATAATTCTTTAAATTCTTTTTCTATTAATCTATACGTAGGTTTATATATAGGCTCTATCCCTTCCTTAAGGGGTATCTTATAATTCTATACCTAATATTCTAGTAAGCTTTCTAATAGTTTATATTCTCTAAATACTTTAATTAAATTATAATATTCCTAGGATATCTATTATTATAACTTTTCTAATTTAGTAGCGTCCTACTCTTAGTAAACTATTCTCTACTTTCCTTATAGTAATTAATCTCTTGTAGTTTTTCTAGTTTCCTTTTTAATCTAGGGCGCTATACCTAGTATCTAATCTCTATCCTTATTCTTATTATAGGTGGCTACTAAGGTATCTAGGTTCTAGTTAGAGTAGCTTTTCTTTCTATTATCTAATTATAATATACTGTCTCTCTAGTTTACTATTAGGTTATATTTTTATAACTATAGGAGTCCTAAGATAATATTATATCCTTCTAGATTAGTTATATTGAAATACTCCTTTCTCTTATACTATTCTTTAATATATACCTTTATATTAGTGGTCTCTTTATTTATAATACTAGTCCACTCTTCTTCGAGTCCTCCTAACTAATATAGTTCTTCTTTTTCTTATATAGCGATTCCTAATTCTTTTATATATTATAAGTTAATAAAGTTCCTAATAGCTCCTAAATTAACTAGAGCTCGCGCGTATTTCCCTATTAAGTTTACTACTATTACTAGGTAATATCTATATATTATAGCTAGACTCTACTTCTTTTTTAGTCTATTAACTAATTTATCTTAGTATTATTAATTATAAGCTTCTTTCTAAATTATATCTATATATTTATATATCTTATCCTATTTAGATTCGTTTAATAAGGTTTCTTCTTATTCTTATATTACTTATAGTTATTACTATTATTCTTCTCTTTCTTATAGTTTTCGTTTTAGTACTCTAGTTATACTTAGCTAGTACTCTATTACTATATTATTTATAAATTCTACTATATATCCTTAATATAAGATTTTTACTCTCTACTTATTATTCTAGTATATAATTTCTAATTTCTTATATAATATAATATTCTTAGTATTTATTATTTTAATATTTTATCTATTAATCTATCCTTAGTATTTATTATATATAGTATATTTCTAATTATTATAGTATCTTTAGTAGATTTATTCGTTATCTTTATATTATAGGTATTACTTATAATTCTTGTAGTAAAGTCTTTATCTATACTTCTATATTTCCTTAAATATATAGTATTTATAGTAGTAATCCTATTTATACTTATTATAGTATAAATAAGTTAGGTTACTAACCTTTCTTTATTTTCTTATATTATATATAAAATAAAGGCCCTTTTATTTATATACTATCTAGTATTCTTTATTAAAGTTATTTATATATTCCTTAAGGCTATCCTTAATTTACTATTATTATTCTTTAATTATTAGTAATACGTCTTCCTAGTCTAAATTATCTTAACTAGACTCGGGTATTTCTCCTTCCTCTAGCTTAATTTCTTCTTCTAAGTCTATTTATTCCGGGATTATAATTCCTTAATTAAGTCCTATCGTAAGGTTATATTCTTAATCTATAGGTAGGGTATCTTATTTCTATTATTCCCTCCTATATCCTTCTAGATATCTCTATTCCTATCCTAGTATAGTATTTTATCTAATTAACCTTAGTTATATTACTTATAGGTACTCTTTTTACTTAAAGTCTCTTCTATATCTAGGTTTCTTATTACTACTAAGCCTTACTATAGTAGTAGTATTAAGTCTTTTTCTAGTTTCGTAGTACTTCGTATTATATATACTACTAGACTTTACTATAGTAGTAGTATTTAGACTTTTCTATATATTTCCCTATTTCTTTTTATAATTCCTTACCTAATACTCTAGCTTCTTATAGTAGAAATATAACTTTTATTTCCTATATTATTTATTCTTTTCCTTATTAAGAGGTTTTTTTTTAGTAGTATTAAGCTCTATTAATATTAATCTATAATTATCTTATTTACTTATACTTCGTTAGTTTATTCCTTTCTAAAAGGTTGCTTTTCCTTATTATAGGTTCTATAAGTTATATAACTAATTATTAATTTATACTACTATTTTAATTATAGAGGTGTAGTTTATAAATAGTCCTATCTTAATAGTTTTATATTAAGTTTCTAGTTTAAGTCCTTACTTAAAGATAGCTATTTTCCTATTATTATTATGGATTTCTAATTCTTAATATAGTTACTATAACTATACTATAAACTAAGCTACGTCTCTTATCTATTATAGATTAGCTAGTTTCTATTTAAGTATTTATTTATAGTCTGTATCTCTAAAAAATTATCTAATTATAGCTTTAAACTATAGGTAGCTTCCTAGTATATCTATATATATTTTTAGTTATCTTTAGATATTAATCTAGTCCTCGAGTATTAGTTTAAACTATATAGTTATAGTATTATATAAGTAAGATCCTATAAAGATTACTTTCTTAACTTTAATAATTCCTAGTTTAGTAGCTAGATAGATATTATATTTACTTAAGAAGTATTCTAGCTTATTATATTCTCCCTTAAAGGTATTAGGTATTCTAATCTTAACTAATACTTATAAATCTCTAATATATATTTTTAGAATATATATTTTATTAACTAATCTTTTAATTTATATTTTATACTACTAGATATTATTCTTATAATTCTATTTATTAACTTTCACTTCTAAGGTAGCGATCTATTACTTGAGTTAGATTAGGATATAATTAAGGTTACTAGTAGTTCTACTTATAGTAGATATATTAGTTAATTAAAGGTAGTTATTATTCCTAGTTAGTTCTTTAAGTATTTAGGGTAGGGGATATATACCTAATATTCCTTTTAAGTAAAAGTACTTCTACTAATCGGGGTTATAATATTATAATAGATATATATAGGTATAACCTTTACTACTAATTATAGATAGATATTAAGATAGTAAAGGATAAATAATAAGTTAGAATCTCTATTTAGGTATCTATAACTATAGGTACGGGATAATTAATACTATAAAGGTAGGTTATTAGTATAAGGGATAATATCTTAGTAAAAGGGTACTAAGGTACTTTATAGATAGGTTAGGGTATAGTAAAGTATTAATAAGCTCTCTAGATTATAGGAAGATACTTTAGTATCTAGCTTTAAGGTTATAGCTCTAAGTCTAGCTTAGCGTTATAGTTACGCTCTAAGTTCCTTATCTATAATAAAGCTAGTATACTAGTTAAGTTTAGTATAAGGGTAGCTTAGGATATTAGATAGATAAAGGGAAGTATACTTATATTAATTAGTACTATAAAGCTATAACTTACTATAAAGGCTACTTTAATTATAAGTATTAAAAGATAACTCTAGATTAAGGTAGAAATAAGTATCCTTATATATATATCCTAAAAGTCTATCTTCTTATTCTAGTCTTAGTTTATATCTAGGACTCTCCCGTAATCTATATATTAGACTCTTATCCTTAGTCTGTCGTTAGACTATCCCTTATAGTCTATCCTTGGACTACTCCTAATCTTAGTATATTAGACTTATATAAGTCACGTAATAGCGAGTATCTAGGTTCTTATATTCCGGAACCCTATTTATCCAATAAATATTCTTATCTAGGCTGCGCCGTAGATGGTCTGTAACAAAATAGAAGAAGATCTTTTAGTAGATAGCCTACTATATTAATAATTATAGATTATAATATAGATTACTATATTAAATTAGGTATCTTCCTCTATTTAAAGTATAGGTAGTAGGTAGTAGAATAACTAAATTATATACTATAGTAGATAAAAAAAACCCCGTTCCTTTAACTAATAAAATTATTTATTCTAATTATATAATTATATTACGTAATATAAAACGAAAAGACTGCGTGTTCATATATAAGATTGTAATGAAAATGAATTTTGACCCGATGGTCCATTCAGTCCGCCGTACGCGTATAAAAAGAGGAGATGGGATTGAAGCAGGCAGAGTGACGGGAATGCAAGACGATGGAGACATGTTTATCTAGAGCTTGATTGCTTTGTAGAAGAGAACCTGCCACGGCTATTAAAGTGACTTGCTGCGTCTGGAACACTCTGAGACCAACAAAGTAACTAGATACTGCAACAGGACTTATGGACTTCCTTGGGAGAATCAAGACGTCAACAATAACAGGCACTTCTAGTAACTAACTAGCTAGCTAGCCAAAACAATAACAGCCGCCTGTTTGTTACTTCTCCTGTGAGTGTTAAGTGACCTAGTTAGAGGCTCATTTCAATGAAGGGTGGCGAAGGCGTAGAAGACACGATTAGTTAGGAGTTAACTAACGAGTTAGCAGTGCCAAGACACAGCCGCTTCTTAGCCGCAAGTTATCGCGACGATAGACATGCTCAGACCTCCATCCACAAGACATGGCCATGCCATATATAGAGGAATAGGCTGCAGAGCGCTTCTAGAGTTCCTTCGGAAGCGATGCCACAGGGAATATAGAGATCGCTACCTACAGTTAACTGCCTGCATCGGAAGTCTTTAGTTCCTCCTCGTCTCCCACTTAGTCCATCTCATTTTACGCGGTGCTGCGTTTACAGCTTCTTGAGCTTCTGACCCCACAGCCCTTGCTCACCATCACTATCCATACACACAGGCGATCTTCGCCCTCACGTACAAGCTTGCCCCGGCCGAGTTGCACGGTCAGTATGTCAAACTGGAGGCAGGACTACTCCGCAGCCTTGCGTATCAGGGACCAACGAGAAAAGGCATATATGTCCGTTCTGGAGGCCTGTATGTCCTTCTATAATATTCTCACTATAACTCTATCTATGCTTGTGGTTTACTAAATGACTGCCTAGATACCCGCTTAGCTGATCGCTCAGGCAGCCTGGAAAAGGAACGAGCTGAAGCCGTTCGATATTCCAAAAACCTTTCAGGGTCCAAAGACACTGATACCCCCCAAGATAAAAAATACCAGAGCCCAGATGATAGTCCTGCTGTTCCATCAGGGCTAGACCCCCTGCTTACTGCGAATCAAGATTTGGCTGCTGCACAAAAAGCGCGAGAAGAACTCTCAAATAAACTTGAGCAAGCCACGGGGAAGATAGATACACTTTCAAGAAAATTGAATACAGAGTCACAGAGGGTAGCGGACTTGGCTGTAGAAAGAACACAGCTACAGATCCGTCTAAGGGATAGAGATGAGGAATTAAGGGGGAAGGCTAAACTACTTGACGTTCGTTCAGACTTCATTAATACCTTTGTTTTAACAGAAATACTAACTTGTAAGATCATAGGATGTTCAAGATGAGCTTGTGTCACTAAATCTACAATTTAATATGGCCGAAGAGCGGGCTAAGAGGTTTGAAGAAGAGAATCAACAGCTCGTAGATAGATGGATGGCAAGAATGGGACAGGAAGCTGAAGCAATGAACAAAGCATCCAGGTTTTCATAATTTAAATTTACCCGCCTCGGAAAAGAATGATAGAATAGATCGATAGGTGATGGAGGCTTATTATGCAGTCTTAGATAAATAAGATACTAAATGTACATTAATTTTCAATTTCTTTGTCTAATAACCAAAGTTCTCTAGATACGAAAAGCGCCAAATCACCTGTCACCGTCAAGCTTGATCAAACGATAACACAAACCCGAACCCAACCATTCCAGCCGTCCGGGTATAAGCCGCCAAAGTACCGCCAATCCAACGAATGTTCTCCAAAGAAAGAAGTGAGTTTAACAACACTTCGACATATTTATAAAGAATGACCAATCTATAGGAGGGGGGGGATAATGGGATATGCATGGCTCGCGAGAGCTCTAGAAAGTGACCAAAAGAAAGCAGGGGAACCAAAACGTCTAATAATTATGGAAACCTCCCATCTATAATCATCAGCAACGTTTCAAAAGAGATATAAACGCAGCAGCGGTCTAGGTCGTTGCATCCAAAAAATGAAGAGAAGAGAAGAGTGTAGGATCACTCAGTTATAAAGAGAATCTGAAAATGCTCGTAGCCTGGAGCTATCCTTCTTCGCAATGAAATAGGTGCCTCCGGCATTGGTCCAGCTAACAGAGTCAGACCAGTAATTATGCCTCTCAACTGAAAGCAAGTTAATAGGTGAGTTGAGGTTTCGGGCTTGCATCTTGTGTCCTGCCGGAACAAAGGATTTGAGTGATACAATCTGGCAGCCTTCTTTCAGGTCAAGCAAAAGATTGATTATCCTGTTATTCGTCTCCGGGGTAAAGGCCTGATTATTGATAAGAACGACGTCAGCCCGCCGTAGAGCCTTAGCTATGCGTTCGTTGTCCAAGAAATCACCCTGGACTAAATGCACTTTGCCCGATGACAGGCCCCATAAACGGCATCTAGCTTTGAATTCAGCCTGTTGCAGACGAGCCAAGTCGCAGGCGTTTTGCATCATCTCACAACCCCAGCTCTCACAACCAACTTCCAGGGCGGCCTGGAGGACAACGTTTCCCACACCGGAACCCAGATCAACAAATACCTGGTCGGATTTTAAATGCGTCTTTTGGAATATATCTGAGATAAAGCGGGGTAGAAGCTCTCCATAGACGTTGTCAGTTCCGCTTTCGTACTTCTTGAGTGATTCCACACGCAGAGAGACAGTTCGGCTATACACCTGGGTTAGAATTCTCTCAACCCAGGGCAGCGAGAGCGAATGCATCGAATCGAGGTGTTTGGCAATAACGCCTTCGTCCCGTAGCCGTCTGATGGTTTCATTATACGCCTTCACCGCATTCCAAAAGTCCTTTGGCGATTCCTGTTTGATAGCACGCCGCAAAAGGCGGATATAGCCGGTGGAGTCATCGGTGAAAGCAGATATCTGGTCCTCGGGGATATAGTTGTGTGATATGGTTTCGACTACCTGCACAATATCTTCCAACGGTTTGAACCCATCGTTTTCTCGTGGTATTACGAGCTGATACCTCTCCCTCTGCGAGTATGTGGGATACTGAAGGGCTATTGTCGTGCACCCGCCGGTCTCTTTAAATGCACTGCTGAATCCCGGTGTCTTCTTCTCGATGGATGCTATGTCCAAGGCATGGACCATCGGGAATGAGTGTTCGGCAGTCTCAGAAAACGCAATCTCGGAGCGTAACTGGCGTTTTAAATCTGGCTCCGCGCTCGCGCTCACCTTAGTCCTTTTCGATAACCGGATATCCAGAGACTCATCGGTCTCGCTGTCATCGCTACTGCTAAGGAGTTGTTGGACTGCGGGGGATGATCGCTTGCGGGACACGGACCTTGAACGGGGCGGGTTAACGGCGAGATGATCGGACTTGCTAGTAACAGCAACCTTCTTCTTCACAGTTCCGGTAGAGTCGGATAAGTTCGACTTCCGTGGAGAGGTGACGGTACGTTTGGAGGATGATTCGGAGTGCGAGCGCTCGGAGGGGGGTTTCACGGGGTGTGATGGGGCCGATGAGGACCGGACGATGGGCGGTTTGCATTCAACTTTGCGTATCTGAGCCTTTTGGGCCTGTATCACACCTGTCCCTTTCTTCTGAAGGTGGTCGAAAAAACCCATCCTCGGTCACAAGGCTGCAGGCAGACCCTGTTGCCCTTGCAGCTTATTCAGTGTCAAGTAAAGAACGTGGGCGGTTAATGAATAGGCGTGCGAAAGAGAAATCAATGTATAGAGGATATCTATAAAGAGCGAAAGGTATGTTAATGATATCTTCACACCAAACCTGTGAAGCCTGGCTGTATTTGCTTCCCTTCGCTTCTTCTCTTCTGCTTCCGCTTTCTTTATTGTCGAAAAAGCGCGGCGGATAACGATGTCACGGGATCTTGGTCACGAGGGCTTATGAGGCTGAAAAGCTTAAGCTTACTAAGAAAGTATCTTCGTAATCGACCACACCTTAATTTTACGCACGGAAAGTCTAGAAAGGCGAAGGAAAAGTCGGTAGCAAGGGGCAGGTCTCCAGGTTGTGGCAATAGCTGGGCGTTATAAGACTCGGGTTAAATTGATGTAACCATTTTGCAGAGAGGCAGATGAAAGGCGGACTGCACATGTGTTGATTGACTGGCACTTGGGATGAAGTATATATAATAGTGACAGGACAAATCTCCATCGTCAAGGTAGATATTAAATAAATTAATCTGTTTAAAGAGACATGGCCAATAACAGCCAGGAAATGGCCCCAGCTCGACAGGGTAGTATGTCCAGAAAGTGTCGTCCGGGTTGAGTCGATCAAACGCTAGACAAATGAAAGGGATAGAAGATGGTGTTTGAGGGAAGGAATGCATCTGCAGCAGCCTCATATTTCATTAGTAGTCCAAGAGGAAGGAAAACGGGGAGGAAAGCGGAAAAGAAAGAGCGAAAAAGAAAGAATATACAGATGGCTTTGATATGAAGAGAATAATCAAGGATGCACGGTTGATGCGTTGTTTTTAGGCCTGCTGGTCGCTTGGAATGTTGGGTGCAGAAGGGTATTAACATTAGAAGTAGTGATATGCTCCAAAAAGGCGGAGGTTTAGTTTGAGGAGCGCAGCTGCAGAAAATTAAAGTAAGAGAGCTTTGCTTTTAACAACGAGTGTTCAAGGAGCCGCTCTGAGCTCCTGTCGAAGGGTACATTGACGGGTCTTGCAGTCTCATCAGCACGCTTTTGACCGAGCCGAGCCACTTGTCGACAGACTCTTCGTCGTAGGCGCAGAAACGGTAGGTAACGTCTTCGGTGATGAGCTGAAAACAGAATATCTTTGACCTTGAGAGGGGGTCTACCTCTGCCGCATTAATGACTTCGGTCATTGGTATGATCTTGACAGCCGAGTATTCGTGTTGGTCCTTGTAGAAGGAGAGGCTCTGAACTCGGAGAACCGTCCATAGCTTTTTCCATTTGCGGACGCCCTTCCGGCCCTTTAAACATTGTAAATAGCCCTGGAATATGACTCCCTCTGGATCTGGCTGGCTAGGAGCAGCTTCACTCTGGCCACTGGTCAGGCGGCGTAGACTCTGTTGTTGCTGTTGCTGTTGCTGTTGTTGATTATCAGCGTGAGAGTAGGATTTCCGGTTGAGCGCTGGTTGAGACCTTGAAGAAGGCTGGCCAGCAGCATCAGAAAATTCGGAGCAAGAGGTGATCTCATTGCCTGAATAGTCCTGGGTAGTTTGGCGCTTCACCCGACCAGGTTGTGCGGGTGCCGTCAAGAGAGAAGGAGTCCGTCCCAGAGCCGCCGTGCCTCCCCTGCCTTCAACCTCGGACATCTCAGCCGCACTCTCATCTGCCTCCGCGATGGTCTGCTTCCGGCCGTGTATCTGTTCGTAGTAGTTTACGACCGAGTCTGGGTAGTCGACCGAGCACTCCCGGTGCAACTGCTCAACCCATGAATCCGTCTCCTCTGCCGACGTAGCCTGGAAGCGGTAGTTCTTCGAGGGCGAGAAGACGCCAAAGACGTTTGGTCTGTTCGACCTAGGCGTCGACTTGACGTGGGCAACGGCCGAGACGTCGGATAGGGAGAGGGCGAGCTGCAGCTGGGCCTCTTCCTTGTCTTTGTATAGCGAGAGTAGGTTCGGCCGCAGAACGAGGTATCCGGGCTTCCACGACGACTTGAACGCCTACTCGTACAAACGGTCAGTCAGTCAGTCCGCCAGCCAGCCAGCCAGTTCAATCGATCGATCAGCCAGCCGACGATGGGCATTTCTCAATGAGTGGTAAAGCGTACATGCTTGCTCTTCGACCGCCGCAGCACCTTGCCTCGCTTCAGCACCCGGTCGAACTCGAAGCTCCCGTTCTCGTTGACCGGCGAGAAGGCGTCCAGTATCTGGCTCCGGCGGACTCCAGCTCTCTCTGTGTGTCCCTCTGCGGCGATCGCATCCATCGCAGTCGATCGATCTTCCGCTGCTGGGAGTTGTAGGTGCAATGTCATCTTATAAAAAAAAAAAAAAAAAAACTACCTAGGCAAGGAAAATAAAATAAAAAGGGCGATATCAAGTAGGATTATAGAAGACGCCACCCCTCGATCTCTAGAAGAGAAGAGTCCTCCGCCTGACGGGATCCAGGGAGCACTGCAGAGGTCCTTTTAATGCCATTATTGCCATTCATCTATCTCACGTAGTTATTTATGGCCCCTGTGAAGCAGGAGAAGGGCGTCTCTTCTCCAGGTCCACAGGCGGTGGCCTCGAACAGTTTCAGGTCCGCTCCCCCGGCCGCCCAACGACCAGAGCGAGAGCGCGAGCTAGCCAGACGGCGGGATACGAGAGAAGCAGCGAGGAAGAAGAGGCTTAACATCATATTATTACCAAGAGACACTCAGAGCTTTCTGATACGCTGGCTCAGTCCTCAGTCAACTCAACCGCCCGCAGGATCCTTCAGGGGCTTCGTCCGGTGCGCTTTTGATATCTGCCCTCTGCCCGCCATCGCCAGCGCCTGCAAGGCTGACTCCCTCGCAGCAGCAGAGCGGCGCTTCCTGCGAGTCCATCAGTGCCCGTAACAGCCATCCACCTCGCCTGCTTGCTGTCCTGCTGGCGATATTCAAATCTCTTGCTTCGGCTTGAACTGCTTTTTTTTTCTGCATTTTTTTTTTTCTTTTCTCTCCCTTTTTTTTTCCCGGTTGGTCAGGAAGTCTTGGCGTGTTTCTTCTCTTTCAACTTTCTTTTCGCTTTCGAACGACGACGAAAAGACAGAGAGAAAAGACAAGCAGCGACATCACCAGCCCAGCGAAGCCTGCGAGGACAACGAAGAAGAAGAAGAACAGCGTCGTCGACTGTCTTCCTGTCTGTTCTGCGGTTTTTCATGCTCTCGATGGCTCTGCGTTAGTCGATCCCC
This sequence comes from Trichophyton schoenleinii, assembly GCA_018357685.1. Taxonomy (NCBI): domain Eukaryota; kingdom Fungi; phylum Ascomycota; class Eurotiomycetes; order Onygenales; family Arthrodermataceae; genus Trichophyton; species Trichophyton schoenleinii. The sequence continues at coordinate 5,573,188 of WOFF01000002.1, forward strand.
CCCCCGTCTGCCGTCCGCCCATCCCCATCGTGCTTCGTCACCGTTCGCCATCCGCGGCCAGTCTCGCCGACTCCAAGCCAACAACCAACACATTCCTCTGACCCCGTCGCTCGTTTTTTGAACTCCCTCGCTGTCTGCAGCGTCTTTCTCCTTTTCAGACTGCAAGCTTTGAGGCGCCCTCGAGCTTTGCTGCGTCGAATTCGGCTGCGTTTCTTCAGATAAGAAGCAACAAGGAGACAGCAACAGCAAAGGAAGAGAGAAAAAAAAAAAAAAAAAAAAAAAAAACCCGCCTCGATTCTGCGCTGCTATACACACACCCGTCGCCATCATGGGGATTATGAAGCGACTCACGAAGAGTGTGCCTGGCATTCTTTCCCCTTCGCCGCTAGACGGCAGTCTTACCAATGAAAAGGGGACGATAATATCGAGATTCGCTTTTTTTAAACGCCGCATACGACTACGGAGGAACTCTTCTATTTCGATCCCTCTGGGCCTTGTTTTACTATTTCCATGCATTGTAATAATCCTTATTGTCCTCCTCTTCGTTACTCATCCTTCTTCTCCCGGTGGGATGCTGATGCCCACTGGTACTCCTCCTTCTATACGGTATGTTCTCCTTAACACGTAAGCTACATCGAATTTTTGTACGAATTGTATACTGACGGCTATACTTCCGGAAATCAGAAAAATCAGCGAGAAATATGACAAGGTGTTTGAAGTGGGCTGCAGAGAAATCGACACCAGCCAGCCTAGAGCAAATGCCGCCTTCGTCGTCCTGGCCAGAAACAAGGAGCTGGAGGGTGTAATCCAGTCTATGAAGTCGATCGAGCGCCACTTCAACCGATATTACAACTATCCGTACGTATTCCTGAACGATGGAGACTTCGACGATAACTTCAAGGATACTGTCACCAATTACACCAAATCCAGCGTGGAGTTTGGCAAGATCGACTCGTCAATGTGGGGATACCCTGATTGGACCGATGCTGAGGTAGCCAAAGAGGGTATCCGCAAGCAGGGAGACGCTGCCATCATGTACGGAGGAATGGAGAGCTATCACCACATGTGTCGATTCTACTCTGGGTTCGTCGTCGCCTTCTCTTACACTCATATTTCCCTGGATACTAATGTCTGTCTAGGTTCTTCTATAAACATGAGCTGCTAATGAAGTATGAGTGGTACTGGCGCCTGGAACCAGAGATCAAGTACTTCTGCGATATCACCTAGTTCGTTGCCCTGGATCCCTCTCGTTTAGACAATTAACTGACCTTCATTCAGTGACCCCTTCCTGGAGATGGCTAAGAACAACAAAACGTATGGCTTCACAATTGCCGTCAAGGAGCTTAAAGAGACCGTGCCGAATATCTTCCGCTATGCGTCTGCCTACAAGCGAACAAACAACATCACTTCCCAGGGTCTATGGGAAATGTTTCTCGAAGACCCTGTTGAGGAGGAGAAACCGGCAGAGGAGAACAATGCCCTCCCAGATGAGATTCTACAGACCCAGCCCGGTGCCGCCGGCCTCAAGGATGTTGATCCTGAGGCAATGGAAGGCGAGACGTACAATATGTGCCATTTCTGGAGTAACTTCGAGATCGCACGGTTGGATTTCTTCCGTAGCAAGGCTTACGAAGACTTCTTCACGATGATGGATAGGAGCGGTGGCTTTTGGAATGAAAGAGTACGTCTTTTTTTCTACCCATCTTCTATATATATATGTGAATTTCTTGCTATGGATGCTAACGGAAAGCCTTTCTTGATCAGTGGGGAGATGCACCTATCCACTCGCTTGCTGCCGGCGCACTTCTGTCTCCCGCTGACATTCACTACTTCAGAGATTTTGGATACCGTCACACCACCATCCAGCACTGCCCCGCTAATGCTCCAGCCAGACAACGCGTTCGAGATCCATATCTCGAACAAACCACTCTGGACCCGAAGCTCCGCCAAGAAGAAGACGAATACTGGGACTCTCCAGATCCACCCAAGGAGAACGGCGTTGGCTGTCGATGTCGTTGTGATACCGACATCGTCGACGTGGAAGGCAAGCATGGCAGTTGTCTAGCGGATTGGGTTAAAGTCGCAGGAGGATGGGCGTCGCCGTAGATCATCAACCACTACGCAACGGCCACCCTCTCTTGCTTCTTTCTCTATGTTTTTTTCCTTTTTCTTTTTTTGTTTCTCTCTGCCGGCGCGACATTGGCTATACCCTTCTGCACACACCTACACCATCGGGTCCGCAACGCCGTGCCACGAAGATATATCATGACTTGTCCTCCCCTCACCTCTCCCATCCTCCTCTTTTTTTTTTTTTTTATATCATCAAGCCAACTTCGAAATTCCGTCTTATATCTTCCCCCGGTAACTGTGTCTCGGGGAGGATTACAGTGCTCGAAAACTTTGAACCCGTTCCGTTCCATTCCCTTTTCCATGACATGAGATAGAAGAAGGGCCTCGCAGCTTTGCTTTCTGCTGCCGACCAACAAATTATCATTTAATACAGTTCTTTGGCTCGATGCCTTACCTCTTTTTTCTTTTCTTTTCTTTTCTTTTTTATTACTTGTTTTATCATCGCTGTCCACCTGTTGCAGAAGCCCGTTCGGATATGCTAATAAGAGAGAAGGAGAGAAAAATCGTTTGCAGTCAACCGAATCGAGTCTTTACCATTCATCCTCATCTCCCAAATCCCTTCTTCATCTTGTCAGCCTCCCGCTCCGAACTCCTATATAAAATCTTGTCAACTTTTAAATCCGCATTCTTCTCCCTCTCTGTCTGTTTTGTCTCGCATGTCTTCCCCCCTTTTTTTGTAAATTGCTCTTAAACAACTTCCCTGCTGTTGTTCCTCCTCGATTGCCTCTCATCTTCTATTTCCACCCATTGTCAAGGGACACAAAATCTCCACCTCTTTTTTTTATCTAACATACCCTATCCTCGTAATTGAAAACTTACACAGCTCATGAATAATGAATCAGTTCAAGATATCGCTGCGCGCTTTTGTTGGTCCAGTAGGGCTTTTGCTTATGATATATCTAGAAACGGAGAAGCTTGCAATTGACACTTGCTTTTACTCGTCCCAGCTGTTCAAACGCAGCTGACCATCCAGCAGGCAGAGCCTTTATACCCAGATGAATTTCGAGGCCAAAAATGCATGGCTTGAGGGAAGATAGCATGTCCTTTTCTTCGTTGGCCAGGGAAGAGTCTGGGTCACTTCATGCTGCAAGAGTGTCGATGGATGGGGGATTGTTTGGCCGCAAGACATGGCAGGAGAGCTGTCAAATAGTTATAGCGACAACAGCTGCCAGTTAGCTATAGATCCGAAGCCTGTTTTGTGGGCTGATGGATACTTGTCCCTCGCATCGGCTGTAAATAGAATCCTTATAAGTCTAGATGCAAATGTCCTCCGATCTACAGGGACAGCCCTCCCTTGTAGCTGTATCAAAGATCAAAGAGCCGCAGCATCATCGTAATTCTGCAGCGAGTCTACAGTTTGCAACGCCGTCCAAAGGCCTCCCATGGAGCATCTCTGCGACGGCGAACTCCCACCCGCAACGTCATCTAGGGCTTCTCTCGAGCTTATTAGTATTAATTAGGGCTGTTGACGCTGGTCTGACGTCTTCTCATGCGTCTTCCGTCTTCTTCTTCACGTCGGTTTCACCACCACCACCTCCTCCTTCTCCTCCATCATCCCCAGCATCCTTCACTCCATCTCGACTCCCCAGCAACAAACCAACCATCACCATAATTTCTACCTGCCTGTAAATAAATAGCACAAGAGACAGCCCCCCTGGGAGCACCAGCAGCTCCTCAGCAGCTGACGACGTGGCTGGCCCTCTGGTGAACCACAACTCAGCAGCAACTTTGCCATCGCACACACACACACGCACGCACACACATCCCCCCGCGCCTGGCTCTGTCAAAGCCTACATCGACAGCTCATCCTACGCACAACTCATACCTACAGCTGCTCGAAACCGCGCCTAAGAGACGTACGTGCTCTGACAAGTGAAGGAACTCTTGCGTGTTGCGAGCACTAGATACATATGACAGCGCTATAACTCCTTAGCCGGCTGTCTCCGCATAACGCATAACTACTACCACCGCCATCCTTCAACATAGCTACTTGCCTTGCCCTCAACTCGCCTCTCTCGTCCTCGCACTTCTTCCTTCTACATACACCTCTACAGACCCCCTATTACCAGCTCCTCTGGCCCCCGCTTCACCTGGGCTAGCCCGCAGCGCCTCCATTCCCCATATCTAACGGCGCCGTTTCGACTGCTGAAGCGATGACGTCAGTACCCGCGATGGAGGAGGGAAATCAGCGACCAAAGGACATGACCCCAGAAGCATGGGCACTCATCGAGGACCTCTTCCCCCATGGTCCCAGTAGAAACGGAGCTCATTCTCATCCGCCTTCACACTCCAGCCACGCCAGTGACATGGCAACCTATGACGGCAGCGAGGCAGCGGCCAGCGATGGAGACCATAGCTACAGCGTCGTTGACGGCATTAGCAGCACCTCCGAGACTCCATCTCTCCTGACTCCACCTCTCACCAACACTGACGATGAAGAATTTGAGGATATCGAGGATGAGTACGAGGATGAAGATGGGAGCAGCGTTGCCACTCCCTCGGGCTGGGGCTCTAACCCAGCACACTCCGTTGATAACGAATATGACCAAGAAGTATATGACCATGATGGATATGAAGATGAATATGAAGAAGATGAAGCATCTGAAGAAGCATCTGAAGATGAGAGAAACTACACACAGTCTCGTGGTGTGGACTTGCCCGAATCAACTTTAAACTCGGCGCAGTTTGACCGGGTAGAGCAACAGAACAACCAAGACGGAGTCTCTTACCCTGATGCCGTTCAAATCTTTGACGAACCTGAAAATCATAATGACCATGAAACCAATCGCCATAATGGGGAGACGTCCGAGGGGAGAAGCAGAGAGGGCCCAGCTAATACTTCTCCACAGAATACACCTCCTCATCTGACCCAGACGCAGGCAGATATCTTGACAAGAGCTATCAAGACAATGACACAGCAAAACGAGATGATTTCAGCCCTGGCTCGATCTCACCCTGGATACATGCAGCCGGGCGCCGTACCTGTCCAGGAGAAGCCCAAAAAGGAAGAAGGCAAAGAGAAACCTCCACGATCCCAAGGGTTTAGCAACAAGCTTTCACAGCTCATGGAGGAGTATCCTGACGTTTTCCATGTACTTGTGCTAATAATCTTGTCCCTTGTCGCCACAGCCCTCATGTTTCCATATATTGATACCTGCTTTGGCATATCTACCAAGGTCCAGGAGGGTGCAGTCACAGGAAGAGTCCAAACTATTATCACTCCCGTTGCTACACCGGTCATATGTGCAAAGTCTCCGGTTGTTTCGACCTCTCCAGAGGGAGTACAGTACTTTGAATCCCACTCTCGTGTCCCGCAGAATATGGACGACTTCATCACACAGCTAACCTGCGCCAAAGCTCAGGGCATGAGTGAATCAGACGATATCCAGGTCCACGTTGTCGGTGACCACCACATGGTAGTCCGGTTACCCAATCGCCTTGTATCGGTGAGAGACGGAAACAAGTTTGATATCAGAGTGACTCGAGAGAACAACGGCCTCCCGTTTGAACTCTATAAGCTGTTCGACGGCGTCTTTACCCTTCGACTTGCCCCCGAGGATGCCTATGGCCCCATGAACATCACCGTCTCGGCGCTATCAAAGCCAAAGTTGACCAAGGTCACCGGTGTTGACTTTGGCACCCCATGGCTGAAAATTGCTAGCTGGAAGAGAGCTACTCAATCTCTGTCCGAGACGCTCCGTGGAGACCTGGCCGACGCCCAAACTGGACTCTCAAAAGTATACATCAAACTCACCTTTGACTTTAGGAAAATGTACGAGGCCTGGGGAATGTACGCCAACCAAACCTCTGCGGACGGAGCAGGCAACGACATCGGCAACATCTTTGACCGTGCTGTTAGCCGTGCAAGAACATCCGTAACCAGGTCCAAGGAGACCTCGGACGAGCTCTTCACCAAGGCGAAGGAATCCCTACGCCAATCCTCTGACCGGCTCAAGGCAGAAGCAAAGCTGATGCATGAAAAGGCCCAGAAATCCGCCTCCTCCATGATGTCAGCCGCGCAGGAGAGAGCACAGCAGCTTCGAGCTCCTGCCTTTAGTTTCGACTTGAAGGCCAAGTTCCGAGACCTCCGAAAAAACCTCGCGGCTTCCACTTGATTCGTGTGTCAATATTTAAAGTTATGCGTTCAAGGACATTAGCCGTCTTCCGCACGCTCTGGTGATATAAATCAGAAGGGAGGAACTGGCTTCTTAAGAAAGAAGAATAAGGGAAATAATGTATCAATAAAACCAACCACCTAACTAGTTTTAATGACTGTCCATATCAAATCTACCTTCGCCTGCCCAAACTAGCGAGTCAGACAAGCCCACTACCATGCAGCTGTCACTCATCTGCCCGTTCAATAACCAGCCAGCCAGCCAGCCAGGCTCGTCGTCAACCTGTCACCCTAGCTATGTAACCAGTCAACTAACTAGCCAACGCCTCCCAGCGCCTGCTGTGCATCTTCGATCGAGCCCGCCAGGGGCAAAAGGAACGAGAGTTGCGCTAGTCCCAAACTGAACCTTGTCGAAGCGCCCACCTTCAAGTCTTTTTTTTTTTTTCCCTTTCGCTCGCTCTGCGTGGACAAACAACAACAACAACAACAACAACTGCAACTCCTGCAACTCCTGCATCTCCCAGCATCTCCTGCTTCTGCTCTTCCTTAGCGACAGTGATAGTAGCAGCTGTCCCGGCCCCGTCTTGATCTACATAACCAGCCGCCCTCCCAGCACCGAGCCCGCCCACCATGGCAGACGAGCAAAAGACTGACCCCACCACCACTGCCCCTCCAGAGGCCGTGACTGAGGACAAGAAAGAAGAGACCACCGCAACCGAAAAGACAGGCGAGGACGAGTCGAAGAAGGCTGAGACAGAGGGCGAGAAGGCGGATAAGCCGGCCGCCGCAGAGGAGAGCAAACCTGCCACGACCGACTCCGTCTTCTCCATGTTTGGCGGCGGCCCACCAAAGGAGAAAAAGGAGCAGGAAGACGACGCAGACGAGCCATCTGGCTCCTCCAAGAAGAAGACCGAGGGCGACGATGAGGTGAGTTGATGGGCCGTGGCTTGCTTGCTGTCAGTTGCTATGCTAATACTATCGCCCCCGAAGGACCCCGAGGCTGAGCCGGACGTACACTTCGAGCCGGTCATCCGCCTGACTGAGAAGGTCGAGATCAAGACCAACGAGGAGCTGGAGGAGCAGACCTTCAAGATGCGCGCCAAACTTTTCAGATTTGACCGGGAGTCCAAGGAGTGGAAGGAGCGTGGAACTGGTGACATCAAGCTGTTGAAGCACAAGGAGAACCACAAGACCCGACTGCTCATGCGAAGAGACAAGACCCTCAAGGTCTGCGCCAACCACTACGGTACGGCCCCCCTTTTTACTATGCATTAGGTTGTAGTGAACACCTGCTAATCATCAGCTTTTAGTCGTCCCTGACATGAAGCTGTCGCCCAACGTTGGCAGTGATCGAAGTTGGGTGTGGAATGCCGCTGCAGATGTCAGCGAGGGCGAGCCAGAGGCCCAGACCCTGGCCATCCGCTTTGCCAACAGCGAGAGTAAGTTTCCACTGCCTTGTTTCTGTCGTATTTACCCCAGGATAAGACGCTAATCTCCCCGGTTAGACGCCGCTCTCTTCAAAGAAGCTTTTGAGAAGGCGCAGGAAGAGAACGCCCTGCTCTTCGGCAAGGACTAAGTCGACCCTGTCCGCTACCAGGATACCCTTGGATTAAGGAGATTGGAGAGATATGAGCCAGCACTACTGCTATGAACAGAAGATGAAAAGATGAAAAAGATGAAGAAAAGAAGAATGATAACCCGCCATCGAATCGAAATATAGCCATGCAACCCCCGTTCCTGCATTACACCTGATGCTTCATTAGCAGGCAACCATCACTGCTCCTATGCCATCAAATTTTGCATGAAACCCTTCTACCTATGTCACTGACCCTTATTTAGAAATAACATTCCCACCCCTCCCCTCCCCCCATTTCAACCCCCTTTTGACTTGCCCACCATATCCCAATCCCAATATTCCAATATACTCCAATGCAATGCCCTGAGATTGTACTCTTGATGATGTCCTCTCTCTCTCTCTCTCTCTCTCTCTCTCTCTCTTTCTCTCTACCCTCTCCCCTTGTTCGTGGAGACACGGCCCTCGTGAGCTGGTCCCCCCTTGCCCGCTCCTCCCCTTCGCCCTGCTGCCACCATCTAGAGCAGCCATGACCGGACTGAGGGGGAAGGATAGCCGTCGTAACGAAAATCAACCACCATCCATGCTCTTCCTAGATTCTAACTGCTGCTCTTCTGCTCCCGTAGCCAAAGTAACCATCCAGTAATCATCGTCTCTTTGACTTCTCTTTCGCTGGCGGCCCCCTTTTTATAACATTTCTTCCGTTCGGCGAAAAAGCAAAGAAATCGTGATTACCTCATACAAAACTTCTTTCCAACCACCAAAGGAAAAAAGCGGCCAAACGAAAGCGACGAGACGAAGACGCGGGCGAAGAAGAGACAGACCCAGAGACAGAGAGAGCAAGAGAGAAAGCCGCTCAGAGACGTCTACAGACCGACATCCCTCTTCTCTATCGGCTGCGAGCTCCAGTGCGCTGTTCTCACCAGTCGTTGCCATCAGTGACAGGCGGACGACCACTCACCTCCGCCTCCAAACGCCCCCGCGCCCACCGCTATCTTCCCTCCTGCTTCCCAGGAACGCACCTGAAACCCTTAAGCGGCGCCGAGTAGGGCCAGGATACCTTCTGACACGCTGCCGGGAGAAATAGAGAAAAGCAAGGCCAAGATGCCGGATGTAAGTGTCCTACCCGCCGGTGCCATGCCAGTCACGGAGCCGCCCTGTGTTGGCTTCGTCCGGGCTTGCCCAGACCAAGTCGCGTCTGCAGATTCGGCGCAGAGAGAATGATAGATGAGCTGACTCGGGTGTCTTACGCATGGTATAGGTCAAGCGCACTATTAAGATCGTTACGGAGTCGCGTATATCGTTCGTATCCCCCTGCAAGGTTCCTTCGTTGCGCCTCGCGATCCCCTCGTTGCACGGCTATGGTTTCCTGAGCTGGCTGTGTATATGGGGCCTGTCCGGCGCATGATTCCTGTTGATACCCGTATGGTATAGCTTGGATGGTGAAGACAGCTACATCTGCCTAGTACCTACAGGGACAATGCGCCGGAACCCCCTCCTACAGGCCAGGGATATACCCATAGTTTTTTTTTTCTTTGTCGCCGGCTAACCAGGCGTGTTTACGACAAATAGGGACCCAAACTCCGGTATTGAAGGCTTCCCGCTCCGCCAGTGGTCTGTCGAGATACACCTCCTGAACGACCATGGAGAGCCCGTTCCTGCATCGGTATTCCCAAAGGTGACATACCATCTACATCCCAGCTTCGAGCAAAGAGCTACGCAGAGTACGTTGCGCCCCGCTTTGTTTCTCTCGATAACGTTGACACTGTGCTAACTGTACTAGCTATAAAATCCCCTCCGTTCAGAATTGAAGAAGAAGGATGGGGTGAGTTTGATATGCAGATTGTCTTGAGTGCGCCAGATAAGGACCATTCCATTACGCATGACTTGAATTTCCAGTCGAGCAAGTACGAGTCAAAGCATGTCATTGTACGTATCACGTCCCATTTCATACGTCATCAATACTCTCCAATTCTAACCTTGGGGGACAGACGTTCAAAAACCCTAAGCCTCCGCTTCTAGCCCAGCTGCGTGAGTCTGGCCCTGTGCCTGGTGATGAGAATGGAGTGAAGAAACGGAGTCAGGAGGAGTCCAAGAAGAAGAAACGCGTGGACAAGAACGTAAGTTGGTCCTTTTTTTCTCTCTCTTGACAGGGGGAATACGTGTATTAACGGCTCTTCGCTAGGTCGATATGGATAAGCTAGCAGATGGGCTGCAGAAGTTGGGAGAAGACGACTTGCTCCAGGTCGTCCAGATGGTGCATGACAACAAGTCCTCGGACTCGTATACTAAAAACGATATTGAACGTAAGGACATGAGATTCTCCTCCCGCCGCGGTAGTAGTTGGGTTTACCTGAGCTAACTTTGGACCTTAGAGGGAGAATTCCACGTTGACTTATATACCCTCCCCGACGCTCTGATAAGAATGCTCTGGGACTTCACACAAGAAAAGGGAGTATTATAATTGACGCTTGCCTTCTTAAGATAGGATAGAGAGAATGAAGCCATTTCTATGAAACCAAAAAGAAACGAGACAAAAAGAGATGAAAAATCAGGGGTTAATGCAGAGACAATGGAACAAAGTAACGAGACCTACAAACCACACCCCCTTGGGCAGATATCAATTGGCGTCTTTGCGAAAAAAAAAAAAAAGAAAAAAAAATCGGCGTTACATACCGGATGAAGAACTTCGCCCATTCTGATAATTCGAAGCTGGGGGCCCTTTTTATTTTGTATATTGTTAGTACCATGCGCTTCAGTCATTCTTGCAGTTATTTTATGTCTACGTGTTACTAGAGCCGATGGATGTCTAGTTTCTCCATGCTTAGGTTGAAGAGTTGTTGCCTCTAGACATGAGTCGGGATAACGCCAATATATATACGGAGAGACATGAATCCAGAAAGGAAAAAAAAAACATGCAAAAATGGCTTGCCGAGAGAAAAGATGAATTCAGTTGATAGATATGCCTATGCTATAAGAGTGGGTTATCATCAGGTAAAAAAAGTAGAGAGACATGATTCGAGATTAAGTAGAAATGACAAGAGGGAATAAACGGAATAAACGAAATAACCTCCCTGTACTTTTTGTTGTACCAGGTTTCTATACTGCCAGAGTATGAAATTCAAGGCAAGGCAAGAAAACACCTCCATGAGCCAACCAGGTTAGGTGCACCGGCGCTATTTCACCTCCCAAGGCAAAGGGTAGCATGAGGAAAAAGGGGGAGGAAGACGGGGGAAGAGGGTGAGAGAGAGAGAGAGGAGAGACTAGTATAGGAGGTGGGTATGGTATGATATGATGGGAGGAAACAGCAGCAGAACAGGATGAACAGCAAAAAAAAAAAAAAAAAAAATAGGAAAATGCATGATCGGGGTATGAGAGTGGAAGAACGGAAGTCATAACATTAGAGATGTAAAGAGATTAATGATTAGTGGATATAAGGAAAAATGGAAAGGGTACGGGGAGATTAAGCGGGTCTAGAGCACTTTGTGTCTGTGATATCAGTTAGTAGGGAGTTATATGTATGTATGTATATGGGGGTGGTTTTTGACATACTGCATAAGCAAGGCCTCTATGCTGGCGGAGCTGCAGCCACGGCCGTCTGGCAGCTGCTTCATGACGTCGATGATGGTAGCGAAGACCTCACCGTTCCTGTAGGCGATGAGGGCCGGAGCGGTAATGTGGTCCATCTCGGCGATCTCATAGTGCAGCTTGACGAAGTGTGTGGTGGCCTGCTTGCGAGCGAGCGAAGTAAGGCAGTCTTCTACTATCGAGCTCTCAGTTGACTACATGCCGTTAGTATATACACACACATATATATATATGTTGTAATGAGCTATGACTGACCTCTGGATCGTAGATGCAGACCACGACGACGGTGCCGGGGGTGACCTTCTCGATCGCATCGAGGTATCCCGTGACATCAACGGTGTCGACAGTGCCGTATCGTCGCTTGCTGGGGCTGACTCGGCGAGTAGACTTGTTCTGCAGCTCGAGCATGCGCGCCTCTCTCCACTGGCGCATGAAGCGCTCGTCCTCGTCACTCTCCTCTGCCGAGTCACCGGGACTTGCGCCGCGGTGTATGAAGTTGCTGGTGCTGCCGCTCTTGCTGTGCTTCTCGCTGGCGCCGGCAGCGTTGTTGCCGCTGCGAGAGAAGGGATTATAGTCGAATGCGCCGGCGGAGGTCAGGGTGCGTCTGAAGGAGCGCTTCTTTGCGCGCTCAAAGGACTGCGCATCGGCAATGACGCCCTTGGGCCCCGTGTTGGCGTCGTAGACGGTCGAGGGGATGTGGTATGCGGCCGTCTTGGAGACCATGGTGCCGGAGAAGTCGATGTCGCTCTCGTCGTCGTCGTCGTCGTCGTTGTCTCCAGCAGCAGCGTGGGCGGCGCGGATGCGGTTGGTGCGCTTCTCGTTGTGCTCGTCCCCGTCCTCGTCGTCGCTGCGGTCGTCGTCGTCTTTGTACTCGTCGCCGGAGAAGTGGGCGAGGTCTTCAGGATGGGCTGAGGGCTGTTTGTCCTTGGGATTGAGCAGGGCGTCGGCTTCGTCTTGGGCGGGAGACATGGTGGGTGCTGCTCGCGGGGACGGGGGGGGGGGCAGGCAGGCTCAGTATATATAATAATCGCAAGCAAGCAAGCAAGCAGCAGATAGGCTGGAGCGAGGGCGGTCGAGGAGGACGGTTCCGGATACGGGTGGGTGGGTATGATCCTTACTTACTTTTTTGCTTGCTAAGGATCGACTCTGTTCGCTCGCTCGCGCCGTTTCTTTGCTCTCGTTGGCCGTTGTTCAGGGGCTTCTTTGCTTTTTGGCTGGCTGGCGTTGCGTTGCGTTGCGTTGCGTGGTTGCTGGTGCGTGGACTGTGGATGGCTGGATGGCCGTGAAAGAGAGAGTGAGAGAAGAGAAAAAGTGACGATGTCGTCGTGACTTTGACCGGAACCGCCCGCCTTTTTGGAGGACGAGCCAACCACCAGCAGACGACGAAGGAGAAGGAGAAAAAAGGCCAAACCTCGGGTCGGTGACCAGCTGGAGACACACTAGGAGCGGCCAATGGGGAGTTTCCTTGCCGGGTCCGCGGTTGGGCAGGAAGAACAAGACCGAAGGGACGAGAGCTGGGAGGGAGGCAGAGGCACAGGCAGAGGCAGAGGCAGAACAAGACGGTGATGGACAGGCTGTAGCAGTTGCAGACGAGCATCAGAGAGACAAAAGAGAGACGAGGGAGGCTGTTTCAGAAGGCAGTCAAGGCCAGGGGCAAGGCGACCTCTGCCTCTGGGCTCGTATCCAGGGATATCAAAAGCACCCAAGTGGCCAGTCCAGTCCCTCCCCTCCGCCTGATATGATTTGCTTCTTTCCCTCCATATTTCCAGACAGACGCTGACCTACGGAGTAGTTTTTGCTTCTTTCTCTTGTCCTGAACCGGTTACTGGGTGCGCCAGAAGGGACGAGCGCTACTTGGGCATTCCACACATGCGCTCTTCGGCTGCGTTGGACATTCTATGATGAAACACGGCAGCACAAGAGACACGGAACAGACAAAAAGGAATTGCCCGCAGAGGCGCTGAAAGCAGGGAGACGACGCCCAAAACAAGGCTTACGCAGTGACTGTTGATCTCGGATGTCCCGTTCGAGCACATGGGAAACTGATATATCACCGTCTGAGGGCTCGCCCTGGTTCTCTATCTCGTGCTGCTACAAACGACGGAGGATACCGGTAGGGAGACGCTCCGCAACGCACCTACAACTGGATGGATGTATAACTCTGGACAAGATGGAGATCCTCCGCAGAGAGAGCGTTTAAGAGTGGGCTACTTCTTTCCGGCCTATCCGTGGGTTGGATACCCAAAAATGCACTCAACAGAATATGGACTGAAGGAGGCAAAAAAAAAAAAAAAAGGAGCCATCCAAAGGGCTATCCAAGAAGGCCATGAGCTAGCCTACTCCCCTTTTCCACGTGGATCGAGGCTTTTTTTTTTTTTTCTCCTTGAGCACACCATAAGGAATATACAACTTGGTGAGGTTTAACTTCGTCATCCTTGCTTAGCGCCCGTCCCCTTGCGAGGAAGTTGATGGGAACATCTCGGCTTCAGGGGGCTCTGTGTCGCGTGGCTTTGTTTCAGGTTTCCACAAACGCACGCTAAAGTCTGGTGGAACCTCTCTCCTTGTGCTCTCCTTTCTTTTTCTCCTGGTTGGCTAGCGAAGTTTGCACTGAGTTGTCCGATGGAGTCAAGCTCCTGGCCTCGGCATAGGCTGCTGCATTTTGATGCCGTATTAGGAACTGCTTACTTACTTACATATACAGAAGACAGCCAGACAGTCATTATAGGCAGGGCAAGCAGAAGCAGAAGCAGACAGACAGACAGACATGGTTCCCCTGACCGATGCAGATGTCGATGCAATCTCTGCATCATCCCTTCGATCGCACAAACAAGTCTTCAACCCTTGCCCTTAGTTAGGCACTTAAAGGGAAAAACTTTTTGCATGGCTGGCTGCCAAACCTGCACTGGAAGGACGGACGGTTTTCCTCCTCCCCTTTAGACCGCCGTGAACCCGCGAGCTGGCTGCAGGTGCTGTCGACTCGTCCAGTCCTACTCCTTATCTCTTGTCATTTCTTGCCTGAGGCCATTAACCTAATCATGCAGTGGGCTGGAAGAGTTATCGGCTTGGCCAGCCGCCAGTGATATACTTACTATTAGTTATATCACGCTGAGTTATTATCATCATCAGCATTATTATTCCTCTATTCGACTGCCAACATATGCAAGCATTGCCCGCGGCCGTTTCAACCATCCCATCACCTGCAGCATTATTGTCAATCTTATGTTGGGCTGCGACTGCATGTCCAGACGTTCATCTCTACCCGAGCAAATCCTCCCTCGCCGTTGGACATCAAGGGGCAAGCAAGTGTCGGCAGTTATGCGCATGCCGAATTCCCCTTTTTCTGCGGAGGAGCTCGCTCTTGTTCTCCCTGTTTCAACCCCGACGTTGATGGAGTTCTTCGGCCACAACGTACCTCTCTCATCCTCAAATCTTCCGCTGGAACTGAGGTGTGAGAGTACTTAGCTCGGCCTGTACTTACGTAGGGTGTCAACTCAACGGATACATACCCGAAACACCCCCTGTTGTGTAGACTCTGCTCCGTTCTTCTCTATAGTAGACTTTGAGTCCTGCCAAAGCTCGCAATTTTAGCCACCATTTCCCTTCCTCCCCTGCTGCTTGGTAAAAGCCATGTCGTCAGTTGGATCTAGACTTGCCTATAGACAGGCATGATTACATGTTTTTTTATCGTGAACTCGGTTGCCGAAGGGGTTGGCGGTTAATATTGGGCCATAGACTGGAGACCAGACGAGCCCTTGAACTACTTATCGTATATTATCCGGGCCAGCAATCTTCTCGACGTGCTGAAGGACACATATATCACGGATAGAAGACCTGGTCTACATAGCCGAGACCTCTTAATTCTGGTAACACCCCCTCTATGACTATGGAGTATCAGTAGAAGGGGGGGCCTCTAGCGGTAGGATCCATCTCCCAGAGCCGACCCAGTTGCATCTTCCAACCACATCACCTTTCTTTCGTCCAGCTCTATTTATATCCCCGGCAGTACGGAGTAGAGAGGTCGATCTGCCTTGTCCCTCACCCCCGATTACTCTGGTGTGGAATCAGTCAATCAGGGTAACTAACGAGCCCCAGTTGGACAAACCACAGCAAAAGACTAAGAAATGCCGTCTCTCACGATCCCATGTCGAAACCTCCAGATATGAGGGTGGTGTCATTGACTGTTCAAAGGTCAGGCCAGTCTCTAATACGCTGGAAAGCTCGAGCGAAGAGAGCTGATCTTCCATTTACTTACTCCAGCCAGCAACAACCCCCTTTTATCCCGTATCTTTCTCTGTACGAATCCCTGCCTGGCCAGTCGGAAGACGAGCCAGAAGATACCTCAACACCCTGCTGTGATCAAGGGCACTTCGAGGACATGGATCCTGCCGCTTAAATACTTTATTTTATCCAGGAGAGAGCCCAGCTTCGTTGCGCTAAATTATCTTGTGTCTTCCCGTGTAGTAGCGAGAGAGCGAGAGCCTGTCTTGATGGGTTCAACCCCCCGTTTAAGGCTCGCGATCTTCAACGCTATCAGCGCCCATCAACACATATCCCTGCACGCATTTCGTCTTCATCCCTGTCCCCTCCCGGGGTAGCTAAATAGTCACCCAGCTAACGAGCTAATGAGGCGGCTTTCATCCAAAAGATTTAAGTAATATAACCCCAGTTCGCCGCGAACTCGTTAGTCTGCAGCTAAGTATTTCAGTAGTCATCGAGTTGTGAGGTGGGCCCGCAAATCTTCGTTTTTATTAGGTAACGTTTTTACCCCTGAGCGCGAGCTGGTACGGACGAGTTCTTACCATATACTTAAAAGAGATCCCTGCTGGGCACTTTCTACCTGTCCTTCGACCTCCAGCCCGTCAAAAACATCGCCAGCGACCTCTGCATGCGCCCCGATTTAGTCGGTACCAGAGTTTTGCCGCCTCTTGTACTGCTTGTATCACGGTAGATGTGGCGGATCCCAGCAACCATTGAACGATCTCCATTCGATGCAGATGCATAATCGCATTTATACCCAACTACTGGCTTCGGACAATTATGTCCAGATGTTCTCTTGCAGTCGGTGGCGCACCAAATCCAATAGTGGCCTGCAGATCTGGAGTCAGTGTTGAAATGCAGCCTGCTTCGAGAATAACGGCGGCTTCCATTATGCCGCTCAAGAAAAGCAAAGACAGTTGCCGCTGTTTAGATACTTTGGGAGACATATAGTCCCTCCCATCCGCAAGCCGTCTCGTTCTGATGAAACCTCTATCTTTTTACCGTGTGCAACGGAAGTGTGTCTTGTGAGAGAGTCCGAGGTGTTTATATCAATTATAGTATTGTTTAGTGCCGGAAATGCGCTTCCTGTTGGTACTGAGCCTGGCCTCGATGGCCCTGGCATCGCCTATTGCTACCTCGCATTTGACCGCAAGAGATGAAGTTTTCCCTCAGTGTGCGGTAAGAAGACCTTCTGTCTGGTTGAATTCAAATATGAGAATTCCAACTAATTCACTCCTAGACCGACTGTCAGAGCCAAGTCATTGCTGAAGCTGGGACACAATGCTCCGCCAAAGATATACCTTGTCTCTGTGCAGATAAGGAATTCCAGGGAAAGGTTGGCCGCTGCATATTATCACACTGCACGGGAAGTGAGGCTTTGAGTAAGACTTCCCTTATTCCCCTACTTTGAGGCTGTTCGGCATCCTAAGATAATATAATATAGTGGCAAAGCATCTCAGCTCGCAGGCCTGTGGTATCATCACAAAACCGCGATACGCCGTAGTAGATGCGGGCACGCTTATCCCTTTCCTATTTGCCAGCTTCTTCTTCTCAATTAGAATTGCATCTAAGGCGATGCATCTGGGAGGTGGATGGGGAGCTGATGATTATACTATAAGCGTGGCATATGTAAGGCAAACTCATCCTATCTACATTCAACCCCTTATTAATGGCTGTAGGTACTTGCTATTGCGATTTATACACTACATACTCAAAGTAAGATCAATCCCCCCAAGGTATATCTAGGGTCTAGTGCTAACCACCTATCTAGTGATCCGTTATGGCTTTGGCAAAAATATATGGGATGTTATTCCTCAAGAAGATTTAACAACAGCATTCAAGGTATGTCTTCTCCGTACACAAACGGAAATATGAAGAAGCGTGCTAAATACAGTAAATAGGTCTTCTTCGCGTACGTCTTAGTATACAAGTCTTTGATATCCCTCGCAAAGATATCTGTCGGCCTCTTCCTGCTGCGAATCTTCAGATCGGCTCCTTTCCGTTATGCTACATATGCTATTATTACTCTCAATGCGGCAATTGGCATCACATGGATACTAGTTGATGCTTTCCACTGTGTCCCCGTCCATCTAGCGTGGACCTCATGGAAGATGGACGAGACGGGCACTTGTATCAACTTCATGACCTCGACCTATGTCAACGGGTTCGTCAATATCGCTGTTGACACTGTCATGGTAACTATGCCAATATACGAGGTCGTCAAGCTGAAGCTATCCCGCCGCAAGAAAGTAGGGGTTGCAGTGATGTTTGGAATGGGTCTATTGTAAGTCCACTCTCACGGCTATTTTCCTCGATAGAACTAACGTGTCTGTTTAGATTGACGGCCATTGGAATTGCACGGGTGATTATCCTGTTCCAGCACGGTCCCACTACAAATCCCACCTGTGAGTAGTACCCAGATGCTCCGTTCTAAAGAGGCCACCCAGCTAACCATGCCTGATAGATGAAATGGCACCTCTCAATTACTGGTCCATGATCGAGTGCCAGATAGCTATTGTCTGCGCGTGTCTGCCTGCCATACGGACACTGCTCATCCACTACGTTCCCGAAGTATTTGGCCAGGCCACCGAAGCTGCGTCCCAAAAACGACTGAATGCTTCCTCTACTGGCAACTCCAAGGGAGAGGAGTATACCTCCAACTCCACCTTGGTCGAGTCAGGAGATGGCTATATTTCCAAAACCATTTCATACTCGGTGAACACTACGATAAAATCCGAGAGCAGCCCTACGGAACCCTCTATAAATCTTGTTCAGGTTGATCGAAGAAGAGTATGAGACGGTGCATTTTCTTCCATTCGCGCCCGTACACGATCATAATCTTAATTGATAATATTTTCACCAGCTTACCTGTATATAATTCATGATACCAATACCAACTTTCTTTTCGGCGGCGTTAATCTCGATATTATTATAAGCTAGCTATCACTTATAGCAGCTGGCAATATAGATCTGGTCAACTTATGGATCTCCCTGAATTATATAGTTATATAAATAGTTGGCCCACTCGGTGATAGTGGATTCAGGGGGCGGGTCGATCCATCCAGTGGGCTTGTGGAGTGATGGGTTATCCAGCAATGATAACGACAGATAGCCGCGAGTATCAAAGCCAAGTATATGCGTCTCCAGTAGGATTTCTACATCTATAATGCCAGCCATCTGAATCGATATCAGACACGTTAATCAGCCATGTGGAGAATCGAATACGATGCAGGATCTCGGATGACAACCGAGACGCCGACAACGAACTCCTCGGCCTCCAAGACGTCATTGGAATGTCTCAGCCTCAAATTGATATCAACCGAATATCGCCTTTCTCCAGCTCGACGGCGAAAGAAGCAAATACCCAATACTAGACATAACTAGACCATAAATCGATTGCTCCATCATGGCCCAGAAAAAACCCAAAGTGCTATGTCTAAGCTATCCCGAGTTCACGGATAAGGCGTACCTCGCTGACTTTGAAACCAAATTCGAGCTCCATGTCAGTCCAGTCTCTTGTCAATACCTTCATAAGAATACCTTATACCTAACAACCAGGATACCAGTCTCTTACATCGCCCGCCCGCGCCGGCCTGGTTCCCGAACTAGCAGCCCGGGTGCGCAAAGATGGGCCCTTCGACGCCGTGATCGTGCGCATAGGCACCATTGTCTTCGAGCCGTTTGACGCAGAGATGTTTTCCCCTTTACTACCCAACTGTCGCATCATAGCCTCTGCTTCGGCGGGGTATAATGAATTCGACGTAGACTGGATGACACGCAACGGCATCTGGTTCTGTAACTCGCGCAACGCTGTGTCAGAATGCACGGCTGACATGGCTATTTTCCTCATCCTGGCGGTGCTGAAGAATGCTTCTGTTGCGGAACGTTGTGCAAAAGAGGGGGTTTGGCGGCGGGGCATCGAGGGCGTTAGTAGATCTCCTCGCGGAATGGTGCTGGGTATCATTGGGATGGGCAGTATTGGGAAGGTAGGCGTGAGACAAACATGTTTGGGAGGCGAGGTGTAATGCTAATTGATATTTGATATGCGGCTAGTATCTTGCTAAACGGGCAGATGTGTTGGGCATGAAGGTGGTGTATTACAATCGGAACCGCGTTGCGGAGGATGTTGAGAAGCAGTATAACGCCAGATACTGCTCGACGCTGGATGAACTGCTTGCCTGCTCGGATGTGGTATCCGTCAATTGCCCGCTGAGCAAAGAGACTACGAATCTGCTTGGGCGTGAACAGTTTGAGAAGATGAAAGATGGGGTGTACTTTGTCAACACTGCTCGGGGCCAGATCGTTGATGAAGAGGCATTGATAGATGCGCTGAAGTCTGGAAAAGTCAAGATGGCTGGTCTAGATGTGTTTCCGAACGAGCCTAACATCAAGTGAGTTACGGAGATTATTGCAGTCTATATTGTCTATGTTCTTTAACGGCTAACGGTGCTGTTGCAGTCCGTATTTCATGGAGAGCGACAAGTGCATACTACAGCCTCATCTGGGAGGGTATACTGACGGGGCCTTCAGGCTGTCTGAGCTAGAGTGCTTTGAGAACATCAAGGCATGGTATGCTACGGGAGTGCCCATCTCGCCAGTTAATGAAATTGAAAAGCAGGCTTAGACATGGAATAAACTGGAGTATATGTAGTAGTGGTATATTTTACCAGCCCAAGGCTGGCAACCCATATAGGTAGATACAATATTCCAGTTATTAACCGCCTATTCTCTTTCTTTGCCTTTTTAGCAGGCCCGGGAGCCAGCCATGGACCGCTTTGGTCCTTTTTTTAAACCGTACCCTAATATTGGCATGGTTTGTGGAAGAATAACTTCATCATGGAACCCATTGGTCTGGGTAGAAGGCTTCAATCCCGTAGTAATGATATCCGTGATAATGCCACGAGGGCAAGGCGCCGACCTCATGCTGTAGAAAGTGATGTTAACATACTGTCTTTCATCAAGTGATCAACCATGGCAGCTGTTGACTTACAGGAAATAAATGGCTTCCTAACATACTGTGTATACATATATATATGTATATAATAATTGGTATATTAATACCGAATACCGAATACCGAACACGGAACGCCGAGGCGCCCTAGCCAGACGGCCTGGCTGTAGATCATGTTAGTTTTGGGGGGTCACGTTGGCGGGTAAAAAAAGGGGGGAGGGAGAGTCGAAAAAGAACGTACCGGAGAAGAGGCTTACCACGAATGAGCCAGTGTAGAAGCGACTGGCTGAGTGTGCTTCTGTTGTTTCCCTATGAATATCGGTGCAATAGGTCGTTTGGCATATTGTTTGGGCTGACAGACAGGCAGGGCGACCGCAGATGCCCACTCACCCACGGCCCGAGAGATGTTTGCTCCCAGGCCGCGAGTGAGTGGGCGTCGTCTATACGTTTATATGTATATAATATACGTACTCGAAGGTGTATATGTCATGATGTGGTGGAGTAAAGTAAAGTATATACCTAGGTATGTATATATAGTAGAGTAAAACCGTAAGTAGACGCTGGGATATGTCTCGGTTTGGTAGATGAAGAAGAGAAGAAGAAGAAAAAGAGGAAGAAGAAGAAATTGGGAAATCTGGGGAGGAAGGGGATTTTATAGCCGCGGGGGGGCAAGGGAGCTGTCACTGGGGGAAAGGGGGGGTAGAGTTAATGCAGATGGCTGTTCACTGCAGCCGTCAGGCGTCGACGATGCGATCAGAGGGAGGGGTTCACAGCAAGAGAAGAGGGAGTGAAGAGGAGAAGAAGAAGAAGAAGAGAAGCAAAGGAGCTGGATTGTTTAAGAGCAAGTCAAGAGTATATATGATGACATAGTATAGTAGTATAGTAGTATAGTTGGTAGTAGTAGTAGTAGTAGGAATAGTAGTAGTATAGAGGTAGATAGATAGAGCATGATGGTGGGAGGACGAAGTTAGTGATGATGGCTCAGGTAGAAGAAAGAGAGGTCAAGAGGAGGTCAGAGGAGGTGATTATGCCTTGAGACGGCGGGGAATCAAAGAAGAATAGAAGAAAAGAAAGGCATAGAAGGTAGAAGATGTAGAAGAAGAAGAAGAAGAAGGTAAGAAAGGCAGTAAATAATTAATCCCCGTGTAAGAAAGTAGTGTAGAAAAAGGGGGATGAGAGGTAAGTAAGTAATGAAGCTCCAAGCCAAGCCAAAAAAAAAAAAAAATGGAAGATAAAAAAAAAAAGGTAACATGAAGTAAAGTAGAAATAGATCAGTCATGTCGAGGTAAGCGGGAGAGTGAGGAAGAGAGAGCGAGGAAGAGAGAGAGAGAGAGAGAGAGAGAGAGAGAGAGAGATGAAGAAGGCGGCATCATGTATAATGGGGGAGTTTTTGAGAGGGACAATGGACGGCAGGAAGAGAAAAGCAGAGCAGAGCAGAGCAGACAGACAGAAGGGAAAAAAAAAGAATAGATAGACCGTCCCATTCCACTTTTCAAAGCAAGACAAGGAAGACAGGCAGATGATAAAAAAGAAGAAAAAAAAAGAAAAGCAAGGCAGACACAAACAGAGCACGGACGAGATGTAGTTAGACAGAGAGGAAACGACAAAGGAGACGGTAGGTCGGGGTAGAAGAAGTGTAGTCGTCGTCGTGGGAGGGAGGTAGAAGGTGTATGTAGATAGGAGAAATGGCCGGTTTACCACGCCCAGATTTTAAGCTTGAGAGAAGTTAGTTTGGATGCAAGTAAAAGAAGGGATGAGAGGGGAAGTCGTACCAGTGAATCCCAGGAGCCTGTGCATAAGCTTATGCCGTCGTTACTGACGCCGAGACAGCTGACTCTGTTCTCGTGGCCGCTTAACGAGCCGACCTTTTCTCCTCTCAACACATCCCATACCTGTGACGGTAATTAGTAAGAATGTTCTCGAATATAGAGTGTAAGAGAAGACATACCTTGCACTCGTAGTCGTCGTAGCCGGCAAAGAGCAGTCGTCCGGAGACCGAGAAGGCTACCGAGGTGATACCGCAGAGTACTTGGTCACTCTGAGAGTGAAGTTAGTATATTAACTACATCAAAAAGAAAAGGTAAAAAAGAAAGACCAACCTGGTAGACGTTGAGTTCGCGGTCGGCTCGAATGTCGAATAGTCTGCAGGTGGTGTCATCAGAGCCGGTACCAAAGGCGTTGCCGTCGGGGAAGAACTGGATGGCATTGATATCGGACTCGTGGCCCGAGAAGGTCTGGACGGCCTTGCCGACGCGGATGTCCCAGAGTTTGGCAAACATGTCGCAGGCGCCAGAGACGAAGACGTCGTTGGAAGTCGGGTTGATGCTGATGCTCATGACGTCTCCGAGATGGTCGGCGAACTCGGTGATCTTGGCTCCGGACTCGATGTCCCAGAGTATGCAGGTCATGTCGCCCGAGGAGGTGAGGATGCGGCGGTCGTTGATGAAGCGGCAGCAGGAGAGATAGCCCGAGTGGCCCGAGAGCTCACGGGCGACCCGAGTCGGCCCGTCTCTGGAGGAGAGGTTGTAGATGGAGCAGATGTTGTCGAGGCCACCGCAGGCGACGTAGTTTCCCGAGGGTGCGTAGGCGCAGGTCATGACCCAGGAGGAGCGCAGGGGGATGGCGTGGACCTTGTTGGTGGTGTAGGCGTCCCAGATGATGAGCTTGCCGTCCTGGGAGGCCGAGACGAGATGGCGGCGGTCGGTGGACCAGTGCATGGCGTAGATTTTGGCCAGATGGCCCTTGAGATTGCGGCGCGGGCGCATCCCGATTCGAGGGAGGGGGTCAGTGTTGTTCTGGGCGACCTGGCGGACTATCAGGCTGTTAGCAGTAGGTAAAGCAGGAGAAATGGGATAGACGAAGGAGACGAACGGGTGGTGTCTGCGAGGTCGTCTCTGCGGTGCCTGATGCGGTCCTTGAGCACTTCGGCCTCGCGTCTGGCGGCGACGATCTTGGCCTGCATCTGTTCGCTGGAGTCGGCCATGGTGACGGGGGGGAGGAGGAGGGAACAGGCAGACGACTAGGAGAGCGAGAGTCGAGCGACGAGCAGCCGGTCTTCAATGGCTGTTATGGCCTGTTTGTTGTGGCTGTTGTTGGCTGGTGTTGTTGTTGTGGTGGTGATGGGGCGGAGATGGGGGTGGTTGGGAGGCAGAGAGGCAGAGAGACGAAGCGAGGCAGAGTAGAGAGTGAGCCCTTGCAGGGACAAATGAGCAGCGACGCCAGACGGCCAATTCCGGGGGTAGAAAGAAACAAACGTCGACCGCTGGATCCTCGTCTCGTCCGTGGTCCTGGTCGGGTCGTCTGTCGTCGGTCGGGGAGGGCAGACTCGGGGCGGAGAGAGAAGAGAGAGAGAGAGAGAGAGAGAGCCAGATGAAGGAGAAGAAGAAGAAGAAGACGAAGACGAAGAAGACGAAGCTGGACGAGGGCGAAGGAGGAGGAAGAAGAAGAAGAAGAGAAGAAGAAGAAGAGGAAGAAAGAAGGTTGAGCGAGCGAAAAGCGACGCAGGAAGAAGAAGAAGCGCAGGAGAAGAAAAAAGACGCCAAGCCAGGAAAGGTAAAGACGTTACGTTACGGACAGTGACAGCGCGGGAGACAGGCAGGAGAAGGAGGGTTCGCTTTGGGCGGGCGGCGGGCGGGCGATACGAGGTTGTTACGGGAGTGATACGCTGACGATACACGACGATACAGAGATACAGACGATACAGACGCCACAGAAGGAGAGAAGAAAGAAGAAGTAGAGAAAGAGAAAGAAGGAGAAAAAGAAGGAGAAGGCAAGTAGCAAGACTCTCTCTATTACTCTCTGCTCTTTGCTCTTTACCCTCGACTCTCGACTCTCGACTCTCTGCTTCTTCTTCCACTTCTTCCAGTCTTCTCTTCTTCTTCTCCTGTCAGCGCTTAAAGAGACTAAAATAACACAAACTAAAAAGCGACTTTTAAACTTCTTGCTTGCTTTTTCTGACTGGTTAGTAATCATATTAATAAGCAGAAGTTGGGGGCCAGACGAGAAGACAGAAAGACAGCAGAAAAGACAGCAGAAGAAGAACAACAAGACAGTCACTGCCGGCGGCTACTCGACAGTCACTCTTATTACTCTACTTCCTCTAGTCTTACTCTAGTCTTTTCCTCTTCTTCTTTCTCTACTTGTTACTTCTTCTTCTCGCTTCTTCTTCTTCCGCGACCTGGCCTGCCAAGGATTACTCAGCATCTCCAGCCAAACAGACCAAACTTGCCCAAAGAGGAACTTTTCCCCCTTCCCTTTGGGGTTTTTGCTCTTCTTTTTTCGACCTTTTTCGACTTTTCTCGCCAACTTCAACCTTCAACTTCATCTTCAACAACAATCAACTTCATCTTCATCTTCAGCTTCATCTCTCATCGTCTTCAGCTCCCATCGGCCGCTGGACGCTCGCTGTCCTCTCGCCCTCTCGTCCTCTCGCCCTCCTCTTCGCCTCCCGCCCCCGTCATCGCTGCTGCTGCTGCTGCTGGGGAGTTTTGTTAGGTTCTTTCCTGCTTACTTCTCTCGCCCTCAGTTTTTCCGGCCCGCCGCCCTCCCGTCGCTCAGGTCGCTTGCCATTCCATCTTGCTCTGCTTTGCTTTGCTCTGCTCTGCGCTCTCTCCCGCCTCCCCCATCATAGCAGCAATAGCAGCAAGCAGCCACAGACCAAAAAGCATAGAGAAGACAGGAAGCTCTCATGCTCGTCTTTTAGGCCCTCGTCTCTTCTTCCTCGTCTCCCGCTCTTGATAGCTCGGCCAGCGGCTTCCTGCGTCTCTCCTGACCTGCTCCCCTGTTCCCCGGCGCTTCTACGGTCATCCTTCCATCCATCCATCCACACCCTTCTCTCTCTCTCTCTCTCTCCTCTAAGCCAAAGTTGCCGCTCGCTGGCGGACTCTCTCTCTCTCCCTCTCTCTTTCGCCTCTCCACATCTCCCCGTCGCCTCAGGGTCGGCTATTCTCATCACATCTCTCGCGGTTGGCTTTCCTTTTTTTTTTCCTTTTCCTTTTGGGCACTCCTGCGTTTGGGTGATACCATGTCCCTTGCCCCGGCTCTGCATTAGCCTGTGTTTCAAAAGTCTTACCACCGTCAGCGTCAAGACTCGACCTGCTAAGAAGGGCCAAAAGGGAAAAAAAAATCAACAATAACCAGACAAATAAGTCATCGCCAAAAAGATAATAAGAAAAAAAAAATCAACATAAGAGAACTAAGGGTACGCAAAGAAAGAAGGATAAAAAGATGAGAGAAGTCAACTTTAGCATCCCCAGCGTCAACAAGGCGGCTGTCAACATCACCACGACTCTCTACGACAGACGGGCCCTCGACTGCACATCGACTCTGCCTCTCATCAACTCCCTCAACCATCTCGCCTACCTCACTACTTCATCAGACCGCATCCGTGACATCCTCACCGTCGATGGCGGCATCGAACAGCTGGTATGCATCCTCAAGGCTGGTCGCAGCAAGGACCTCATGGAGATGTGGAAGTGGAATCTCGCCTTCCAGTGCGTCGTCAATATCGGTGTCCGTGGCTCAGAGAATGTTCGCACCCGTGTCGTAGAGGCAGACATGGTCCCCGTCATTGCCACTATCCTCGATAACTACATCCGTGTCGTCGACCGGATACGCGCTTCGTCTTCGGCTGCTGCGTCCACCGATCCAGAGGCCTCTCGCTCAAAACAGCACAAGACTGCCATCAATACCTCCACCCCCACAGCCACCACAGCCACCACCACTACTACTACTACCACATCAACATCAACATCAACATCAACATCATCATCTAGAAGAGATCAGCCGCCTAGATCGTCGAGAGCTTCGTTTTATGACCATAGATCAGACCAGCGGAACGCTCGGCGTCAGGCTCCTCCTCCTTCCATCGAGATTCCCCTACCATACGCTCAGGATGGGCCAGAACATAATACCGCTACTACTAATAATACTGCTACCACTGCTGCCACCACTGCAACTACCGCTGCCACAGAGGGCCGTCACAACAACCTACATACCCCCATAGACGTCCAGCCATCCCCTCACATCGTCCTGACCTCGCCGCCTGAACGGACCACTTTTAATCAACACCATCACCATCATCACCAGCGAGAAGGCCATCGCCACCGCATCATGCAGCCACTCGCTTCTGCCACTGTCGCTACTGCGGCTACCACAACAGCCACAACAACGCCTACTACTGACCCGTTCAATCCTGTACGCCAGGTTAGAGACGTCGATCGCCTCCCTTCGGCCCTCCCCGGTCTCCAGGCCGGAATCACTTCCCAGCCAGAGTCTCCCACCACTCCTCTTGGTGCAGGTGCTCCACAGGCTAATAATATACCGCCTCTCATGCCTCGCATCTTCCATCGTCGCCCTTCAGTTCGTCAGCAACGCTCCACCTCAGGTGAATCAGACGATGCCGACGCACAGCCTGAGCCAGACGATAATGACATCATCATGGGTGAAGGTGATCTGGAAACAGCCAACGTCGAGACTGCCGAACAACAGCCCATCGTCGACCTTGACAGCAGCGGCATGGACCTCGAGGACATCAACATGCGAGACCGCGATGCCATGCTCGACGACGCCAGCACAGTCAACGCTCCCACCCAGGCTGCCCAGGCGGCCACCTCTCCGGCAAACGGTCACCCTCCAACCCACGCCCATGCTCGTCAACCCAACGGCCACCAGGCTCCTGGCGTCTTCAACAACCCTTATCCCTTCTACCTCCAGAACCAGAACCAAAACCAGCACCACCAGCCCTCGCAGTCACAGTCCCATCCTCAATCCAACCCGCAATCACAGTCGACCTCTCAACCTCACTCCTCCCGCAGTGGTAACCCAGCCGGCCCTACCATCCTCGCTGCCATGCCCCGAGACGAGGACGTTCTCCTCGCCCTCCAGCTGCTCGCATACGTCTCCAAGTACTGCAATCTCCGCTCATACTTCCAACAAACACATCTCGTACCTCGTCTCAAGATAGGCAAGGAGCTCGAAATGCTAGACGAAGCAAATCCGCTGCCAGCCTCTACTTCTACTTCTTCGTCTTCCTCGGCCCCTCCTACATCGGCTCCTTCCGCTTCCAACACCACTACCTCTCCCCAAACCGCCGAAGAAGCCCAGGAGGAAATGGAAGAATACATCCTCCCAGATGACTTCAACATTTTCCCGCTGGTCGAAAAATTCACCGTTCGCCACCACACAAAGGATATGCAGTACTGGGCATGCGTCGTGATGCGCAACTTGTGCCGCAAAGACGATTCAAGAGGCGGCATTCGTCAATGCGCCTATTACAAGTGCGGGAAATGGGAGGAGTTCCAGCGACAGTTTGCAAAGTGTCGACGGTGTCGGAGAACAAAGTACTGCAGTAAGGAGTGCCAGAAGAGCGCATGGGTCTACCACAGACACTGGTGCCATTCGTCACCGGAACATTAGTTCCCTCTTCCTCGCCCCCCCACCCGTCTCATTCATTAATATATCCCTTCTATACATCCGACGAGTTTCTTTTGTTACGAGATGTCCATGCCTGGCACCATTATTATTACTACTACCACCCACCCACCCACCACCACCACCACTATCATCATCCTTTGACAACCTAATCAATCTCTTATACGCTGCTCCTTCGCTTTCCTTGCTCTTTTTATCTCTGGCATTTGCACGATTCCCCTTTTGCTACTTCTCTGTTTCTATTTTTTCATCATCCATTTTGGACATTAGCAAGCCTGTCATCATCCATTCCTCATCATGCCGCGGCTCTACTTACTCGACCTTGACTCAAAAAGGTCTTCCTCTCGCCGCGTTTACTTGTATATTTCCATTGTGCGCCCCAATGCATCTGCATCATCTGCGTCTGATTATCCTCAGAGCAGACGGCAAAACCAGATCTTCATGCTATCTAAAGTACTTAGCGTTGTTCTTCATACATCGGTGCCGTTCATCTTGCCTTCCTCTACATGATCTTTTTCTCCCTGCCGTGTCATGACACTTCTCTCCTTATACCCACTTGCTTATATACCAGCGGGTACACTGCCACTGGCACACACGTACTCGGCTACGCGACCTGCACGCCATCATCAACACCAACCTCACGGCAATATCTATTTGATAGCGTTTGCTCCCAAGCAAGTCATCGTATCCTCTTAAAACAACTTCCCTCGTACCCTTGCCTACCTGTCCGTCCCTCCTTAGTTTGCTTCCTTACTTTATCATTGTCTCTCTGTCCATGGCATTCTTACCTCTTTCCAATCGTGTTTCTCTCTTCTCCGTATAATTATCATTTCCTTTGGTTGTTGCATTTGCTGCATTTTCACGTATGTGACCTAATTGGCTCCATTGGTTAAGGCTGGGTGTGGGTGGGAAAGGGGGGGAGGTCAATAGGATATTTCTTTCTCTCTTCCTTTCCACCTTTTTTTCTTCCATAGTTTTGTTCGCCTGCATATATCTCTTTGCTTCTATATTTATATATTATATCTCCTTGTCATTATCTGTCGGGCTTGTATGTATGCAATAGTGTAGTGTAGTCCTGTGTTGATGCTGGAGAATTGAGACCGTATATACAATATACATATCACCAATCACTTCAACCAGGCCTCCTACTTACTTATTTGCTCATAGCACCTGCCTAGTCACGATGATATGCTCCAACCGACTTACCATACGTAGCTGCAAGCCTATTCGCCAAATGCTCTCCAGCAGTAACCAGTTTCTCTCCTCCCGCCGTGCCCTCGCTCTTACTCACCCCTTCAACAACGCTACTAGGCACAGCAACCAGCTCCGTATCATGGCACGGATGGCAGAAATACACAATACTATACCTATCCCTCCCCTCGCTTTCCTCTTTCTCTTCCTCGCCTTTTGCAAAAACAACCCTATGCACGGTAGACTTCAACACCCCACGAGTCCAATAGCTAAGCAAATCACCGATATTAACCAGTATCGGCGGTGCAATCGAAGCCGAAGTCGACACCCCAGCCGGACGAACAGGAACACCCGCCCACGTCCCCGCCGGCGTAAGAATTTCCAACCCAGGCTGCCCATCTCGCTGGAACAAAAGCGTGATACTCCCGTAATCTGAATGTGCGCCGGCCCGGACGTCAACGCCATGCTGGAACGATTGCGTGCTTGGGCATCGGAGCGAAGGGTAGTGTAGGAACCGCAGGGTGCTGCCTGATGGGCCATGGGATGCGTCGTGGCGGGACGAAAACCAATTATCGGGTATCTAGTTGGCGTTGGGCCTTAGCCTGGGAACTTATGAAAACTTGCTAAGGTTGAGAACGTACATCTAGACCCAGAGCCAGAAGGGTGAGGATGCGAGCGCATGTCTTCTGGCATAGGGAAGTGAAGCGGTTCAAATCCTCTTCGTGAGGGACGAGGGACTTGGGCAGCGGTTGACTCGCTTTGTTATTTTTGAACTCGCCGAAGTTGATTGCTCTGGGTCACGTTAGATGCGGCTTTCATGGTATCGTGTTGGGTAAGATGGGTATATATACTCTTTAAAATCTCCCCTCTGGCATTGACGTGTGTTAGTTTTGGTTCAGGTTGCGATGAAAGGTGTGGTCTGTACCTGCTGGTGTTCAGGGTCCAGGGTCTCTTTGTGCATGGCTGTCCAACCCATGTTCTGGCCCTGTCAGCTCGTCCGAGTCTCAATGTCTGTGCAAGGACAGCCTAGACGTACATCTGACCTGATTTCTACCTCCTTTTTCTCTTCAATGGGAGAGGCGAAGAATTCTTGTGCCTGTGTGGGGGTTAGTTTGGAATATCTAGATATACACCTGTAATATTTACAGATTCTTGGTGTGCCTAGAATAGAGAGACTGATAGATAATACCATTTTAAAGGTGGAATCTATCTCCTCCTTGGAGAAACAGCTGCTGGCTGTATCAATGTAGAGGAAGCCATACTGCCTGGCAGCATCGATGACTTGCTTGCCCATCTCGGCTGTTGCACTAGAGATGTCGAAAACAGGGAGCTGAATCTCTGCCTCGGACGCCATACCGGATAAAAATGCAGTATATTTTGATATATACCTTCAAAACCACAACTTACATGGCCGTATATCCCAAGATAAATAGCGAAACCAAGCGTCTCTTTGCGTGTTTTTGCTACGAAGGATGAAGCTGAAGTCGCGAACTTCCTTATCGAGATAAGATAACAGCTTAGATAAGCCCCATATCCCGTGACCGTAATTCTGCACATGCGCATATCGGCTTAGTCATCATCTTGACGTCGCTGAATTGGAAACCGCAAGTTCGAGCTTTTGATCGAAAAGTCGATGGAGATTCTGAGCAAACCGCCATCTTCTCCTCATTTGCGCCCTCCTTTTTTTTCATTATAAAACTGTTATCCAGCTCGTCTCCGTCCTGTTTTCCTGTTCCTTGCCTTCACCCGCAAAGCAAACCCCCAGGACGCCTTATCGCGTGTTGGTTGAAGCTACAGCAAACAGACAGCTAGAGCTGTCCCCAAGAATATATAATTTACCCCGGGTCCAGCCATGCCTGCAGCAATGTCGAGTAAGTAGCCGGAACCCCGTCCTCCATAGTCCATTACTCATTTACCGGATAAGCAAAAGACTGTTCGGCTAACATGGTACTTGCAGCTCGCCCGCTTGATGAATGGGCCAACACCCGCACCCAAACATTCGATCTAGCTGTGCTCAAGGGCTCTGCGATAGGCATCCATGCCACACACTACCTCGACCTCCATTTAAACCACTATGTGACGAAAGAGCCTCTTCTAATTGCCCTTGGTGGCTTTCCCTTTGCCCTCCAGGCCAACATCACCCGCGAACTCCAGGCGCTGAAAGCAGCGGACGTCACTCCCGTTTTTGTCTTTGATGGCCTTGATGCAGGCAAGCCATATCCGGACTTTTCGGCGCAAGCAGAGAATACCAAGGCATTGAACCAGGCCTGGGAGTATTACGACCAACAACAGGCTGATCAGGTTGTTGATGCTTTTAGTGGTGCCGGTAATTGATAACCCCCCGGCGTCCCTTCCCACACCCCGCACCTCTCAGGATGGTTAGTTGCTAAACGTACAATCGGAATAGGGAGCGCACATCCCGAAAGCCTTTATAAATTTCTACAGCGAATTCTTCAAGGAGAAGGAATCAACTTTATAGTCGCTCCTTATGCGGCCTCGGCTCAGGTGCGTGCAAAGTGCCATTAATGCATAGTTTTACTTCCCAAGCTAATTATTGTTTTTTTCAGCTGGCCTACCTTGAAAAGGAACCTCACCGATTTATTGACGCTGTGTTTGGCCCCGCAGAGCTCTTCCTTTTCGATGTCGAAAAGATTATTACCAAGATGGACACTGACCTGCGCCACTTTAACTGGGTGACCAAGTCCTTATGCCAGGAAGAGCTGGGCCGTCTTTCAAATCAGCAGTTTGCCGACCTGTGTCTTCTCCTCGGATCCCCTTTCCTTCCCACATTTCCACCTTTTGAAACACCGGGCTACGGTGGCGGAAAGCGGGTTAATATCAGAGATGCGGTTGGCATGTTCAACTCTGCTGGAAGAAACGCGCTCGCACTTTGCGCTCAGTTTGAAGAGGACCAGAGAGTCCATGACCTTGACTACATGGATCGCTTCAAGCGTGCTTTCATGACCGTTAAGCATCATGTTATTATGGATGCAGATGGGAAAGTCGGCCCACTTGACCCAGAGAATGCATCTTCCGACCTACACGAGCTTATTGGCCAACGCCTCCCCGAGGAGCTTTACTTTTACATTTCAAAGGGCATACTAGGCTCGCGGATCCCCAATTGGCTCACTTCTGGCGAGCTTTTGCTTACCCTTCCTCTCGGTACTGAGGACACACCCGTCTATCGCCGCCTTCTCACTGAAAACCTCCCTCCAATCAGGACACAGGCGCTTTGCCTTTTATCCAACTCGCTCCACCGCTTTTATCAGACGAAGGTCATCAACGTCCGAGCCTGGTATGACGATAAAACAGATAAATCAATCCATCTCAAGGACCTTCCCTCAGTCAAAGACACAATATCCAGCTGGCGTCTGGGAAGCAAGCAGCTGCCAGAGAGTGTACAAAAACTCCAGGTATTTACAGATTCCAATACGATATATATGTATACACAAGGAAGTCTAACGAGTGATAGG
Source organism: Trichophyton schoenleinii (assembly GCA_018357685.1). Taxonomy (NCBI): domain Eukaryota; kingdom Fungi; phylum Ascomycota; class Eurotiomycetes; order Onygenales; family Arthrodermataceae; genus Trichophyton; species Trichophyton schoenleinii. The sequence continues at coordinate 5,605,896 of WOFF01000002.1, forward strand.
AAAACTCTCCACTCCTCACTTCTTGCTTGTCGGCACTAAAGGACCAAGGTTTTGTGTCGAAGTCCTTCTCTCCCAAGGATGCCGCAGTAAGTACTCCAGACCCATCATGTAGCTTTAATCAGCTAACTGTTATAGCCCCTCACAACCAAACAAGAGATAGTCTCCAATGTTACATGGAGATTCCTTCAACTAAGAGGCTATGTCGACTCTAAACACCAACTCACAACTTGGGGAAAGGCTCTTGAATCTGCACTGTCTTCCCTCAAGCCGTCAGATAACCTAGAGGAGCCAACATTCTTAGCTGTTGAGCTTGTTCGTTTGGGAATCCTGAGCTCGAAGGACTGGTTCCCGAACACATCAGGCGGCCCGATGAGAGGATCTGGTGAGTTTGCAGCCAATGCTCGAGCTTTCATATTTAGGGTCTAACATTCCCAGCAGATGAAGAACAGAGGAATAATCTCCTGATCTCGCGAGTTGCATGTTTCGGGAAAATTCAGCACAAGCCCATCGGGTATTCTGGGCCACTCAGCAGGCAACTGCTATCATTCCGCTCCCTTGTCAGCACTGTGCGTTCAGCTCTTCGCGACTTGATAGAAGTTGTGCTCGCATCGCTGCTGCTCAGCGGGGATGCTAATAGAGATCGTGATGACTGGACCGATTTAAGTCTAAGGTGCGTCGACGTTCCCCTTGACAGTTAATTCTTCCTTCTCTAACATCTAAATAGCCTTCCTTTTATCGATGACAATGATTGCGGCCTTGCAATTGCTGTCCGAACCTACCTAGATGACTTACCGCAGGAACCAGAACCTACCACTGAAGCTATCAGAGAGGAAGTCAAGGCCAAGGGCAAAGAATGGTTCCAGCACAGCCACAGCTTCTCTGAGAACCTAGATATGTCATTCCATCTATGGGATGCGGTAAGCGCTAGACCAGCTCCTTAACTATTGGGCAACAGTCTTGGCTAACAGATCTAATGCACAGGTGTATAAAGCGATACAGGCGGCTAATAAGGAACCAGGAGTTGATATCAAAGTATGGAACGAGGCCAATCAGTGGTTAAGCTCCCGAAGGTAGTCTCTAGCGTATCGAATATGGACTATTCACAGCTTACATCGATGAACTATGAAGAGTGTGCTCAACACCCGCCAGCTCCCAGTTGTATTGCAGAGCCCTAAGTGCTTTTTTCATTCTAAACCTGGCCGTATCTGCGGCTTTCGGGATGAACAGCCTCCTATTTAGCACCTAGCAAACACATATTAACGAGCACAATTACTTCAACCGCAAGCGGTAGCTATGGCTGCCTGGCAAGTAGCATTTCAATTGCCGATATTCGTAGGAACTTTGTCTTTCTGATAACTAGCTGGTGGATGATAGTTGGCAGAAGACTTCTCGGCCAACACAGCTGAGGCTCCAAAAATAGCAGACGTGCAACGCCTGTGTTGCCTCGAATATAACAGCAAGGAAAGCTCCTGCAGAGCTGATCGCTATAAATAACAACGGAAAAGCGTTTGCACTGCTCCGAGGACTAAGAGTCCACCTGCATGACTAGAACTTCCGGCATTAACTAGTTAATTAACTAGTGAAGTCGAAGCAAGGCGTTCGTTTGCTCAGGGTCAAGCAGTAGACGATATAAATAAAGGGCCTCTCCAGCCTTCCGGGCCAGGGACATAACTGCATATATATATTAACTGCCCCGGTAGCTAGCTCTACAGGCGGTCACTGTCGCCCCCAGTGAACGCCCGACTCTCCTTTGCCTCCGGGACTTGCGTAGCCAAGTAGCAAAAGTTAGGTTAACCAGAGCAAGGCCTGGAACTGGATAACTAACTAGTTATCCTTCCTGCTGTCCGCCGACCACTAACAACCACAGGAAACGCCGCGGCATAAGATACCCTCCTGTATAAATCCTGCTCCTCGTTCTCGCTGTCGTCCTCTCCTTCTGCTTCCTCTCCTTTGTTCTCGCAGAGCAATAACTAACTAGCTACTCCGTACGACTGCATTCTTCCGGCGTTGCCAGCGAGTTCTACCCTACCCCGCAACCGCAGCTCAGGTCGATAACTAACGCCAGCATATCCGGCGCAAGATGTTCGCCAGCAAGAGGCTGAGCAAGGTATTTTCCATGTCCCACTGCTACGTCGAGATATACGATCGTCCGTTGTAGCATCTCAGCGAGCTAACGTGGTCATACAGGAGCTTATCAAGGTACGACTGCGACGACTGCTGCCGCTTCCTCCCTTCTTCTAGGACCTGTCCTACATCAGCAGCTCTAGGCGGACGTTGATGGCTAACTTGGACATTGCCCCCTCATAGATGCAGAACTCCCTGCCTCCCGGAGTCAGTGTCGCAAAGGCAGACAACCTAGAGCAGTGGGAGATGGACATTCGAGTCCTGGACGACAATCCCATCTACAAGGATGAGACCTACCGGCTCAGATTCACATTCAGCAAAAACTACCCTATAGGTATTGTCGGCCTGTCTCCTAAGGCTTATTGTAGACACTCCGGCTAACGATGCGTCTTCTTTGGCGTGGCAGAAGCTCCAGAAGTTCAATTCATCTCCCTGCCAGCGACATCAGAGACACCACGCCCGATACCGATGCATCCTCATATATATAGCAACGGGATCATATGCCTGGATCTGCTCGGTTCTGCCGGATGGTCGCCTATCCAGTCCGTCGAGAGCGTCTGCATGAGCATCCAAAGCATGCTGACGGGCAACACCAAGAACGAAAGACCTCCTGGTGATGAAGAGTTTGTCAGACGAGACACTCGGCGTCCACGAGATATTAGGTTCATTTATGATGACCACACCGTCTGAGCAGTACAAAAGACAAAAGGTACAATCAGAAAGACGGAGGGAAGAAGTCAATAAAAGTGGCTCTACTGTTTGGTTATTGTTAATATTGTTATTTCTTTCACTTGAACAAAGGTGAATGGCTTTCTTGCTCTGATCCCCAAACGACGCCATTATCATTAACTAGATGGCGTTCTGATAGTTTGGGCTTGGTTTCTATGGACTACTACTACTACTATTATTTCTTCTCTTCAGGCACGGTGTTCTGGACCAAACACAATCGTTATATGGGATACTCTAGGATCATGTTTCTCCTTCTTGTTATCCTTTTCTTTTTGTTTGGAAGCATTATTTGATATAGTACCAAACGCAAGCCTATATCAATTACCAATATGTCTATCTGCGGGCTACATAGTATTTATTACATGAAGATATTTACCCGGGGAAAAAAATATGCAACAGAAGGCAAGAGGTAAAAGTCATATTGAGACAGATAATGCATATACAGTAGCGGATAACTAGAAACCAGGACTGGGCTCCAAGCTTAGATCTATCCACCAGGGGGTTGAGATGAGAAGAATGAAACCTCGCCCATTCTTTTACGTTACACTTCTAAGATAAAACGAAAAAGCTTACTTAGAGCAGTAGAAAACAAAACAGTCACAAGAAAAAATCGGAAATAAAGGAAACGAAGGGAAACGGAAATGAATGGGAAGAAGTATATTATATGCTCATGATACAATGTCACCTATCGACCTCACCGAATACGAGATCCATAGTACCTGCAAAGAAGCGAACGTTAGCCTGTATTTCAGTGTCATATTTTTAGAAGAGATATGCGTACCGATGATAGCAACAGCATCAGCTAGAAGATGGCCTCGGGAAAGCTGGTCAAAACAGCCTAGATGCGCGAAACCTGGGGCACGGATCTTGCATCTATAGGGTCTTTCACTGCCATCACTGACTAGGAAAACGGCCATTTCACCCTTGGGAGCCTCAATGGCAGAGTAGGTTTCACCTGGTGGTACAGTGTATCCCTTGGTGAAGAGCAGGAAGTGGTGGATCAAAGCCTCCATGTTCTCCTTCATGGCTATGCGTGGGGGAGGGCTTATCTTGTAGTCCTCGACACGCACGGGTCCGGCGGGCATTTTATTTAGGCACTGGTGGATGATGCGAAGGGATTGACGGAACTCTTCCATTCGGCAGAGGTATCTGTCATAGCAGTCACCATTGACGCCGACTGGAACATCGAATTCAACCTGCCCATAGGCATCGTAGGGTTGAGACTTGCGAATGTCCCATGGAACTCCAGAACCTCGTAGCATAACACCGGAGAAGCCATAGTTGAGAGCTTCAGCGGCAGTGACTACACCAACACCGACAGTTCTAGCTTTCCAGATCCTGTTATCGGTGAGAAGTTCCTCGGTCTCATCAATGCGGTCAGCGAACTGAGTGGCCCACTGGTAGATATCGTCCAGGAGACCAAGGGGGATATCCTGGTGAACTCCTCCTGGGCGAACATAGGCTGCGTGGAGACGGGCACCAGATACTCTCTCATAGAATTCCTAATGCTGTACATTAGTATAGTTCATGTTTATCAAGGGACTCAATGGCTACAGGCATACCATCAGCTTCTCTCGCTCCTCGAATCCCCACAAGAATGGTGTCAGGGCACCGACGTCCATAGCGTGAGAAAGGACCGACATGAGATGGTTGAGAATTCTGGTAATTTCACCAAACATCGTTCGAATCCACTTAGCTCTCTCGGGGATCTCAATGTTCAGCAATTTTTCCACAGCCAACGAAAAACACTGTTCGTTCGTCATCATAGAGACATAGTCTAATCGATCGAAATAAGGCAGAGCTTGCATGTATGTCTTATATTCGATCAACTTCTCCGTACCTCGATGCAAAAGACCGACGTGTGGATCAGCGCGAACAATCTCCTCTCCATTGAGCTCCAGAATCAACCGAAGCACACCATGGGCGGCGGGATGCTGGGGACCAAAATTGACGGTGTAATGGCGGATTTTTCGGCCATAGGTGGTCTCGGACTCGAGTCCAGATGGAGTTGCATCGGTCTTGGAAGTATCCGGCTTGAATGCCGGGTCTGTGGGAATCAGCCTGGTAGCCTGGTATGCCTCAGCATAACGGCATGGCGCAGAGGCAGATATCGATCGCGAGAAGGTGGTTGTCCTGGATGTTTTGGCGGAAATCGACCGAGACGAGGGACTCAGACAGAGCCGCTTTGGCACATGGCGTGCGAGAAATGTGATGGAGGAAGCCATGGCCAACGGACGGGGAGGCTCAAGTAGCAGTCCCCCAATACGACCTGGACAGATCCTGCTGCGGGCAAAGAGGGTGTTTTGCTTGTTCAATTGATCAAGGCTTCGTCGCTCTGCGTCGTTCGTTTCTGGCCAAAAGTTGTGAGAGATGCGGTTGAAGCCCTCACGTGACTGGTGAAATCGAAAATGTGGGGCCTCTGATTGGCTGGGAGCTTTCTTCGCAGCAAACAGTGCAAAGTTTCTTTTTTCGAGCTTTTAACTAAGTTAATTTCACGTCGGCGCAGAAAATATTCTTTCTCTCTTATCAAAGCTGCTTGCTTTTTTTACTCACTCTTTGGTTTGATATCCCACAGCTGAACAGGAGCGAAGCTGTCGACTATCTGGCAGGCGAACGACCACATATACCCTATACGTTCTCCCGAGATGGCGCCTCGAATTGCGGTCCCAGAGGAGGTGCAGCGGCGGAAGGTATGTTTGAACGCCCAGGGATTCCGGGTGGGATGCGAGACGTTTGACTGATATCTTGTAGATAATTGGCATCAACCCAGAGACAGTGACGAATCCTTCGGCGACTGATTTTCCAAGTCATTGGCCGGGTGAGAACCATGCCTGGTCCATTGACAAGTTCAGCGAGGTGAGCTGCAGGAGCTCTTATATTCAAATGTAGCGCCATATTTACCACTTTGGAATTGAAGGGTTTGAAAATAGAATTCCACAAAAACGATCCTCTTGAAGCTTCGTTTTCGTTGATCGGGGTTGACGCCGCTATTGCGAACGCTTTTCGCCGTATTCTTCTTGCCGAAATCCCTGCGCTCGCCATTGAATATGTCTATATCCAGAATAACACGTCAGTTATACAAGACGAAGTTCTAGCCCACCGTCTCGGATTAATCCCATTGAAAGGCTCTCTGGAAGGATTAAATTGGCTCCGGTGGTTCAAAATACCAAAGGAGGGAGATCCAGACAGTGGTAGCACTCACGAAGATTCAAATACCATCGTCTTACGGCTGGTAAAAGAATGCACGAAGAACCGTAATGCTGCCCCAGACGAGGAGGATCCGACTGTACTTTATAACAATGCGCATATTTATGCCAAGGATCTCGTCTTTGAACCTCAGGGGCGACAGGAGAAATACTTCCATGGGGATGGTGTAATCCAACCATGCAACCCGGACATTCTCTTGGCTAAACTAAGACCCGGTCAAAAAATTGATATCGAAATGCATTGCATCAAGGGAATAGGAGCAGATCACGCAAAATTCTCACCAGTGGCTACAGCCTCGTATCGACTTCTTCCCGACATAAAGATACTACGTCCTATCTTAGGCAACGATGCAATCAAGTTTGCAAGCTGTTTCCCAAGAGGTGTTATTGGAATTGAAAATGTCACTGCTGCAGAAGCTGCACAAGTTGGTAGCGGTTATGAAGGGAAAGAAGGAGAGAAAAAGGCCGTTGTTGTGGATCCCTTCAAAGACACTGTTAGCAGAGAATGTTTGCGCCACGATGAGTTTAAGGATAAAGTCAAGCTTGGCCGGGTACGCGACCACTTTATCTTCAATATTGAAAGTACTGGACAGTTCAACAGCGACCTTATGTTCCTGGAAAGCATCAAGGTCCTAAAGCTCAAATGTCAGAGACTAAAGCGGAATGTCGCTACCCTGGCAGATAACACGGACACACATGCCTAAATTCAGTCGCATCCGCAGACCCTCTCACCAATGTATATGCATACCTTTTGGCGTCAAAAAAAGTTTAGATGGATATCTGGGCGTACCATACATCATCTTTTTGGGGCGTTTCTCCTGGGCGGCGTTGTTTTTTTTTTTTTTTTTTTTCTTACGAACATCTACGATCTGGCTATCATAGTGTAGTTGATGCACCACTGGAAATATCAATATCTTCAAGAATAAAGGGTCCTTTATCTAATAAGGCGATTTTCCCATATTTATTGGAAAACCAGTTTAAATCGGAAATCGATCGTGAAAGCGGGATCACTGACTGCCACTTCTTCGCCGGACTCTAATAAGTCTCTCAACTTTTTCTGTAGATTGTGCCTCGTCTGTTCCTCTAATTGGGGTGGGAATCGTTGGTACAGCGTTGTTTGTTCTGTCCTCAGACTTGGGGACTTCAACTGTGCCTCGGCCCTCTCCCCAAGAGACTCAATGAACTGCTCCAATGTCGATTCCGGGTTCACTTCTATAGTTTTCGCAAGGTTTCCGCAAACTGGACAATCTTCTTTCTGCTCCACCGCAAATGTGTAGGTGTAAACCCCTTCCTCTCCAGCATACATCATATAATTTTCCAAATAGGGGTTGCAGGACGTTGCTATTTTAAGAGCTTCAGAAGTGCATGCTGCTGCAATCACTGCATTTGTGGAAGCAATCGCCGGGATGATATTCTTTACCACTCCTTGGGACATGGAGAAAGTAACCCCAGGAATGGAGAATTGTTTTGCTCGCTCAAGAGCCGTCTGGTAAATCCACGTTACGTGCTCTAAGTCATCACCATCAAATTCTTCACCTTTCCTTTGCTCACCCCACGCAATTTGATGGGCCCATTCGATGCAGTGCTGGGGCTGTCGAGGAATAGTTGCAATTGTACATAACGGAACTGCAGCACGAGGAGCATGCATATCAAGTTGGCATTCGATGCATGAAGTTAGCGTGGGCAGGATGACCCTAGCTTGCCCCTTGAACCCTATACGAAAAAGTGTCAGTGTGAGGTTGGGAATGGTATTGTGTGGACGCGTCGTACCCTCTGTGCCACCGTCTATGAGAGGTTTCAAGCTCTCTGGATTTTCCGGGTCAACCATCCCCACAACCAGAGAATTGATCCACCGACGAGCTTCAATGCTGTCCAGGCCGCAAACAATGATTTTGAACTGCATGTAGTATTCCTCATCTTTGTCTTGGATCTTCCCTACAAATGGAGTAATCTTGACACCTTTCACACGCTTCTCAACAAATGCTGCAGCAACCTCAGCCTTAGGTTTACCGACATCAGCCTGCCGAAACAAAAATTGGCGATTCAAGTTCGAGATATCAATGGTGTCTGTAGGGTGTAAGACAAGTAAACAAAGTGCACCAATATCGGCAGAGGGAACTTACCCATATCTATTACGTGGATGTCTTTGAAGCCAGACAATGCAAGGTTTTTCAATATCTCACACCCTAAGCCCCCAGCACCTCTGTAAGGGGTTAACAACCGTCTACAAGGAACAGGGCTATAGAGTGTTTTTTCTCACATTACCCTAGTAAACCGTTAATAACCTTCCTGTCTGCAAAAGATATAGGTTTCAGAGCTTACAATATCTTCGATGATTCTAAGCCGGCAATAGTTTCCGGGCCAGGAACCCAGTCTGGGTCACTGTAAGGGCCTGACCGAGTCAGAACTCGGTGCAGAGATCTCCTGTCACCATGTTAGAGCTCAGTTAACGAAAGTATATATTTTTTCAAGGCCATTATAATGACAAACCATCGGTCTGAAATCTGTCTATCAGTCGTCGAGCTGCCCATCTTATAACGACTTGTTGACTTTTCTGAGATAGGTATCTGGGCTCAGAATATGTGTTGTAAACATGCGTATATCACGAGGCAACAGGCTACCAAGAATCCAATTATGTAAAGTTATCCTCTAAAAAAATATGGTATACGGGCAATATCTACCCTTATATCTCGATTCAAGGGCAACTTTGGTTCAACCACATAGTAGTTCATACAACTTGCAAGGAGATGTAGAGTCACCTTGACGTTTCTTCCCATCAAAATCACAGACGCCCCGCTGACCAAATCACGTCACGTGAAAGTGTTATCGATAATAATGCTTAAGTAATCGAACTTTTTTTAACCAGTCACGGCGATCTTGATATCAGGTTCATCAACCTATACATCCACGAATCCAAAAGTCCACCGGAGTTTTCCAGGACCCAGAGTCATGGAAGCGCTTCTTAAAGTTGCCAAGTCATCGGACAGCTCTGAAGAGCCCCTAATACCACATTCTCCTGTTCAATACCCCCACAGCGTTCAGAGGATCTCTGTTATTGAAGATGAACAATCTGAAGCTCACTTATCATCACCAGAGGCTGTATTGAAACTTTTAAAATCTAAGCCGCCTACATCAACCCTATTAGAGGCACTGAAATTTCTTGACCCAGCCAGCCTAGAGAGTGGGGACTTTAATATCATCATTCCAAGCTCTCTCGGAGCTCAAATACTCCATGCTTTAATCACAACGATCATTTGTGACCATTGGGCTAGCTTGGGGATGGAACATGACCCGGCATCCTCATACCAACTTTCATCCAGCCAGACACCACAGGCTATGTTGTTGAGATGTGTGAAGAGCCCTTCCGGGATTGGGACCCTTCTTGCTTATCTCCGAAGTCTTTTGCCTAGCCAAACACCTCCACAAGGCAAAAATAGCAGCTCTGAGAAGGGGCTACTGATACAAGATGCCCTAGCCTTAATCTCGCGCCTACTATCTCCCAACGACTTAATTTTTTGTCTACTTACCGATATAAGGCGGTTCATCGACAATGAAGTCCGAAAGCAGCTTCTCTGGCAAGAGACTATTTCTCTCCTTGCATCAGGGAAAGTTCTATCGATTTCTGCTGAGTCACTCAGCTATGCAGAGCTATCTGTAGAGACCTCTCCTCATGCATGGATTTCAAATGGGAAACTCTATGCTGCGTGGTTAGGGAAAAATATCAGTAATATGGCGTCTCAATTTTCAATTGATGATGATCAAGCTTGGAAGTATTTGGGGGCATTCGTTAGTCGATCACTAAGCATTGGCCAGACAGGTAGGGATCTTTCCCCTCACAGTGTGGCGTTCCATAACTAATTCGACTATTTGAACTGTAGACCAAGTGGTTGATGAGATTTTGCATGGCCTGTTATTCCAGAAGGGCAGACTAGGCACGGAAAATTTCATTAACTTATTGAAATTCTTGCGGCAACATGACCAAAAAAGAATTTTAGAATCAATTCTACGTTGCCTAGAACGAGCGTATTTGGTAAATTTGCTAGAAAATGAAGACAAAATTGCAGATGCATCTATATCCAACGTCTCAATAATACTATCACTGATAACGAGGGATGTTGTTATTATGAAAGAGACCTTGAAAAACTGGCTTATATCAGGAATAGGAGGGAGTATAAACAGTGTTTATATGCGCCGCTCACTCCTGGCCACTTTTGCTTCCGACCCAGGTAAGATGTCCACTGTTTAAAAGTCTTCATACTCTCGCTAACTAGAGCTAGAATCACTTTCCCAAATATTCACAAGGTCAATTGATATTTTTGGAGATAAGCTCTTCATAAAGCACTCGCCTATACCGGCACAAGAAGGTAATCTTTTCCCCACAAATCTGTGACATGTTGAAGCTGTCTAATTCGGATGATCTGGTTTATCTAGCAAATGCACAAGTCATTCTCCTCACAGCCGGTTACTTGAAGAGGCTTGAAACTGCTGATTTATGCAGCCTCGTTCAGGCCAGCTCCTATCTCTCTGCTATTTCGAATCGCCTAGGAGCAGCATCAACTCGGTCTCGTTTCTTGGGGATGATTGTTGGCACGTCTATATCCAAAATGACCGACAAGCCAGAAAGCCGCATGAAATTTGACTTGGCCGAAATGGAAAGTGATGAGGCATCATGGTTTTTGAGATTGTCAGATACCCAAGATCGGGTTAGAACCATAACTGATCTAGAACCACCTCATACATTGTCGTCGACGGAAACAGTTAAAAAGAGAGTTTTAAACGTCAAACACGAGAAAAGAATGCAGGAATCCAGTGCGAAGCCTACCGCTTCCAAAATATTGCCTCTAGAAGATTCTGATGAATCTAATGATGACGGTCTTATTCCGTATCAGAAACCAGATGCAGATGCCTCCGACTCTGATGAGGACCCAACTCTTATCCAACGATCCAAGCCCACCCCTCCTGTGTACGATTCTACGATTCTCCAATCCTTTTTTTTTTTTTTTTTTTTTTTTGTTATATTACCATTGCTAATATTCTTTGTCTGCAACAGATATATTAGGGATCTTCTTACTTATCTTCGTGATATTGACAACTATGACCGTTACCTTCTAGGAATATCGACCGCACCCAGCCTCATACGACGAAAATCTGGCTTTGGCTCAGAACTAGATGAACACATTCGAGATCTTGCTCTTACCCTTACTAGTCTGCATGACAAATATAATATTCCAAAATTCCAAGAATATCGCCTGCAAAGCTTGACGACACTTATTGTGGCACGCCCACTGGTTCTAGGTCCATGGATAGCGAATGCGTTTTTCCATATTGATCTATCTCAATCTCAAAGATCCTCGCTACTGGTTGCCTTAGGCCTGGGAGCGAGAGAACTTGCAGGATATAGAGAGGAGGATAGCAAGGCCATGGGCCTTCCCCAAGTTTCTGCCGATGCATCTTTTCCGTCCCAACGACTTCCATCCCGATTGGAGATCCAATATGACCCTGCCTCTAAACATACCCCAACTGAAGCTATATCTAGGAACATTGCTCGAAACTCTCTGGAGCCTTTAGCTCTTAATGCTGCGGACACACTGAGCGGTCCTAATGCCTTGAAAGTTCGCACATTTTCCTCGAGAATGGAAGTGGAAAAGAAGAAGCATGAGCAGGAGCAACTAAGAAGAGCAAAGTCGATACCAAAGGACCTACATAAAATACTATTTGAAGCATTTTTCCGCCCATTAACCAGCGGATTTAGCTTAATGGTGTATTCTACATCGTGAGTATGCCTCAGCCCAAGTGCTGCTTTGATATCCTGATATCGGATTGCTAAGTGTTAAATTCTCCAGGTCATATAACGGGAACAACCCTTTTTTCGCCTCTCACCTTCTTTCTTTGTTTATACAAACTATTAGCCTTGTTATATCAACAATTGGACCGAGCTCGGTTAACCAACTGACGATAACTTCCGACGTTCTGACGTTACTGATGTCCCTCCATAACTCTGCAGCCGCTACAGAACCAACTGTCCTTTCCGCTATACTCTCACTTTTTCTTGCCGTACTGGATATTAATATCGCATCCGGAAGCTCCGGGGAAGAACGACTTGTCAATGAATTCGCAGAGCAAGTAATGGAAATGCGAGAGTGGGTTGGAGGAATATTTGAACGGACCCCAAAGGGAGATGATCAAGTCAGGATGTTGGCTGCTGGAATTATGGTGAAGTTGGGAGAAGTCATGAACCGATATCAAGGCAGACTCTTTGGAATAAATGCCGAGTTTTCATTCTAGGTTGTATTATTAGATGTTCTAATCTATAATGCCAAGGGCCAGTTGTAAACAAATATCATTCAAGCAATAACATTACTCTATGCGATAGCCCACTACATCGTGGTAAGAATGCTCGCTAAATTGTAGGGAAACACTTAACTAGTGCACCAGCTAAACTCCTTCAAACCTAAGTTTATCAGGAAACATATAATTATATATCGTCACTCTGGCTGCACAGATTCTGTGGAAGATGCGGTTAGCTGCAATTATGGGAATTATAAACATAGAGGAGAACTCATTGACATACACTGCCATACTCGGTTTTTACCTTCCCAGCAATATATGCCATCCTATCGCCACAGGACTGCTTCATGAGCAGGAAGGGCGGCAGTAGGGCCTAATTCGTTCCCGATGATATGAAACGACGACCCTGCACGCGGGTCATGAATATACTTCGACATTTACGGAGACAGAGATACAATCTCCGTGGAGCAACAGCAGTATAGTAAGGGGCTTCAAAGAACACAATTGAAACGCCTGTTTATATCCTAAAAGCTCCATTATTAGTGAAGTCCGAGAAAGCTGCTGTTTCTCCATCCATAAACCCATAAAGTAGATCTTCTGGCCCATATGGGTTCATTCCATAGTTTTGATCAAAATTTTCGGGCTGGTTCGGCTGTTGGCCTTGGGTAGGAGATTTAGATGGAAACATCCGCAAAATGGCATCGAGATCCAAAGATGATGGAGAATGTATATCAATAACTGGTTCTATTTAATCGTTAGCACACATCCCACCAGATAGTGTAGAATTGCAACTTGATAGAAGTACCGGATACCAGTTTTAGACCATTATCAGCCATGATTTTTCTGATGATACTCGCAGTTTTAGACACTCCAGAATTCGGTAGCGAAAGTTCATCAAGGCTGTGAAGACTTGCAGAGAGAATGGAAGAATTTTCACTTGGCTGGCTGCCGTCAGTTGCTGCAGCATTGCGAACATGGATGGTACAAGCAACATAAACTGCATAACTCAACAAATAAGCAGCTCCTCGAAGAGTATATGCTGACTTATATGCTAATACTATGCTAGTTATGTTTTTGGCTGCAGAAGTGCAGCGTTTCCATGAGCTGGCCGGTGCAACGGCAGAACGAAGATGACCATCAGCAATAAACGGCCGATGAAGGAGAATCACCAATGAGTGATATAAAGCATTGAGGATCATGACATTAGGGGCTGGACGAGCTTGGGCGGTCAATGGGTTGTCTGACCAAGGCTCAAAATTTAGGTCAGACGGGAGGTTGTCCTTCCAGGATATCAATGCGTCATCGATTGATTGTAGACTAGCTCTTGCATTAGCAGCAGTGGCTCCCACTACGTAGAACCGATTGATGATTTTCGTCATAATTTTGGACAAGAGGCATAACTGCTGGAAGGTTGTAACGGAATGGATTGGAGTAGGAGTGCCAGGCATAGCTGGTAACGAGTCAGATGGCAGCCTAGGGTCAACATAAGGTGTCCATAATTCCTTCTCTTCCATGGTATCCATAAAGTTGCGTGACACATGTGTATCCCTTATGTGAATGGCCATCGGTCGTCCCAGATACAAACTTTGCAGCTTATCACAAATAAATGCACCCCAAAATACGCGGCGCCGTATCTCGATATCCTCCGCGTTAGCAGTTGTGGCTTTATAATCAAGATGAAGACCAAGATCATAGACCATTCGAAGGGCATATCCAGTGTAAAGCCAACCCTTAGAGGTTTGGCCTAAAGCATTGTAAGTTGATCCAAGAAGAAGCAGTCCAACCAGTGTCGCAATGCTTGAAGAATTCAAAAGTGATTGGTCGGCGAGGATTTGATCACAACGAGCAAAAAACCGACCACCTGCCGTTTCGGGGTCTACCGGATTATCCCGGACCTCTATTCTTTGTGAGTACTTGCAGGAACATGCAAAGATCGCATTCATTAAAAATTCCGAACAATACGGCCCATTCTGTATCAAATCTCTCATGACTGCGGGTCTATATGTTAATAAGAAACTGTGATGCTGCCGGTTCCAATGGAGGTCAAGTAGATGAATAGCGAGCTCCACTGGAACACCGTATATCTCCTGCCAGCACCTAATATCGTGTTCTCGTTGACGTTGCAGGATTGCATTTGCTATGAGTTGGTTCCGAACATGTTCAGTAACAGGCGACTCCTTCGAAATTACTGGCTTCGTCGGTCCTTGCAGAGCGGACGAGGGGCCGAATGTATCCACTCTGCCCCCCTCATCGACAGAGAGAAAGGGGAGAACATCCAGATCCTCATCTGAAGATATACCATCATCATCAGAATGGTGAGATTTCGTTTCCCGATTAGATTTCTTTGGTCCTAAAGGTGAAGGCGTAAACGGTGGCAGTGAGCTGCGTTTGAGCTTCACAGAGCCGTCTTCAACTGGAATAGATTCCAGTAAAGCATCTCGCTCCTCCGGAGAGGCCTTTTTCAGGCGTAATATCATCTCTTCAAACTGTCTTTTCTCATTTTGGAGAGCGTTGACAATGGCTGTAGATGGCCTATTCTCCGTCAGTAAGGGACATAACTGGCATTGCCTGCCTGCAGTACACCACAAAACTACGCACCGTCTTTTTGGAACCTCTAAGATATATACGCATTCTCTCTTCTGATTGATGCACGAGCTACAGCTTGGCCGCTGGGTATCACATTTAATCTTCCTAGCCCTGCAGAACTGACATGCTCGCGCCAATATTTTTGGCGGGCCATGATCATGAGATTTGGTCATTTCTGCAAGATTGAGGCGGGAGTACGAAGCTCCAAAATGCAGGCTCTATCGTTATTCAGGCGAATTTAAGCTGATTGTCGTCTTTTGAAGCAGCGTACCATGGCGGCTAAAAGGCCAGATTGATATTGGCGCAAATCGTTTTTTTTTTTTTTTTTTGCCGAAAGTGGCAATTCTCTCAAATAATGAATATCTGCCACTGTATCATGGCCTTGACCGTATAATCATTCCGTCTTGAAAATTCTGGTATAAATCTTTTTTTCTTCTTCTATGCTGTCGGAGTTGTAATTCCAAGGTCTTTCTTTAGTTACAAAAAAAAAAAGGGTTCCAGGGCAAGATATCACGTGATTATGACGAAGAGGGACTAGCGCGCTGTTTGAGAAGCCGAACAGGGGTTGGCCCGAAAGGGGCAAAAAGGATAAATTGGACGACACCGCGCTTCGACAGGACGTTCAGCTTCACCAACACATCGCTTGATATTGGACGAACCCTTCATATATTGCAGGTGCCGCTGGTATAAGAAGACATGGCCCTCTCTTGAGCGGCTGACTGTCACCTGGCACACTAGTCCACGATTATAGCTGGACTCGTGACTAACGCCCATGGCAAAAGGATTTAGAGCTGGCGGATAGATGAAAGCCCAGCGAACACTGATCTACACGCTAACTACGAGCTAACTATGATGAAAGCTCCATGTAAGAGTTTCGGCAACTTCGGTGCGGAACCATGACGCGGAGGACAAGTCTCCGTCAGTGTTGTGGCCGGCATTTCGGCCGCTTGAGAGAGACCGGAATTGCTCCTCAGTCTGTGTTGTGTAGCAGCGAGATCAATCCCTATTATCTCTCATGTTAAACCGTAACATTTAAAGAGCTATTAGTTCTGTCCGTTGGATTTACCAACTACAAAAGAAAAGAAATTCAAAACATTTTGGAAGAAGGGTGCAATCTGTCAGAGCTAACTGATACCCAGAAATTTGAGTATGGCAATCCCGCAGGAATGCGACGTTCTCGTGGTTGGTGGTGGAAATGCAGGCTTCTCAGCTGCTATTTCATCCGCAGAAAATGGTGCCAGGAATGTCGTTCTAATCGAAAAGGCTCCTGAGGAATGGGCTGGAGGGAATACCTATTTCACTGCCGGTGCATTTCGAACAGTCCACGGCGGTCTGGATGACATTCTCCCAATTGTGAACAATGTCACGAGTGAGCAAGCGGGTATCATAGATATGGAGCCATATACCACCGAAGAATTCACAGAAGATATGTCAAGAATGACCGATGGACAGATGAACCAGGCCCTTTGCAAAGCCCTTGTCCAGGATTCTAATGCCACCATCAAGTGGCTTGCGGGCCTTGGTGTTAGGTTTCAGTTATCATTCAACCGACAATCCTACAAAGTTGATGGTCGCTATAGATTTTGGGGAGGCATGTCACTGAAAACCGAAGATGGTGGAAAAGGTCTTATCCAGGACTACCAAGCAGCTGCGCGGCGTATGGGTGTTTCTATGTTTTACTCGACGCCCCTGGTGAGATTAGTTTCCGATCCTGCCACTGGTACACTCATCGGGGCTGTCGTTGTGAACAATGGCAGTGAGACGACTATAAAATCCCAGGCCGTGATACTAGCGGCTGGAGGCTTTGAATCAAACCCTCAGATGCGGGCACAATATCTTGGTGATGGATGGGACAAAGCCTTTGTCCGTGGTACTCCATACAATGTTGGCGATTGCCTTGAGATAGCAATTCGCGATATGTCAGCGAAAAAGGCCGGAGACTGGAGTGGATGCCATTCCGTTGCCTGGGATGCCAGTGCTCCTAAATCTTCAGGTGACCGTGACATCTCAAACCAATTTACCAAATCAGGCTATCCCCTTGGGCTGATGATCAATGCAGAGGGGAGAAGGTTTGTGGATGAGGGTATAGATATGAGAAATTTCACATATGCAAAGTTTGGCAGAGCTATCCTTGCGCAGCCAGGACACGTTGCATTTCAGGTTTGGGACCAGCAGGCTATTTCGTGGTTACGAGAGGAGGAATACCGTCCAGAGGTTGTTGAGCACATCACTGCCCCTTCAATCTCCGAACTTGCTGAGAAATGCTCTCGTGTTGGATTACTAGATAAAGAAACCTTTATCAACACGATAAATGACTATAACGCCGCGGTTTACCAGCATCGCAAGGAGAATACGGACTGTGAATGGAACCCGGCAATCAAAGATGGACTGTCCACGCAATCGCATGCCGGTGGCCTGTCCCTCCCCAAGTCCAACTGGGCTCTCCCTCTCGACCAAGGACCGTATCTTGCAGTAAAGGTTACCTGCGGCATTACGTTTACGTTTGGAGGACTAGCCGTGACCCCGGAAACGGCTACAGCCATTTCTTCGGCCAACAATGAACAGATCCCTGGTCTCTACTGTGTGGGTGAGATGCTTGGTGGTCTCTTCCATGGCAATTACCCGGGAGGTAGCGGCCTAACTTCTGGTGCTGTCTTTGGCCGCAGAGCTGGATCAGCAGCAGCCAGGAGAGCTCAGGCTACAAGCTCATGGTACAGTTCTACTAGCGTATAAGTTGAACCAAAAAACGCACCTTTTACGTTGGCCACAAGAATCGGTTAACCTCATCCTGATGTAAGTTATGGACGGTGTGATTATTGACCAACCTAGCGCGTTGATATTCCTTCATAGAGTACTCGGGCCGTGTGTGTTCCAGATAATATTCTCCAGAGTATATGTTACCTACCCCTTTAGATTATTTGCATGGCTGCATCACCCACGTCTTCTGTACGCTGCAACTATATCGCCATTGTAGGTTCACATGTCTCCCTGAATGTCCCGTATTTCCGCTATTTTCAAGGCAATTGAACTCCAATACCGCCACCAGACGGTATGATCTCCTTGTGTTTTGTTGTACCCTCTTCTGCTGCTACGTACTACTCCAGATACTTTCTTTTTACACCACTTCATGATGCTGAACATCCTTCAACGGTGGACATCAACTTGGATAAGCGCCGCCAAACGTGTTTTCCCCCCAGTTCTGTACATACTTTGCGGTGGAGAAGGATGGCCGGCTGGAGTTTCTGATGGTTGCACAACACCATTCATCCATCGGGTATTGGGCACACTAGGCATGCTAAGTATAATTTATACGACGTATAATCTGGTCTGTCTGGTAGAAGTGGCGTCAAATTAGGGTAGATATAGTTCGCTGCGAGGCTATGGGGGCAATCTGCTCTACACACGCCACTGATGCGTATATGAAACGTAGCCACCAGTAGGATAAGCATGATTCCGTCCAGTTGATGTATTCAAAAAAGGGACCCATGCAACACGGACCCTTTTGGAGTAGCCAGACTGTAAAGGAAGCTACAAAGGGCGAAGCAAAAGGCAAGTGGAGGAATTTCGGCAGTGATGGGACAAATCCAACTAGGGGCTTTAGAAAGTCAGCATCTCACCACGTACGGAGTACTCCACATACCTAAACATCATGGACGTACTCTATTCTCTGTATGTACAATCCATGGTTTTGTGGGGTGGACAGCATAGTCAGGTCGAGGCCATATTCAATGCCACCTTATGCAGACCAATCAAGTAAAATAACGCAATACTTGAGTGAAGGGCATTTCGCACTTGGGTACCATTGTCTGCTGTCTGGTAGTTATTTTAATGTCTTTTTTTTGTTTTGATCTCGTGTATCTGCATGTTCCAAAAGGAACTTGGTGCTTTTCGCGACCAAAATTCTCCAGGTCATACAGACAGAGAGGCATGGCATCCTGAGACGTATCGTATACGTTCGATCAAAGCAGACACAAGAGAAGAAAGAAAAAAAGTTGGAAGACGGTACGGATGAGCATCCCGGAACAGTCTTGCACTGATAGACAGGAACTCGGATGAGGCGCAGCAGTGTCCCATGGGATATGTTAGCTGCTGCTGCACAGGAAAAAAAAAAAAAGCAAAACACTCAAGGCTATGGGACGGCATACATATGTGCACATACATACTCTGTATGCGTTTAAACATTCCCAGCCGGATTAATCGCGAAGGAAAGCCACAATTTGCATTGCCGGCTTCAAGTGACACTGCATCCCGATTCCTTACGGTTCATTATAGATCGTTCAGGAATCGGTCACAACGGCCTCTTGGCCAGATCGATGGCCAGAACTGGGAGCGCTGAGCAAGGACATTTCCCACTTTCCCTTAAAACTTCAGTGTTACCACCGATTGAGATGCTCCTTTGGAGTGCAGCTGGGAGGCCCAAGTTTCACAAGATGTGACGGACTTTGAGCGGGCTGCGTGAAGTATTTGTGGAGGAAGAGGGGATTACATTACTCCGTCGCAGGAAGGATATAATAGCCCTAAGAAAAAAACAAAAAAAAAAAACACGCATTTGGATAGTAGAGGCTTGAAGCGAATGCTTTAGTATCGACATCACTCCATACATGCAGATGTTTATTCCTGGAGTTCCGTGATGAAAGTGAGCTGCACGTAGGTGGCTGAGCAATCACCATAATGCACGTACTCTCCCACCTTTGGTATCGAGTAAGCTGCTTGGTTAACGGGTGTTAACAGCTAGTTTGTCCCACAAGGTGGTAAACATTATTGCTCTTCTCTTCACCTGTTGCCCATTAATATTTGATTTGATCTTCGTGATGACGAGGTGATTTTCAGGCCCAGGCGCCTGGCTGCGCCTGGGAGAGTCGAAAGATGCTATGTACCAGATCGAGAGAAGCGCGCCTCTTCATGCCCGCTGGCAGCACTGCTCAGGCTCTAGAAGGAATCAAAAAAGAAAGCTGGGCTGGAGAGAAAAAGTAACGTTCATGGAAGGCAAGCGGAATGCTTTCAGGAACGTTGCTGTTGGTCGAAGTCGTGATATGAGATGATCTTGTCTTGACTGATCATCGATCGTTCTCTCCACCGTGACTCGGTTCGGGGCGACAACCTGGTGAGTAGGGCTCCGTACTATGTATGGGGTAGATGGAAGCTTGCGTATACATTGTTTCGCAGCCTTGGAAGATGCAGAACCAACGACGACGTTGGCTACTCTCGGGAGACCCAGCGAGTTCGTCGACCCTGGAGGAAGAAACGGAAAAAGGAGAAGGATGAGACCCAAGGGAAGCCGCGCAAACATCCCCCTCTGGCCCCCATAGCGGAACGTCCGCAGTATCAGGGCGTCCTCACAGTGAACCAGCAGTTCACCACATGTCTTTGCGCTCCCCGATCCAAGCACCCAGCACGGCTGGGCTGACATCATCGCTTGCAGGGGGCTCGCGGAGCCAAGAAGCCAGGGGGAACAAACAAGGAGTCCTTGAAGGAGTGGAGGCTGAACAAGACGGGATGTGGGGGGGGGGCCAGCAGACATCTGGGAGGCCCGGTGCGTTTCAGAATGCGCAGGGATATCGGAGCGCAGTGGCAGGAAAGACAAAACGACAGGACGGGGGGCAAGCAGGTAGAGACGAGCTCAGCTTTTTTTTTTTTTTTTTTTTTTTTTTGCATGCTTTTTCCACGAGTCAAGCATACTACTTATTTGGAATGCTGAGGCAGCCCAGGCGGATGAAACGATACGCTGCGACTTGGGGTGGTTGGCATTCCTCGTTCTCTGCTACGGGAGAGGGTACACTGACACTGCCGGGGGAACGAGCGAGGCGTACTCTCTCCGTACTTCCACGTATAGTCCGTACCAATGGTTTTGGTTTGATAAGAGTTTTTGAGAGTGCGAGAAGTGCCGTTGAGCGAGTTGAAAGTGAAGCGCCGATGCCCTCCGTCAATGGACGTTGACTTCTCGAACGATACGGAGCGCGCAATCCATTCGTCCGGCTCCCGAATTTTGTCCCGTTTGCCTGTTCGAGCGCCAATAACGTATGGATGTATAGGATAGCTAACTTAGTCAAACGCCTGTGCCGTCTTGGAGCTGCATTAGCAGCGGTGTTTATCCCAGACTCAGTACTTAAACCGCTGCCAAAGACTGCGTGTAAAAAAAAAAAAGTTGTAGGAAGATCCCCTTGCTCCCGGAGGCGTTGTGGTCTTTGCCTTCTCTTTCTGCGCTATGTATGTTGAATGTACGCAGCTTCATGGTTAGGGGGCAGATGACTCTCCGGATGAATCTCTCCTGCCCCTGCAATGCGCAGCAGCAACCCGGCCCCCGGTGATGTACTGTGACATCACCATGTCGTCGCTAGCAAGTCTATCCACACCGCACACGCGCGTAGACACACACAGTTACAGCAAAATCGGAGGGTAACCTGCTCCCAGCGCGAAAGCTGACTGGACGGGCGCTGTGGGGAGCGCTGGTTCGCCATATATAAGATTGGAAATGCTTGTATGGAGGAGATGGCTTGCTGATGACAGGGGTCTAAATCCTTTGTCCCCCTTCTGGGTGATGTGATTCGGTCGATATCCAGTTCTTGGACCACAGTTGGGTCCAGTTAATTGGCCGTGTTTACTTTTCCGTCTGCCTCTTCCACACACACACACACGCACTGCAAGATGCCAGACGTACATGTACTTACTCGATCTCCCCTATTATTTATTGTAATATAGCGCCTAACTTCGTATTCATCTCTTTGCCTTCCCTGATTGTGGATTGCGCATTATACGGTGTCGAAGTCGTTATACGTTGAATCCGCAGAATATGCTTCGTTCTTTCCCAGCATCTTGTTCGTTTTCCCGATCAAGCTCCCCTGTCACTGGCGGCGACAGCTCAAGATGCAAAAAAGAAAAGAGGAGGCAGAAGAAGAAGAAACGAAAGAAGTAAATAACCCCGGCGACCCATATATTCTATCAAAAGCATGAGAGAAGGGGGAAAGGGGAAAAGACGGGCAGGGCAAGCAGGCAGAGCAAACAACATAGGAAGAGGGAGCAAGGACGACGACGAAAAGGAAATAGCAACGCCCAGCCGGAATCTATTGACTCTTGGCTCGTCACTATTTGGACATTTAACGAAGCTTAATGGCTGCAATAAGATGTCCATATCCTTGGGAGCGGGCGATCCTCCGCGAGCAAAGAGAAATAAACGTTGGAAGATCACTTCGGAGGAGGCTATTGATTGAATCATGCTCCCTTTGCTCCCTCACCATCGACAAGCAGTTCGTGAGATAGAAAAGCTCCGCCGGCGAAGCTTTAGCGGGCTTGGCGGATCCAACTTTACCTGCACTTCACCAAACCTTAAGCCAGATAACCTTCTTTAGTGCGGTAACTTTCGTAACAAAAAAGTAAGTAAGTAACCGTATCGTAACTTTGGTATTGCGATTTCACTGTATTCCGGTATTACCAGTACCAGGAATCAGAAATTCCGTGCTTGCTGGGCTCGGGGGGCTGGCTGACTGGCTGGTCGTCCGCCTCTCCTGCATGATCCATCAGCCCATCAGCCCTCGCCCAAGCGACAGGAAGAGCGTTCTCCAGACGCCAGAGATCTCAGATAGATCAGGGCGGTCTGGGATCAGAGATAGGCCAAGAGTGATTGACCACCCGTTCCTGAGAAGATCAAATTAATAAGAATGCTTCATTTATATGTTGTATCCTTTTTTTTTTTTCATAGTTGCCATAACCAGCATGATCGTCTCAGGGTTAAGCGTGGAGAGTTGATGGTGATCTGAGCCACGAATGCGTGGTTTTCAGTAGTGAATGGTAGTGATAGCCGTCCAAAACGTGGGTATGGAAGGTGAAGGGATGCTGGGGAAAAACAAAAAAAGGGCCTCTGGAGCTGTGGAAAGCCTCGATGGCGATCTGCCGGCACCGTGAAGAATCCCTTTGCCAGGGAGGAATAGAATATCCAAACTGACGGAGTAGTACTTCCTCTTTTGCTATGTTGTTCCCTTTCTCTCGGATGAATATACATACATATTATGAAGATCGCGAGTGGGCGTACGGAGTATGAAAAAATGTGCTCAAACGGCTTTGTGCTCGATATAATTTCTGATATTAATGCTGTTTGAGGTTGGGTTTCAAGCCTCGGCAGTCGTGTCAGTTAGGAAACGTTCGGCCTCGAGACAACCGTGCTCTCCAGTATTCCAGTATAGTTCAGCAAGTTGAGTGACCCTTGGGTTATATAATCGGTCATATAGTGCTTAGCAGCAGGGTCTTCACCGAACATAAGAGCCGGGTTCGGGGACTCTTGAATAGCCTAAGATGCTTGCTTCATTATTGGATAACTGCCCTTTTGCAGCATTTAACTCGCACTCCATAAAATAATGCTCACCAGTATTTCAGTCTCCTGCCCCAAATAGACGGAACCTTACATCAAGGAGTCGTGATGTGCTAGTTGTTGTTAGTGTCCTGGACCCCGTCGTTTTTACTACTGAGTCTCGAGAGCCACTAATATTACAAGAGATCCTCAGCTAACCGTTTGTGCCTTGCGTTAGCTGGGGACTTCGCAAAAAGGCAAATTAGAGCCCCAAGTCTCGCAAGGCTCGTACAAAGGACAGGGGAAGACCCCATCAGGAGCGCGCGCCATAAGTAAGTATCAAAAGCTTGAGAAGGTTGAGTTGCACTCAAGAATGAAGCTAGCAGGGCGTGCCTCTCCCCGGCTGGGGCATCCTCTCAATATCAACGTCATAGGGCGCTAGCCAGGCGAGTAAACCATGATAGCACCGAAGGAATTGATTGATTGATATTTGACTCCAGGAGACGCGAACTATTAATATGGTCTCCCGCGTCTGTTGAACCAGTCAAGCCATAGCGGTAGCTAGTCCTTGCATAAGAGCCCGTCTATGGAGTATATGTATCAGATATGCGCGGGAACTTCCTGCTTATCATGACGTTTGGTCTCACCCCCATCCCTTCTTCTTCACTGGTAGGAGCGAGCAATTTTGCCGCTGGAAATAATGCTTGAAAAAGCAGCTTCAACGGGATGGGATGTGGACCAATGAAAAAAAGGGGGCTTCAGGCTTGGCATAAGGTGCTCCCCTTTCTGTTGATGCTGAGTCAGCATTCCTAAGTACTTATAAGTAGGTATGTCCTTGCCAAGCCTTGAGCTGATCAGATACTCTGACGTCGAGCAGGTCAATTAGACACGACACGTAATGCATCTCAAACACCTCCTGGACAGCCAGCACTGCCGGATGGCCCATTATATGCCCACTGAGGGACAGCCTGCGTGTTCGTCACTCAGTCCTGTCTCTGGAGAACGCTCCTCTTTATCCATACCATATATTATTATATAGCTGAGGACATGACGACTCGTCCAGCGACTTCACATGCTGAGAAGGGCCGCCGATGATGGTATCCGCAGTGAGATGGGAACGAAAGGGGGAAAAAGCAACGAACACCCCATACTGCAACACCCTTGTGGCGGGTCAAGGATCGGATCCCTTCGATGGCGGCTTGGCTGTAATAACGCCATCTTCACGCCTTGGGAAGAGCCAAAAAAGTCACCTGCGATACTTCCTTCCCCAAAGTAGGCCGGAGCACGGAGTACGAAACACTTCTATCGTTGCTTCGGAGTTGGTGTACTTGGGCGTGCTGGCTTGGAAGCGGTGTTGGAATATACACCTTGCAAAATCAGGTTTGATCTCTTTGAGCACCTTGTGTACTGGAGCAGTAGCTGCACGCCATCACAGCACATCGGATTGCATACGCATAAGCTCTTCGTATAACTTGACACGGCAGATAAACTCCATTTTGCAACGTCGTTCCCAAAACTACGACGACTCACAGAGCCATCTTGGAACACCGTCCTTGATGCCCTCTTTTTTTTGTGTCCCCCGTATCCCCATCGCGGAGTACTCCGTGCAGCCTATCAGATGTAGCAAGGCCATGCTGTGTTGTCTCTTCAAGTCGGTGATGTTGTGAGCCCCGAAATTTCCTGACTCCCCCTGAACCCCATCCCCCTGATGTTGGAAGTCGCCGCAAAGATGTCGGTGTCGTCACAAAGCATGAAGCTAGTTCCCTACAAAATGATTGTAGATGGCCAAAAAAGAAATTGAAAAGGGAAAAAGGGAAAAGAAAAGAAGTTGAGAAAGCAGTCAAAATCAAACCGCCAAGATCGTGATATCGAGCAAAGTGCCGTATTGAGCAAGCCATCTAATATCACCGTCTTGGGATCCAAATTATCCTTCTCCATTGTGTCGGCTTTGTTAGGGACGCTTCTTCTTCTTCGTCTTGCTGCATAACTGGTATGGCAGTGTCTCCCTGGCCTCGCTTTTGCAATTCATGCTCGTGTGGCCTTGGTTCCACTTCGCCGTCACCCCCCCCCCCCCCCCCCCCCCCCCACTACCACCACTAGACGTTGCTTTTTCTTCCTCCCCCACTCAACAGGCAATGCAAGTCCCAAACTACCGCGCGGGATGCAAGGCGACAGAGGCCACCGTCACTCACGTTAACGCCTGACCAGCAGGGTTCTTCTTGCTGAAGCTGACGCGTTCATCTAAGCTCCTTTGAGCTTGCCCGCTTTTTCGGGATTCCTATTATGTAAAGTCCTGGGCCGCTGAAATTCTCTGAAGCTGCGCTTTTTCATGGCTGTTTTGGGTTCGAGGGCTCGGCTTCGAGTTACCCGTGTTGCTCTCCCGTCTGCGAGAGACGCTCTCGCGGTTGCCATGCATGATATGTCATCGCCAGTTTGCCTGGAAAATTGAAATATTTGAAATATATGCCCATCCCTGACGCCCTGCACTTGCTTAAGCACAGAGTGGATGTGGATGTGCTGTGCTGTATATGTAAGTAAGACTGGAGGTATCGTAACTTTGCTCCATCAACGAGTTTCAACTTTTCCTTTCGCTCCTCCGCCATTTTTGCAAACACAGATTAGGTAATCCTTGTGAGAGATCGCTGAGTTTATCTGTTTATCGCAAAAAAAAGGGGGGGGATTGATGACCGTCGATTGAATATTATTTTGCATGCGATGACATGCATCAAAACGTCAAATTCAGGCTCGTTTCTGTTTCTACAGCTTGCCACTCTGCTGGTGGGTGGGCATCATCATTGCTCGGTGGTTGTGAGGAGATAATGTGCCGTACGTGTCACTGCATGATTGCTTCTGCTGCTTGCTCTTCTTTGTGCTGGTGTGGCGAGCTGCAAGGGAGTGTGTACCTTCGGGCCTAGGAGCTTAACTGTGCGCTTGAGCCTCTCGGTGGAAATCAACCCTTTTGGAGGTTGTTGATGTGGGTGCGGGTGTTGTTGCTTCTGAGCGCGGAGTATATATGGAATTTCGGCATAATTATGGGAATATGAAAAGCAACCGGGCGCCACAGATATGCGGACTAATGGAGGCCTTTGCTTCTCTTGTCCCATAAATCACCCAGCTCTTGGTTTTTTGCACCATTTGGTTATCGGTGGAAAACCGACGTTCGAATACTCATTCTCGCTGCGTGGTGGTCTGAGCCGGCAAAGAGGTCGACAGAGAGTAGGGGGAAAAAAAAAAAAAAAGAAGCAAATGTGGGCGACTTTCACACGTCTCTCGCGTTAAGTCAAGATTGCATCTCATATGTGTGTCATTCGAGAAGATCAATCACTTTGTTCTGGGGAAAGAAAACTCCCGGGTTGAAAGTTTGCGGTCGATCTTCCAGAGACCTGGGATCGGGACGCTCCTCTCCTCGTTCCTCTCTGCTGGACTCTCAAGCCCGCTTCTCTTTGTTGTTGTGGCGGCTCTGATGGCTGGCTCAAGATTAGCATAGTCGTGTCGATCAGCCTTGGACGGGGCCACATACTATTTACTTGGTCGTACATAGTATGAACAGATACATGCGCTGTGAGTATATGCAGTGGCTACTTCTAAGTCACAAAAAGGCGGTCGCAAAGCGGCCTCCGGGATGCAATGCATCTTGTAATGGTTTTGGATACGTTTCGTTTCTTCCAGAGATGGGCTGGCTGGGTTGGTGAGCTTCGGCAGGAGAAAAGAAAAAAAAAAAGGAACCTACGACATGGAATGGCGTCGCTGTGCAGTGCAGAAGAAGGGCGGTTTTGGTTTGTTTTTTTCTCCGTGCTCACCGTTGATTTCGAGCCGATCGCAGCGTGGAAAGAAGAGGGATGAAAAAGCATCATTCAAAAGAAGATCTTCTCTTCGAGTTCTAGGATAAAAGAAAACGAGTAACGGTGACCTTGGCTTGTCTCGCAGTAACCATGACTCCCACTCGACTTCTTCGAAGATCTCTCTGTCCAGGGACGATCACTCTCGAGACATAAGCTTATCCATGGAGTAGCTTAATTCGACCTCAGTATATCAAACGCTTCTTACACCGCAACGCCAGACGACTGACCGCAACATCCAAAGCCACGCCTGACAACTCATCTTTTCTCCCTCTTAAGACTGTGTGTTAATTGCCTTGAGTGCAGAGCAAGTACTATGCTTGGTTATGGATTCCCAGTATAAATATAAACTAGCTGGTGGAGAGAGATGCCCCTTGCGCCCAATGAAGGCGAGAAAGAACCACAACCCTTCCCCGTAACAAGATGCACAGAACATTGGCAAAGGGGCTGTGCTGTACATGAAGAAGCCATCATGTGAGGCCAACGTTCGACCTTCAAGGCAGCGCTTCTTCTCCGTCCCGTTTCCGTGAGTGTCGATATTTCATCCAGGCAGCAGTCGACCCGGCTGGATTGTGACATGCCGATGTGACAGGCCACTAACCAGCGCTCCTCGACTTCTACATCTTATTGTCTGTATATACTTATTGGCGGTGGAGCCTTTTGATCAAGAAGAGTATGAGGAGCCGGAAAAGCAAAGAGCCCAAGAATCATGATTGTACTGCAAGCCGTGAGCAAAAGGCAGGGGGGGGGGGGGGGGGGGGGGGGGGGGGGGATATGCAGCTACATCCGACTTCTCCGAGTGTCTATACAGAATCGGACTGCGGGAGATATACCGAGCCATCAACATCCAATCAAACAAGGAGGAAGGTACCAAAAGCGCCGCAGCCTGTGAGGGGAGGAGACCCGACGTTTATTCCAAATGATATTGAGAGCAACCTTGGCTGGCACCTGTTCTCTTGCCGTTACGCAGCCAATCAACACCTTATAGACGCTGGAACGAATTCCGCAGCAGTCAGTGAGATATTCAAGTAAAGACGGCCCTATCGCATCCCTGCAGATGCTGTTACTCGCAAGACGAGAAAGTTGACAAAGAGGTCAGGGCGTCTTCGTTTTGATGGTCTTGGTATGCATGCTAACTTCTGCAGTCAACAGTGCCCAATGCATGTACGTGCATATATTTTTATATTAAATCATAGTTTCTTCGGCCTGCGATGTTATTGAAACCTTTATGGACGTGTCTTTCATCTTACTGGTGGACTTGCTAGAGACACACTTTGTCCGTATTCCGTATGGTAAGTCTTCGCGATGACGCTCCCGTGTGAGGCTTTCCAAGACCTTTTCCCGTCGATAGGAGCATCCAATTAATCAAATAACGTCTACGGGCTAGCGAAGGATTCTAGACACGGTACGGAGTACAGAAACAAAAAGTGTCCTTTCCGACGTTTTTGACCAGGCTCATAACTACGGAGCAGGCACACCACTAGTTTGAACCACTTGATGCCTCGCGATGTGGTGTAAAGTACTACCACGGAACCCCGTATCTTGTTAACTATGGGGCACTCACGAGTCAAGGGGGCCACCAAGGTCGGGCTTTTTTCTTTTCTTTCTTTTCTTTTTTCTTATTCTCTCTTTCGCCTGTCTATATCTTCGATTCCCGCTCTGCAGACGAAGAATAACCCACTGGCGTCCAATTAGAAGTGAGATAAAGGAGCCTCGCTGCTGTGAATGGACGGATCGCATCTTCGACGTTGTTGGCCTTTGTTGCGAGTGGACGTGAACGTGGACGTGGACATCCTCTTTGCCTCTTGAGCGGAGATGAAAATGGCTGAATGGATGAAAGAAAGAAAGAAAAGGCAAGTCTCAGTCCGCCTCGTCCGCTGCTGACATATTTGCCTGGTTACATGTCAGTCAGTTATTTGCTGCTAGAGAAAGAAATCAGGCTAACTAGTCGCTGATATGATTTGTCCAGTTTTCCTTTGCTTTTTTGCTTTGTTTTTGTTTTTTAGAACCAGCTGAACGTGAACTATGCTCTCTGCCCTGCTCTCAATATTCCGGTTCAGCTTTTCCGTGACCCTTGGCCGTCGCCTGTACAACACACCATCTACTTCTGCGGCAAGGCGACGCGATCATATTTAAGCTAGAGTTTTGAGGCTTGGTGGAGGAAAGTTAATTAGCGCTCCCTTTCTGTTCCTCTGGGGGTGGATGGCGCTGTGCAAACTCAACAGCTTCGATGCAGTCTGGCTCTGGATATCTATCTGCCTGCATGATGGACAGTCGAACCACGGAACTGTTAGATAAAAAGGCGTTCTGCACCATCCACAGAATTCACCGGGGAGAACGGCAGGTTTCTTGTTTGGAAAGACGGAGACGGGAACGAGCATTGGCTGTTTGTTTTATCTTCAGCCAAGTCGAGTCGAGTCACTTTGGGGACGTCCCTGTTTACCTCGAACCATATATAACTATACAACAAGATGCCAGAAAGTATATGTACATATACTTACTTATTACATCGACGAGGAGGCAAGCTCGAGTAAACCTTATGGGTGGAAGCCTGAAGCTCGCCTGGAGAACAATAATGTCTCTACCCTATCCATGGATATGGTTTGCTTTGGGCTTGGAGACTTTCTGCCTTCTCTTGCGCCGGCGTGGTCTATCTGTGACGGTGACCTTTCTGACATTATGGAGAATGGCAAGGCGGGTGAAGTCGAGTGAGTGGAAAGGCGAGCCATGCCGATGTCACACAGCAGCCATAAGAATCCACCCCAGGTGTGTGCTGCTTTCCCCAAGGGCAAACCCAGCCCCCATTCCACTGCTGCAGACGTTTCCCATCACCGGAGGGCATATTATTATATTGTACGTGCATACTCCGTACTAAAGGAATGAATAGCTGTCTCCTTTGTCCACAATGGGGAGGACTATACACAGTGGTTTCGTTCACCTTCAAGGAACCTGCAAAAAGCATTAGCCAACCGTTCGACCTTTTTTTTCTCTTGTGTGTCGGATAGATTATCTCCATCGCCCTTCCGCTGCTGCTTGGGTCCCCCCCCCCCCCCCCCCCCCCCACCCCCCCCCCCCCCCCCCCCCCCCCTCCCCCCCTTTTTTTTCTCTTTGCTTCTTTGCAGCCCTGCGAAGGCGAAGCGTCAGCAACAGGCTTCGAGTGACGAAAGAAATGCTCCCATCATAACTTATCACCAGTCACCATAATATTCCTTTTCCCTTTAACACAGAATAAGAAAGGGAAGGTTTGGAGCGCCTTTGGATCCCTGCAGGGAGAGACTATGAGTTAATCGAAACCTAGGGAGACATGGTTCGCCCTTGTTGCTGTAGAGGCGAATAGACAGACCAGAGGAAGACGCCTACACTGCGACTGACCACCGTATCTTTCCATATAGAGGCAAAGAAAGGGAGGGCAATGCAAAGTTGGCGGACAAGACTCCGTATCATACGACCTTTCCCCCTTGCTTCCTTTCCCGCTATCTCTGGTCAGACTGGCTTCTTCCTCACCATTCTTCACTCTCATCTTCATCGTAGCCGTTTTCTATTCCCATTTCCCATTCCATTTCCATTCATCAGCCACGAAAAGGCAAAAACGATCTACAGCCAAAGCAAAAGCAACGCACCGCCGAAAAAAAAAGAGCCAGAAAAAGGAAACAATAATTGATCTCTTCACGGCCTTTCTCGTTTCTTTTTGGCCCTCCGCTGGCGCTTCTTCTGCCTGCCTGCCTGCTCTCTGCTGGTTCTTCTTCTTCTTCTTCTTCTTCTTCTCTCTACCCCTTTGGGTCGTGCCCAACCCTCAGATATCAGATTCTCCTAAGCCTGACCATGCCAGCGTCCCGTCGCCCATCATGAACCCACCACAAGACTCCACCGTATCCCTCCCATTCCCCCGTCCGTCTCTTCCTTCCGGGACGTAATATATAGTTTCTCCCTCGTAATTGAAAAGGAAAAAAAAAGAAAAAGAAAAAAGCAAGAAAGCTGAAAAAAAAAGAAAGGAAAAAAAAAAGGATGAAGCTGAAAAATGGCGTCTCCCCAAGTCCCGTCATTACGGCGTCAGTATTCGGCCTGTAATGCATCACTTTCTGGGTCCCTTCCCACCCCTTTGCTTGCTTTTTCGTACCCCGTTTACACCAGAGAGAGGTACAGGGCCCTCCTTTTTCCTCTTGGGCTCCACGGCTGGCTGTGCTCTCGTTGGCAGGACGCGCCGGTCGGTGCAAATAAACCCGGTATTCGTGTCCAACAAGCCCGAGAGCGAAACGATGACCTGTCGCTTTCCCGTTACCAGGCCTGACTCTGTGGTGAATGTCAGAGTAAGTATCCGTACTCTGTATAATGCTCACAGCTTGCAGGTGTCCCCAGCATGAGCCTCGATGGCCTCCTCCCCCGCCATCTCTGGATCGTTTGGAGGAAGCTGAATATGAAATCCATCCGGACGGGTAGGAAAAAGGGGTCATCAGCAGCACTCCCATATGTACAGAGTTATATGGGCATCTTGCTCAGTCTTTCTTTGGCTCGCCGTCACTGTATAAACATGTAAGAGTAAGTACATGTATTTCTGCATGTATGGAAATATATTCAACATGCTCCACTGTGTTTTTGGCCTAAGGACGGCTTTCTTTCGCATCCTTGTGGATTTCATCTTGTCTGTATGTATGTCTGCTTGCCGGCTCGCTGCTTGCTCTGCTCTGCGATGCCCTCTGCTTGCTCTCTTGTCTATTATTGCTCTGCCTGCCTGCCTCTATCCCGGGCCCTATCTGGCTTCTCCAGGAGTCGATTCGCCGTAATTTTAGTCCTCCTCCCCGGGTCGACCTGACCTTTTTGCTGTCTCCCTCTTGAACTCAGATATACACTTCCTTACTTACATATACTTACTTAGCTTATGGGGGTGTGTTCGTTTCATCCTATCCCAACCTTCCGACTGCTTCCTCCACTTCTTCACTTGCTTCCATCTTTAGCGCTTTTCTTTTTACGGAGGACTTCCTTTCTCTCACTCTCTCACACACTATCTCTCTCTTCTCTGCCTCCTCCTTTTTTGCGGAAGAAACGGCGGTGTTGTTCTCTTAGGGCTGCGTGTCCGTCCCTGAACCGGCTTGCCCCTGAATTCCAGACCTGATATCAAAGTAGCTAAATACTCCGTGAGTCGATATCTGTCAAGCAGCCTCCTATCTACTCTTGCATCACCCACCTCCCTCCCCCCCCTTGTCTCCAGTAATTTTAAACTCGCCCTTGCAAATAAAATAACATAAAAATAAAAAAATAAAATAAAAAAAATAAAAGAGCAGAGAAAAAGCAACGACTCGAGCAAAAGAAAAGAAAATATAGAAGAGAAGCACAAAAAGCAAAGCCGGATAACCCTTGCTGGGGATCGTGGGTTGCTATCTATCGCCCCGTGAGCAGCCACACGACTTAACTTACTCCTTTGCCCAATACTCTTGTGGCCCCTTGGGTTTTTTGCAGAAGAAGAGAAGTTGAAGACGAAGAAGAAGCAGCAGAAAGCAGAGGCAGAGGCCCCACTGGGCGATATTTTTTTTTTTTTTTTGGCTTCCTCTCCATCAAACAAATATCTAAAGAGGAGCCCTTTCGTCTGTCCGCTGCGTCTGCTTATTCTCCCTTTGCCTGCTAACATCCACCGCCCTAAGCAACCCCCCCCCCCCCCTCCCTCCCTCCCTCTCCCTCCCTTGTCTATCCTTTTCTGCTGTACCTTTGCTTCTTCCTGGTCTTCTTGTCTGGCAGGCATAAAGAGAGATATATATCAAAGGCCTTCTTCCCTCGGATCTGCCTCGGATCTTCTCTTGGTCACCCAGAAACAATCGTCGATCTATAACGGACATAGCTTCGACGGCCCCAAGGAACCCTTCTGATACTACTGTCACCAACACCTCCCTATCTATCTATCCATCCCAAGAACCAATTCGAGCGCCAGTCACACCGGAAGAAGACCTGGCTGTCTCTTCTCCCATCTCCTACCTATCCATTCAACCAAGCAGATTTGCGCACCCGCGCCCTCAACACCTTTCTCAATGACTATGGTTCTGGAGCATGGGCATCGCCAGTATGGCGGTATGGGGTATGACAGCGGCGTGTACCAGAACCACGTCCAGTCCAATCCTCCGCAGTTCAACGACGCCTGGTCGGCGCAACCGTCTTCACATCCTCCTGCCCCTGCATACCCTTCCTCCATCCCTCCTGCGAACCCGATCAAGCGCGAGGAGGTCCAGAGGCCGCTCCCGCCGGCCCTCTCCATGCCGTACTCCAGCGTGCCCGTCTCGGCTCCTTCGATGGTCCCAAACGGGAGCTATCCTGCAGTTACATACGGCGGCTCAGAGATGCTTGTGATGCCCCAGGAGATGCCGAGAACTTCGTTGGAGCAGCAGCCGGCCTCGACCACGACCTCGCCCATACATCAGTTCCCGACTGCTTCATACGGGTCTATAGAGTATGCACACTCTCTGCAGCAGCAGCAGCAACAGCAACAGCAACAACACCACCAGCAGCAGCAGCAAGCTCAGCATCCCCAAGCTCACCATCCGCCACCACACCATCCACATCACCCGGAAAGCAGACCACTGCACCCAGGGTAAGTCCTTTTCTAAGTCCGTCCATGTATGGAATGGAAAAAGGGCAACAAAGAAACATCAAAAAAAAAAAAAAAAGAAACACCCTAGGCCGGGACGTTGGTTGTGTTAACAAAAACTCGTGTTATAGATCCCAACCACACACACAAGGTCCGCCATCGAGCACTTTTGGTGACGCACTGGATGCGAGCCGCGGAATGGTTGCTCTGAGCCAGGACCTTACTCCCAGGGGAATCTACCCACCACGGGCATCCAGAGGGTCCGCAGACTCGTACGGGTTCCCATCAGCTCACTCTTCGGCATCTTCAATCTCCTCGGGGAACAATTACCCATACTACAGCGCCTCGGTAGTCTCGGTCGATTCTTCAGTGACAGACTACAGCTCAACAACATCCGAATCATACGACGGACTTGCTTCCCGGACTCTACCAAGACCGTCCGGTCTCATGGGCGCCATGCCGCCAGGACCGCAGTCGATGATGGGCCAGTTCAGCTCCAAGGTGCCGGCAAACACCCAGAAGAAGCACAAGTGCAAGATCTGCGATAAGCGATTCACTCGGCCATCTTCTCTCCAGACGCATATGTACAGCCATACCGGTGAAAAGCGTAAGTTCCAACTTCTCTCCCAGCTAGCTAAGCTACCCCGGTAAACAATTAAGCGAAGCCCAGAGTCGCTAACGACGCAATATAGCATATGCCTGTGATGTTGAGGGTTGCGGCCGTCATTTCTCTGTCGTTTCTAACCTGCGACGTCACAAGAAGGTGCATAAGGGCGAGAAGGACTCCGGCTCTCCTGAAGAGGAGGAGTAGTCGAAACAGCATTCGAGCAGCCAGCCGCAATGCATTACCGACACCATTATTCTACCAGCTATCACACGTCAGCACCTTCATGTTTCCGGATTACTCAGCTTGCCTCCTTAACCTCCTTTTCCGTTCCTCCGTTATGGTCTGGTCCATCCTAGACATCCTCTCTGCTCATTCGCGGTCAATGAGCACAGATCCCTGTTTCACGACACTCGATCAAATATACCCACGGCATTTTTTATTTTACCTTGACCCTACGAACCACGCTTCATCATCCTCTTTACTCTCCATCTCTTCAATATCTTGGCTGAACTTCAACACCTTCGAGATCCTCCTGATACCTTGTATACTAGGTTCCAGCTTCTTTGTCCATCTTTTTTTCCGTTCCTCCTTTTTGCAAATTCCTCGCTCTCGGCACCCCTGGGAACAACTCTTATCTGATACCCATTCGACAGGAGCATCTTTTTTACTTCTGTGTCATCATCTCATCATCATCATCATCATCATTATTGTCATCGACTTTTTTTCTTTTTCATGTCTTTCTTTTCTTCCCTCATCTACCCCACGGCGGTGCACTGAATTTTTATACATACGGAGCAATAGGGGCGCGATCCTCAATCCGGTAGGGAGGGTATCCAGGCTGCTTCATAAATCGGCACTCCGAGTTGAACGCTATCTGTTTGTTTCCTCTCTGTCCCTTTTCTCTTTTTTTCCCCCTTTTTCTCCCCATTAGTGATCTGTGATAGAAGGAGTTGTCTCTTTTCCTCTTTTACGATTTCATCCTGTCTTTACCTGGTTTTTGAGGCTTCGTTATTATTCCTTTTTTTCTATTTCATTTTTTTTTTCATTTTCATTTTGTCAACCCTGGGATATTCGGTTTATTTTCTTTCTTCTCCTACTCTCTGATACTTCCACGATGAATTCATATACCCTGCCTTTCGTCGAGTTTACCTTCTATTCTACCCTTTTACACTTGTTTGGCCTGCGCTAGAACGGAGCGTCATGTGCATTTTTTTTCATGTCTATCAGTATCGCTCCGTACAGTTAAGATGCCTTGAGTATCTTTTTTGGATTCGGCTATCTAGCATTTAATGAACAACTACGTTATGCAAAATCTCCCTTCTTTAATATCTCCCGGTCTGTTATCGCTCTTATCATTGCTAAACACGGGGTACTGTCCATGGTATGTCAGACTTCCTGATCCCCGTCCTTCATCGTCACTGACTTACTGACTCACCTCTTAGAAATCTCCTTGGATGGCTACGTATGCCACACTGCCAAGCGAAACCTCCCTTGGAAGTCATTAGTTATATGCCAGCCGCGCCATAATATCCTCAGCACTCGGTCGAGTCTTACATCCAGCCATCCTACAATATAGCCTTCCTTCCTCAGCCTGCTGACCATGCTGATATCGTCACTAATATTATTGCCATAGGCAGTAATTACGTCTCTAGACAATGTTTCATTGACCTTGTCTGAATCCGCTGAACCTACACCAGGTATCAATTACACGTTCGAAAAGGCGAAAGGCCAAGCGCCATGGACACAGCAATCCCGGACGAGACTTGTCTCTCTCTCTCTCTTTGCCCTCCCATCTTCTTGTCTGTGCCGTCCTGTCAAAGTTGCAAATAGGGAGGGAGTCAGATATATCATTCACTCCATTATTGCGTTTCTACACCAGGGTCCCGCCTGCAGGCACCGCCCTCCAGACGGCTGACGGGCCGCAACGTCAAAAACACGAATGCCCACTCGACAACCAGCCACACCAATAGATCAACGAGATAACCAACCCGCGAAACGCAATCAAAAAAGAAAAATCAGCAACACCCCCAAGGCGTTTCGATTCAGGCAACAACTCGACCACGACCACAAGGCAGAAGCACAAGC
Source organism: Trichophyton schoenleinii (assembly GCA_018357685.1). NCBI lineage: Eukaryota > Fungi > Ascomycota > Eurotiomycetes > Onygenales > Arthrodermataceae > Trichophyton > Trichophyton schoenleinii. Next base: position 5,642,212 of record WOFF01000002.1, read on the forward strand.
AAAAACAGCAACAAATAATCATAAATAATACAGCAGGAGAAACCAACCTGATAGCTGACACATCGCTTAGTCATCTCCCGCGCTCGGGAATCGGCAAAACGCGCCAAACCGAAAAGCCGAAAGCGAAAAAAAAAAAAAAAGGCATGGACTTTCCCCTTTCGGGCCACTTGAGACCCGGCGGGTAATTTAAGGGGCGTCGAGGGCCTCTTTTTGCGGGCTCCGGTTGCAGTTACAGATCCAGCAACGGGTCCAGCACGCATGCTCACTTAAGTACTTCGAGTCCCGTAACGGCCGGTTCGATGAGACCATGCATGCCCTGATCATTCGATCGCTCATTTACTGCCGCCGTGGAAGGACGCCGCCCCGTTGACGGCATCCCCATCGACCGTGCTCGGCCATGATTGATGGAGATCAGGAGTTAGCGATATTGGAAACGGAAGGCTTTTTGGCGCTGGGTGGTTCTCTAGTTTTTTTTTTTTCTTTTCACGGGATTTGGAAGTAGTTCCCTGGGCTACAAATTAGACATTTGGGCTAGTTGCTGCATTGGCGAAATAATGCTACCTTAACAGCCCGGTTTTACCACCCCTAGCTTATCAGCCGTTCCAACTCTAGCTACCCTCTAAGCATTTTTCTAACGGGTATCGGCCGCCGTGATGGATATGTACTATCGGCCTACCGTTTTTATTAGCAGAATGGCTTCTCACATGAACGGATCATGCCCGGGATTTCTGCCTCGGCCCGTGTATTTCTTTCAATTGATGATCTGGATACTCCGTACCGCTATGCCAATATTCAGTTGCCGGTATATCTATGCTATGTTAGATTACCGGTGTACCATGATTGAAATATCCTCATTGCACTGAGTTATCTACTCTATCGGACCAAGTGGTCAGTAAGTATGCTGAACTTATCAAGCAACTTTCATGGCAAACCCATTTTCATTGATAAAGTATAAACAAAATGACAGGGTGTAAAGGGATATTAATTAGAAGCGAACTATACATTTCAAAAAGAGGGTGGGCGAATGATGGAGGGCGGCAGATACTAGTGATTCGAAGCACAGATTGCAATTCAAATAGTGCGTATGTGCAAAAAGGCTGGCTAAAGTAGCATGCAACGTCGGTAGTGTAAATGGTAGTGTAAACGGTAGGAGCGTCTAAACCTATCTAGCGAATACGGTCCAGCCGTGATCTGTTCATATGGATTTGATCGTCCACAAAGTCGCTCTGGGGAAAGATAAATGTTAGCTAATTCCAAACTTATATTACTTTGAAAAGCTGGAGAGGTAAGCGCGGTAAAATAAGTACCTTTCCAATGATACGCTTGATGTGTGGGTCTTGCTCGTCGATCTCCCTTCCGGTAGCCTTAGCAAGTGCATTCAATCGAGTGGCAGCACCGTGCAGAGCATCCAAGTTCGATTCGATTTCATTCTCCATCTCATCATCCTCGCTATCCTGCTCAAACTGGTATTTAGAACGCTCAGCAAGGTTGGTCCTCTTCGGCCCAGTTTCACCCTTCTTCGATATTTCCTTGAAAGTCTGGTCCATTCTCTGTTCCGTGCGGAAAGCAGCAAGCCTAGTCTCCTCGCGTTGTAGTCGCTCCTCCTGATGGCGGTCAATGATGGCCTGGTCTCGAGCACGACGGCGTTGCTCGCTAGTGAAGGGGTTCGAAATATGCATGGCAAACATACTTCCGTTCACCTTCTTCAGCTCGCGAGCCTTCTCCTCAGCAATTCGGTTCTGGTTAGCAGCCAGGTCAAGATTCTTCTCCGTGTTATGGATTCGTTCTCCTTGAGCACCGAGGCGAGCAAGGGTTGCCCTTCCACTTTCTTCAGCTTCAGCGGCCAATCTCAGTGCATTTCGGGTTGACGACACATCCTGCTGTTTCATAAAGCGGATGTCTTGCTTTATGGCCTGGATGTCTTCCTCTTCCTCCTCCTCCGCCGTAAGCTGTCGGTCTTGGTATTTTCCATATGTAGGGCCGCTCGGGCCATTAGGCTGCTGTTCGCTATATGGGGGAGGTACGCTGCTTGTTTGTCGCTCTTGGTATCGACTGGCTGCGTTTCCGAAAAGGGCATCCCTGTTACCATCCTTCATGCCTGGGTCGTTCGGGTCAGCTCTCCCCAAACCGCCGTAACCACCAGTGTTCGCAGGAGGAGCCCCGCCATATCTATCCTGTCCGTAGCTCCCTTGGTTCCCCTGTCTTCCTGGTGCAAATCCGCTATTGGGTGGAGGTCCGCCGTATGTTGAGTTAGGCTGATGGTTTCCTGGCTGGCTCATCCCACCATATCCCTGAGGCCGTGATCCAGAGTAAGGGTCCGTCGAGGGAGGTGGTTGGGCGTAGGGGTTGTTTGATGGCGCGGGGCTCTTGTTCTTTGACCGTGAGCCAAAGAGAGCTGATCTGTTACTGTCATCCCCGTTATCATCGTTTCGTTTGCCGAATCCAAACTTCTTCATGGCGGCTGAAGCTGGCTGGGAGAGGAGGGGGGAAGAAGTGTAGCGGTAAGTATGGATCGAAGGCAGCCACCGATGTATAACTATGAGCAAGTCGAACGTTGACGTAATGAAATTTCCAATCACTTAGCAGGGGCTTTATAGTAATCTCAGGGAGAGATATATAGAACCGTAAAGGGCAGGATGAAGCCCCTAAAATGCTGTCGTTAAGCTGAGATTGTTCGTGTCTCAAGTGTCGAGGCCTGCCCGGCTGCCTTAAAAGTATCCCAGCGTTAGGCCGACCGCCTGCGGCTCTTCACGTGACCGATATGTGGCGGAGTTGGGCTCTCCCCATGAGCTAAGCCAAAAAGGGCAACTAACTAGCTCGCGACTACAAACGTCGTCCAAGGCATCATTGTTATTATTCAATCAATCTCATAAGCCACTTCACGACAGATAAGCAACGTACGTACGCATGTTGGGGCAATGAAGCTGCCGTTTTCCAGGGGCATCTATTCCTGGTTCAAGTCACCGTTTCGAACAACCAGGCCCTGAAAATGGCTCCCCATCCCGGGACTGAGGCAGAATATCTCAGGGAGAAAGCTAGGAGAGACCTTCTTAGCCTCCTAGAAGGAGTGGGTTTACTAGCTCTCTGGTTTCTCGGGGTATTTTAAAATGACTAACAGTATACTGCTAGGTTCGCGGGAAGAAGAATCTTGTGGTTAGCAAAGACCTAGCCGGGCCGGTGGGCCTCTTTGTGAAGTTCTCCGTCCTCCAGGAATATGGGGTAGACCGAGTATTCCTTCTCGAGAATGGAAACGTCGATTCCTCTCAACGGAATGTCATCTTCCTGATTCACGCAGAGAAACCAAACCATGTACAATCTGCTGCTGGTACGTACTTGCAACCCCCATACCAGCTTGTATATTGGACTTTGCATCTTCTTTTCATGGTTGAAAACAGAGGCCAGGTAGAACATATTTTCACTCTACACGGTTATTTATGCTTCCTAGATTGATATTTTTTACAGTCCACTTGATGCATTCTTTTCTATGATCCATACCTGATTGAATGCTGCGACTTTCAACTAACATACCCATTTACCTGCGTAGATCAAATAAAAAAGCTGCAGAAAAACGAATCAAACATTGAACATGAGTTCTCTGTCTTCTGGGTACCAAGACGCACTTTAGTGTCTAATCAAATTCTAGAGGAAGAAGGCATCATAGGGGATGTCAGTATTGCAGAGTTTCCCCTGTATTTTCTCCCGCTTGAAAACGATGTCCTCTCCCTTGAGCTGCCTGACGCATTCAGTGACCTATACTTGGTAAGTGCTACACGTTAGCTTTTCCATGAGATCCTCCGCTTACAATTCAATAAGGATCATAATCCCCAACCAATTCATCTATCAGCCAAAGCTTTGATGCAAATTCAATTACGACATGGGTATTTCCCTCGAATTGTCGGAAAAGGAGACAATGCTCGAAAGGTTGTCGACCAATTGCTCCGAATGAGGAGAGAATTAGATGCTGAAGGCAGCCTGGGTGGATCAGGTGGCAAGCTCATGGCGAGCAATACGATTGAGAACCTCATCATAATTGACAGAGATGTAGACTTTGCCACAGTTCTCATGACACAGCTGACTTATGAGGGCCTTGTGGACGAACTTTTTGGGATTAACCATAACCACACCGAAGTTGATACCTCAATTATTGGATATGCGGCCCCCCAAGCCCCATCTAATTCTTCAAACACATCTAAGCAAAGCTTGAAGAGAAAAGTTCAAGTGGATTCTTCCGATCAGCTCTTTTCACAACTCCGTGATGCTAATTTTGCAATTGTCGGTGGCATATTAAACAAAGTTGCAAGGAGACTCGAGAGCGATTATGACAGCCGACATGGAGCGAAATCAACCTCGGAGCTACGTGAATTTGTCAACAAATTACCAGCATACCAAGCAGAGCACAGTAGCTTGAAGATTCACACTAACCTTGCCGAAGAGATTATGCGTCACACTCGGTCGGATATATTCCGCCGGACCCTAGGTGTACAGCAGAATATTGCTGCAGGTGCAGATTCCACTTCCCAGTACGATACGATCGAAGAGCTTATCGCTCGTGATGTTCCGATCACCACGATCTTACGGTTGCTGTGCATTGATTCCTGTATCAATGGCGGCCTTCGGCCCCGGGACCTGGATAATTTCAAGAAACAAGTCCTCCAAGGATATGGCTACCAACACCTTCTGACATTAAGCAACCTAGAAAAGATGGAACTTCTACAACCTAAGGTTCCTTCGACCGGTATTTTACTTCCGGGTGGTTCAAATAGTTCAGCAGGTGCAAAAACCAATTACAACTCGCTCCGCAAGTCACTCCGCCTGATCGTGGATGAAGTTGATGAACAAAATCCGAATGACATTTCGTACGTTTACAGCGGCTATGCTCCCTTGAGTGTTCGACTCGTTCAGTGTGTGTTGCAGAAGGCATACGTCCAGGCACTTGTTAAGGGGAACCCTTCACCTCAAGCTGCAGCCGCAGCCGCTGGTGCAGCATCAACAACTCCGGGCTGGCTAGGATTTGAAGACGTTGTGAAGAGTGCCCGGGGAACAAGTTTCAATATAGTCCCGAAGGGAGATGAAAAGGCCGCCCGAGCGCGACAGACCTTAACAGGATCTGGCGGGGCGAAGACAGTTTTCGTTTTCTTCCTAGGTGGTATAACATTCACCGAAATTGCTGCATTGAGATTTATTGCCCAACATGAAGCTGGACGTCGAAATATAATTATATGTACTACGGCGATTTTGAACGGAGATAGGATGATCAGAGCAGGAATGGAGCAAGGGGATTTTGCAAAGTGTGCCTGATAATTAGGTCTCGAAGTTTCAACACATTTGAACACACATTCAAGCGATAGTTTTTGATGAGTTGTACGTACAGGCTTGCAAGTCTCTACTAGTGTTATTGGCTGCGATTAACCCAGAGTTGAAGACATAGATGAAAGGTAGCATTGATATATTGGTTGCAATAGTAATTATTTTATAAATACATGGGCAAGAGGAAGGCTGCGCTCAAATCGAACATGGAAGATTCACAGGATGCACTGATACAATAAAAACTGAAACCTGCGCCATAAAAGCAAGACCCAAACTCCTTAATTAACCCACAGTTACAAGATAATGCCTAATTCACACCTTCCTAGCCCATCCTCTTCAATTGTAGGATAGTAAGGAATCATCGAGTCTGCGCCTTGAACATATGCATCGTTGTATAGCCTCCAGTAAGGAGTCCGTACTTTTCGTGCTGGATGGAACAGGCCGGCCCAAACATAGTTCATGACGATACCTGTTCCGACAGCCATCCGAATAGCCTCAATAGCTTCGATAATTCTGTCGATAACGTGGGGACTCGTTTCGAATAGGTTGGGGTACAGAAGGTTAAGCAGGTGGACCATTGCGTCTTCGCATCCAAGTCCAACCACGCCCAAAGCAATGTGCTTTACTACACTTGCCGCAGTTTGGCGGTGGACCTGGTCTCGATCAATCAAAGCGTCTTCCAGAAGCGGAGTCACAGCGTAAACATAGTCTTTAGCCATCTCACCGATATACTCAAAGAGGAATGACATGGCCTTGAGCACGCCATTTTGCACATTTAACTCGGGGACGCGGTATTCATTCATAAGGGCGGGAAGAACCGTAAACGGAGCGCAAGTCTCAGCGACTATACCAATTGCAACTGCGGTACAGACACGAGACTGACGTTCCTGGACACGAAGGTTGTTAAGAAGTGTGGCAAGGACGTCTTGCGGTCCAATAGCCTTGGCAATGAAACCGAAGGTATTGTTTGCGGCTCGTCGAATGCCCTTTTTGTGAGCTTTCAACATGTCAAGCAATTCGAAGCAAATTCGCATCCATTCTCGCGCGTTAACGGATTCTGGTCCACGATCGGCAATACGACCAACGAGATCTATGGTATTTTCCTGCACTTTTTCATGACGATTTCGTAGAATTGGTGTGAGTCGAGGAAGTAAGTCCCGAATGGGTGGTTGCATTTGGTTGATACCAACAACCGTGACGATAGAACGTAATGCGCCTAGTATAGAACCAAGAACCTCCGGATATTCCTCGCCGAGATATTCGTAAAGAAAGGTTCCCAGCTTTCCCATTAGGGCGTCTTCACCACACTGCTTCATAACCATTGCGATCCGTGAAATGAGGTCTGCTGCCTGCTGTCGTACGGTGGCAGACTTGTTGTTTAGTCGCCACAGAATTGTACTCACAATCTGAGGCAAATATGGCTTGCAGCGAGAACCAAGAGCATTGACAACAGTTCCAAACCCGTTAAGGATCACTATATCCTCGACGCTCTGTTCTTGAAATGCGAACAAAACTCCATCAATCAATCTTTCTTCGAGCCTCTCCCCGACGTCTGCCGCACCAAGGGAGGCAATAACTTTCTCTACCGTTTCGATCGTCATCTTGCGGTATGCCTCACTCTCATCCTTGAGATTATTGACAATCCTTTCAAGAATTTCACCAGCGCCAACTTTCTGGCCTAGATCCACTGTTGTCTCTACCACCTGTCGGTAGTTTCTCTTATCTAGAGCCATGCGTCGAACCCAGAAACTTTTGAAGAAGTCTTGGAGTACGTGTTCCTTAAGGTAAACCGCTGTAACGCCATCTGTGCCTGCACATTGCGAAACAACTTTCAAGACAACCTTTTTCATCTCTTCATCTGGCGACGAAAACTCTCGGAGAACAATTTCCATAATCTGGCTCGTGAAGTAATTTGCACCCTCCTCATCCATCAGTGGGATAATATAGCCAACAGCCTTAAGGAACCCAGCCAAACCTTTGCCTCGCTGTTTCCTTGCCCCCATCCAGAGCGGGCCAAGGATGTCCTGGAAACTTTCGATACCATATGGATTGGCAGCTTCGGCAAGGGCGGCTATAGCCAAACTAGTTACCGTCCGTACCTTAGCTTGTTCATCACTGAGGTTATCGCCAATGCAGTCGACAAGGCCTTGGAGATGAGGCAAGATAGCACAGCCCATAAGGATGGGAATTTGCTGCACAATCTTAACACCAGTGTGCCTAGCCTGCCAAGATTTCTTGCTTCGGCAAACAGCTCTGAGGAATGGAAGAAGCGCGGGTATACCAAGGGCAGAAGCGACAACTGCAAACGCTCTGGCAGTGGTATTTCGTACATATTCGTCAACGTGGTCAATATCCGGACGCATGGTGCTAATCATATGTGCAAGACCAGCTGCTTTGCTTAGGTTAGAGATAATCTCACGACCTTCCACTCGAGCATAGTAATCCTGGTCAATGAGCAGGGGCTCAATGACGACCAAAATTTTATGTACGTAAGGTCGAACAAGGTCATCTAGTTTGTAAAGGATGCGATCAATGACCTTCACAAGTAAATGCCGTTCCTGATCCTCGAGAGATTTCTCCATGAGTAGTGGCAGAATTTGATTAAAAAGCGGTCCAGCACCAAACTGCCTTGCATTATCAGTGAGCTGACGCAGTGCCGTCTTTCGCATTGGAGGTGTTCCGTTCTTGACTTTTAGCAATAGCCTCATTATTTTTCTTTCTTTTAGCTCCTCAACTGACATGGAATTCTCATCTGCGCCATCCACAAGCTTTCCAAAGTATGTCATATCCTCAGCCTTAAAAAATTGCAGGTCACCAACGCCTGGAATCTCAGTTGGAAGTTGCTTCCCCATCGAGCGGGCACTTTCAGGTTCTTGCATCATGAATCCTCCTATGCCGCTGGCGCTTTGCATGGGAGCAGGTGTAGCCATAAGTTTACGGGCCGGGGTTCGAATCGGGGCGTATCCAGGTGGTGGTTCCAAAATTTTATATCCCTCTGAGGGAAGCATCATATCTAGCTCCTCATCCGATAATGGAGCATTGCGAGCAGATATATCAGATCCAAATGTAGGAACAGTAACAGGCCCAGAAGCCTGAGGTACAGGAGTTGCAAGGCCCTGATTCCCAACTGGTGTTGCTGCTGTGAGAGTTGGCGCTTGATCCCACCTGGATCTACGCTTGGGTGCCTCTGGCTGGCCTCCGGGTGCGGGAGTCTGGTCCCACCTCGACCGCTTGGGCTTTACTTCGGTGGATTCAGGCTCATTGGGCTTTGCAGTTTCTTCTGAAGATACATCCCATCTCTTCTTTCTCTTCCTTGTTGGGGCCGCGGTGGACTCGTCATTATCCTTGTCGCCGCCAGCTTCCTCGAGCTTCAGGGTAGCCTCATGCTCAACTGACCCATTAGCATCTTCACTGGCCTGCTTATCTTGAATTAACTTCTTGACGCGTTCTTCTTCTTTCTCAAGTTCCCGAAGTGCCATGATATCTCGATAACTTGCGCCTTCCGCCTCTCCATTTGCCTGGCCATCTGAAGCAAAAGGGTCTGCTCGTGTGGGTGAAAGGGCTCGATCGAAGCGTCGCTTCTGATAATCAGTTTCCCTCTCAGAGATTCTGGATGTCTTCTCGCGTGCCAGGAGTATATCTTCTTCCTCAACACCTTTCCCAGTAGCAAACTCCTTCATCTGGTCAGAGGTCGCAGTATATTGCCCCACCAGTCGATGACCATTTTGGCCATCATCATCAGCCATGTCCTCATCTTCGTCATTTACAGCAATGGACGTATTATAACCTGCATATTTATCGGCGTCCGCACGATCGTACAAGGTGGTATCGAAGCTTTCGGTGAGAGATGCCTTGGTCGATACGTCAGTGCGCTGGTTTGACATGTCAAAGGTTTTTGAACCTTTTTTGCCATTCCGCTCCGCCTGGAGACGTTTGATGGACTCGATCTCTGCTGGAATCAAACCCATGTTAGGTAACGTACGCGACAATTTGGGTGCATGGCTGCTCGAGGACTTACCGTCGGCCATCGTGGCGATGAGCACTATTTCTCAGATCCGAGGGAGTGAGGACGAAAAAACGGGGTTAGAGGTGACCATAGATGATATGAGCCTGTCGAACCGGTCTCACAGCACTGTGAAAAGTAGCCTGCTGGGGTTATTGCTGGTATCGCAACGTTCTTCAAAGCTGGTCGTCCCAAATCTGCCTCTGAGAAACTGAGAAATCTTTTTGGGTGTCGCTGCTGCTGATTAATCACAAATGATGATTAATTGATTATATAACAAAGTTGTAAAATCACGTGACTGGCTTTTCCGGCTTGGCCTAAAAGGGAAATATAAAAACGAACATCGAATCTAACGAGTTTCTCGTTCTTTTTTGGCCCCCAAACATCAAACTAACCACGTTTAATGAATTTATTGCAGGTCTTACGGCATATAAACTCACATTTTGAGATGCCATGGCATAATGCCGGCTAAAGGCCCCCGCCATCTCGCGAGTGAGATATCCAATTGAGGTTGGCCCTTATATCCACATGATAGACAGAGCTTGTTGCAGACCATAGACAAGGCTGCTCAATCCTATAACAAGGTAGCTTTCACTTGACTGGGGCAATTCTTATATACGAGATACCTAGAAGACGTCCCTCTGAGGTTTGTACGATTATAATGCCGGGTCATGAGTTTCGTAACTCAGACGTTTCATTGTACAGGCTTTATCTGCATTACTATATTTACGTTCCGGCGCATTTCTAGACGGACTCCTTTGTTCTTCTTATGGGACCCAAGGTAAAAATTATCGGACTGATACCCTGCTTATGGATATCACATATTATCGTCTTTAGAAGGAAACGAGCCTAAATCCTTCTGCCTGGGCCTGGAACTTAATATACCCAGTTCTCGCCCCCGAAAATACACAAGATGCAACCGTGCATGCTCTGACTAAAAGGGGATTTTCTCCGCCTGAAAGCGCTCCTACTATACTATGTATGGATGTTCTTGGTAATATTTGGCCTCCGGATCCCTGAACAGTTTTCTGAAATTGGCTATAACACGTCCCATCTGGGCAGAAGTTCTCAGACAGATACGCTTGAATGGCCCCACCTACGCACACGGCTGGCGATTATTGCATTCCTTCAGACTTCTAGCCCTTGGGAAGTTTAATGTTTGGCGACAAGAAACGGAGTCAGGGTGTTGCCATTAGGAGATTCGACTCAACACAAGGTGTTACTATTCATTCATTTGCGGGCAATTGTATCCACCCAAAATCTCTTTGAGTATATATACCTTTTGTATTTAAAGCCTACCTCTCCCACTCTATATTCGTATTTCCATATTTCTCATTCTACCACCTGTCCACCTATCCGTTGTTCTACAGTACCGGTTGCCACCAATTGCAGCTAAATATTTGTCTTATGAATATGCATATCCTACATCTCCTTGTTCCTCTCCTAGTAGTTGCACCCATTACCCAAGGTGCAGCTATACGCCATAAACCACCGCCAACTAACTTACCACCTGCATTCAAGGAACTTGAGTCATTGGGGCCACTATCACACTGCGATATCTCAACCAGACAGCTTCCAAAGAGAGGCTACCCTCCAGAACTACCGGGCCCTGAAGCAAACCTTCGACTTAAATATATCACATTCGGCGTTGGCACCCAAAACTACACCTGTGCTGGCGGTGCTACTAAACCTATCCCTATCGGTGCTGTGGCGACCCTTTACGATGGCTCTTGCTTAAACAATATAAATGCTCGAGCTATGAGCATTCTCAATTATATCTCATTGCATACTTCAGTATCATCAGCAGCTTGGGTGCTGGAGAGCTTTTTAAAAATGCCTAAGCTCGGCCAGCATTACTTTACCGGAGGGAGACCATTTTTTGACTTGACAACTCGTGGAGGCTCAGACAAAGCCTACGTCTCTGTGGTAGCGAGCGTTCCCGCTCCCAGTGGCCTCGATGTTCCATGGCTAAGATTAAACAAGGTGGAGGGATCTGGTATAGAGGTATGGCTTTCTCTTCGCCTAACATGAAGTGGATGTACATGCTCCACACTAAAACTTGAGTTTATGGCTGACATTAATATAAATCATGGAGGCTATTTTTCGGGTTAAAACACACGAGGGAGTAAGTCCTGTAACGTGTCAAGGACAGCCTTCTGAATTGCAGATTCCCTATACCGCGCAATACTGGGTATATGGCTAAAGACCATGCTGATTACAGAAGGGTTTAAGTTGTTGCTTTTTGTTACACTGCTTGGGGCGTTGTTTATTATCCCTTATCCGGGCTATCTACACCTTATTTTGCATGACTTCCAATATAGAAGCCTACGTAGCCAAATGATCCAGTGCTGGCCAGACCTTCGGAAGACCACTGATGTGCTGATAATAGATACGTTTATTAAAATGCACTAAGCTAATATACGTATAGAAATAAAAGGACACCATCCCTCTCGCAGGGAATCGGTATTATTAAGTACATAGTAGTTTCGGCCAGCCGCAAATAACCTGCAAAGAATAGGAGATGTATGTGCCACAAAACCCCAAGGTATATATATAAAAAAAGAAACAAAGCGCTAATATCGCATGGGACATAAAATGGCAAACAAATATCATAGAAAGGCCGTGGGACTGCTGAATGAACAGAATAAACGGTATATGACGGTTGCCCGTTAAGTTTATCATAATGCGCTGATGTTCATGAGATATGCAGGGATATGATAGAAAGAAACCATTAAAAAAATGGGAAGCATAAGTACCGCTATGGTATATGGGTCATAAATGTCATTAGATTCGTTGGGAAATAAACAAACCACTCATAAATGGACTTGGGGAGTTGGAGAATATGTAGGTCCCCGGGTATCGCTGATGAGATAAAACAGAAATGTGCGCATGAGGGATATATAAAGGGATTAGACGCTCGCAGTCCTCCTGGTGACTTCGCTAGGCTTCTGGGCATAGGCAATCAGGAGCCTGAACCCAGTTCCTCGTCGTCTACACTCTCGAAGAAGCATCTTATCGGTCCAGATGTCCTTATTCTGATCACTGAAAACAGCTAGTTCATAGCACCGTGTGTGCCACCATCGCGCGACTTTTGCTACCATCTTAGCAATAGACTCATCGTTTGAAGGTGAGGGCGACGGGTCAGATAGGAGATCGCCGAGGGACATATTCACGTCGTCCGAAGGGGCACGTTTGTGCTTTTTATTGGATAAGCTATCGGGCCGTTGCGGGAGATTGGAGCTGCTGTATTGCTGGGGTAGGTTTGCAACGGATTGGTTCGAGCTCGATGTGTCTGACGATTGCACGATGGTACCGGCTACAGGGACAACAACCATGCATCGATTTAAATTCGCGAACCCACGCTTGCCAAGCAACCTCTGGATGTTGTCGCTAGCTGGCTTTAGGCAAATATTAGGATCGGTCGTGTATATTCGTTCTTTCAACATTCGAACCGCCTTTCGCGTGCGGCTTCCCATGTTAACCATGTCTAAATCCATGACACTGAGCTCTAGGTATCCTCCGGGGCGTAAGACACGATAGCATTCAGAAACGACAGTGTCATATGCAGCTTCGGAACAAGCAGCCGGGAAGCGCATGACGGCAACAGTGAAAAAGCCTTTGGGAAATGGAAATGGAGTTTTGATACCAGACCGATGGATGGTACGGTGATTTGATGGTGGGTCCCATGCCGCTGGATTGCTTGATGTAGACTGAGGAGGCACGTTTGGAGTGAGATTGTATACCATCGCGGACGGATAAGTCAACGCACAGTAAAATGACCAGTCATCATTGCCTAGCCCATCAATAACCAGGATACGGGCTTGATCTTGAGGTTGCATGTGGTTTTTGGCAGGACTAAATAGAACGCGACCGAATGAAAGCCAGCGGCTGGTCATTAACGAGCCTGAACGGACATTTGCCTGTGCCATAGGGTCTATCTGGGTATGATCTTTTTCCGTTGAAGGAAGCTGGTTTTCTTTGGGAGTAGGTTTGGCTGCGTGGACGTCATTCTGCAGCTCCTCACCTAGAGAACCATAGGGGTTGTTTGTATGAGTGAAGTCTCCAGAGGAGTTTTTGCTTCCAGCATAGGTTGAAATGAGTTCCCCTAGCGAGATTGGCTCTGAGGGCGTGATGGATGAATGTAGAGCAGAGAGGATCATGGAACGGCTTAGATGAATTGAGCTGTGGTCAGATAGTTGAGGTGTGATAATATCTGGACACTGCAGGGGCGAAACTGGAGGAGAAGTGTCATTGGTTCCACTTAATCCTTCCTGTAAAGCCTTGGAGGCTCTAGTGGCCAGGTTGAAAGATCGGGGTGTATTCAAGAGGCCCTCCTCGGGAGTTTGCGGCGATGTCACTTTGTCTAGAAAATCGTCATATTCTTGCCATATTTCATCGTCTGTCAATTTTGAGCCCGGGGACGGTAGAACGGCAGTGACAGCTGCCAAACTTCCGCCATCTCCACTCCCAGAGGACACGGAAACCTCGGAGCCCTTTCTTGGACTGAACGAAAGAAATTCTTCTTGAGACGGGGGACACAAAGCAAATCGATTGGGTATGGCTTCAACCAAAGGCGGATGATTTGATGCCACGGCTGCCGCAGTAACCGTTAGGGAAGGCCCTTCTCCGATACTAAATAGGCGTGAAAACGATTGCAGAGATGGTTTATGTTGATTCCTGGAACTTGGGATGACAGGAGGTATCCTACCAACGGAAGCCAAGCGGCTGGGTCGGTCATTCTTGGGTGGTGAAATAGTAGGCAACACTTCCTTGTTGAAAAACACCTTGGGAGAAGATGGGCGCCTCTCAGAGGCGCTGTTAAGTAACCCTGCTGGTGGCTCTGGCAACAAGATTGACTGACCGTGTTTGGTTCTAAGTCCGAGTCCGGTTGTTGTTTCGATTTCTTCCTCGGTAGGCGGAGACTCCTCCACCCGCGCCAGTATATCCTCCAAAGAATCGGAGTCAAGCTGATCATTATCAAGGATAGCATAATGAGCAACTGCTCTAGAAGTTGACACCTGAGTTACAGCTGCTGGCATTTCTGGAGTTGGCTCCGAATCATCCTTTGTCTTTTTCTCCCGAAGATTCGGATTGCTGCGCTGGAAGAAATTCCATCGCCCTGACTTTTCAGATTTCTTCTTCTTCGGTTCATTCCTTGGCTTAGAATCAGGCGGCGAGGATGAACTAGGGGTATCACGATAAGTTATGTCAGAACGGCTCTCGATGCTAGCGTCGGATGGCCGTCTGGAAGCTGATGGTCGAAGTTGAGAAACCGACAGATAGTTAGTGGTCGATTTTTGGCCTCCAAATAGCTTCGAGTTGCGGAAAGAGCGGCGACGCTTCACTTCCGGAGGTAAATGCTTCCCAGGATCCAAGAGGGTAGATTGCGGAGAGGAGGATGTTATTGGTTCCGGGCTATGAACCAGTGTAGGCGGAGGTGCTTGATGTTCAGTAGTGGAAATTACGCTCTGGTAGCTCTTGCTCTGTGCGCTTTGCGTACGAGCCAATACCGAGCCATCCAGGCCGCCGCCGCTGATGATAACTGGCTCCAAACGGTCGAGGAGGAAGTCATCGATTTCGTGTCCCATATGGCTGCTACTGACACTATTGTTCCCAATTGACCTACTGGTGCTTGTTGATCTTGCTCTAGATGTGGTGCTTCCGATGCTGGTTCTTCTTCCCCGTTGAGCGTATTTGCCATACCCCTCGTGTCCGGTTCCTGCGGAAGGACATCTGCGAGATCGACCCTCACTTAGCCCAGATTGAGTGACTTCAGGAACCGTCTTTGACTTTTTCGGGAAAAAGCCAAGTCGTCTCGGGACATTGGTGGTAGGCTGCTGCTGCTTTTGTTCCTTGAGCTCCTTCATATCATTTGACACGTTTGTCTCTTTCCCTGAGAGAGATGTTTTCCTGAGAAGATTTGTTTTGGGAGTTATAGATCTTAGCTGCGGCCGTGCACTGGGATCAGTTTGGCCTACTGGTGGAGACAATGCAGCAATCCTAGTTGAACCCCTTGACTGAAGCGAGTCTGTGGATGCATTCACAATCGATGAAGAGATAGCTGGTGATTTAGAGCGAGTATTGGAGCTTGCCGAACCTCTCCGTTTGTGAGTGGGAAGCCTCGAAGAGGCGAGGTTACTCCAGATAACAGGAGACGATTCCAGTTTCAGCGATTCTGTTCCCTTGCGGCTAGGTCGACTTGGAGAGAGCCTGGTGGCTGCTCCCGAGTCTGGAAGAGGCGGTTCTTCGAGCTTTGGAGTACACACGCCCTCCTTTCTATTCTCCGAGATGGGTTTTATTTCACTTGGTAGGGTACTTGTCGATTGCCATTCAGCGTGACTAGGAACTTGATGCCCAGTTTCTCTCACTCCCGGGCCAGAACCCGGCAGTTGGGGGATAGGCTCAGTCTGGGATCGTCGAGGAAGCCGAGTCGTAGGAGTACCCGTTCTCTTGGTTTCATCAAAAGATGATAAAGCCGCCAAGTTTGGGCGTGACCTTTGGTTCCTGAAGATAGTTGGGCTCGGCTGCTTCAGCCGAGAGCTATGAATTGGATGTACTATGCCAGGAGAGTAGGACGAAAGTGAGGTTGGGGTTGATCCTCTACTCCACATACCAGGAGAGTCGGTGTATCTGGTTGAAGGGCTGCTCCCTCCAGTAAAGTTAGGGGTTGGTGGAGGTAGGTTTGAAGTATTTACCGATGTTGAAAGACCAATGAACTCCCTCGGAATGCGAGACTGCGAACCTGATGTTGAAGGTCTGGCCTCAGTTGCGGGTGTCTGAGAGGATGGGGTTGGAGTAGAATACTGTGGTCGAGTAGGGACATTTTCAACTGGTGCCGGCCCTGTGGGCACCGATTCTTTAAAATCTGGCTCAATATTATCTGGAGCTTCAATTTGGGGTATCTCTATATCTATTTTCTCAGACCTCGGGGCCTGTAATCTGGCTCTGTTCTTCTCTGCATACTGCTCTATTGAGGGTGCCTTTCTCCTGAGAACATTTCGTGGCCGTGACTCGGGTAAAGAAGGTCGACCAACTTTCCAGGAAGGCATAGATGATGTTGTTTGTTGCGGTGTATCGGATAGCATATTCGGCGAAGGCGCATTGCTTGGAGGAGCAGCATAGTACCGAGATGTCGGCATGAAGGAGTATGAAGGCTGTTTCGGTGTCCCAGTAGAGGTATTGGCTTCCCTGGACGACTTCTTTGAGGAATTCGACCTCACCATCCTCAGCCTGCTATACTCTTCCGACTCTGATGCAGACGAGTCCCGCCTACTTCGGGGAATTGATGAAGTCTTTAGGGTGCTCTGCTTGGGTCTTCCCTGCCCAGACGAAGCCCCAGTTGGTGGTATGGGTATCCTTGAAGAAGACATCATGATTTCAGTTGTTGATCCTCTAGTACGTGTGTGTGCCGGAGCATAAGCGACTGTCTGCACAGCTACCCGTGATACCATGATGTGAGCACCTCCGATACCATGGGCAGCAGGCCTTGAGACCTTCCAAAACAATAGCCGGTTCAGAACGACTTATAATCATATCGTATGCCACATTAGTGACAGTCAAAGGTTGTTGGCGTCTGTCACTTGAGTCAGTGGGGACACGGGATGAAATGATAATAGTGCATAGCGGTCGCCACCATGAAGGCGCACTTACCTTTTGTTTATGATAAGGTAGCTGCCTAGCAAGCAACTATATTCCCAATAGCTGAGCAAGCTGGATGGTATCAAAGCCCGAGTCTCGAAGATTTAGAGGCAGGATGGCTGAACAAGAAGCCGGGGTAAGCTGGATTAAATATAAGATAACTGGAGCAGTAAAAAAAGACACAAAAAGTGAAGCGAAAGAACCTTGAAAAGAATATTAATCATCGGACAGCTTTTCTCGGGCACAAATAACCATGCAAGGAAGAAAAGAAAAAAAGTTAAAGGCGATGGCACAGTTCTGGACAAGGTCCGCTGTCAAACTCGAGAGAATGACGGGGAATGTACCGCCAGGTCGATGTATAGTTAACTATAGTAAGCGTCAAGTAAGGCTCTGCTTGCTTGCTTGCATCCACTCCGCCACACAAAGGGTCGGCGGGGCCGCTTAGCGCGCACAGCGACGGCAGCTGTGGCTAAACGGCCGTTTGACCACGTCGACAAGGCGGTATAAGGGCCCTTCTCCTTGACTGATGAAGGCTATGGCTCTCTGTAGGGAAGGGAGAAACGGTCAAAGCCTGCAGGGAGTTTTCCGGGGGGAGGAGGGAAGAAGGAGAAGAGATAAGCAAGGCAGGCCGGCATGGACATGGACATGGTGGACGGCGGCGCATTTTAAGGCAAAGAAGGAGAAGAAGAAAAAGTCCCGAGAAGACGGCCAAGGGGCCAGGGTCATAGGAAAAAGGATGATAAGCAAGTACCCCGACTCGCTGACGATCGCACGTTTCCCTTCTCTCCAGTTAGACGGCGATAGAGGCAGGTAGGCAGGCTGACGATGGAGGGACGAGAGACGAGACGACGCCGTGGATGGAGTCGAATGGGCGCTTGCAGGCGAGCGGAGACAGGATTCGCATGGATCAGTATCGAGACCCAGGTCATGCATGATATCTCCACTTGTAGGAGGCCACTCAGAATGGAGCATCGCAGTGTCGACGATGGTGCTATTCCCGCCCACGAGAAGTATATTCAGGCTGGCTGGCTCGATGCTTGCCTGCCCCAAGTTCAGTTGCCGGGCCGAATCGTAAATCTGTTCAACCTGCCGATGCTGCTGGGCTGGCTGTCAGATCGTACTGCTCTAGTGTAATACTAATATTATAGATAATGCAAAAAAAGTAGTTCGAATGTCCCTGGAGGAGATGACATATCGATGCAGAGGCCGTCACAGCATCCCCAGTCTGTGATACGGAGTGAAAAAAAAAAAGGCCCATGTCAACAGAATAGCCTTTTGATCTGAGGGATCCGTTCCACGGTCCATCTCATGGAGACTTCCAGGGCCATCCGTGGGTGCCGTTCCGTGCCGTAGGAGGGAGTAGCTGGCCCAGCGACAAAATTAGCATTAGTTGAAGTCGTTAACGAGCTCCCAGAGGCTTTGACTGGCTAATTAGCAGCATGGGGAACATGCGGAAGCGCCGAGCCATCTCCATCACGGCATAGCAATTCTCAACGAAAAAAAAAAAGGCCTCCTTCGCCCCTTGGCCGACCCGCGAGCGATGATTTGCTTCATGCACGGAGTCACTGTGGGCGCTAACTCCTGTCACGTCCCATAACTAACGAGGAGTAGCAAACCAGGGAGAGAGGAAGAGAGAGCTCAGAGAAAGAGAAACGCTCCCTTGCTGCCTCCTGGTGGAGAAATCTCGTTCGATATCAAATAGCACCGAGGCCCCATGTATCCGTTTGGCTCAGTACCTGCCTCTGTGACTGGGAAGAAGGAAATTATGCATATTCTAGAGCCAGCCCTGGATCGGAGCAAAGAGCTGGAAGGAGATAATGCGTAAAGGGCGCTGCAGGTTGATACCGAGCGAGGGCGCGGCTCACTGGCCAGAGGCACATCCAGTCACATCGTAGAGGCACAGCTTTGGTGCATGATTCGCCCGCTGACAGCTCCCATCCCTGCCCGAAGAAGCAAGCAGGAAGTTTAGCTATTCCTGTCCTTCATGGAGGTTCCCACATGGTGCGAGAGCGAAAGACGAAGTATCGTCGTCGCCTTTTCTGAGTCTGCTGCGTCTTTGCCACCGTTGAAGCGTCGTATAAAACAAGCCAGACGATCACAGCAACTAACTAGTCAACTAGTCAACTAGTAAGGGTCAAGCGGAGGAGTCTCTCCTGTCCCTGATCCCGCTGCTGATAGCACGAATTACGTGCATTAATTCGTATGTCTGGGTCTAATGATGGATAACTCGCTGCAAGGCTGCTTTTGTGGCTGTGAGAGAGCATGAGGCGACTGGCCTGCTTCGTATAATCCTTCGGCCGGCCATGTTCACTGGCTTCTCACCATCGGCCAGGTCCCTGGATCTCATGCAAACCTCAGCTCTCGATGTATGCATATCATACTGGCCAGCCTGCGCCAATCGACTGTTCGTCTGGTTTGTACCTGGTGATCGATGATATCAGAGAGACAGAAAAGTTGACTCCTTCATAGCCGATAGTTAACTAACTCGCGCGAGAGTGAGAAAAACAAAGCATTGAGGAGCGATAAACTTATTCGACGGGCCTTCTATTGCTCTCTCACCTTGGCTATGACTCCTGTGACTACCTGTAGACGCGCGCAGGGTCAACTGACGCTGTTGGTGATCTTCGTTTTTGCTGCTGTGGTAGATGTACATCGCCGGCTACTGCTTGGTGTTGTATATTATTTTTTGATCACCTCATCATGATATTCAATTCCCCCTTCCCGTTGCACTGGATGGAGACTTCGCTTGTCCGACCTCCGAGAGATGAAATTTGATTTGATATTTTCGTTTTGATATACATATTAATGCCATACGCACGGAAGTAGTAGAAAATAAGAGGAAAATGTGAAAGATCAGACTTCGTTCCGGACAAACTCCTAAGCCAGGTAGATATTGAAAGACACACACGAAGAGAAAATAGTAAACGCGATACCAGTCATATAGCAAGAAAAGGAGTGTTTTTTTCTGGAGGGGGAAATGCGAGAGAGAGGTAGGAAAATAGCCCCGGGCGCGGTGATGGTCGACAACTCATAGCGCACGAAGCAAACGAACGAACGACGGTCAGTTGGCCGAGGAGCAGAGATAGGGGAGGGACCCGAAGCACCAAAACACTTCCCGTTTATTTGGCAGCAAAACGCTCCTTTCTCTTCTCCATCGCAATACGGTCTGCCTCACTAAACTTCTCTTTGCTGCTGCTGCTGTTGTTGCTGTTGCCGGCCTCGTTGCGGCCGCCCCTGCGTGGGCCTCTCCCTCTTCCCCGTCCGTGGAATTGTCTACGCTTTCCCCGGCCGCTGTCTCCATCATCACCCCGTCCTCGCTTCCGGGTGGGCAAAGCTTCGTCCAACCCTTTTATTTTGGCTGGCTCATCGCTCACGGGGCCGAATCTCTTGGCTCTCGCAAGTGCCTTTTCAGCCTCTGTCGCAACAGGTTCTTCGACAGCTCCAAACTTCGCAGCACGGGCTTTGCGTTTCGCAAGTTCAGCATCGGGGTCCGTGGTTGCAAGGCCTCTGCTGTAGTCAACGGCAGGTTTCTCTGCAGCCTTCTTCTCTTCGGTACCGGCTTTCTTATCGGTGCCGTTTGTCGCTTGTTGTTCATCGGCAGGCTTTGCTTCCGCCGCACCGGTTCCGGCAGCGCCAGCTGAAGTCGTTGTTGCAGTAGCAGCTTCGGTCTTCTCTTCTGGCTTCGCAGCATTCGCCTTTTGCGCGGTAGCAGGCTCGGCGACGGTCTTTTGCTCTGTGGCCGCTGCTGGAGCCGCTGGGGCTGGTTTGGTAGCCGCCGGAGCGGTCTCGGTATCGTCGTCCCAATCGATAACATCTTCGGCCGCAGGTGGAGCTGCAGCCGGTGCGGGAGCAGCAGCAGCAGCAGCTTTATCGGCTTCCTGGAGCCGCGCAACCATATCTGCCTTCTTCCCGGTGTGACTGAGGCCGCGCGACTTGAGAATCTCAACCAACTCGGCGTTGGTCTTTTTGCTGTATTCTACTGCCATGATGACGACGGGTGTGTACGACTGCGTATCAACGGAAGGAGAACGTGGGATATTTGGATATTGCAGACGGTATCGACTCGAGTGAGCTCTGTGATGTCGGCTTGTGAAAGATGTAGCAACTTGGAAGACTGGGTCGGAGTAGAGGGCTGGCGTTGGGCGTTCAAAGGCCGGGGGGCGGAGAGAAAGAGGGCTAAGAGCAGCAACACAGGAGCATGGCCTTTGATCAATATAAAGAAGTGCAGCGTCTCTGATTTAGCATCTGCTTCTTCTCGCGCTGCCGTCACTTTCGACTCGTTTGTTGCCTTTGACGTTTGAGAAAAAGTCGCGTTGGAGCTCCCGGCTGATGTAAGCAAGTCATCGCGACAAGCTTTTTGTAGTCTTGGCATATATCATGTGATGTGACGCTTATCTAATACCATAGTTATTACTAAGCATATTTAAACAAAATATAAATTCGAGATGGAAGCATGACGGGGAAGAAAGGCAAGGAAGGAAGAAGACGATGGGAATGCGGCATCGGAGCTCAGTTCAAGTCAGCCTTGCGAAGAAGACAGAGGGATGGACCTCGGAACTGCGGTTTGTTGGGTTTTTGATCCCTGCCTTTATCTGAATACGTGTTTCCAGTGTTCGTTCCACGTCGGCAGCCGCCGCAAGCTGCGCCACATTAAAGATCACCAACTGTGGCGCCCGAAGGTTGGGTCGTCTTTCGCTAGGATAGAATCTGCACTATGACATCAAGCCTTTATCTTCCTACGGGATGAGAGTAAACACAGAAGAAAAAAACCGTTGTAACATTATCAGTGCGTTAGTTAGCTGAAAACCTTGAGAATAATAGAAAAAAAAGATACCCATCCCATTCAACCTTCTTTTTTTTTTTGTTCGCTGCCCTATTTCAATCTGCCATTGGTTGAAAGTGTGTACATCGGGGGAAGAAAAGGCGATAGGGAAAAACAGCGCGCTCCACACGTCGATGGCCCAGCCCCAAGGTGAGTTGGTGTATGTACACCTTGGGCAGCAGCTTGACAAATAGAAGACGCACAACATAGTGGTACATGGGCAGCGCAAGCTCCGTAAAGACAGAGCAGTGCTGAAAACTGTGGCAAAGAAATAGGGAGTAGCTTTGTTCAATCGTTCTAGATGCCTAGATGAGCCTTATTTCTGAACCTTGGTCTTCTTTTTCGGCCGCTCTTCTTCAACATCATCCATCTCAGCATCGCTATCTCCACTGCTGCTCGCGTGTTCAGAGTCGAATTCTTCAGCCACTTCGGAGTCAGAGTCTCCAACGAAATCTTCATCGGGAGACTCTGAGTCTTCAGCTGCAGAGCCACGGTCCTCCTGGGCACCGGCGTCGTCATCACTCGAGTCCATCATCTGGTCGTTCTCAAGGGCAGTAGCAATGAGAGTGGATGCCTATGCGGTGGGATGTTAGCATCTGATTGGTAGAATATATATATATAAAAGGAGATAGAACAGATAGACCTACCTCTTCAACCATCTCGTTCTTGAACCGGATGTTCTTGGCCTTGAAGAAGTCTTCTAGTGGCTGCTGCTCCTCACTGTGAACGGAATATGTCAGCATAGAGTCAATGTAGTGTATATCGTAGGATACATGGGACGCCATACCGGTTGATATTGCTAAATTGATGTTCGCCTTGTCCTCCCTTGAGAGTCATCGTGATGTCGAAAGTTCGGCTGGCTGAGACTGTACCACCGACTCGGGACATGGTGATGACTGATATGTTTTCTATTTGAATGTATGTGGCTGGCTTGGGAACGAACATGAAGCTCTTGTCAAGACAGAAGAGAAGGCCCTCGTTGGCCTTGGTGGAACACTTCACACCGCTATGGCCGTGATGACTGCAGGGTGTCAGCTACCGCATACCTACAGAAAGCGGCAATAAAATAACAGCAGCGAATGGCTTGTCTTACCTGGCAAAGTCTCTGGATGGCATGATGACCTTCTTTCCTGAGAGTCCTCGGAAGACCTTTGTGACGACTTGGTGAATGGGCTCCTCATAGTGAGCTTCAAGCTTATCCTTGTATCGGGTTTGAAGGAGCTCACTAGGTGACATTGGTTAGACGTCCGCAGTAAATGCTTCAACAAAAGCTAGGGGCCCCAAGCTTACTCGGTCATATTTAAATCAATGCTGATTTCATCGTCTAGCTTCAACTGCATGACCAGGAACGGGTATCTTGTCTGGCCCTGTCGGAGAGGCGGGTCCAAACCGAGTGTAATAAGTGTGTGAGTGTCATCGTTCTTGGGAAGGAGGAAGAACTTCTTGATGGACTGATATTGGATCTTGTAATCGTACGTCTTACCCCTGAGTCGGAATGAGCTTTCGTACATATCCATATCGAACCGACCTCTGCATGAAGAACGTTAGCAAAAAGTAGAGAAAAAAAAGAAGAGCATCGTAAAGATCCCAAACGCGAGTTTCCAAACGAACCTGGGAGTAAGATGTAGGACATCAAGGAAGGTAGCAAAGGTGTCGCCGGCAACATCACCAATCTCTGCCTTGTCCATGAGCGTCTCATAGAACAAGTTGGCAGCATTCTGCTCTTCAACCTCCTCCTCGCCGTCGGCACTCTTGTTTTCTTCGCCTTCGCCCTGCTCGTCACCTTCTTCCTTCTTGGTGACGGTTCCCGGGATGTAGAATCTCATCTCGACCAGCTCGTCTCTGCCCAAGCCGGCCTTGCGTCCTCTGTTCTTAGTGCTGCCCGCAGGCTGTTCCTTGGCAGTAGATGCATCGTCTGTGGGCAGGAAGAATTCAACGGCGACTTCATTCCGGCCCGCGAGGTTTGTGTTTGATATTTCCGAGTAAGGGACTTCGAAGGCCGGACGGTTCTGGACGTTGAAGCTGAGCTCTGCTTTACCGAACTCGGCCTTGCCCCAGTTCCAGCCTCGCAGGGCATGTTCTCTGTTCGTGAGGTTGACGCCGTACCATATCTTGAACGCTTTGCTGGCTCTGTCAAAGTCCTGTGACGCCGCCTCTCCCTGGTTAGCATACCGCATTATATATCAAAAACAAAAATGCATCGAACTATTGGAGGTGGCAGCAACGTACGTCCTGATCGAACCCGTCGAGCTGGATAACTCCACAGGTGCGTGAGAATATCTTCAGCTCGTATCCTTTTGCCGCTCTGCTCCATTCAGCAGCACCGATATTGCTCTTGTCGAGGGTGAAGGTGTCGCCGCCGCCGGATGGCTTCCAGCCCATGCCGCTCTCTGCGAGCTTGCATTTCCCGGACTGCTTCGACAGGTCAAGGTATATGTTTTCGAAGCTCTCCCTGGCCACCGAGTCAGTCTCACCAGTCGTCTGGCAGCAGGCTTCAATACAATGGGGGGGGTAAAGAGGGAAGCAAAGGGAGCAGCTTACATCTTGACTGGGTCGCGCGTTGCGTTGCTGCCGGTCGAACGAGCTTCACCGAGAAGCCACGAAGGTCAACCAGCCAGTCAATTACCACGTCTTCCGCTGGGCTCAAAGCTGCCGTCTCTTCTGCAGGGTCGTCTTTGCTCTTCCGGCTGCTCTTTTTCTCTGTCCGTCGTCCTTTTTTCGCTTCTTCTTCTTCTTCCTTTTTTTCTGTCGCGTTTTCGACTTCACGAAAGCTCTTTATCAGAGTTGGCGCTAAGCCTGATTGGGAAGATCTCTATATATTTTTATATTTTGATATTTTTGTATTTTCATATTTTATTATTTATTATATTAGTTGTTATTATATTCAAGCAGTTGTTGATAGACTGAGCAGTAACTGGAATGTCTCCTTCTGCTAGATATAATGTACTGTGGCGTTGAGTCTGGTGTACGCTGTGAGGCATGCTTGATATCACCAGGAACTTGTCTGCAGCTTATCACTGTACCCGGAGTATCTTGACTGTCCGGAGTTGTCTTCTCTGCAGCCGGAGACAGCGTAGGCTTACTTCAAGCTGAATAACGGCTTAGACATCCCTGAGACACCTGGCGGGCTTCATGGTGCAGGAATTCACTCTGTCTCTGCTTTAATGGCCTTTTGGTGACGGAGTAAACGGACAGCCATGTAGATAGACAGTCAACAGCAAGATAGATATACAAACTGCACTTCTGACCAGCTCCCTATATACACACTGTCTATCCAGTATCTACTATCTAACTACTGTCCATCTACTATCACTATCCTAAGTAACTGTCCTGTCCTGTCTGTCCTCCTCCGCTGTCTCCTGACTTCTCGCATCAACCTTTATCCGACCCCTTTTGTGCTTCTTTTCTTCTTCCATCCTTCTATTCCAACCTCCAGCCCTGCGAACTTCATCCCTTCGACCTGCTCGACCTTCGACCTTCTCGACTTCCCGGCCCTCGACCCTCGCCGCCCGCGGTCATTCACTCTTTTTGCTTGTTGAGCTGGCGTCCTGGAAGCAGATGGAGTAGCTTCTGCTGGGGAAAAAACGGACACAGAGCTCTGCCTGGTTTTACCGACCCTTTTTCACTCCTTGTTTTTGTCCTGTTAAACGGCTTTCCTTCCTTTTTGTGACCTGTAGATCGCGCCATGTCCGATCTGTTTATGCCCTGAGACTGTTCTTTGCTGCGCTTCAGACTCTCTCTCTCTCTCTCTCTTTCTGTGGCTCTGTTCTCTTGTCATCGTCTCTTCCTGGAGGTCGACATCTGATCCTCCCCCTGTGTGCTGCTTTACAGGGCGTTCTCCTTCTCACTTTCAGCGACGCGGCCATGGGGCGCCTCTCCCAGCCCGGACGGGCGCCGTTGGCCTGCAACTTCAACCTCAACTCCAACTTCAACTTCAACCGCCTCATCCTCAACGTCTTCCTGGCCCTCCCTCTCGCCCTCACCTCCCAGGCGGCCCTCTTCGAGCCGACGCCTTCTCCGAACCTCGACCTCAATCCGCTCGGCCGCATCGCCCTGGTGGGGAATTTCGACGCTGCCTCGCTCTACTCCTACAAGCCTACCAACAAAGAAGGCCTCGCCGGCTTCAATGGCTCCCTCAAACAGTCGCTCATCGCCCCCTTGCCCGACGGCTCCCTCTTCCCCATATCCTCTGCCGACGCCGACATCCTGGCCATGTGCCCGTTGAAGGACAAGGATGGCTCTGTCACCAGCGTCGTTGTGGGTGGTAACTTCACCAGCCTCGGAGGCGTCGAGTCCAACGGCATGGCCGTTTTCGACTACAACAACATCCGTGTATCCGCCGTGCCTGGACTCTCCGGAACGGTCAACGCTCTCTACTGTGACAGCGACTCAAACATCGTCTACGTCGGAGGAGAGTTCAGAAACGCAGAGTCCACCAACGCCGTCATCTGGTCTCCCAAGTCAGGCCTTTCCAACCTGCCCTTCAGCGGGTTCAACGGGCCCGTCACATCGATTGTTCCCGCAAAGGATGGCCGCGTTGTCTTTGGTGGCTCGTTCGATGGCCTAGGAAACACAACCAGCCCGGAGAGAAAGGACCAGCAGATTGTCAACCTGTTTACTGCCGAGATCTCTGTCGGCTCAGGTTCGACTGCTGGAGGCTTCGACGACCCTAGGAGCATCATCTGCCCTACCGAGGGCCAGTCTGGCCCCGGAAAGACTTGGTTGCTCACAGACAATGCCCCGGGCTACTGGCGTGCTAACTTGCACTATGGCTTCAGACCAACTAAACTACGCGTTCGCAACGTTGTCATGGACGGAAGAGGAACCAAAACATTCAGATTTACCGCCCTGCCTGATGGCGGGATCCTGAACATGACCTATGTCGACCCCGAGAGCGGCCAGAAAATTCCATGTGATGCCAGATGTCCTCTCTCTAATGATCCAAAGTATGCTACTCGAGACTTCTCCTTTGTCAACAATGTTGGCATGAGCTCGTTCCAGCTGGAAGTCTCGGAATGGTACGGACAGGGCGGTGGATTTACTGGCATTGAGCTTTTCCAGGATGGTACGATTGTTCCCTCTCTAACTTCAACCTTTTTTTTTGTTTGGTCACTCTACTAACCAGCTATCAACAGATATTTATGCGTATGCTGTTGATGACCTCAACGAACCCACCTGTGCTGGTATTCCGTTCGCCTCTACTGCTACCACGACTGGAGAATGGAAGGTCCAGCCATCGCACGAGAGTTCTTCTGACTATTTAACCACCCAAATCGATGCATCTACCGACACTACGACCTCAGTCACTATACAGCCAGACATCAAGCAGTCGGGTAACTACTCCGTCACCATTTTCACACCAGGCTGTATTCAGGATGGAACCTGTGCCACCCGTGGAAACGCCAACGTAACTGCCACTTTTAAGTCTTCCGATGATGCACCTATCGTGGCCTCGATATCCCAGACCAACAACTTCGACAAGTTTGACCAGATCTATGTCGGCCACGTTGATGCTAGCAGCAGCAAATTCAGACCATCCGTCACAATCACCCCCCGCCATGACCAAGGCATGATCGACTTTGTGGCATCTAGAATCCGGTTCCAATTGATTTCATCTACTGGCGGCCTGAATGGCCTGTATGAATACGACCCAGAGGCTACAACCGTTGACACCAACTTCACTCAGTCTGCCATTAACAAAGCCGGTACTGAACTTGAGCCTGAGGCAATCATCAACTCTCTCGTGTGGGACAAGGATACCTTATTCATTGCAGGAAATTTCACAAATGCATCCACTAGCAACATTGTGTCACTCTTAGATGGGGTATCATCCCCTTTATCACAGGATGGTTTGAATTTCGCTGTCAAAACTATGCAGCTTCTTGACGGTCTGCTCTACGTTGGTGGTAACTTTTCAAACACCGCCGCTGGGGATAACGACAAGCTTGCTAGTGTTGCCGCATACTCCATATCTGACAAGGCCTGGCACCCCCTTGGTGCTGGAGTTAACGGCCCTGTCACATCACTCGTCCTGTTCCCAACCAATGTTACCTCAGGCAAGACCGAAACAACTATTGCAGTCAATGGATTATTCACCGAGATTAAAGCGGCCGATGGTCGTCCTGCAATACCCGCGAATGGATTTGCCGTCTGGGTACCATCAGCAAAGAAATGGCTGAAAGAGCTGGACATTGACCACTTGGCATACGTTGGCCAGCTCACTGCTTCCTGTCGGGTAGGCGATGATACCCTCTTGGCTGGAAACCTTGCTTCTGGCGGAATCGCTTCACACGGTGCTGTCAATCTAGTTGACAACAACAAGCTAGGCCTCCGTGCTCTACCGGTCAATATTGAGCTCGGTCAAAGTACCCTGCCCGAGCGTAATGCGAAGCGCAAGCTTGCAACAGGTGACAGCAGCGGAGTCATCACTGGCCTCTTCGATACAGAAGGTGGTCGCAACCTCACAATGCTAGCTGGTCACTTTACCGCGAAGACATCTGATAACTCCGTTGTCAATAACTTGGTCTTTCTCAATGGCGCACAACGTGATGTCGTGACTGGCGCCGGCCCCGGGATTGATGCAAACTCAACCTTCTTATCCCTTGCAGTTAACAAAGACATGCTTTTGGCTGGCGGGAAAATCTCCGGGAAAGTTGCAGATGCAAACGTCAAAGGCCTTGTTGTTTATGATCTCCAGAACGAACATCGTTACGCCTCCAACCAGCCTTCCGCATTAGACGGTGACGATGTTGAAGTTCGCGCCATTGCTCCTCGTCCTGGTACCAGCGACATCTTCGTTGGCGGAGTCTTCCAATCTGCTGGCTCTCTGCCTTGCCCGTCAGTTTGCTACCTTGAGCTTGATAGCAACCAATGGAATCGCCCTGGTACGTCCCTACGAGGAGACGTTACCGTTCTCCTGTGGACGGAGAACGATCAACTGCTCGTTGCTGGGAACCTCACTGTTGAGCGTAACGCGACTATGCTCGCTAAATACAATGCAAAGGAACAACAATGGTCCACCATCACAGGAAAGCACTCTGAAAGCATTAATGGTGAAGTGCGTGCCCTTGGCCTTTCACAGAGCGATGGCTCAAAGTTTTGGATCGCCGGGAAATCCACTGATGGAGCTTCGTTCCTTGTTCATTACGACGGCACTGAATTCCGCTCTGCTGGTAACTTGTTTGGAGAGAGTACTCTAATCGAGGGATTGCAAGTTCTTCCATTGACCAAGACTCACGACAAGACCGATCTATTGGATGAGAACCAATCTCTTTTAATCACAGGTAAACTCCAGCTGCCGAACTTCGGATACGTTTCTGGAGCTCTCTTCGACGGAACTACTCTTGAACCATTCATACTTTCCAGTATGTCTGATGGTCGACCAGGGAGCATATCTGGAATATTCTCTGAGAATAAGATCAACGTTGCTGGCCACCGTAAGTCTAACCCCCTAACATATCACACTCACTCTTTCAAAAGAAAAGGAAGTCATGCTAACCATTTGATACCAGGTGGACAAAAACCAAGAGGCATCGTCGTCCTCATCTCTTTCTGCATTGCCCTGGGCTGTGTCTTCTTCCTTGTTCTCTTCGGCATTCTCCTTAACCGCTACCGCCGTTATAAGCAAGGCTACGTCACTGCTCCTCAAGGCACAGATCGAAAGCCAGATCTCAATCGCGTTCCTCCAGAATACCTGCTGGAGTCCCTCCGCCATCGGACCCCCGGCACACGCATCTAATTAACCCAAGCACGCAAAAGCTGGACGGCCGTCACTTTTCTATTGCATGTCTTCTTTCTTAAAGTTCACGTACACTCCACCTTTCCTTTAGACCACAAACTTTTCCTTCTTTCGTCCTGGAATCATTTTCCTTTCTCTCTTACGGTACTTTCAATCGGCATTAGGAACATAGGAAAGTGAATACCCTCTTCCAAAACTAATGTTTGGCGTTTCAGGATCTGCTGTTTGGTCTTGCCCTGTCTCTTTTTCTTTCTTCTTTCAATCTGGTTCAATCCCACCCTCATACCCTTCCTGCTTGATCTTGATCATATGCGCCTGCTGGGCTAATTCAGTTGCATATGGACGTAATCCGACGTTATCTGAACTCCCATACACGACAATACATCAGTCAAGTTTGGCTTTTCCTTGACCAACAATAGCCCCTTCTGCAAAGTACTAGGCTTTCGCAGGGGAATGTTCATTTAGCTAATTGTGTACTCAAACCATGCGTTTACATTCCCTGTCTTGATTTTCTTCCTGTTAGACTCGCCGGCTTCAAATACCTCTTAGATAGCATAGCCATCGCACTTCGAAAGATGCTAATGGAAACATGACCTGTTTATTGTAATCTTTATTTGGCAGCTAGAACCAGCATCCAATTCTACGGGGTTATTTACTGTGTGTAGACTTAATCTAATCGGTGGCTGTTGTGGTCGAAGTTAAAGTTCTTGGCCCTCTCCTTCATCCGGCGCTAACAGCGTTAAGTTTCGGCATCCCACGCCTCGGCCATAGCTAAATCGGAGCTACATCTCTCTCGCCGGGCGGCGGCTCACAACAGACGATATCATTTCTCCTCACATCTGTTACCGATCAGGGCACGAACATGGGATTTTCTCTAGACTTTAGCCCGTCTCTTAATTCTGACCATAGAAGGGGAATTTGCTAGAGTTTAACCGCACATCCGCGGGGAGGGATTATCGCAAGACGATGCGCTCACGCACAGGCTGGTAAGTACCACTGACAGCTCTACCCTCTTAAAGATAAGTCGGTGATATGTCCCTTAACCACTATTTTTCTACTTCTTATTCGATCGCTGACTAAATTTGACTGGATATCGCATGCTAGCCTCACATGTCGAACGCGCAAGTTGAAATGCGACGAGCAGAAACCGCGGTGCTCCCAGTGCCGGAAGGCGGGCAGAGAATGCCGTCTTAGCGACGCCGTTGTGTTTAGACATCAGCAAAATGCCTCAATGAATCAAGATGACGCCGGAGTCGGGCCCAGTAGCCTGAAGGGGTTCTATTCTTATAAGAATACATTTGGTGCAGATAGTGTCTGGCTCGATATACCGAAGGAAGGTGGGTTTCTTTTCGCCCAGGACTCATACGATTCTCAGAACAGCCGACTAAGTGGGTGTTTCACTTTGAAGTGGTGTTTGTTGATAACTCGGATCCTTACGCCGATGAACTGGAAGAACACTTCAATACAGATACCCCCTTAAATACTCATGGTGAACCCGCATGGAGTCATGGTGGGGGATACCTACCACCCTTTACAGAAGCTCAAACACACGGCCTAGATGCGCTTTCAGCTGCAGCAACAGCAGAAAATCACCCCATCTATCAATCTGTTGCGGATCACATTACTGAGAATAACAGCAGTC
Organism: Trichophyton schoenleinii; assembly: GCA_018357685.1. NCBI lineage: Eukaryota > Fungi > Ascomycota > Eurotiomycetes > Onygenales > Arthrodermataceae > Trichophyton > Trichophyton schoenleinii. The sequence goes on from WOFF01000002.1 coordinate 5,673,362, forward strand.
AAACTAGGCTTGAGACTACTGAACATCCAGAAGCAACAATATCAAGCTCATCTCCGATTATTGCCAGGATCCCAACTGAACTATCTCCTGGGTCTCTGTCATTACCGCTATCATCGCCTAATAATAACGTTGGCTTCATGTTAAACGTGTCATCCAATGGTATGCCGCAACCGATTGACCCTGGACTTCACTCCCCTGAGGATCAGAGGACCACTTCTTCACTTTCTCAAGGCGTCACACAGGTAACGAGGGTTACTTCTTCGGTTGAAACCGAGCATGAAGTCGCATTTTTCCTGCGACATTTTTCAGAAGGGCCTGGACGGTGGTAAGCAAATAATGGCCACTATAAAATGCCTGACATAGAGAAAGCTAACTATATTTTCCATTTACCTGTATCAAGGATTGATCTATTTGATGTTGAACGATATTTTAGTTTACATGTCCCAGTCAGAGCGCTTTCCAATCCGCTTCTGAAGTATGCTGCATGCGCATATGCTGCAAAGCAGATTGGCCGCGTTAAGGGGATTGATGCGGTTACTGGAGGCTCCTGTCTGAGACAAGCTATAATGGAGATGTGGCCCGATACAGAGAGAGTTGACTGGAATTACTATGGGACAAAGTATTATGAAAAAGCAATCCAGCTTCTTATGGAAGAATTGCAACACAATGGGTATTCTACTCCGCTATCCGGGTCACAAACAACTGGAAACTTGCAAGCAGAAGACTCTGGTACGCCGGAGAACACTAATAGCAACAGACGCAAGGTTTCCTTTCCTGGCAGCCAGTTATCTAGCCCACATTCTGACGATGTCCTTGCTGCCATCTCTATTATTTCTGCTTACGAATTTTTGGATACTAAAAGGCCAGTATGGGACAGGCATTTTAGTGGTATGAAATCTTTCCTAGACATTATGAAAGCAGGAATTGTGTCATCTGAAAAGCAAAATTCATCTGGAAACTTGAATGTTGTAGCCCCAAGGCTACCTCGATTTTCCAAGGCAAGGGAAGCAATTTTCTGGAACTTTGCGCGTCAAGACTATCTTTCAGCATGTAAGTTCCCCCTGTATAAGAGTTATTGATGCAAAATTCTAAGTGAGCGGGCCATAGTTGTCAATGAAACCCTAACCAGGTCGGCCACTGGTGATCTAGCATTATGGACACAAGCTGGGCTGCTTCTCGATGATGCAGGATTTATTCAACAAGGAAGCGCTACTGAACCTAATGAATCCAGGAAGGAAGGCATGATGTCAAACACCTTGATATGGATCCTTTCAAAAATTGTTGATTTCCTAGCTCTTGGTGATGGTAGCAACCGTGGAGAAAGTTCTACTGGAGTATCCCAAAACACCCTCCTGGATAGATGGAATCGACTTCAGGCAGAGCTAGACACATGGTTTCATGCATTACCTGATACGTTCAAGCCTTGTGCTAGGATAGACTCGCCTCCAGGACCTCACCCTTCACTAGACGTATGTCCATTCCAGGAGATTTGGTACAGCATTCCAATGTGTGCCTCGGCGATGCAACACTATCATATGGCCCGGATTCTTCTACTCGTCAATAAGCCACACGAGTCAACCGCACGCAGAAGCACTGTTACAGACAGGCTAAACTCCTATCGATCCATTGAGAAAGAGATTCAAAACCATAGCCGTGAAATCTGCGGGATATCTGCTTCTCGGCTTGAAGAATCTGCACGCATTTATTCTATTCAACCATTATTCATCAGTGGCCAGTGTTTGACCGGTGAGTTAGAGCGGAAGGCCATTTTACAGTTTCTCTGTGGAATTGAGGCAGATCTTGGCTGGGCTACTAAGTATCGTGTTCAGCAGCTCCTTGTGGAATGGAATTGGGATGAGACTGTCCTTAATTCTTTCCCGGTGTGATGACATTGGGACCAAAGGGAGAAAAAGCTTTCTTCAAGCAGAGTAAAACACTCGCGGATACACACGGTCTACTCCAGGCTTATTCAGGCAGCTATATCGACTTACTGCATGGATCATTTCCCTGTCGTCTTCATTTAAAACATTTAACATGGATGTATGAACATTGAAGAGGGGATGAACTGGATCTAGATTGGCAGATGATCATACAAGACTGGGCAGCCTGACATCCTTGTCCGCAAAAATATGTGTTCGAAGGCGTAGTCAGCTATGATCACAGCTATAATCGAGAACTATGAAGAGCTATAACTGCTACATGATACTGCCATAGTCACTGCCATAGGCTTTCAAAGTAGCTTTGCCTGGCATTGGAGCAATATGAAAACGGGCTCTTGAGAGAGGGAAATCTGATACAAATAGCCATAATCGGCTTAGTTAACGAGCTAGCCAACTGGCTGGCCATCACGACTTAAAAATCTACACAAAACAACAATGTTTCAGCACTCGACTTTCGGGTAAACACGACTTTGATATTAAGTACGGGGTAATCAACTATGCGTTATGCTAAATCGGCTCGCTGTGGGTGTTTTGTGAGGAAAATAAGCACGACTTCACGCCTACAACAGTACAACTGGACGAGGTCAAAAGCACAAGCTGGGTCCTCTGACGCCTCTTCAATCAGCAAGAGCTCCCCTTCTCCAGCGGTTGAAGAAGGTCAGTATACCTTGCATCCACATCAGACTGTGGTCTTTTAACATCCTATTGCTTACGAGTATACTGCCAGACTGGAACTCGAATGATGAATTTTTCACTTTCACTCGTGGCCGCTTTGTGGTGGATGAGGCCGAGAATCTTCGCAAACGAGAGCTCAGGTTCGACTTAAATCAGCTAGCACAGGTCGCCGCAGATGCGGTTGGTGCTTCTTACTGCATTTCTGTCAAGAAATACCCAGATGGCATGTTCAACAAGGCCTTTGTCTTGACTATGGACAATGGTCGAGAAGTCGTAGCTAAAGTACCTAATCCAAATGCTGGCATTCCACACTATACAACGGCAAGCGAAGTTGCCACGATGGACTTTGTGAGCTCCCAATACTCAATCTTACTTATATATATTACTTCAAGTCTTACTGACTCTCGGCTGACTGGATTTCCCCAAGGCAAGGAGAATCCTTGATACACCAGCGCCTTTTGTCCATGCATGGAACTCGCAGGCCAAATCTCACCCCGTTGGGGCCGAGTTCATTATAATGGACAAGGTGAAGGGTGTTCCTTTGTCTCAAGCCTGGAATAAGATGCAGTTACCCCAGAAACTTCAAGTATTACTGGCAGTAACACGCATGCAGAAGCGATGGCTAAGCGTGTCATTCTCACATTATGGGGGTTTGTACTACACAAGCGATCTTCAGACACCAGCTGGTAGCCATTATGCTAAGGATGGCAAGGTAATTATGGACTCAGAATTTGCTCTTGGGCCAGCTACAGGGCGAGAGTGGGTTGATGCGGGCCGAGCAAGCCTGGATATCGATCGAGGCCCATGTACGTGCAGAGATCCCTACCCCCTCTCATTCTATGTCTCAGTTGTTAACGGCTTCTAGGGACTTCATTGACACAGTATTTACGGGCAGTCGGGGATCGAGAACGAGCAGCTATTAGGCTATTAACACCTCCAAAGCAGATTGCCTTGTTTTGTGGTCCAAGGCTCTACCAACCAAACTCGGAAACAAAGCTCGCTGCCTTGTCGCACTACCAGCAAATAATCGATGCTCTTGCGCCGAGCGAGGCTACTATCAAGTCACCGTACCTCTGGCATGATGATTTGCATGACGATAATATTTTTGTCGACTCTTCCAACCTGGAAGAAGTCACAGGAATTATCGATTGGCAGTCGTGCCATATCTCACCTCTCTACAACCATAATCCTGACCCAGCCTTTCTTAGCTGGGATGGTCTCGAACCAGAGACACTCGATTTACTTCCAAGGCCAAAGCTCTCCGGACTTTCTCCCGAAGAACGTGCGGCAGCTCTGCACGAATATTCTTACCATAACATATTCATCGGGTGGAGGAAACTCATGCAAGCCAAAAATCCTGAGCTTTACGAAGCGGTTGAGTTTCGAAAGACAGCATCGTACGGATTGATATTTCTTGTCCATAGGATGTTTGAATACGGCGAGGCGCACTTTGAGTCACTTCTAGCTGATCTAAAGGATACCTGGCCCGACTTGCCTGCCGTTCCTAGCAACGAGCCGTTCCCATTTGACTTCTCTAAGGAAGAGTGCGAGCGTATCAAGATTAGCTCTGACAACGCGGTGGCAGCTACTGACCTTGTCACGGAGGTGAAGGAGCAGCTTGGTGACTTATGGCCAGATAAAGGATTTATTGAGCATGAACGATTTGAGCAGTGCAAATCTGCTCTCGAAGAGGTCAGGCTTCAGATCTTGGAACAGATGGCTCAAAATGCAGAAGAAAGAGCTGAATTTGATCGCCATTGGCCCTTCAAATGAAGCATCAACTGATAGGGTTGATTCTCCTAATACAAACATCGGCATGAAGTCTAAATAATGGCAATGGTAACCCCAGACTTCGTTGTAAGCCTAACCTAAAAAAGTACTGGCGAAAGGGAAAGTCTGCCGAACAGCGATAAGATCTGGGGAGAAAGTAAGCCGAGGGATCGACTGATTAGTCATTCGGCAGACCTTCCCCATCCAACATCCCGGCTAGCCCCTTCCTGCCCGCTGCCAAAATGCGTAGGTGGTCGCGTGGTGCAGAAAAAGGACAGGCTTTGGCGAAGGTTGCAAGATGCACGCTGCACAATGCTGGTTCCCTGACCGGATTCCTTAGTTATACCGCTGATGGCGGCGGTTGGGGCGGCAGGATGATTATTAGGAAATTTAGCCACTGCTATTTAATGCGCTCAAGTTCCCTCTGTGTTCCTCTCGGAGATGTCAACGCTATAACTATTAACAAAAGAAATTATTTTTGATATATGAAACTCCACCGCTTGATTCAAGTCAACATGTCTCTTGACACAGATGTTCTTATTATTGGTGCTGGAATGTCCGGTATTGGATTCGCTATTCAGTTCCAGAAGCACTTTCCCCAGGCGAGCTATGAGATATTTGAGAAATCAAATGGCCTGGGAGGGACGTGGTGGGCCAATACCTACCCTGGCTGTGGGTGTGATGTTAGTCTCTCCACTGAATGTACAACTAGGCGAGTGGCGCTTCTAGTACTTTAGCTAGAGTGTCTTATTTGCAATTACAAGCTAAAGTGCTTACTAGGTCCCGTCTCATGTATACTCGTACTCGTTCGATCTCAATCCGGAGTGGAGCATGAAATATGCCCTCCAACCTGAAATCTTAGCTTACTTCAATTCAGTTGTTGACAAGCACAATGTTGCACCATATATCAGATACAACTCAGTTGTTCAGAGTGCTATGTTTGAGGAAAAAACAGGGACGTGGCAGGTCACGGTAAAAGACGTCAAAACAAATATCACCAGACATCGACGATGTAAGATATTGATATCTGCAGTCGGTGCTTTGTCAATTCCAAAGGAATGCAATATCAAAGGATATGATAAATTCCGTGGAAAGTTATTCCACTCAGCACAATGGGATCATCAATTCAATTGGGCCAAAAAAGATGTCATCGTTATTGGTAAGAGGTTTCGTCCTTCTCATATACGGTTCCTCAGTTAAATAGACTGACTCTTATTCGTAGGCAATGGCTGCAGTGCCACACAGTTCGTACCTATTATGACGGATGGCGACAGCAAGGTTCGGAAGCTCACCCAGTTTATCCGTCAGCCGCATTGGGTGATCGAACGCCCAAATAACAAATATAGCCCCCTATTCAAATGGACAATGCGTTATATCCCTTTAACAATGTGGGCGTATCGAGTATGGCACTTCAGCTGGCTTGAATACGCATTTCGTGAATTCTATCTCGAGTATGGGCGTCCTCTTCGTGAAGACCAAACCATCACGCATCTAGAATATCTAAGGCGAACAGCACCAGCAAAATACCATGACGTTCTAACACCGAAAATCGAATTCGGTTGTAAACGCAAGGTTATGGATACTGGGTATTTTGATTGCCTGCATCGAGAAAATATGGAGCTGATTGCTACAGACCCCATTGAAGAAATAAAGGAGACAGGTGTAATAACGAAGTCAGGGAGGACCATTAACGCAGATGCCATCATTCTTGCAACCGGATTCCAGACGCAGCAAGTCCTTTACCCCCTAGAAATCAGAGGCAGGAAAGGTGTCTCACTGACGGAGCATGTAAGGCATCCTCATTCCCCTTTCAGCCTTACGCAGAAGTAACCATGCTCACTCTATGGAGTATAGTGGCAAGATTTTGCAGACAACACTCCGCAGGCCTACTATGGCACATGTGTATCTGGGTTCCCAAACTTTTTTATTATGATGGGCCCAAACACTGCAACGGGTCACCTGTCGGTGATATATACTTCTGAATGCCAAATAAACTTCGCGATCCGTGCGATCCGGCCCGTTATGCAATCCCTCTACCCATCCCCGCTTCAAACGTTTAACCCATTTGGAGGAAAATCATGCGATACAGTTGCAGTCACTCCGAGGGCAGAGCAGGAGGATAACTCGTGGGTTCAATCTGCTCTGAAAGGGTTCGTATGGGCATCCGGCTGCAGCAATTGGTATGTAAATGCAGAGACTGGGAAAAACACAATGCTTTATCCAGATTGGCAGTTGAAGTACTGGTTGCGCAGCATATTTATACCATTCAAGTCCGATTTCGAGTTCAGCTCCAGCGATGTACGGGTGATGGGTAAAAACAACGGACAAAAGGGCAAGCCATATCAGACATCCATGTTGGTTGGATCAGGCTTGGGTTTAGCGGTCGTTGCTACATTTGCAGCAGGGATAAAATATGACACGAAAGTCAAGGATCTAGGATTCAAGGGAAGCCATCAAATGGCTGGTTTTTTGAAGGACCTGCTGACCCAGCTGATGTCATCCAAGGGATAATAATGTACATGGTCTGCCCATTATGCAGTCGAAACAAAGAACTTTACTTTCGTGACCTGGATGCTCGCGTCCTTCGTTTCTTCGGCGCGGTCTCAGAAGCACTAGGGTTATCTTTGGGTTCCATATTTTCACCTTCAGATAGTTCTCTTTTGACAGAGATTCGTGTGGTAACTCGAATTCCATCTTCTTCCACCTCTTCCTTCACTTGGGCTGCTTCTACTTTTGACTCAATTTTAAGTGTCTCAGTAGTCTGGTCGTGGATCTCAGATTTGGGGTTCAATCGGTCCGAAAAAGATCTGAGATTGGCTGTAAATAGAACACTCTGTGCCCACCCAGCTTCTTTGCCCCATAGCTCTCTAAAATGGTCACCAACAGCATCATATGTTACTTTGTTTAGAGTCTTCTGCTTCCCCTTTCCAAATTTGTAGTCGCGTTGAGCAATTTGCCAGACTATTTCATTTCGGGGGAAAAAAGTGAGTATTATATGCCCATACCGTTGATATCAAATACTATGACTTACCATGAGTATCAACCGGAACTGACTCCCCCCAGCCGAGGCCCATTAGGCACACGCAATCCGCGACTTTCGGGCCAACGCCTTGTAGAGCAAGCAGCTGCTCATGTGCCTCTCTATAGCCGGATTTACCACCCTTAGCCCCGGACCCAGGTGTTGCAGGCTTCTCATTAAAGGCAGGCTTTTCTGGGTTTCGCAAGCTGTTCAACCATCCTGGTTCCCGTTGGTTTGCCACAATGTTTGCAGTCTGATAGATATATTTGGCCCTATACCCGAATCCAAGCTCCCGCAAATGCGATTCAACACCGTTACCAGTCAAGGCTGAAGGTTCCGGGAAATCATAATATTTCTGGTCGCCCAGTTGGCCAATAAACGGGCCATAGTTGATACATAGCTTTTCTACCTGTCCAGCCAAGGTTTAGGGCGTGAATTTATTGAATATAAAACAAGATGTGTGCTTACCATCTGGGATATACGAGCTATGTTGTTATTACTGCTGCAAATGAAAGACACAAGAGTTTCCCAAGCATCCTGTCTCATGATCCGGATACCAGCAAACTGCACTGCTTTCTTTTTGAAATTCGGATCCGAAGCTGCCCATTGTTCGTATAAATCTGACAGATTATACTCTAGATTGAAATAATGATGGATCAATGCCTCTGTATCATCGTCGTCGGGAGTTCCACGTTGTGTTGTCGCATTAGAGATTGGGGGAGTAGGAAGCGTAGTTGATTCGACAGACGAAGGTTTAAATGATCTGTACCAAAGTGAGTCTGAGTCCTGTTTCAAGGATAGGACACGTCCGTAAAGCGAACACGTCCACTCATCGTCGAGCTTTCGCCAGCTGCATTGCATCAGTTAACTAACTAGCCAGTAAATCCAGGAACCAAAACCAAATGCACATTTAGTGGGTCATTTTCTTACCGAAAGCTTTGTCCACACCGAAGAGTCGTATCGATGCACAGTTCCGTTAATGTCAACGGCAGCTTGCGCCACTCCGAGAATCTGCCAATTGACATGTTTAGATGCTGATGCTGTTCTTATTTTCCATACGCCGTCTAGGTTGTTGTCGCGACGTCAAAACTTGAACCTTCCAGATATCAGATAAGCTTATTATATAAGCATGTGCCAAGGCCGCGTCCCAATGTGGCTTAAGCTGGACATCGAGAACTTCTGGCTCGGATGGACATTTCAGCCAAAAACTTCTGCAAAGCCGCAACAGACGCAATATCAGCTCTTAACTGCGGTGTCCTCCCCTTCTTGTATCTTAGCCTGGGTGGAATTGCGAGGGGCGCGTGTTCTGGAGCTTCATTATACCTAGCGTTGAACAAATCCTGCTGCATTCAGCTCTCTCCATAACCTCTCTTGAATCAGCTAACAGGATGAACGGCGAAGGTTATAGCGGAAGAGGTAAGCTTATTCTGCGGCATGATATTGATCTAAATTCACATCTGTTCTTGACTAATGGTTTGATGATCAGAGAGCGGTCGCTCGAGGGATTACTATGTGAGTTTATGGCCACCCATATTCCTACCAAACGAATATCCAGTTTCTGATAGATGCGGACTTTTCAGGGAGGCCGATCCGGCAGAGACGACCGTCGAGATCGCGGTGAGAGGCGTGAGAGAGGTGACAGAGGTGACAGGGAGCGGAGAAGATCAAGGTCACCTCACCATGGCTCCAGGTCATCGCGTCGAGATGGAGAGATGGATTCGTACTCCTCAAGCCGCGACTATCGAGCTAGGGAACGAGAAGATAGATATCAAAGCCGACGAGATGACAGGGGCGATTGGGATAGGGACAGAGGAAGTGACAGAAGGCGCGAGCGGCGAGGTGACGATGACGACCGGTCTCGACGCGACCGGGACCTATTTGAGGATAAGTCCCGTGGCGGTCGCGGAAGAGATAGAAAACGGAGCGCAACACCACCCCCTAAGAAAAGAGAGCCTACGCCTGATCTGACTGATGTCGTTCCGATCCTAGAACGAAAACGTCGATTGACTCAATGGGACATTAAGCCACCTGGGTATGAAAATGTTACAGCGGAGCAGGCGAAGGTGTCAGGGATGTTCCCACTACCAGGCGCACCGCGTCAACAAGCGGTTGATCCAAGCCGGCTACAGGCCTTTATGAACCCTCCAGCTGCTTCGGGGTCAAGCAACAACACTCTTCTTAAACCCTCTAATTCCAGGCAGTCAAAGCGACTCTTTGCGCATAACATCCCACCAAGTGTTACCGAAGATACCCTGCAACAGTTCTTCAATCTGCAGCTCAATGGTCTAAATGTCATCAGCGGTGTCGATCCCTGCCAGTCTGTGCAGATCTCAAAGGATGGGAAATTTGCACTCCTAGAATTTAACACTGCGGCTGATGCAACTGTTGCCTTAGCATTTGATGGCATTACCATGGAAGAGCATGAAGCTAACAGAGAAAGCAATGGGGAGTCAAATGGAGAGGTAAAGGGCTTGACGATAGTGCGGCCGAAAGATTATATTGTTCCTCTCCCAACGGATGAGGAGCCTCGTCAAGAGGGTGTTGTATCGAGCAACGTACCCGACTCACCTAATAAGATTTGTGTATCAAATATCCCTCCATTCATCCAAGAGGATCAAGTCACCATGCTTCTTGTTTCATTTGGTGAATTGAAATCTTTCGTTCTTGTCAAAGATGTTGGAACTGAAGAGTCAAGGGTACGAATTTATCCCGTCTCCAACATATCGTTAACACACACACACACACACACACACACACACACACATATATATATATATATATATATACTAACCGAGTTCATTAGGGAATTGCCTTCTGCGAGTATCTTGATTCAGCATCGACTGGAATTGCAGTTGAAGGGCTCAACGGCATGGAGCTCGGAGATAGGAGACTTAAAGTTAACCGTGCGAGCATTGGCACCGTACAAGCTGCCGGACTTGACATGGGTGTCAATGCGATGTCCATGTTTGCGAAAACCACCTCACAGGATCTTGAAACCGGAAGAGTGCTCCAACTGCTGAATATGGTGACTGCTGACGAATTAATCGATAATGAAGACTATGAGGGTAAGATTTTGCCACTTTCCTAGCTACCCTGTGACGGTTCCCACTAATAATATATCTTCTTGTCATTTAGAAATTTGCGAAGATGTACAGGAGGAATGTTCCAAATACGGAGTAGTTGAAGAGCTTAAGATTCCCCGTCCTTCCGCCGGTAGCAGGCAAGCTGCCGGTGTAGGAAAGATTTATGTCAAATTCGACACACCCGAATCTGCGACTAAGGCCCTTCAAGCTCTTGCTGGAAGAAAGTTCCAGGACCGTACTGTCGTTACTACTTACTTTTCAGAGGTAAGCTATCTTAGTTCTAATCCTCGCCCTACCTGTTTCATCTTTTGGCGCTAACACTATTATTATTATAGGAGAATTTTGAAGTCAATGCCTGGTAAATATTGCCGAATTTATTTGCCTTGCGGATCTGATCTATATCGCTCGGAGCTAGCTTTACCTCCATCATCCAACGAATGGTATGAAACACAGGTCACATTGTGTCTCCTTGGCTTTTCCCTAATACCTACCTTGCGTTATACTTGATTCTTCTTATTTTGAAGGAGAGGCTATTTTCGAGACGAGTCCAGTGTACAATATCGAAGCGCTGTAAAATCTAACTTACTTTCCAAACCTGCTTTTGTTCTTGATAGTGTGTTCCATCGGCCCTTAGCATCTCGAAGTGGCATGATGTGTAATGCCCCTGGTAGCCTATGATTCTATAACTCTCGATTCGAGGATGAATCTCGGCCCGTTGTATGCGTACAGGCGGGTTTGTAGATATAGGAGCTGTGGGTAGAACATCGACTGCAGAGTAGAACAGACCGTGATGGCAGATGTGCTGGCCTGCTGTCACATACTTAAGACTCTCCAGCATAACCAATAATACGTCAAAGTCATGCAATGCAGTCTGTTCCATTTAAACAGACATTCAATAGCGGACTTCACCAGCTGCACAGTCGCTATGAATTTGATAGACGGTGTGACTTTGGTAACCAACCAACCCGCCGGGTGAAAAGTGCAGAAGCGGCCACAAGTCACCAACGAGCATGTCCTTTGCTCCGACGAGCACCGTCCAGCGCAGGTTGGCAACCATCTGTGGACATCGGATTGTTCTGGTGCGACAAGGAGGTGCGTCTCGAAGTCCGCTCACTGCCTATCAGTCGACGCCAAAGGCAGAGAGACAGCAAGCAAAGTACCTCCGTGACGGCAGATGCTACGTGCCATGATGTAACCGTCAGTATTTCTCCGCGATAATCGAATACTCCGAATGCTCCCATTTGCCAGTTAGCTAACTGGCCGGCTAGTTGGCTCTGCGTGGAATCATTTCGTGGGCCATATTGAAAGCCTCTAGATGCCACCAAACGCCATCGAGATAGTTAATCAGTCAGTTATGATCTCATCGGTCGTGTCACAGCAACCCCGAGTTACAGGCCGCCAGGCGCTAAATAACTAACTCGCATTCCACCAGCTATAGTTACGGCACTGCATGCCCCAGAGGAACCGTGGAGTAATAACCATTACCGTCGTTACTTGACGTGTTATAGCACTCGCATGTGGGCAGGCGAACAGACGCTGTTGATGCCCAACACGAGCCGTAACCGTATCGAACGAATCCACGGAGCAAAGGGTACCCTGGGATAGGTCCGGGTATCTCTCCCTTGCGATTTTGACTTCCTTTCCACATGGGAAGATCCATCAGTCTGCGAGTATCCATGGCTTGTCCTCGGCAAATACAGTTACGGTGGATGCAGTGATGACATATTGCAGCGAGCTTCGTGTGCCCAAAAAGCCCCAGCAGGGGGAGGATGGAGAATGCCCATCACATCAGTACGAGGAGAGCAAGCCAAGTTGGGGCCCTGATGTGTAACTCAGGATTTATTCCGGTTGCTCATTAGAAAAGGCCATAATATGGAGACCAATATCGATTGAGTTACGCAGCACCGAGTCGTTAATCCCATACATAAAAACCTCGCTAACTAATGACGGAATGGATACCCTGGGCGGGTACCGCTGTCTAAACACTGGGACCGACAGGGGGAGGAAAATAATGCGGGAGAAGAATAAAGAGAAGAAGCGAGATGCTGACTGAGGAGCCTTTCGGGCGTAACTGGCTGGACCAGCCGGTGAGAAGTTTCGCAGACAAGCCGCTGGGTGGTAACCAGAGCGGCCTGTTTCCAAGAGGAGTATATGTAGACGCTGCATGAATAGCGTCCAGACGGGGCTCTCGATTGTACAAAGCGGGCCTCGGGCGGGCTACAGTATGGGGATGCGTATGGGGTCGGGCGGGAGGGTGCAGTTAAAAGGCCCGGCATGAAAGCGGAGCGCACAGCAAGGATGGCGAGTGAATATTAAACTGGGCGAAGAAGAGAAGCCTAAAAAGGGATACCTACAGGGAGTAACGTAACTGGTTTGGTTACTGATAGTGGAGTGGGCAGAGTGATGCAAGATTGCGGCAGCCTTGTAGATATATCTATGAACATCAATGGCATGAAAGGTACGCTCCTATATACGTACATGCAATGAACAGAAAATACAAGCAAATATTCTAGTTGACCAGACCCATCCCCGTCCGTTCCAGCACCTGATGAACACCCAGGATGATATAGATGGTATATTTTTAAAGAGGAAAAGAAAAAGGGGAAAGAGAGATGGATATGAGAATCAACAACGAAAATCAAGGGGTAGGAGAACGGGCCTTGGAGATGGTGTATTAAAACAAGATATCGGTTTTAACGCGGTCAGGAAGGACAGGAGAGTGAAAGGGACAGATTGCGTATGTGTGGCGTGTGTGGTTAGTTGTAGATGGATCAAAATATATGAAAATAAAAAGGAAGAAAATTAAATAAAGTAAGAGTGATGCCTCCGGTTGACATGTTGTCATGACAGCGTTATCCCTCAGACACATGAAGCCGGAAGGGAGCGTTAGATAAAAAAGAAACCGCCGGTTTTGCCCTGGAGCAATGGCATGGTATGGTATTTAGAATCGTGTGTAATGAGCCTCCCGATGACCGCGGCGAGAGGTAAGGGGGGTGGTGAGAGAGTGAATAGAAAGGATTAAAAGCGTCGTGCAGTGTGTATAGTAGTGTACAGCGCTCAATGGGCGGCGGCGTCATCGTCGTCGTTTTTTTGTCCAATGCCATTCAGCGAGGTGTGATGCGAGACCCCCTAGCCTTGCTGCTGCCACATATACGGAGGTATGTCGGGTTGAGTGGAGAGCGAGAGGGAGAGAGTGGTATAAGTGGCGCCGTCTTGGTATGCCGGCAAGCGAGCGGGATGGGGGGGAGATGGATGAATGTTTCCATCGCCCTCCCACGAGGCTAGGGAAGGGGGGAAGAGGGGAGGTACCACCACATGGGAGGGAGGTAAGATACCGTTCCCGTCTCGTATCTCGGTCGAGCGACGGTCTCTGGTAGTCTCGTTGAAAAAAGACGGACATTCTGTGTTGTTGGTGGTTGTTGTATACTTCTCGAAGCATCCCAATCTAGCCGTTTTATACGGGTTTATACGTTTCGGTCAGAGCAGCGGCTTTCAGAAGGGTGGTAGCCTCGAGTTCGGGCAGCAGCAGCGCCTGGGGCAAAAGTCGATTGCGGATCCCAGTCTCGTACGTTTGGCTCGGCTCGCTGAGCGCTGGGTGGGCGAGGCCTGGAGAAGCTCATGACCGGGTTTGGGTACTTGATTTCATCCCTGGTGCAGTCTACGCTTTCCTTTGCCCCGGAAACTTTGAAGGTGGTCATGGACAGGTCTGACTGGCGGGACATGGAAAGCAGAGGATCGGGCGACTTGGTGTTGTTGTACCGAGACGAGGAGCTCAGCATCGCATAGTCCTTGTTTGGCGTGATCCCTCGGGGCGGAAACTCCTGTTTGGGCTGAAATTTGCTCCTGAAGAAATGCACCCAGCCGGGGATCATGGAGACACGGCCCAGGAGTAGCACCGACCAGAAGCCGCAGCAGGGCAGCAGCAGCAAGACGGTCAGCACCAGGCCTTCGGAGGGACCGCCCAGGCTCATCTGGCTCTCGGGGAGGCACTTCTTCACGTTGCCGTTGGTCAGGACGATGCAGATGAGCCAGGGGTGAGCCCGATCGATGTTTTCCGGCGTCTTCTCCACGGATTTATCGAGGCTGATGAAGACGAGGGTGAAGAAGATGGCGTATGTCATGACGACCAGGACGACGGCAATGCCTCTCCACTGCATTTTGATGACATGTTTGACACGCTTGAAGGTCACGCGGTAGGTGAGAGTCGTTACGCTGCCGGTGTATGACGGGAATGCAGAGCTCGTGTCTGTGGGCGGTTTTTCTTCAAACACTGATCGAATATACACCTGCATGCAGTAGAGCAAGGTGATGAGGTGGACAAGCATCGATGCGCCGGAAATGGACAGGATGGGCCCCCAGAAGTCTGCAATGCTGTGGTCATGGTTAATATGGCAGATGGTTCCAAACCTGTAGGAGACGCCTGTCAGGACCAGGCCGATTGTGATGCCCATGGGAGGTATAGCCCAGCCGACAGCCAGGGAGCCCAGAAAGAACCGCTGTCCGAGCACAAGGTTCCAGCATATCTGCAGGTGAAGGGATAATGTTCGAAAGAAACCTTTGAAACCGGCAGTTAGCGAGATGACGGATAATACGATTTGATATAGAGCAAGGACGTACTCCATGTTACACTTGTCCAAGCACCGAACAGGACAACGGCACCGGACCAGGCGCAGGACATCTCTGAGAACATGTCGTTGGGGGTAATTTCATTATAGCATTGCTGTGGTTTCGACGCCAGGGGTATAATAAAGCCCAGCTATAGGATTGTTAGATATTCACTCCATAATAATAATAATAATAGTAATAATAATAAAAGTAGAAGTTCTCGGATAGGGAGACGTACTTGTAAGGACATTATCCCTAATATCAGGCAGACATTCAGATAGTGACGATGGGTCACTTTCACCGGTAATACAGCGTAAGACACCAGTAGCATCGCATTGGCAAGGAAGGCCGCAACGGCGAGCCAGTTGGCTATTTGCGTCCTATGTAAGAAGCCTGGTAGGTTGAATATCTTGTGAGCGGATGCTTCAATTCATTGCTCAATGCAAATAACATGTGAGCAGAGGGTATTAATCCAGCCATACCTGGTGAGTATTTCCAAGCGCCTACTGGACATGGTAGACAGCAGGAGACTCTAGTATATTGGCTAGTGCAGAACCGGCCTTCCACGACTGATAGAGAAACAGAGGTTAGATATATAAGCTAAGATGAAGAAAAAAAGGCACAAAAAAGAAAGCAAAAAGGGATATAAATTGGATGCATGGACTTACAGCCTCCCCGCGGAGGGAACAAGTTCTCCTGAAGGAATGGCGACGGACATAGCCCTTGATGGGGGTGCTTTGGGAGTAGGTCTGGCATCTTGATAGCGGCGTAGCGGCGACGATGGCGGCGGCGGCAGAGCAATTGAATGGCAGACTCTTCGTAGCCAAAAAAAAGGGTAGAGAGATAGGCAGATGCGAATCCTGCGTATCCAGCGTATCCTCCTCTTTCCTACTCAAAGCACCACAAGAGAGTACAACCCTTCGGATTCATCGATGGGAGAGGCAGACGGTAGTTTTGCCCATGAAAGCTGCGGCTCGTGAGCAGGCCGTCGAATCCTGCGTGGGAGCGTATAATATTTAATACTCTCGAGGGGGAGGAGGAGTCAAGGGCCGACGGTTTGTTTGGTATATAGCTAAGCTTCAAATAAAATAAAATAGGCCAAAAAGGTACGCCAAAGACGAAACGAGGGACAGCAGCTAGGGGGTGTTTAATTTTCCGCGACTGCAGGTTTGAACGGTTATAATAAGCCCACGAACTAGATGTAGCGTGCGTGGCAAGGAGGAGGAGGAAGAGGGGGGGTGTTTAGTATCAAGAGGGAGCAAAAGCGAAGGGAAGAAGAAAAAGAAAGAGGAAAAGAAAGATCCGGCCGGGCAGGGAGGTTGTTTTGTATAAAAAAAAAAGGAAGAAGAAGAAGAAGAAGAAGGCAAGCGAAGGGATGTAAGTATGAAAAGCAAAACCTGGGGAAGAAGAAGAGGCAGACGAGTCGAGGCCAGGGCAATATGGATATGAAGAGAAAAAAAAAAAAGCAGAAGACGAAGACGAAGAAGGAGACCCTCCGTGCTAGGCAAAGGCAAAAATAAAATTCTCTAACCATTCATCCGTTGGGACCCAAGATTCAGACGCAGATATAGTGTGATATAACAGCCTAAGAATAGGATAGGACCGCTGGTGCTTGCTTGGGAATGGCGGGTTCGGTACTTTTGCCAGCATCAAATAGCACGCGCTGGCCGGCAGTTAAGTTAGCTCAGAGTGGGACAGCTTAGCAGAGGCCAGTAAAGTCAGTAAAGAGGTAAGAGGAAGTAAGAGTAGTCAGTCTGTTAGGTTAGCATGTTGTAAGTATATGCAATTGAACGATCGTCCCAGTCCCAGTGGGAAGCAGGAAAAAGCAAGGGGGATGGGAGAGAGGAAGAAGAAAAGAAGCAAAGAAGACGCAGGCAAAAGAAACGAGGCCCGATCCATCCACTTGTTTTTTGCGGGTAAGGATTATACTTAGCAGTAGTAAAACCCATGGGCCTTATAATTTGCAGCCATCTCCGGTCGATGTGGGTGCGGAGCGTTGGCCCTCGAGATGGCTCCCCCCTTTGCTGTCGTCTCCTCAGGGGGCTGGAAATGATGGCAGGGGGCAACCCTTGATACGGAGTCAGGAAAGCCCTCGAGTATAAGTACGGGCTCCCTTGCATGCTGGGCAGGCTACCTGGAGAGAGAGTCAGCAACAGGAAGCAACAACAAAGGAGCCAGCCATAGGGGGAGAGGGAGGGGGGAGGGGGGGGATCCTGCTGCTGTGACGGACCCAGGTGGGCAGATGGCAAAGGCGAATAAAAGGCTGAAGAAGTCCCGCCAGCCAGCCCGCCCAGCAAGAGCCCCAGCAGACGAGCGCGCGCAGGCAAAAGAGAAGACGACGAAGAACGAAGACGAAGACGAAGCAGCCCTCTTGCTGTGCGTGCTTGGGCTGTGGCAGGCCGGGACGAGGGTTCACGGCTCCAGCTGTCCAGCCTATCAACGCCGGCAAGTCCCCTCCACTGCTGCGGCCCAGGATGCAGGAGGCCATGCGGATCATGAAAGATGGAGCCAGGAACAGGCTTGGTTGGGTGGATGAGCGGCGGCGGCCTTGCGCACTCGAGCTGCTGCCACGGACGGGCCAGTAGTAGTACTTCGTTATGTAGAGTTGATGTGATGCTGTCGTTGAAGATGGCTTCTTGTTGGTGACTGGCGGCCACGGAGATGAGCGCAGACGGCCGAACCATGGCTCAGAAGACGACGATGACGCTGGCCGGGCCGGAAGACTGACTGACTTGACTTGACTTGACTGCCCACGCCACTGCCACTGCTTGAAGTCTGCTTGTCGCTGGCTGGATGGCTGCCCTACGGTCGTGGATGGAGCCGCCGGTCAACTTTCGTCTGTCCATGGCATCTCCAGCGGTGGAGTGACCAAGCCGGCACAGGCATTCGTCCGTCGTATCAGGCGCAGGCACTGGGAGGCCCAGGTCCATCCGGCGCTCTCGAGATGTCCTCACAGCGAATGAACTAGCTAGTACTAAGGTGCGATGGCTGGTTACTCTGTTACGTACTTACTTGGTCGTTGGACGTTCCAGGGGTTGACGTTGATGTCAAGATCGATATAAAAAAAAGAAGAAGAAAAAAAAGGGGCTCGATGGCGATGCGGCTCTGAAACCAGCCAGAAACCCGCGTGACGATATAGACTCCCAACGGTAGTCGCAGGTAGACAGCTTGGAGAGAGATACGAGGAGTCAAGCAGTCTCCAGGGCTGGCTGGGCTTGGAGACGACCCAGGCTGGGGCGCAGCTCCGGCGAGCCATCCATGTCTAGGCCAGCAGACAAGAACGAAGACGCAGACAGAAGACAGAAGACAGAAGACGAAGGCAGCGGAGGCTAAGATCGTGATACGTCCTTGTTCTTCGCACTAGCGACGCTGCCTGCTGCAGGCCTGTCTGGGCAGAGACTGGACTCGATATACTTACTTGCTTCCAGGCTGGCGCTGCCGGGGGAGGGTCTCTCTCTACGGGGACTCTTGATATCAGCTTCTCCCTCGACAGTACGGAGCAGCAGGTAATATATGTCTGTCTGTCTGCTCTCCTGCACCCCTGGATAACCTGGAGAAGACAAGACTTTTGGCGACTGGGTTCAATTATAGCCCTGTTATACATATATTATTATGGCTGACAGTCCTCTCCGCTGCCATCCCCCCCCTATGGATTAAACTACTTAAGTAGCCAAACAGTGGCCGACTAAGGAATTAACTAACTCTGCTGCAATGCTAATAACCAAACTAACTCGCCAGCGATAGTGATAGACTCAAGAGCGAGGAGAGGACATCCGTTTCGCCGTGGGTGCTGCGTGCATAGGGTTACCTAGCCGGAAACGAGACCCTCCTCACCCATGCCAATTTTATATCTAGCCGTGTCCAGGGATGGGCGCCCTTTGATATTATTATTACTTATTCTTCTTGCCATCCCATCTCCAAGACGGTTATTTACCCCCCGAGGCTTCTAGAAGCTCGCTAGTCCCTCGCTTCTCTCGCCTGCTGGCGTGCGTCGCCGTTTGAATCGAACCAGCCCATCGCCGGCTCTTCTTCCCGAATGGCGTACGGTACGGAGTACGGGGGGCCACTACTAGCTACTGGCTCTCGAGGATAGGATGGATATAAGTATTACACACATTCTGCTGTCTGCATACGGAGTAGGTATATAAGGACGGTATAGTTTATACGAGTTGACTGAGTACTTAAACCACGCCACCAGCCGAAAAGCACAGAGCAGGCCATCGACAGCTCACAGCCCACATCGGCCGTGACTCGGGTGTAGATCGATGCAGAGGATTTCACTAGTGGCGGGCTTGTTGTGATATTCGCTCGCTCTCAAACGTCTGCCTCGACATGAACCATGGAACCAGCTCGGACTATCTCCCTGCCATGCGTCTTGTTCCATTCTTTTGCAGCCTGCCTGACGAAAGCCCAGGTTGGTTCCATGGTTGGCGGCCCCCCCTCCAGGGACGGAGCCGTTTTTGACCTGCTTGCTTGCTGGATGCGCGACTGTCGTACCGACCGAATAATGGCACCGTCGGCTAGTCAACCAGCTCAGCATCCAACGGGTGAAACCCTCTCCTTGATTTTCTGCAAGAACACTGCCCTGACTCGGCGTTGCTCCAGGTATATACTTACTCTGGATATAATATACCCATCCACAGGTGGGATGGCTGGGGGGGAAGGGGGGGGGGGCGCCCTTTTTTCTTGTCTTTCCACAGGCCCGCCATTTCCGTCAGCAAAAAGGACGGGGAGAAATGGAAGAAACAAGCTCAGCGATTTATGGGTAATGTCGCCACGCTGCAAAAGGGAAATGCAGGAAGAAAAAAAAAAAGAAGAAGAAGCAAAAGGGCGTCAAGAATGTGTAACAATCAAGGCTGGACAGGCAGCTGTAAGTAAGTAGTGCATATAGTAGCTACTTAATAATGGTTATGGGAGGCCAGCAGCTAGCAACTTAGCTACATAGCCGGCCAACACTCCCAACTTTCCACGTTGCTGGGAAAAGAAGAAAAGAAAGCCCTGTTAGACTCGAGACTATTTCGTCGGAAGATGCTTTTTTCCCAGCGTGATAAACTATAGCTCTGCTTAGCTCTGCTTTTCGACGGCTGCGGTGCTCGCGAGCCCTGGAGTGTTTGTTGGTTGACCGTCTTTGCTGCGGATTCCCCTGGCCAAGTTGGTCAGCCATGGCTCTCACAAACATACGGGGGCAATCTTGCATCTTGATATCACCCATGCGTATATACGGCCCTTCCAGCGGATCTCCTGCTGCATAGGGAAGTGCACGGCTGCGTCTATGCATATCTTGTATGCGCAAGGCCGCGTGTTGTTGTTTTCTCCAGCAAGTAACTAAAGTATGCAAGTTGTTAGTTGGCTATCACGCTCGCTGCCGTCCAACTCGCCAACTATATGCATGGATGTTCGACGCCAGAGGGACCACTCGAGCGACTTCGAAGGTAAAGATACGGGCAGGGAGCAGGGAGCAGGCATCTTTGCTGGTCGGAACTTACCATGTCTGCGGTCGAGAGAGACGAGAACACTCGCTGGCGTCTCACATAAGGTGAGATCTCTCTCGGTCGCCTGTTCTCGCATGGATCTCGGAGTAACCGCACTTGCTGCTCTATGGATACCACTACTGTGCTTAAGAAGTGCCAGCCGTTGATGCGCACAAGCTCAGGATGGCCATCGTCACCTGCTGGACGCTGAAGGATCAGCCCCTTCGGCCTCGCTTACTGAGGGTCGACGGTCGAGATACATCTTGTTTCCTGCACGATGTCACAGATCGGACGGAGTGCCACAGATAGATTGCCTGTACTCTACCTCAGTCATCCTGAGAGTCTGTATATGCATGTCCAACTTCTAGAACGCCTTCATCCTCCCCGTTGCTGGGCGTCCCGCAAGCCCACAGCGTCCAAGCGACTTGCTGCTGCTGCTGCTCCGTCTTCCGCCCCCTGTGTATAGCTATACTTCACATATACGGCAGATGCTGCTGGATGCGAGGAGGATGTGCTTAGCCGGCACGCGAATCAGACCAGCCAGACGCCCATGTCCCATCATCGCCGTCGCCATCACCGTCACTCTCACTGGCATCGTCACCGTCACCGTCATCGTCATCGTCCGTGTTCACCTCGTCTTGCCAAAGCAGCCATGACTTGCATCGGCCGCCGGGATCATCGTGGCCAATGAAACACGCGACTTCACCGATTCTGTTGACGAGCAGAGCCATTGGTCCCATATGCCCGACGAGAAACTTACACAAAATCGAAAGCAGACGAGAAAGACTGCTTTTTGATCCTCTTATCTTCACGTCCATTATCCCGTTGCGGTTGTTGTGACTTTTTTTATAGGCGATGGGGATGGGACAAGTAACTACTCCGCACTCCGTATCGACGACGACGAGATCCCGTTTCAACAGCAGCTGAGCCAGAGTGCAGCGCCATGCAAGGGCTGATGCCGATGGGACTTTCGCCTCCGCCGGTCTTGCTCTTGCGAAGACGGCCTTCACATTCGTCTGTCTCGCTCCTCATGCACGGCGTTGCCTGCCAAGCTGCACAGCGCTGGAGCAAGGGCTCATCTCATCGAACGCTGACTGGCCTCGTCCACCCGATCCCTGGAGAGAGAGACAACAGGAAAGGACTGACATCCTCTCGGGCAAAGTTGTAATCAGAATGTGCATGTTGGTGACGGTCCAGCCATATGCAGCCCGCCAGCGGTGAACTGATGCATGTCCATCATGATTCGCTGAACATCCTCGTTTCGCTGCTTGTCAATCACTCCCTCACTTCCTCCATCCATCCAGGAACCCGACATGTATACACTCTACTTATACCCATCCCTTGGCTACATACGGAGGATACCTTCCTGCAAACAGATGATAACCAGGGGGCAGTCACGAAAGCTCGTTTAAATAACGCAATCGAAGTTTCTCCCCTGGTCCATCAGCCATCCCCAGGTACGTGCCTGTGCTTGCAGTTA
Organism: Trichophyton schoenleinii; assembly: GCA_018357685.1. Taxonomy (NCBI): domain Eukaryota; kingdom Fungi; phylum Ascomycota; class Eurotiomycetes; order Onygenales; family Arthrodermataceae; genus Trichophyton; species Trichophyton schoenleinii. Next base: position 5,695,405 of record WOFF01000002.1, read on the forward strand.
GCAGGACAGGGGATCTTGAGGAGCAAGCAGTGAGCCATCCAGCCCGTCCAGCCCGTCCAGCCCAGCTAGGGGATCCGAGAAGGGGGTTCGCCCGTTTTTTGCTAGGCCGACATCTCCCGACTCAGTGGTCAGAGAGTTCGTGGTAATAATGGGGAGGGGTTGGAGGGTTTGTGCGACGGATATACGAAGATGTCTCTTCTTCCCCTTTCCCTGCCGAACTGGCTGGAGCTGGAGCTGGGGCAGGAGGACACGCAAGAATCATTATCTTTTTTACTAATCTCCGGTTTTCTTTGGTAGGTCGCCAACTTATGGGTGATAAGGTGAAAGGACCTTGAAAAAGAAATAATATACATTTGAAATGCATCAAAGATCCAGACACTCGCACAGGCTTATCTCGCTCTTGCTATGAACCAACGCTGCAGGGTTCGGCGGTTGAACTGGAGGCCTGAGCCGCCCGCGGACCTCCGAGGCTGAAAGGCGCAAAAGCTGGAATCGAATGACTCTCGCAATAGAACAAATTTCCGAGGTGAGACAGGCAGACTATGGAGCTGTCAACCTGCTTGATCGTGGACATGCACGGATTTTTTTTTTCTCCCTCTCCCTCTCCCTCTGTCTGAGCAATATGGGGGGTCTAGAAGGCATAAATCATGGCAAATTTCTTGTATATGGGGTAGGATAGGTATTAAGTATCTTAAGAATTCCACTTCCTTGAGAACTCCATCGCGGCAAGCGATTTGATCCCTCCAACCGGGCATCTCCAATGCAATTTCCAGTAATAAATTGGAGTAATATATATAAAAAGGAGACCTGAAAAATAAAAAATTGCAGATAGCAAAGAAGGACCTTGACCGAGGTACCTTGGCCAGCAGTTCCTTTGCTCAAGTATGGTACGCTTGTCTCTGCCTAGCACCAGGAAGAGATTAAGGCTCGGTTCCTGTCTTGCGACTTTGACTGTTTATCGTTTGATCGCCAGAATCAACGTCATGCACATAATTCCAGGCTCATGTACATAGTAGCACCTGGTGCATTGGCAACGGGCTGGGCCCATGGACAAACGGAGGTAATTTTAAGGTCGAAAGGAAAGTTGAGACACCGCAGGCGGGTTCCTGATACCCGGAACAACCGAAAGCTCATTTCCATTCCTATCAGATATAGCTCTTCCGTCTATATATCAACAACGATATATAACATATAGCCAAATTAGAACCTGCCTTTTTCGAAAAAGTGCTGTTGCAGGCGAAAGACGGGGTAAGAAAAAAAAAAAAAAAGAATGTAATGAAAATAAAAAGAATATAAATTAATTAATTAGTCCACGGGCATCTGATATGTGGGCAATCGTGCATTACTTGCTATGCATCTGGCTTAGCAAGGAATGCTAACCACCTTCCAAAGAGATATCACGACTCCGCATATCATATCACACCAACTCAAATGTATACCCGTACGTCCATCATGATCAGATATCTCGACGGAGGAACCGAACAAAGGGTTCCCCGTAGTGTTAACAGTCCGTAAGTATGTATCTTATCACGCTTGCATTTGGCAACAGCGGAATTAAACCTAAGCATGAAAAGCTTCGTTAGTCAATGCGTACCAACTGATAAGGAGAGACGCAGACACCGAGATCGGTTGTGAGGAATCAGAAGTCCATTAAGATCATTGAAGCTGGACCAGAAGAGGCACAGCTTCTGACATAAGAGGTACCAGAAAAAAAAAAGTAAAGTGAGATATCATCATGGAAGCGAGGAGACGAAAAAATTTGTGCGGTGTGGAAGTTTTCAGCGCAATCGGAGTGAAGACAATACATACCTCTCTTACTGGGCAGCCGCCCCTAGGCCGCAGCACGATCACTGCGAGTTCCTACCTGTGCTCCTCATAGCTCACCTGCCTGTCTCTCACTCGACGCGCTTGCAAGCGGCCAAAATCCAGCGAGCCTCGCATCGTTTGACCCCAAAGCCTGAAGTTGAAAAAGATCAAAAGACGAAATCAAAAAAAATTAAAAAGAAGAAGAAAAAAAAAAAGGCCACCTAAAGGAACCATCACGTGACCGATCGACCGTGGCTGCTGCAGAAGCTTGCTTGACCCTGTGTTGGAGGCATCCTTAATATTGCGGCCAGGAGGGTAATTCGCTGTTCGAGTCTGGTGATCTGTGATACCCCAGATGACGATGATGCGATCCGGCCTGGTCGTTACAGGGCTCGAGAACTAGCTCGCCGTTTACTCGGTCGATATCGTCGACACATGCGGCCAGCTGGACTACTTAAACGCTGAAGGCTTCCCCAGGAAAAAGGAGGTCCTCCTCCCCCTTCTCTCCCCGTGAAGAACCTGAGCCGCAGCTGTGATCTGGCTATCCACTGCCTGTGAAATTTAACATAAGTCTGCTGTCATGGCGATAAGCAGTTTTATCGATATGTTTAGGCGTGGCCTGGCGCCCGCCGAGCCCAGCCAGGCTGCTTATGAACCGAACAAGGGGAAGCTTCAGAGTCGCATGGCCGACGTTATTCAGCGAACCTTTGACCTGGGCTTCACGTCCTTCGGCGGTCCGCCAGTGCATTTTAGAACTCTTCACCGGCGATTCGTGTCGGACGCCGGGAGGAGGGTACCATGGGTTGATGAGCAAACGGTGTGGACATGTCACATCTCACTTCAACTTCCGCCTGTAGACCACCTGAAGCTAACCTGGAAGGGGATGTTGTATAGTACCAAGAGCTCTTTGCGATAAGTCAGGCACTTCCTGGGCCGGGGAGCACAAAGATGCTCTTCTGCATAACAATGATACATGCAGGCTTTCTCCCTGCAGTGGTCGCTTTCTTCCTATGGACGTTAGTTTCTCCCTTCGTGCCTACTAATTTTTTTTTTTTTTTCTTTGTATATGCAGAATTATATTGACCTGTTTTGGGTATACCATAGCCTTCCAGGTGCTATTGGAATGTTCGGTCTTGCTCTTGGAGTTGCAAAGCTAGACCAGAATCTTCCAACCATAGTGTATGCTTTCCTTTCCGGATTGAATGCTTCGACCGTTGGTATCATCGCTCTTGCAGCAGTACAGGTAAACATTGGCATCATAATTGAAGAAATGATAAAGACAAAAAGAGAGGATCGAAAGGCTAACCAGTCTTCAGTTAGCGGAGAAGTCAATTCAAGATAAAGTAACCAGAATACTGGTTATATTTGGCGGATCGGCTGGCCTGTGCTACCAAGCCATATGGTATTTTCCGATTCTTATATTGATTGGTGGTTGCACGACCGCAGTATGGGATCTGATCGCTCAACCATACATCACAAAGTTGAAAGATAAACTTCGTCAAAGGCGCTCGAGTTCCTCGGGTGACGCTGAGGCGGGCATTGATCATGTGGGGGTCCAATTAAACCATCCTCATCAGTCTTTAGCACTTCAGCGGCGCCGCGTTCTAGCCGGAAGAGCGCAAGAGCCCCAGGCCGATCTCCCCCAGCTTCGACGTTCAGACAGTTCAACTATAATACCTGATAGCCCTAGCACCCTCGTGGGCTCGGATTCAAATCAGCCGATGGACACACACTCTCACTCTCTGCATATGAAATGGGGTATCCTGATCATCGTCCTCTTCTTTGGTTCGTGCTCTCAATATTGCCCCTGCATCCTTGAATACCATGAACTAAATGACAAGTTACTATATAGCAAGTTTCGTTGCCATATTGGTCGTGCGCGAGGGTATGGAGAAGCCCATGCTCGACCTTGATCTCTTTTCCAACTTGTACCTTGCCGGAACAGTGATATTTGGCGGCGGACCAGTTGTCATCCCTTTGCTTCGTGAGTATGTTGTCGGGCCTGGCTGGGTCTCTCCACGAGACTTCCTCATAGGCCTAGCCCTTATCCAGGCCTTCCCTGGGCCGAATTTCAATTTTGCCGTATATCTAGGCGGCCTTGCAGTAGCCTCAATGCATTCTCCCACCATCCTGGGCTCTGCAATGGCGTTCGTTGCAATCTACATTCCTGGCATGGCTCTGGCCGTGGGGTTCCAAAGCTGCTGGAGTGTCCTGCGGAAGTATCCACTAACAACAAGCTGTCTCAGAGGCATGAACTCAGCTGCAGTAGGCCTGGTGTTCACCGCAGTGTATCGCCTCTGGGAGATCGGCTATCTGAGCGCAAATGCATCACAGGGTCAAAGCCTGGGAATGGAGCCCTTTTGGGTTGTCGTGGCGGCTATAACCTATGCTGAGAATGCTTGGTTTAGAGTGCCCCCCGCCATTGCTATTGCCATCGGTGGCATATTGGGCCTCTGCTGGTATGCTGTCATACAGTGAAATAGTTGACCTGTTCCTTTGATACACATCATACTCGCGCTGCCTCTTGACTCTCTCCTTCTTATGAGTTGTTCAACGTCTTCTTATGTAGAACCGATAATATAAACCTTCAAGACGACGGGGATTATTGATCACGTGGATCGTCATTGAAATAACCTAGATATACTCGTAATTTTGGTAATTTTACCAGTTAAATACGACATCTAAGCGACATGGGTTCACGTGATCACACATGCGCCCGAGATTTCGATTTTACCGGCAAAAAAAATAAATCTTCAATTTTGCGACTTCACGAACTTCTCGACATCGACACATCTCATCCGCCAACTTTTGCTCTTCGCCAGCACTACCAACACCGTCAATATGGGTCGTCTTCACAGCAAGGGCAAGGGCATTTCTGCCTCTGCCATCCCCTACTCTCGCACTGCTCCCGCCTGGGTGAAGACTACTCCGGATCAGGTTGTCGACCACATCTGCAAGATGGCCAAGAAGGGTGCCACTCCATCTCAGATCGGTGTTGTCCTCCGTGATGGCCACGGCATTGCCCAAGTCAAGGTTGTTACTGGTATGTGCATAGTTGGAGTTGAGACCTGGACCCGTCTGAAATCTGTCTTTTGCGCCAGCAACATTTAAAACTAATATTTTTTTTCGCATAACAGGAAACAAGATCCTCCGTATCCTCAAGTCCAACGGTACGAATTTGCATAGACATCCTTCATGTGGGAGGTGATATGATTGTTTAGAGGAGCTCTTCAACGTGAGATATCGTTGAACATTCTCTAAGCTCAGTCACCTCACCCAATATAATGATTGAACGTTTTTCAGCGCTCCTTTGGGGCCATGTTCTTTCGACACTGCCTCTGCTTGGTCATGATCGGCTGACAGAGTGATTTTTGTAAACTTGTATAGGCCTCGCTCCTGAAATTCCAGAGGACCTTTACATGTTGATCAGAAAGGTAAATCTACCCCTTCTTCTGACAGCGTACCCTTGACTATTAGAAGCTAATCTCTCCCTTCTTAGGCCGTTGCTGTCCGCAAGCACCTTGAGCGCAACCGCAAGGACAAGGACAGCAAGTTCCGTCTTATTTTGATTGAGTCCCGTATCCACCGTCTCTCTCGTTACTACAAGTCCGTTGGTGTCCTCCCACCAACCTGGAGATACGAGAGTGCCACTGCCAGCACCATGGTCGCATAAGCGATTTCAACAACACTCACAACTTCAATGGACCAGATATGGATCTAAAAATAAAAAATAAAATCAAAATAGCGCGGGTCTGCCCTAGGGACGGAGCACTTCCAAACAAGCTACCCTGCAGAAACGCTTGGGGTTTGTACGGAGCTAAACAGCTTTTTCTACAATCGTAGGAGCTGAGCGTTAGATATTATTCCCATAGTTAATTGAGTTCTTCCTGACTGGCTACCTCTTGCATTATGCTACTAGAAATTATGAATAATGAACAAAGTCACTTATGTCATTACCGTATCAATTATAGGCATATAGATAGGGCAGTATATCCAAAAATCTATTCAACTTTGTTTATATACGCCTGACCTCGCGTGCCACTGCGTTGCATAGCTCGACTTTAACGCCTGCTCCTGTAAGAACATGAATCCAAAGGCGTTGCGTATCGCTTAAACGGTCACTCTCTGACTTTACCTCCGAAAACATCACCTCTCTGGTATCCATCCTCCAGAGGAAAAGATCTGGAATTCCTCCACCACGTTGCTGGTATTCTTGCGCCATCACCTTGCATATAATTGCCAATGCTTCACCTCTAAAGCATTGAGCAATCTCAAGGAGATCATCGAGCTCAAAGGACCAGTCAATACCTATAGCACAAGTTTGTTTCGATGCTTCCCGTGTATAGACTTCCTTGATGAGCCTTTGTGCTTCCCCGTTTGATATCTCAGCCAACCTTGAATTAATTTCAGATATTCTAGAGGAGTAAAACGAATCTGTATGTAAATCCAAGGGGCAGGTCTGGAACGGAGTCTGGAAGACGTTAGGGATATAGGTAAATATAACATCATAGAATAGGTAACCAAACTGATCAGGAAGTGTTAGCTACCAGCTAATTGGAAGTAGGCCAGGGAGCTTCTTAGGTACTGCTCACAAGTGTTCGAAGGATTCCACTTTCGCAATGGAAGCCTTTCCATCCGTTATCCCTATACCAGCTCAAGCACATGCTTTCAACCCGGCATTCGCCTCCTCCTTCCCGTTCATCAACCCAGACAGTCGGACGGCCTCTGTTTTTTGCGTTGCTATTTCCCGTAGATCTCCCATTAGGTTGCTTTGTTGGAAGCTCTTTTTCAATCCGGATCCCTTCTACTGTCCGTTTTTCGGGTTTCGCGAGCATGACATGGGAAAAATCATGCTGCTCTCTTTTTGCTATTTTTAGGGATTTTTCCAGTTTCGTTATCCGTTTCTGTAAGCCATAATGAAAAATTACATGACATTCTGGATCTTGAAGTCCCTCTTCACAAGTTCGGAGTGCTTGTTGTCTCCAGTCCCTCTTTCGAGCATCCTCAGGTCGAGTATCGGTAGCATCGAGTGCCCACATGTAATGCTCTTCCAGAAGTGCCTTGCGCTGGTACCAAGTTCCACGCCTCGCAGCGTGGAAGAGGCGCTGATCTAGCAACTCCCTTAAGGTCTTGTGCTCCTGTTTATAGTCCTTAAGCCGTCCAAGAGACCACAAATTCTTATGTATGATCCTGGTATACACCCACGCAGGAGAAAAGCGACGAAGATATGCACCTTCTCCGTAATCATATAACCGCTCTTCTTTAGATTGTTCTTCCTGTAAGAGTATCTTCCATCGGGGATAGACAGCTTCTGCAAATTGCTTAACAGATTGTATCTTCTCATCAGTTGTGGAACTGTTGGATTCCATCTCCTTATCTAGATCAAACTGGATGCGAATGGCGGCTTCGAATTCGAGCAATTCGGACCGTGATGGAAATATGGAATTCGAGCGACTGACAATATAATCAGGGTAATTCCTCCGGGATATCTTTGCAAGTATAATGGCGGTAAGGGACTTTTCTGACCATTGGGTCGAACGATAGAATAGCAGGTGAACGCGTTCAAAAAGTTTCAATGGGCCGCTAGAAAGCCGTATGCAGTCACCGGTGCGTTCAAAGATCTTCTCCCGAAACATGATGGTTCTTTTTTCAGTTTCAAGGTTGCCGAAATGTGACGCCATTGGAACAGGTTTACTGTTTCCTATACCTTTTGTATCGGCTGAGCAAAGCCAATTTAGCCCTGTTTGACTGGTGCTTGCATCACATAAACCATTGATAAGATCTTTCTTATTCTTTCCTGAAACCTTTACGTCTCTTGCAAAACATTTCAATTCGTCAAGAAGGAGCAGTGAGGAGGCTTCTTCGATCGACTGTATTTCATTTATATCGTCTGCGAATCGAAACTCACCACCAATTGTAGTCACAGAAGGGGAGTCTAGTCCTCTAAAGCTTGGTGCATGGTCATCAGTTGATGCAGGCAAATTTCTCATCTTGCGAAGATCGGCAACTGCCCTTGGTATATCTGCAATGTCTTGATAATAGCCCAGTTTATTGATGCGATGCCAAGCAGATGTTTTGCGTAAAAACAGTCGAACATAGCTATGAGTTACTTGTCAAAAGGACGTTCTTGATGTGTAACAATGGGGTCTTGATAAACCAAGGGGTATAAGAAACGAACAGGTATTGAGACTCGTAGGAGAGCCCTTTCCAGTAATTAAACACGGCCTGCTCTGCTTCATTGAAGAGGTGGCTCTCATCTTGGAGGACGCTGTCGAGGGCGTAGTTGAAAGCGTCAACATAGATGGAGCTCTCTCCTTTGACCCACCTCCTTTGGGTGAGCCGCTGCTGCGTCTCTTCCAGCTGAGATTCGTTATCTATTGAAGCCTTCCACTGCTCGTATTCCTCCACAGCATCTTCGCCTGTTTTCAAGGAAGGGAGAGACTCCTCCAAGCCAGCTTCCTGGTCAAAGGGTAGAGTATCGCGCCCGAACTCCTCAGTAGATATTCCTGGCCTTCCATCCTTCGCCGCAGATCCATATACGATAGGGGTATCTCTCTCAATAGCAATATCTGATCGTTTACTCGATGAAGAGTCGTCCGGGCTTGATGAGCTACGTCGTCGCTTAGGTTGCGAGGGCCGGGGTTCTGCCATGGTCAAGAAAAATAATAGAAGGGCTTCAAGACGAAAGGAACTCGAGTAAGCCCTGCATACTCGGGTGTATATCCAGCAAACAGACCAGATATCACCGCATTCTTGCCAATATATACGTCTCAGGCACTCGCTGGACGCTGTTGAAAGCGACAAAATCCTCCCTGGAGCGCCGCCTTTTCAGCCGGTCTGCGAAACGCGTTGGCAACACGAGATCACATGATGCACCGCAAAACCACTTTAGGCCTTCTTTTGTGTCTGTTTGCCTTGTTTGCATCTGAAGCTTTTGACGTCCGACAACAAACTCGCAAACTCGCAAACTCGCAGCGGAAGAAGACGATTTGATATCTCAAGCTGCGGGCTGAGGGAAGAGAGAAGAAACCTGCCCAACTACAGCAACCAATTGACCTGGTATATAGTTACTGGAGGGTTATGGGATCTTAGATAGCACTAGTTCTTCATGGCCGATGCCCCCCCGTCACAGCTGCCGGCAGGCAACTCTGTTCCTTCTGGCGCCGGATTCCAGAATGCAGAGAGACAGAACAATGGAGAAACACCGCAAGACAGGCCAGCTGTCATGCAGGACAACACTGTATGTGATGAGGCCCCATGAGTAATACCCGCTAGTTTGGGCCTTGGGCCTATAGCCTTACAACTAAGAATATATACCCATCCTACCAGAATACATTCCACAGCGGACATACCCTCTTTACGAGAAAATAGAACTGACTAGTTGCGCATTGCCTCTCAGCCTCTAGAATCGAACTCCACCCCTAAACTTGGTGCCAGTTTTCCTCCTCCGCCGGCTACAGCTTCAACCGCCTCCCGTGGCGTCACTCCATCTGTGGACAACGAGACTTCAGCTAATAAACAACACGATAACCGGGATATCATCATGAGCGGTGGCTATGAAACAAGAGGTACCTATCGGGGGAATGGTGCTACTGGTGCCGGGGCTGCCAATGCTACCCCTCAATCCCAGGCTACGGGTGCACCCGCACGAATATATATGAACGAAAAGATTGTTCCATATCTTCTGGAAGGGATGAAGATGGTGGCCAAGGAGCAGTGAGTATTTTTTATTCTTCTGTTTTATATCGGTTTCTTTAGTGTGCTAATATATCGCTTTATAAAATATCTTAGACCTACAAACCCACTACAGTTACTCGGGGAATATCTTATACAAAAGAGCAGTGAAATCGGAGAGACCGCTGGAGAACAGTCGAATGCCTGATATGGCCATGAACCCGATCCAAAATGAGGAAATTTACACACTAGACAGCAGTATGCTGAATGAATACCCATGTTTTATGGACTGCCTCAAAGGATCTCATTTGGGCTTTTACGGTGCTCTGCAGGCGATGTATCAAAACTGGTAGGCACCACACGAAGTGAAGTGAAGTGTGGCATGCTACGGCAGCACCTGAATTCTTTAAAAATTCATCATATGCTATATCATTCATAGCCAGCCAAACCTAGCAAGGTTTAGTCTTCTATTGTATTAGCATGGACTCAAATTCAAATATGTATAAATCAGCAATGCTGAGCTGTTGAAAAAAATTACTCCTTGCCCTATATATTCAAGTGAACTTGTTGTCTGATTTAACAGACGAACGCTAACAAACTCGACGTCAGTGATAACAAACTGGCAAAGGAGCACTTACCAGAGATATGTTACAGTTGGGTCTTCTTATCTGGAGGATGGGTATATGTAGATGGCGTCGTCAAAGGCAAAGTGAAGATCACGGCCTGGGAAGTAGTGTGTCACAGCAGAGGGACAAGGATATGGACAATCCTGTCCCTCCCGTCATGTAGCCAATATAACGGGGGAAGCTAGAGAGTGATATCAGCTCTTGGAAGCTATGTTTCGACTACGAGTACCGGCAAAAGAGCGAGAAAGACGAATCGCTCTGGGGTTTCCAGCTGGAGGATTTTGTAGCGTTGTAGAAATTTGAGAATTGTTTTTCTGTTTTTTTTTTTTTTTTTGTTTTTTGTTCTTTGGAAGCGTGAGACCACTCCTGGGCCAAAAGTGTAGGAGTCGTTAACCTCAATTTGTGTGAAGAGATGCAATACGGCGAAACAAGCTGACTACCGATAAAGGGGAGGGCCAACAGGGAAGAGACGGTGCGGAAGATTTTGCTGCCCACAAGAGAAAAAGCCGAAGGTATTACAACGTTTAGATATCCTGCGTTCCGCCGCCATGCTTCGTGATATTTAGCGACATGCAAAGAAACAGCTGGTTTATAGCGGACGGGTGACATGCCAAACAGACATTCGGCCTCAGACGTGAGCCGCGGGCCAGCTATTCGAAATTTTGTCGAAGCCAAGCTAGAAGTGTGGGAGCGAAAGGTGATGTGTAACAAACATAGAAGCGCCGCCGTTACCGATTAAGTACCGATCCCAGCTGAAGATGCCGACAAGAAACCATGTGTGGAATACAGTAGTAGAATCAGAGGATGACAACCAGAGAAGGAAAAGATAAGCAAAGATAAAAACGGGATGGGAACCGAGATCCGGGGAAGCAAGCCCAGTAAAGAGGTCGAGCAGGGCTTAGGGCGAACCAAAACTCAGATGCCATTGTCGTTGGGGGCCTGCATTGGATACCTACCTAGCGGGGGCCGGTTCTATCGTCCCAACGGTTATCGTAAGCTCGACTGCCAGAAGGCTCATAAGACTCACGATGGGAAGGGGCGTCTGCATAACCCCCAGAAGCAGACTGCGCGCGAGCATCATCTCGGTCATAGTAGCCACCGCCTCGACGGTCTCCTCGGCGATCCCCACGATCACGGTCACGGTCGCCTCCTCTGTCACCGCGGTCACCATACCTGTCATCACGGCCGGACGTGGCGTAGCGGTCGACGCTTCTGTGACCATAGTCATCACGATAATCGCGACGGCTGCCGCGGTCACTGTAGGAATCGTAGCGAGAACTGCGGTAGCCATCATCGTAACAGCGTCCATGGCCACCATACCCACCGCGACGGTCGTCATAGCGATCATACCGACCGCCTCGACTGTGTCCACGGAGTTCTGGTATTCATTTTTACTTAGCAAATCTCTCTTATCAATTGTAGAAACTCGGGGTGTGGCCATACCGCGCTTGGGAGGCCCAAAGTACTTTCCGGGCGTAGGGGTTCTAGGGCGGCTACGGCGAGCCTTTTCGATGCTCAAGGTACGTCCGTCGATTACCTCGCCCTGTAGACCCTCTCTGGCCGCTTCTGCCTGGTCAGGAGTAGCCATGTTCACAAACCCGAATCCACGCGACTCCTTGGTGTGAGGATCAAGCATGATAGAGCAGTTTTCCACCTCACCATATTTCTCAAAGAGACGAGTCACGTCTGCTTCACTCAGACGTGGATGGATCCCAGTTACAAACAGGTTGGTGCCTGTGTTTTGAGCTCCCTCTTCATCGTCCGCATTCTTCATCCGAGTATCCGTTCCTTCAGCACTATTTAAAGTTAGACACTATGCGATTTCATCTCTTGTCTTTCGTTCTTCTTTCTCTACTAGCACATCAAAGGGTAGTTCGGTAATATGGATTTCTTACCGGTCAGTTCGGCCGTTGGGAGAAGCGCTGCGGTTCCGGGTAGCGCGATTGGCATCCTGGGGTGACGCGCTACGTCGGCGGTATTGCGGATCTTTTTTTTCACAATCACACGACGGGTTAATGCCTCAGTTTGAGTAGAAGTAGAGAGTGCTGGCCAGCATTACCTTCGAACCGATCGTTCTCATTCTCATACTCCATGTCGGCCATGGTTGGTCGAGAATCCAGTTAGAAAAAAAAAAGCGGCTCTGGGGGAGTTGCCACTGAGTCTTTCGTCCGGTCCGCCTGCTGCAAGCACCAACACACGAGAAAGCAGAAGGAATAGTATAGGCTGCAGCACCAGGCAACGTGAAAGAGAGGGAGAGGCGCGAGACGAGAGGCTAAAGATCGAGAAGGTTGGCCTTTTGATGTCTGGAGAAGAGCAAAAAGCTGATGAAAGCTTCACCTGGGCAGGAAGACGATCCTTTTAGCTATCGCTCGATCTGGACTAGCGCAAGGTGTCCTTGGCTCCCGCAACTCTTTTTTTCTTTCGTAGTTCAATTATATATAAAGTCTGTAGAGTAAGCCAAAGACGATAGAAGATGAGCGTGACAGCGGTTGATATCCTGATATCCTGATTTCATTTCATTATTAACTACATATTATCTTTCTAGTGAGGGGAATGTAAAGGCATAGAAGAAGGTGGAAGACATATAAGGTGATAGATATCTCGGGAGAGGTACAAAGAAAATACAACAAGTAGCATAGGGTGGGTTATTTAAATCCTCGCCATCGCTTTCGAGACTTCTGCGATTTGGACCTGGAGGGTTCCTCTTCCAGGGCTGTAGCAGATGCAATATCTTGTCCAGTAGGCTCAGTTGGCTCAGCTGGCGCATCCTCAACGCCATCATCGTCCCCAGCCAAGTCACGAAGTTCCTCGTCTCCAATATCACTAAGTTCCTCACTCATGCCCCGAACCAGCTCCCTACCGGTCCAGCGTTCTTCATGGATGGTGGTACCAATAGGATCGAAAGGTTGCATGTACCACTGGATGCCACCTTGGGCTAGGGGAAGAAGCTGCTGGCCTTCTGAAAAGCTGGCAGGCGGCGTAGGAGGCGTTGCTTCGTCTCGTGAAATCGAAGGTTGAAGGAGGGGTGTGGATCGTTCCCCCGGCTTCTCCACAGGCAATTGGGGCGGTTCGCTGTCGTTGGGGCCACTTTCTGACTCTCGCTTTTCTGATCGTGATGTCACCACCACCCCAGTGCTGTTCTCCTGGAGTTCTGGAGCATCCATCATTTCTGCGTCTTGGTCTTCATCACCTGCAAGGTCGCCATTCGTCTCTGGAGCGGGCTTCTCATCGTTGGCCTGCTCAGGCACCTTTTCGGTAACCTCGCTTTTAGATTCAGGAGTCAGGTTAAGGCCACTATCTTGCATTTCAATCTCAGTTCCATTTGATAACGGCTGTGTTGCCATGTCAGGAAGTAAGGCAGCATTGACTGCTTCTCCAGAAGAGGTGTTGATAGATCCTCTACGAGAGCCAACGCTGTTTTCGAGAATAAGGTCAAGGCCCTTGAGCTCATTCTCATAAGGCTTGCCATTAAGCTCGCTTTCTTTCTTCAAAGCGTCCTCCAGCAGAGGTTGAACAGATTTGATTATTCGCTTAGCAAGTTTCCGTTTCTCTCGTTGTTCGTGGCTGAGCTCAGGGGCACGACCGCTGATCTGCATCTGTAACTCAGCCGTATCTCCAACAGAGGCAACACCAATCCCCGAAGTGAAAACCTGTGCTAAGTCACGAGAAAATTCAGAGACTGAAGTGTAATATCGTTCTTCTAGCTTTGACCGAATTGCCTGGAAGCCAACAAAGAATACACCCTTTCCATCCAATCTGTGAATGTCGAAATAAAGACAATATTAGTAGACGAAATACCAAGGGCAGCGGCTACCGGGGCTCTGGGTACTTACGCGTGGGCTTTCTCAAATACTGGCCACAGCATTGGGGGTATAGGGAAGTAAACTATGTCAATAATACTTTGAAGGGTTTCTGCATCCTTGAGTTTTTCCTTTTCACGCTTCTTAACCTCGCCACATAACATCCGAACCTTGTCAACGTCGTGATATAGTCTTTCCGCAAAGTCTATTCGGCGCTCCAGACGTACAGATCCCGCTCGGCCCATTCCAGAGAAATTCCTTCTTGTCATTTCCATAGATGAAAATGTTTCCAGTTGAAGTTGCAGTCGCTTCAACAATGCAGCACCTCGCCTAGCTTCTCGTTTAAGAGTCCAGTACTTGCACGCGTCCTCGGCATATTGCTTTCTTTGACGAACTGTGAAACGGGCCAAAGAAGCGACAACATTGTCAAGCACAACTCGTGGTATAACAGGTGCCCCAGAAGGTAACTTCCAAATCGTCCTTGGATTTGGATTGGCACGTTTTCGCTTATTGTTACCGCCAACAGTTAACGTTAATCGAGGCGTTATAGGCCTGGCATCGCAGTCGTTAGGGTCCGTGCCTTCTTGGGTTTCCGGCCCCATGGCAAGGGCTGCGGCTTGGCTATCTCCCCATTTTTTCCCTTGCATGGCAGTGCGGTAGTATTCCAGAGCTTGGGCGGTGGCGGAAGACGTATTATGATCTGCCTGCCAATCCGGTGGAACATGCTTATCACAATAGGCTTTGAGTTCGTTAGAGTCCTTAATTGCTGGAGCACCTGGTGTCAGTTTCATCCTCAGATAGAGATGGGCTCGCCTTCCACAAGTCGGGTGGAAAGCTACAAAACAGTTCTTGTTGCTGCACTGTATGCAAGCTCCCATTTTCTGGCGGCAGATGTAACAAGTAAGTTTCCAACGGCTTCTCGGCACCTTTTCAATTTCAATCACTGGCTCCATTAAAGACGGGTTCCCTATCGAGACTTCTGGAATCCAAACCGCACAAAGAAGATGTGACCATTTAGCAGTATTTGTCTGTTTAAATGCACCTTCAGTGTTAGGGCAGAAGATACAAGATGGAGACCCTCGACCAATGAGCTGACATTTGCGGCAAAGCCACTGGCCTTCGGGAATATAAGGCACTCCATAGCACTCCTGGTGGACAGCCAGGTCACAGCCATCACAAAAGACGATGGCGTTAGCGTTCTCACAATCCCCATCGTCACATACAGCGCATTTGCTATCTTGTTCCTCTCCTGACCCAGGATTCTCACCGTTCACTGCAACTGCAGAACTGGAACGCGGCCGTTGCGTTTGGGGTGGTTTGGGGTTAGGTTTAGGTATCCGTCGTTCTAGAGCATGCCATTCCTTCTCTATCTTAGTCATGGTAATTTCAAATATCGCAGGTTTTATCGGCTCGAATTCTTCAAGTTTTCGCTGCGTGTTATATTCTTCCAACCATCTGGCATCCTGCTCGTCCATGTCGTACTCCACCCTACCCACGTCCGCGTTTGGGAGAGGTGGGCCAGCGTCCCCCTCAGTGGGCGGAGGCGGCTCTAAATCAAGATCACCATCTGTTACACCTTCAGATAGCCGGATCATCCTTCGCTCGTGTCGAACAAAAATGTCGCTTTCCTGATAGCCTACACTCGCCATGGTACGGTCCACGTAATTTTGCTGTCCAACTCCCTTCTGCTCAAATGGTAGAAACGGATCTTTGACTACCCACGATGGCTTTGGTAGCGTAAGCTTTTCTCGCGGATTCGACGTTGGTAGCAGTACTCCTTTAGATTTCTCCGGTGTATCATCTGGCCTTTTCGGTTTATCAAGGCGGCGTTTCGACGGGGACAGGCTTGGTCCTCGACATCCATTCGGCGTACTGCTACCATCCCCATTAGCTCCAAATCCATTCCCGTTTGCTCCGTTTGAGGACGAATTCTCGTCGTTCACCAGTCCGTCTACTTCTTTTGAGCTGAACACGGCAATCTGGGCGTCAATATCAAGGTCTGGGTGAAACTCCTCCCAACCGCGTTCCTCACGGGGCATGTATCCTTCACTCTGGGTTACCGCCAATACTGCAGCTGCAGCAGAGCTATACCTCCGGGCCTGGGTTCTCGGTCGACTCGAACGCGAGGAAGACGGAGTTGCGGGGTGAAGACGTGATGAGGCGTGGGTGTCGCGAGCAGGTCGAGTCCTGGGAGTACTAGTTTTATTTCGCATCTGTGAGGACGCTCGTGGTGGCGGATCTATATCATCCACCTCGATATACCGTCCACCTCCTCCAGGACCTCCAGGAACATATTTAAGCTTCTTTCGTGGTGGTTCTCCAGGAGCTTGTACTGTCGTGTTTCGAGCCCCCTTCGGCGCTGTTTTGGGCCGTGGCTTGGGTGCCCGGGCTGCAGACGTCTTCCGCTGCATATTGGCAGTAGATGATGCCATTTTTTTTCGCTGCCTTCCCCCCCCTTGTGTGCTGTAATAACTTTATTAGATCGAAAGGTAGAGGTGAGCTGGTTCGCTTCTCCAAGGGTCTCGCTTCGTGTCTCCGTTGCTTCCAACAGTTGTTTTCTTCGTCTGCGTTTCACTGCGGCCTAGCGAGCAGTATCATGGTCCATCCATGCAGTCAAAAGTAACCAACTCCATGCAAAACAAAAAGAAAAGGAGGAAAATCCCCTCCTGGCAGAGCAGCGTTGTCTTCGCGGTCGTCGAAACGTCGGCTATCCTCAAACTCCGTCACCAAGAGGTCGTCGCGGCTTTTTCGCTCTTTTTCCTTTTTGGGGTTGGACTAGGCGCGCGCTAGCTTGTTTAGGTAAAGCATATGCCAAGCTTTTTGGCCGCCGGAAACAAGCGCGACTTTTTCCCGATGCGGAAACATAAAAACAGCTTCAACCTCTTCGTTTTCCTTTCTCGCTGCGACGCGCAAAAAGGGGGAAGCTGGTTTAGCCTTGTTTCTCGACTTTTGATTCCCCCTTCGAAGGGCGAAGTGCAAGAGTGTTTTCTGCGTGGTTGGTAGCAGCATGAGCGGTGCGGGCGATGACAGGTATGTACGTGGGGATTTTTCTTTTTTCTTTTCCCTTTTTCTGGGGAAGGGGGTCATTTCTTTATGGTTGTTCTAACGTGAGCTCGCAGATGGCGAGGTGGCCGTGGGTATGACCATGGCCGTCCCCAGGGCCAGCGGCACCATAGTGGAGGATATCGAGATCGTCAGAGCGGCAGCCACGGCCATCGGAACCAAATGAACAACATGACAGCGACCGCAGCGTGGACAGGTCCTCCGAGCGGCCCCTCGCGTGAACCGCACATTCCTGTTCGAAGTTTTAATTCCGTTGAGCTGAAGGATGCGCTGAGAAAAGGTACGGGAAT
Organism: Trichophyton schoenleinii; assembly: GCA_018357685.1. NCBI lineage: Eukaryota > Fungi > Ascomycota > Eurotiomycetes > Onygenales > Arthrodermataceae > Trichophyton > Trichophyton schoenleinii. Next base: position 5,712,664 of record WOFF01000002.1, read on the forward strand.
ACTATGTGTGGGATTTGATCTTGAAACCGAGCGCAGCATGTGCTAATTACAGGTGTTTCTTTATCGCAGATTACAAGAAGGGAGGACAGGGCGGTATGTCGAAGCCACGCTCCCCATAGCCCATATACCTAAACTTTCCTCCGTATAACTAATTATTGGTGGTGGATGCTTGCTTTGAAGAACCCCAGCCAGTGATATATAGGCCAACAGGCAAAGATGGCAATCCAGTTCGACCCAGTGGACCTTGGGGTTCAAAGCGTATGCCTCCCAGACTTTCCATTACTCCGGCGTCTGCATGTTTATAGAAACAACCGAAACTGACAGGGGACCTAGCAAATTCTATGGCCAACGGCAAGGATTTTTTCCTTGAGCTGCGAAAGCAAATATCTGGGCTCCAGCAATCCAATGTCCAGGGCGGTTAACACGGCCCGAAGGATCTGTCAGAACTAGATAACGTGCACAAACTAGCAACCAGAATCTTCTGTGGAAGGGAGGCATCTCTCGGAAGATAGATAGGCTGCATTGATGTGACTTGGACTGAATGAGTAGCATCTTTAGTCCGCTCTTCCTCGCTAGAGATAGAACGAATGGCATCATCTCTTTTATCTCTTACACTCGACAGTTTTGCGTATATTTTTGCATGAATTACGTAGATCATCTCTTCAAACCAGGGCTGAGAATAGTAATCTGTTTCATATCGTGCTATTCTTGGGGTACGGTAGTTTCAGCTTCTCATGTACGATACGAACTGTCCTTCCTGCAGGTAAAGTCGTGCTGCAGAAAGAGTATTGAGAGAAATGACTGCTGGATCCGGCCCCAATAACCCTGTTCTTTGGCTCATATCTTTTACTCATTGCCTGCTAAGATACTGGCACATCTGTCTCTGTCTGCACGCATATTTTAAGGCTCACTTGCCTCCGACTTGTGATTGGTAGGTTTTGTCTTCTTAGGGTGTTGCCGCAAGCGTCTATTTAGAAGATAGATTGACATGGCCCCTTTATCAATCGAGCTGTCATGACCAAAAAGACCAGTTTGAGGGTGCATGACAACCCTTTCTCCTACTTGCCTGACTTCCTACAACGATAACACGGGCTGTATAATCCCAGGAATTTCCCTGATGCATGATATATTCAACGTTTTAGCACCAGGCCGGCGGCTAGAGGTCGCTCACCAAGCCAATCCTATGCCTCCTTGCACGAGCCAATGCACAGCATACTTAAGGTGCCACGACACTAAAAGCGGAAAAGGGGCATTATATGCGTACATATGAAGTAGTATGGCCTGTTTCATCAAGGGCAGGCGGCCTCGCAGGAGCCCTCTCTGTCCTCTGTGGCCGGTCCGGGACACCCTGGCCCTCGCAAGCTCTGGTTCTGGCACTTCTCGAATTCATCACGGACCCAGCATGACAGGTGGTTGACACAAAAATAACGGCGCGCCGTGCCAGGGCATAGAGAGCCAATAGCAACAGCCTTACGCCTATTAATAGTGGCGGTCGATGTTGGTTTGGGTCCTACTCCGTGCCGAGTCCCCGTCTCGAGATCTATAGGCGCGCTATATCTTGGGATTCCCGTCATATAGCCAGGACGTTTCGGCGGCCGGCTCCAGTACGCCATGTACACGTCAACAAGAGAACAATGGTACGCGAGCGAGTTAGGGGGGGGGCAAAGAGAGAAGAGAAGGGGGTATCCTTCATCCCCCGGTGGCCCCCTTGCCACACCCATGAAAAAGAAAACACGGACTGCCTGCGCAACAATACAGCGTTGGATGTACGAGGAGCCGGCTGCCTGGCAGGATCTCATGGGCTGCACAGCGGGTAGCCAACTCCCAGAGTGGCAATTACAAGTACCGTCAGTACGAGCTGTGTGTATCCTTGGCTTATGCGGGCCGAGTGGGTTGGCGGCTAACCACCGGTGCAATTGGTCGCTATTCCAGGGAGCGGGCCGTCCGTCAACTCTAATATCAACCAGGCCTGAGGGTCCGGCCAGTTTCGCAGGAATCTCCGTCTGTTACGGTGATTCAGTCTCCTTCCAGGGCCGCAGGGGGGAGTGTAACTACCGAAAGGATCTATCGTGCTTGCACGGGGATCTAGTTGGTTACTTCTGTGGCCTTCACGGCCTGAAGAGACAGTCAACGAACCAACTACTGATCCAACCACTCGACGGACTAACGTAAGTAGCTCGCTAACGAGTTAACCGCCAGCATGCTGATCTCTGTTGGAATGCCTCCCTGCTCAAGAATGGCAACCCTGGAAAAGGTACCTGTTCAGCAGGCTGTCTCTGCGAGATGCAGCATATCTCGTACTCGGTCTGACCACAGCGAACCCTAAACGCCAGTTCTCTTCCAAAATTAGCACCACCCTGTCAGGCCAGGCAGCTAACGCATCCCCTCATGCTGCGTATTACTATGCGCTTCTCCTCTCAGAAAGACGGTTGAGAGGTGATGTTTGTCCTAACTGGGCCGGGGGAGCACCGTGGCAAGAGCTGCAGCCCGTTGGCATATTGGGGTACGACCCAACCCAAGATCTGCTTCAGAATCGACCAGGGTCCGACCCATACAGACCCGCTCGTTTTGATGTTTTTACCGGGTATGACAATATGGGTCCTCGCAGAGAGCCGCCTATGTGCTAATAATGCGTCTGACCAATGCTCAAAATACTCGATACCCCCCCGGCCAGTGAGCATTGCAGATTTGCGCGATTCCGGAAACCCATGACACATATATACTCCAGCCTAGTGCACAATTCAGCATCGTCAAACGCACTATTGGCTTTATTTGTTTTTTAGTTTGCCCCCCCTCTCCGTGCCATCGTCGAAGCGCCAGGTGTGTTTGGCCCAGGCTCAGGCCGCAGGAGCAGAACCCTCTTTTGGCCGTGGACAAGCCTCATGCGCGCGCCGTGGTACTGGAGTACAAAATCCAAGTGACGATCCACTGCCTCCATATAAGAACCAAACTTTCTTCTTCTTCTTCTCTTCTTCGACCGGTTTCTCCTGCTCGACCTCATATCAAAGTTAGGCAATTTGGCAGACCACCACGCTCTTTTTTTTTTTTTTTTTCCACTGGGAGGTTTGACAGCTTCACTCCTTGCCCTTTACTCTTTCCCCATATAAGTCTGTCTACATCTATATATTTTCCATATTTTCCCTGCGCCGGCGCAGCCTCCTGGTCAACACACGCCCTAGGCTAATACAGGCAACAGTAGGTCAATTTCTCGCAAGGCTGGCCAGCGTGACACCTACTGAAACCTTTCACTCTATACAACCCACTCTAATACGCCTCCGTTCTCTATCCATATTCAATATAATATTTTGTTATGATTCACGACTGTTTCCACATGCTTATGCCTATTCCTGCTTTTCTTACCCCTCTAATACACACGATCAATCCTCACCTGTGAACTCCCCATTCGCCGGCAGGACTGGAGTACGAAGCCCTTTTTTTTTTTCTACACCAGTGAACTCCCTCTAGCCTTCCGTTGCCATCATCTCCTGGCTTTCCTTCTTTCTATCCCCATCTTCCTTGCATAACTCCCTTGACGGCGCACGGAGTGATTTTGATCTCTACCCACATAAAAGTGCGAGCAGCCCTCTCTCTCTTTCTTTGCAACCCCCGGGGAGCTCCTTTTATCTGAGGAAAAACGGAAGACTGAGATGCCGAAACAGGCCCCAGCGCGATCATCGAAGAAATCAGGTCCATATCCTTCTCCGAAGAGAAGGCGAGCACTATCCTCTCAAACCAGAGTAGGAATAGCAGCCTCTCCATCAGTCCCAGAACCTGCGCCTGAGCCTGAACCAGTCAGACCGGCAGCTATGAATACCAGCCGAATGGCGACGGGCGCCTCCGCTACCATGGCACCCCAGGCAGCAAATCCTTGGCAGAGAACAGCAACCCCTGTATACTCTATGCCCCCTCCCCTCTCGTATACACAGCGGCTATCAATGCCTGAGAGGCTGCCTATCCACCCGCCTCCGAGCCCTGGAACCCCCGGCCACCTTCCGAGTACATCAACCCCTTGGTCCGCGCAGGATGATGAAATTTTGCTAGCCGCACGAGCCCAAGCCCACGGCTGGAACCAGATTCAACGGGATAATTTTCCCACAAAGTCGTCAAACGCATGTCGCAAGCGCTATGAGCGACTGATTGCCAAACGTCGTGGCTCGGACTGGAATGATGAACGAGTTGACAAAGTCGCCAGTTACTACATGCAATTGCGGGAGAAGACATGGCAGCCCTTGGCTGAGGCTGTGGGCGAGGACTGGAGGGATGTGGAAAAATTGGTAAGTCAAGACGAGCGAGTTAGTCCGCTGAGCCAAGTTCACTTCTGTGCCTACTTGGCTTTTTACTCTGCCGCTGGCCCCCGATTCATCCCTTTTTCCCGCAAATACCGTCTCGAGTTGGAAAAGAGGCTAATGCAAGGCATACATAGTGCCTTGAGCGGGGCGCAAGGACCCTTCTCCCAACGCTAGGACAGCGTGACCTAGCGCAGGGCGCTTCAGAACCAGTCAGTCGTCGTGGCAGCCATGATAGCCACGACGACGAAAAGCTGAGCATACACAACCTGTTACACTAATCCATCCCCTCACGAAGCATTGCTCTTCCTCCACATTTATTTTGTTTCTGTACCCATTCTTAGGGAGGGTATCTGATTTGCTGCATGGCGTTTCGTTTTTTTTTTTGTTCCCCGTCTTATTGCATGGCTCAGTGTTTTGTGTTTTAATGTCAGGGGAGGACTGATTCTTGCATTCTGGAATTTTGGTATCATGGTTCCCTTTTTGACGGCCAATACCCTCTTATATCTCATTAAAACTGGCGTCTTCTCATCGATTTGATGGTTTCTTTTTGGGCGAATGAATGGGTTAAACCGAATCATATGAAACTATCGGCGCTTGCTTGCATATTTCGTGTACCCTTTTGGTCTTAATCTATATGTTTTCTTCTTTGGTATGGCAGGAATGTTTCTCCCATCTCCTATAATCCCCGCGGTTAGTAACTTTCTTTAGCAAAAATCCAAAGCACCCTGGGGCATTTTCGGAGTTGCGCAAGTATGTTATGTGCAGTAGACATTTCGTTATTACGGGATATTCTCCAAAGGTATGGGTCCAACAAATCGAACACGAGACTACTGCGAGTAGTCTTAACCCGTAACCTGTTCCCAACCCTCGGGGCCAAGTATACCACCATCTGTAGCTGCAGGGTCTAGGTTCCATTTTCTAATAGCTTGTGACTTCCTGGATGTCCTCCAGCCTGCCTCAAACATCTCGATGCCAGCCCAGCCAATCATTGCTGCATTATCAGTACAGAGATATAGTGGAGGTGCGATGATATTGACGTCAGAGAATCCTCGTACGTCCAAAAAGGAGCGCAGGATATGTCGAAGATACTGGTTCGCGGCAACACCACCGCTAACAACAACAGTTTTGACAGGAGGCCCTGGCCCCAACTTTTCCATTTCAATGCCATTGGTAGCGCCAGCTGATACATTTTCTAAAGCCAGGACAATGCGAGAAGCAAGGTGTTCAAAACAAACACGCATAAAATCCCTGCAAAACGCAATCCGACCTTCCTCCGGGAGAAAATCAAGGTTTAGGTTGTTCATTTCTTCTTTGGTCTTCTTTCGTTGTACAGATTTCCCATTCGCCATGGTCTCAATTTCTCTTTGGGCGGCGGATAATAACCCAGCGAACGTAAAAGCCATTGTTTTCGAGCCGGTGTATGGTAGGGTTAGAGACCAGCCATACTGGGCGTTTGTTATCGGCCTAGCCTCCTGTCCCCTTGTTGCTGGAGGTTTGTAGTCAACGTAATCGGCACAGCCGTTTGGAAATGTGTACGCTTCCAATTGTTTGCCATACATTGTCGTCTTGCTTTGGTTGATGTAGGATGATGGTAATGCCATACGGGCAAATTTATCCAGGACATCTCCTATCGCCACATCGACGGTTGAGGCTAGCGTTTCATGATGCGTGAGTGACTTGGAATATGCGAGAAAGCTATGTCCACCAGACACAAGCACTGATATGAACGGGAACTCCGGCTCTAGAGTACATATGTCACCATTCTCGGACCCAGGTGGTATATTAAGAGCATTCGCTAGTCTCGGCGTGAGCAGGTGAGCCTGCATATGATGCACACCAACAATGGGGACTTGCCAGGCGACAGAGAGTCCTTTCGCTAACTCTAAACCTACAGATAGATTAGAGCGCATCCCAGGTCCGCGGGTAACAGATATGAAATCCGGCTTAAGCTTGGTAAAGCCACGTCCTATCCCATCGCTCATAGATGGCAGTTGGATAGTCCGGGAAACATAGGGGTTGGACCCTCCAGCTTGCTCCGGAAGAGTGCCAAAGGGGGAAGGTAAATGGGAGAGTGCTTTATCCACAAGGTCTGCCAAGTTAGCCTGATGCGATTCTAGTGATACAACCGGATGAATGCCGCGATATTCCCGGCTATCAGCGGTGATATTTTGGAGGAAGTGAAGCGTTGCATTTGGCCTGGATGTTCGGCGGGACGACGTGTCTTCAGTTTGGGGGCCATGTTTTTCAACAATGGCAACAGAGGTATCGTCGCTGCAACCAAAGAAAATAAGAATTAGCTACGATGCCTTTAAATATCCTTGTTTTTAAATATCAATTGGGGGCTTGGAGTATATCGGCTGCATGCTTACCATGATGTTTCGATAGCCAATGTCAATAGCTGCCTTCGCTGTGAAAAAACAAAAAGTGCAGCTTGTCTTTCTAGGCAATGCAGTGATTTTACTACCGGCCGACGATAAAGTGACATTGAGAAACAACGATGCTGTGGTCATGACCAGTTGCATCTGCTCGTTTCAAGATCTGAATTTGCTTGTCAAAAAATTTTGACGTTGAATTTAGCCTCAGAGTTGTAAACCAGATTAGGTTATCGATAACAAGCACGGACTTATTTGTAAAGTTATGCCCCTTTTATGGCGGTTTTTTTTTTTTTTTACCTGGGTAGAAGTATTTGATAAGACGGATTCTAAGCATTATAAATAACAGCTGATGCTACCAGCAGCTTTGAAAAAGGAGTGTTTGCTTATGCATAATTACTTAGGCAACAAATGTGAAGAGAGACATATTGTAGTTAAGCCTTATTGGATTTTTGGTAGCTAAACGAGAGAATAAATAAGGACTTGTCTGATCATAAATTAGTGCGTTATTTTCCATTCCGAGAACAAGCCCGCTGATACCATAGGCAACACAGGAAACAATCATAACCTCATAAAGAACATTAATCCATCAAAAAAAAAGTAGCCATCCTGTGCTATTACGCTTTCGAACCGGCAAAAGCATCCCAATGCCATGCATGCTTGCTATAAGACCAAAAAAAGGAAGCCAGTTATTTCAGGGGACGCCCATATCGCGAGGGTTGGAGCGTAAGGGAACCGATCATGCCTCCGTAATGATTAGAATGAGGGAGACAGGAAGATAGAGTAGTAGCATTGTCAAGTAACGATCGGTCGGTATATTGTCATGACGCTGCGGAGCCTTTGACTATAGTAATCTGATAGACGGCTCAAGGAACTGGTCGGGATAAGGCTGGAAGGGACAGAGAATGAGCGAAAGGTGCAAGCCTTTTTTTCAAGAGTAGCCGGCGGTGGCACGGGCCCACCGTCTCTCTCGTCTATCTTCCTTGGACATGGCGGAACTGCTGCTACCATAGTATTCATCGTGGTTCTCTATTGGTGTAAGGTAGCGGACCTCTGGTTCGGTGTTAAATCTTGTTCGCTTGTCAGCAACACCACTCGACGACGACTGTGTCTTCTTGAGGATGCTTTTGGCGTTGCATGAGTTGCTGTAAGTGGAGTAGCAAGGCTGAGTGAATCTAGAGCTGTGAGCGGTGTTGTATGCAGCTGGACTCCGTGGTGACAGTGGCGTTCTGGGTATGGAGAGGGCGGCTGGGGATTTGAGGGAGAGGGAGGCCGTGTTGGTGGTGGCAGCGGAAATGCTCAAAGAAAGCTTTGGTTTGGCGGCACGAGCTGCTGAGAACATGATGACGGATAGAACGTGCTTTAGGGGGTATTGATTTTTTTTTTTTTTTTTGGTAATAAAAAAAGTGGATTTTGATTTGCTTGGTTATGAAGATCAATCAAGTGAAGGCGATCAGAGACTCGAATATGGCCGAGAAACAGTTGGCTGACGCTCAGGTCGGGAAGAAGATCCGAGATGGGCGAGTTCGTCGGATATAAATGTCGACTCAACAGACAATAACGAAGAAGCAGATTAGGTAGAATTTGCGTAAACGGCAAAAGATGTATGTTGGCCCAGCCAAAAGGGGGTTGTATGGTGTATATATTTAGTATTTTAGGGGGTTGGAGGAAAGGGGATAAAACAACGAGGTGAGCGTTTGTTGAAACAACCGAAGGCTAAAAAAGGGACTGAATAAAAAAAAAAGACCAGCTTTTTTTTGTTAGGGGCAAAGAAGTGAAACACAAACAGTCGCAAAGCAAGGGGCGCAACAATAAAAGGGCGAGTAATCTCGAAACAAGAGGGCAACGAGTGCGGGACCCCCGGTCCTATTTATGGACGCGCCGCCGCTGGGCTCGCTCATATGCAGCTGTATGCAGTCGGTGTGCGAGCTGGCGGTTGATTCGCCCTTGTCATTCGACTGCAGATGCCTCTTGCGATCACACAAGCAGGGAAAGGGGATGGTTCCGGGGGGCCCTTGTGAGGCCGTGGCCAATTACGACGGCAGGTTTCTGGTGCCATCGCCTGCATATATGCAGCTAAGCAGCAGGATGATGTGACGGGCACGCTGCACACCAACCCAACAATGCCTGCATGTGCCTTTGATTGGCTGGCTCGATGGCTGGGGGAGAGGATCAAGCCTTCTGCGAGGGCTTCCAAGGTGTTTTGTCCAGATACTGCAAGCGAGGATGGTCACTTGTATCCCGTCCGTCCTGCAGCCACCGTCATCGTAAAAAGGTCCAATATCACAGTGATAGAAGTGAATTCCACCACATCGATAAGATAACCAGTCAATCTTGAACCTTACGGATCAGTTACCCCTCTCTCGCGAGCCGGTTATCGAGGCCGGTGGGTGATGGCTGATCCGTTGCTTCGTGCAAGAGATGAAGTCCAACGTGGTGTAGTTGACGAGTTGCCGATGAAGGAGCCAGTCCACGGTGAGGTGCACATAGCATCCAGGCCATAACTAGCTGTTTTCTCCCGTGGTTTCATCTTGCGTCGCTGGGTGATTTGCCAGCTGCAAACATCTTTCCTCTGGCCCATTATGCCAACAATTATCAGCTTGACGGCCCTGTGACGAGCAAACCGGCTGCCACGTCGTGCTCTGTGTACGAGGTTTTCGGCCTCGAAGAAGGACCTGTTGCTGGTGATACGCAGCTGGTTGAGAATGACTGCCCGATATATCGATGACATCTGGCACCTGTACTCTTTCTCCTTCGGTGTATGCAGCCTGATATACCGATATATTAGGACACACAGTCGCGGCATCTGTGACATGGACAGTGAAGTTGGGTTGTTGCTGCAGCACCGAACTGCTGATGCTCCCAACAAGCCGAACATCCTCGCCTTTTGGCCCTCAATAGACTGTTCCACGTCTGCTTCCGCGCATGACACGGCCCGACTATCTTGCCTGGCTGCTGATCAACATCAGGAAATGCTGGACGGCAGCCTGTTCTGCTTAGCACAACGTGAGGCAGCCATAGACGTGCTCAGTAACTTCATCCGTCTATACGCCCTAATGCTTGTTAATAAAAGAGATACTTTGCAGAGCCATCCTCCAAACATAGTTAATTGGTGATCTCTTGATACCAAAGCCATGTCGACACATTTATATCACCGAAATAGCGTCCATGTGTCATATTCCAGGTTTCCCTAGTGTTTATATCGATCCTCAATCCAGGTAAAGGTCATCTTTCACTAGTTATATAACTCAGTTTATTGTATGCCCACCCCCCTTACATATCCAAAACGCCGTTTAAACCAAAATCGAGTGCTAAATTATGTCACATAGCATTATATGCCCCCCTTCTACCCAAGATCCCATTGATGCATCTTTCCAAAAAATGACCCTAGTTGTTATCCGGAAACTGATCATTATAGTCTGTATCGCCCGAGATGAGTTTTGGCAGATTCAAACTCGTACTCCATCGGATCATTTGAGTAGAGGGCTCTTCGATCATCTCTCCTTTATGCTCTGAGATGTCGCTGTAATGGCTAACATTCCCTGCTGGACGGTGATGGTTAAAGAGTTGCGGCTGCACTGTCAAACAGGTATTTCTAACACGGCCTTGGGTACCCTCACATGCATCCCGGAGCATAAGATCATAGGGAGCATTGAACTTCTTCACGCCAAATTCATACAGGAGTCTCCGTGCTGATTTCTGGGATACGCCGTATACAAGGGAGCAAACGGGTGTCATTGCATGGTGGACAACCCTTGTATGCGGTGGGAACACTGTTTTAAACTCTTCATTTCCAGGGGCGAGCACTAGATATTTCTGCTCGGGGACTGTGGAGTCATTCCTTTGGATAACTCGGCCCTTGGGTATATCCTTTCCAACCTCCCGAAGAGCTGCATCTGGAAAATTTACCCCACAATGGCCTAGCCACAGTATATCCCAATTATCTCCATACGGAGAATTCACAGGTGGGATAGTATCGTTATTCATAAGGATCTCTTTCGGCGTTCCTGAAGACTTTTTAGGATCAGGGAAGGTTGGGTCCGCGTATGAAAGATGGTCTGCCCCTGAAAGAGGCTGGACCAGAGCCCTAGAGGCAAGTGCGAAGTCCCTAAGCTGTGGTTTAATGCGTATATCCCAATCTGCATCATCCTCAAATATCAGGGCAGAATTTATATTGTTTCCCACAATACTAAGTTAGCTGAATTAGCACCTAGCTATCTTAAATATCAAAGCTGTGTATTAGAAAGGGGGTTTGTATTAGAAAGGGGGTTGGGCTATACTCTTGAAGTGCATTGAGATGGCCCCTCCAGCTCCCAATATTCGCAGACTTGAACTTGTGTGTTGCGGGCGGTGGTAAGGCCTTATCCACGATGGTGTCTCCCATAATACCATCAACCCAGTGGAGCTTGATGCCGCTGACAGCAGCCATCAACACAAGGGCATCACGCCGGTCAGTCCGTGAGGGGAGATTAACAACATATATTCGCTCAAACTATGTGCAAAATTGAGAATCAAGTTAGCGAAAAGGGTCATATATTAGGAATCTGAGCTACTAGGACTATACACCAACATACTCCGAGAGTAGAATTAAAAACATTGTTCAGAATGTCACCGTCCTTTTGTCGAGTATAAGAGCCAGCAATCCGGGAGTTTTTCCAATAGCCAGGTCGATGTAGGGTAAATAAAAGCGCAGTAAAGAATACCAGGCTCCCTACCGCAACGAGCAGCGGTAATTTCTTGTTGAAAAGCTTTGACTGTTGAAAGAGAAGCATCGTGGTATCCTATATCCGGGAGCGCTGATTGAGAACTGGGAATGCTTCGGGAGAGTGGTAAAGAGGACTATTTATCAGATTTTAAAAAGGGGGGGCTACTTCAAAGGATATACGGAGGGCAGCACCACTAGTGAAGTGGGAATTATGAGCATTGTTGGCAGTTGTAGTGGAGGCCAGTGGGCCTCAGATATAGCCTGGAGGGAACCAGACCGGCGTATACTCTCAATTCTTTTTCTAAATGTCGGCGGCAAGCACATAAATTGCTACATGACATGGCCATTTATTACGATGCGTCAAGAGACTTTGGTAACCAATTAGTTGACGAGAATCCCCTGTCCTTGATCTTCTGGGGCTGTGTTATTGGCCGCTACTACATGCATAACTGTTGGTGGTGTCGGCAGATTCCCTGTCGAAACTGATCTATACTTAGGCATGGGCCTGTGTACTTCCTTATTGACAGGAGAAAAGAGTTCCAGGGAGAGCATGGTCTCTGGAAATCCGAGCGCTTAAGAGGCGGCGCCAATGCCCATCTAACTAGTTAACTAGTTATCCTTTCCCATCTCTCTGCTCTTTGCCAGGTGTTGGGTAGGCTCTTAAAAGTGAATACCATATCCCCATTTCCTGAGTCGTCCGTGGCACTCCTTACTACTTCATAACTTACGGCACGTTAATAACTTGTACATCATGAGAAAATTTCCTATACTAAATGTTAGGATAATAATTCTCGTTACTTTTGAACTGGTTTCTGTTGCATTGGCGTTTGGTAACAGCAAGAACCGCTTCGTCAGTCCACCAGCGTCCGATTCATCTGATAACCCTCTCTGGTACCTGGGAGAACAACAGACGGTCTCTTGGATAACGGAATTAAGGGACTACGAAATTGCTATCTGGCAGCAGTATCCTGAAGAGAATGTTGCAAACTATAGTGGAGTGGTGTTTTGTAAGCTCCCGTTTGATCAAACGTGCCTTACTCTCATATATGGTTAACTAATACTGCAATAATAACTATAGCAACGCACACGGGGTCCGCTAAAAATTTTATTTGGACCGTACAAACCTACGGACGTGACCTGGAATTCTCCAACGTTTTCTTTTTCTGGGCTGGAAGAGGTGACGAGAATAACTTTACCTCGAATTACTTCAATATATCAAAGGAAAAGCCTCCAACCCAAGCCACAACATCCACGACTTCTACTCCAGAGCCTTCGTCGCCCCAATCTCAGAATAATGGCTCAGAACAAGAGAACCCAGGTTTAACAGCTACTATGAAAATTGCTTTGGGAGTTGGGCTGTCAGTGGGCGTCGTAATCTTGGCTATTGCATGTTTCGCCGCTCACAAGTTCCTCCAGTGGCAAAGGCTAAAGCGGACGAAAGGTCTAGAGAGTCCACGGGTGAAAGGAGAGGATACAAGAACAGAACTTCCAACCAAGTATAATCCAAGCCGTTTCTTTGAGCCGGCTGAACTAGATGGCAGAGGGTTTAGTCGCAATTAGCAACAATGGCCAGTCAAACTAGTCGGTTCCTGACAATAGTTAGGCACAAGTAACTGGTTAGTTAATTAATTGGCCCCCTCCCACCTCTTGGTTGGTTATTCACGCAGTCATCAGTCTGGAGAACGTCACTTGTCTTAAATTTCAGCTTGTTTTTTATTGATCAATGCTACGAATTCCATTATAGTTATTGCTGGATCGTATGTTGGCCGAAGCGTTGGTGATTTAAGCTCTCGGGTAGCAAACCCAAATCCAGCCAACGTGTTACTCTTTGCGCTGCTCCCGTCGTCCGCGATCGACGGGAACGATCAAAGTTCCGCCTTGTGGGACCTGCGGCGCTTAGTTAAACTATATTTCCAGGCCGACGTGCACGGCTCCTTTTGCGCACGAGAGGCCGGTCTTGTCAGGGGAATATTGAGACGTTGGGTACAAAGAGTCGACGTGCACGCCGCCCCTATATTGCGTAGATGAGGCCCAGCTCCGTGCCTCACGTCCTGACAGAACGAAAAGGCAGTTCACAAGTTTGAACTTGACATTCAATTGAATTAAGTATATGACCTTGGAGGGATCAGTCCTATCCTACGCATGGAGTAGCTATTTGGTTAAAACTACCTCTATAGAGTTTGCCAGTGGAATGAAGATCAAATAAATAGAAAATCACCGAAAACAAGTGACAGACCGAGGAGCTCAAGCTACCGCAAACCCATCCCATGCCTTCAATGCATTCTGGCCCTCTAGTTCATACTGCTTTAGGCCACCAGCGTAATTGAGTTGTTCGCGCTTCTTTCCCGGGATATTCGCACCCATATACCACGAATCAGCCAGCGGAAGAAGAGTGGCATTTGACACTGCATTGATCTTGTTTTTCCATTCTTCCTGCGCCCGGCTTGTGGGCTGTATATTCTTCCAACCATTCTCAAGTATCCTCTTGATCACTTCCACAATCCAACGTCCCTGGATCTCAATTGATGACGGCCCGTTACTAAACGCTGTTGGGCCATGGGTGGCATACAGGTAAAACATGTTTGGATAGCCCTTGATACACATGCCGAGATAGCTCATTGCTCCATCTCTCCAGGCTTCTTCAAGAGGTTTGCCATCAATATCTCGGAGTCCCATGTTTGTCATACTTCCGGTCACTGCGTCGAAACCCGTAGCGAGAGCAATCACATCCAGAGGGTAGAAAGTACCGTCACTAAGAAGAATGCCGTCTGGTTTAATTTCAGCAATGGGATTTTTTCTAATGTCCACGACATCAACGTTAGGTCTGTCGAATATGTCATAGTAGTCTTCCTCGAGTGATGGCCGTTTCGTCCCAAACGCATGTGGCGGGTCCAATGGCGCAACTATATCTTTCTTCCTGGTATCACCTATTCTCGCTCGTGTCTTTTTTGCCCAAAAATCGTATGCGTAACGGTTCGCCTTGGGGTCAAACAGGATATCTGAGTACGTGCCCAGCCAGAACTCGAAACTGCCGTTTCCCCATAGGGTCTCGAAGTATGCTTCTCGCTCATCGTCAGACTCAGCGGTAGCGACTCTACCGGAAAAATCATATCTCATTCCAGAAAAGGTTGTCTCTCGGTATTTAAAGAACTTGTCGTAGTTCGTCTTTTTGTCTTCTTGTTCTTCATGGGACAACTTGCCCTGGCGCATAGGAAGTGCTAGGTTAGGAGTCCTCTGGAACACAACCAAACTGCTAGACTCCTTGGCTAGTGCTTGGGTTAACTGGACGCCCGTGGCGCCAGTTCCAATTACTGCTGTTCTCTTCCCCTTGACATCTACGCCCTCTCGAGGCCAGTCGGCGGAGTGACACATTGTGCCTTTGAAAGAATCTAACCCTTTATAATCTGGGACATATCGTTTGGCGCAAAATCCGGTCGCAAGAAGAAAGAATCTGCAGTGTGTAGTGCGTCCATCTTCAGTTTCCACGTCCCAGTTATTGTTCTGCATGTTAAACTGGGCACCAACAACTTTGACACCAAACTCGACATCCTTTTTAATGTCCCACACTTGGTCGACATGATCGAAATATTTAAGGATCTCTTCTCCATCAGGATATTTTTCTGTCCACGTCCAGCCAGACCACAGCTCTGGGGCAGAGTACTCGTAAACAGGGACTTCGGAGTCAACGCGGAGACCTAAGGCACAACAAAGGTCAGGGGTGTTCCCTCAAGAGCTCCTAAATTAGACAAGGAGATCAGTCCGCACCTGGGTATGTATGCCAATGCCAGGTTCCTCCTAGACCAGTGCCGGCCTCGTATATTCTGCATTTGAGGCCAATCTTCCTGAGATGATGCAGGAGAAAGATACCAGAGAAGCCTGCCCCTACGATCAGGGCGTCGTATGAGGGTGCCTCAGCGGACATTTTGAAGCCGTCTGTAGCTCAGCAGCCGTCCTGGATCTCCCTGAACGGCTAAGCAGGATTGACGCGGGCAGGAGAAATAACAGGGCTGTGCAGGCTGTTGTTCTTGTTGGGACTGGGTATCTATGAAGCAACGAAGACGTTGCAGCTTCCGCCTCTAAATAAATACTCGCCTTCGCTGTGTTACACTGGCCTCACTCCCCTCCTCCTTTCGCCTCGCGATCCATTCTGCATACTTTCATCAACCCATCGCTGACTCTGCAGCAAAGGTTACATGGGGCTTCGTAATGCGAAGGAAACACCTGTTTACCACCCGTCAACGGCCTTGCCAGCCTGCTTTTGACGGCGTGAGGTCGGCCTCCTCTCCGCCATGCTGTCTCGATCTTTCTCTGTGTGATAGACGACCAGACTCCGTCGAGTTTGAGTGCTTAACACATAACTTAGCCGTTATTCTTCAGCCTTCATACTTCCGCCTGAATGCCCTATCCCACATTCCACGGCCGCCAGCTCGCCTTCTACCACTCCTTTCTTTTTTGCGGCCCCTGAAGCTCGATTTCAAACCTGGCCGGCGACAAATCGATGCTCTCACGTGAACTCGGGGAACGAAGACCTCCCTCAACGCTGGCCACCAGATACATCCAAGGATGATGCACAACCCATGACTTCGACGGTCACTTTTATGCGGGACAGGCGGCCCGATAAATCACCCAGATGGATGTCCAATCATAAAACGCGGCATTCGTGAGGCATCAGCGGACGCATGCACGCTGCCGCTCTAGCTCTGCCGTGGCAGGGCGAGAAGATGCTCACCCCTCGTTGGCTATCATCTGACGATGCCCAGGTGAGAATTTGCAGCAAGCAGGGGAGAAGAAGGCCGTGGCGGGATGGGACAATCACTTGCGGTGGCCTTCTATGCAATAAATCACTGCGCCTATCACAAATGACCCGAGTGTCCGTATAGGCCGTCCAGGGCCTATTCCGCTTGGTGTGTCCCAATAATACCACGTATATTGCCTGCACAGCGCTCCGCTGGCCATGGACCAGCCTATTCAGACCATAATACCTGTTCTGATTGCTTTTCTGCAAGGATATAACTGGAATGAGGCTGAGAATTTGCGGCACAGCCGTTTGTCTCGGTTTTATAGGCCACTGAGCTTCTCTGAAATCACCTATCTTGTCTTTAACTACCACGCAGGTTGGGCGGTGGAACATGATTCCAACTTTCTCTTGCGGCCAATGATTCTAAATAAAACTATAATATCTATACCCAATTTGTAACATTGGTGGTGTTTTGGCTTATTCCGAATTCTACTTCCTCAGTTCAGTCGGATATTATCACTGAGACAGATAGGACGCATGGCTCAAAAAGGTAAAGTTACAAGCCATTTCATCACAACCAGATAGGTAGCTAATTTTAAGCTTGTAGTGGATAGCATTAATGTTCTCGAAAGAGCGGCCGATGGCTTTAAACTATCTCTGTTTCTGAGTGCTGTGAGCTGCGAGGTCTTCAATGGTGGCATTGAAACTCACAGCATTGCAAAAGGGGTATCCCTTCTGGCTGTTTCCTTGAAAAATGCGGGGCGAATCCTCCAGGAGCCTGACCCCATATACTCCGCACAAGCTGCAAACACCATCAGGGAAATCTCGCATCAGAGCGCTGCAGTATTTAACGAACTCAAGTCGATGCTGAGCAATGCTCAGGCGCGTGACAACGGAGCATCCAAAAATGAGACTTTACGAGATCATTTTCTCCGTTGTTTCAAAAAACACCGTGTCACATATCTCATCGCCTACATGGAGTCACTCAACCTTAGCCTTATGGCTATAGGGCAAATAATAAACTTAAGGAAACTATTAGCTTCAAAGAGGTAATGAGGTAGTTACTGCTTTTTGTTGTTTTTGCACTCTTGCTCATTGTGATTTTGTGATTAGGTATATGGAGCAGGGCCTTGCTACAGCTTTAATTGAACAAGAACGCGCTGAAATTCAGAACATGCTTATCATTCGATGCTGGTCCTTGAACAGATTAGACAGGCTTTACGACCTGGCTCGTCGAGAGGCAGAAGAAGGAAACAACATATCTTGTATAGTCAACCCTGCTTTTGATCCATCTATACCTGCAAGTCAGCGTAATGCTTTCAGGAAGCTTCGTGCTGTTTCATTTGGAGATGTCGACATCAATTTACAGAAAATCAAAAAGACACCCAAAGACATGGTCCAGGTATCTGCCGAGGCAATCGACCCATTATTACAGCTGTGGGTGCGAAGAACACAGGTCTCATGGAACTTAAGCTCTTGCCTACGTCATGACAATTGCTTTGAGTTACCATGCGATCCTCTTACTCCTAAGTCTGCGGATGGGAAGGCTTCAGAAGGCTCGGAACCACCTTCTCAAAGAGCCAAAGTATATGCTGATGATCTTCAACAAGGATAT
This sequence comes from Trichophyton schoenleinii, assembly GCA_018357685.1. Taxonomy (NCBI): domain Eukaryota; kingdom Fungi; phylum Ascomycota; class Eurotiomycetes; order Onygenales; family Arthrodermataceae; genus Trichophyton; species Trichophyton schoenleinii. The sequence goes on from WOFF01000002.1 coordinate 5,730,383, forward strand.
TCCAAGTACTGGGCTACTGTTCAAACTGATTCGGAGGATAGTGAGACTGAGGATGATGAGGTCTTACCAAGCAATGTTGCTGATCCCTCATCCTCATCTTCTTATAATTTTCAGCATGAACAGTCTGGTTCTTCTGGGAGTGATAGCAGTACCAAGAGGTGCCCCAGCTTACAGAGAAATGCCAGTTATACCACAGCTTATGCTCGTCCTAATCTTAATGTGGAGGAGCAGGGCAACTCCAGACCGCAAACATTCCTGCCCCAAAGGTCCAGGACTGGACCTTTTGACAATCGTGATACGTACAAGATACCGGTACATAATTTCGGAGATTCTTCCCCTAACGCATTGTCAAATACGGATACATGGAAGATACCATATAATGCAAATCAATCAACAGGACAACATCCTAGCGGGCCTTACTACCATCCAACTGCTACCCCATATCCATATCCCAATTATTCCACAAATTATCCCATAAACCCTCCTCATAGATCATACACCCACCCACCTGGGCCATACCCCCGCCAGCATGCCAGCTCGTATTACCGCACATCTCAGGTACCCTTATGCCCGAGTCAACCCCAGCCAGGAACACAACCTCATCCTGCCCCACCCACCCATGATGCCCGTGCTTATCGATCTAGACCCCGTGTTTCTTTTGTGGATGGTCAATACTCCGATTCATCAAGCAGCGAATCAAGCAGGGATAGGTTACGAAGAGGGGACAGAATGAAGGAGCGGAGGAGGCAAAGGGCAGACGGGAAGGATAAGAAACCCAGGCATCCGACAAAGAGCTCTAGACGATCAACGTTGCACAGCGTTTTAGGTACGGGGGCCATCACAGCATTTCTTAAAGCATTAGAAGGAATTTCGCCTGGAAATTGGTCCCTTTTCACGAAATACTGAGTATACATAACGCATTTTGCTAGTTGATCAGTAATGCATTTTATTCCTCTTACGGTGTGATTCTTCGATATTTCTGCTAATATAGCTGTTGGCAGAAGGCATATGTGCTAGTACCAAGCTTGTTGAGAAGGATAGCTTCTTTGCAACCGGTTAGTCTAAATCTATAATTTCCTCTGGATCTATCCTTTATCTTCTATGCTGTTGAAGAGAAACAGAGAAAAAAAGGCACAAGTAAACAAACTAGAATATTTCATGAGACAGAAGAAATTGGAAAAGAAAAATTGGTTGGTTCCGTTTCTCCTCTGGCAATATGGAATTCAAGGCCCAGTTGCAAGGATTTAAAAAGTATCACAGCCTCCCCAATAAAGGAAACAAAGTCAAAAAGTTATCAAAACTTAATAAAGAAAGTACAAGGTGAAAAAATGGATCACAACGGTCTAGATATGCTTTAAAGAGAAAATTGACCCAAGGTACCGGAGAAAAAGCGGGGAGGACAAACGGAAAGATCCAGATAGTAAATCGAAGGGTTATGAGAATATGGTAAGGGTATTGCCGGATGTTTTACAACTTGAAATTTTTCCACTTGATGATCAAAGGGTGACGGTTGAGGTTGATTTAGACAATTAATATCATGATTCGTTAGATGGGTGAGGGTGGAAGGCGTAGCTTTACTTGCTTAGCACCGGTAAGGTAACACCCGCTGGGGGCTGCAAGCGGCCAAAGTTCGGCTCGAGATCCAAAATGAGTTTCAGCGCATTGCGCGATCGAAGATAAGGTAGTGGACCGGAGGCTGGCTGTAAGCTAGCCCGAGGCTCGACATAGCCGGTTGGAGTGACTTCTTCATGCTCTGAGCCTGGCATTGGTAGCCATTTCTGAAGCACTTCATAGGCAGCAAGGGTGAAGCCGAACTGAGGAGACGAACGCAGGATACGAGCTGGACCACCTTTGAAAAAGGCTTTGAATCCTTCTTCCTTCATGATTGTGGCGGCACAGTGACGGAGAGAAGTGTATTTTGTCTCTCCCTTTCGAGCTTCGACCTGGAGACGGGTTTTGATGACATCACATGGGGTGGTGAGGTAGGCAGCAGGCATACCGGCAATGGCTCCAGCAGTCAAAAGTTGGATAACACCCAGCTTCTTGGTGGGAGACTCGCCGAAGAAGTCTGTTTTCAAATGGGAATATGTTGGGAAGTAGATTGCCGAGAATGGGACTGTTGGATGGTATGTTAGCAGGGCGAGAAGATACAAATTATCAAGGGGTTAGTAGCACACACCATCACGAAGGAGACAGGCACTAGCTCCCTTGTATAGTCCCATGAGACCCAAGTTCTTCACGATCCACATTGCGGATCTACGAGGGGCTGCTGCCTCATTGACATTCTTTGCAATTTCTCCCTGGATTTGCAGACGAATCTTGACAATTTCTAGTGGATTGGTGAAGACCTAGACAAGGTTAGCAAATATATCCAAGATAAGGGAAAGAGGAAGATTGGGTGAGACACATACGACTTGACAGGCACCAGCAGAACCACCAGCAATGACCTCGTGAGGCCACCATATCTTGCCGCCCTTATCCTTGTCTGCAAAGAATCCTCGCACCAGGTCGTTGACGGTAAGCTTGATAGCCTTTTCGGGTGCAACTCCAATCAATTGAGGAATGACTCCAGAATACAGTCCCAGCACACCTTCGTTTCGGACGACCTTCTTAGCACAGTCAAGCGAGTTCATATACATCTTCTCACCGACACGTGCGCTTCTCTGGTTCTGCATTCTGGTTTTGACGAGATCGATCGGATAGACCATAAAGGCACCGAAAGCACCAGCAATACTTCCGAGTGCGAAATGGTGAACAGATTCTAGTATGTTGTGCAGCACCTGGCTAGTTGTTCCGGTGACCTTTTCGGTTGCCTTAGTCGCACCGGCCAACGCCTCCCTGCCCAGAACACTGGCACTGTGCCACGAAGCATCGATAACCTTTGCAAAATCGCCGAGTTCGAGTCTACCAGATGGAGCATCGAGACCGGCAAAGTGGAAGAGGATATCGGCTTCCATTGGTGTAAAGAGGGAGAAGCGGGTGATGCGGGCAGCCTCGTTCAGGAAGTCAGACCGAGTGATCTTTCCATCGTCACTCTTGCGAACGGCACTGCGAATGATGTAGTCTATGATGTCCATTTCTCTGATGATGTTCTGGAATGCACGCACGTTTGCGTACGATATCTTGCTGCCGGGGGAGATGTTGCATAGAGTAGGCAGGTTCTCCAACAGATGGTCTGACAGCTTGTGTTGCGAGGTTTCTAGGATGATGCGCTGGAAATCTTCCGGTTCGATGTAGCCGTCCCCGTCTTTATCGAACAGGTGGAATGCCTGTCTTATCCTCTCTCCTTGCAGTCCGCGAAGCATCTGCGCAAACTGCGGGTATGTCATGTCGTGCCTTGTCTTTTTCGAGCCAGTATAAAGAGCAGCCCACCCCGAATTCCAGTCGAAAGGGATGGTGTTATCGCCCTTGGCAGAGCTGAATAGCTCCTGTAGCGTCTCATGCTTGACTATTCCCGTTCCCTCAGTGTCGAAGAGCCTGAAGGTGATCTCGTACTCTGCGTCCGGTTTGGCCAGAAGGTCCTCAAACATCGACCAGTCCTGGAGGTTGATCTTGCCGGCGCGTCTTCGGTCGGCAACATTAAAGAGAATACCATATTGTTCCCGTTTTATTTTGTGCTATAGAAACAAGACCACGTTAGCTCTATGTCTGCTTTTCTCTAACTAGGAGGAAGAGAGGTGACGTTGGTTTATGCTTAAGTGCTAAGCTTATGTGAACGCCGACAGCGCCGTTAACAGCCCAAAGCAGCCAACACAGCAATCACAGGATAACTCACATAGTCCTCATTCTTGGGGGCAATGGCATCAATAAAGTCTTCTCTTGTCATGTACAGTTCTCCGGACTCACTGTCTACCCTCGCGTGCTGCATAAAATGGGCTTTGACATGTGCGCTCAGTGGTGTCTCACTAGACCTGCCCACCAGCTGCTCCTTTATGTTCTGCGCCATGATGTGAAAGTGCTATGACCAGATCCCGAAGCTCTTCTTGCCTGTAATGTCTGTCTCGACACGAGTAATTGGGGTTGCAGCGAAGGATTGTGTGTCCTGGCAAAGAACCGGGGAAAAGCTGGAGAAAGCTCAGCAAGCTGTGGCCGACGGAACAAGTAGGGATGCACCGGATGCGAGTGAATGGTTGTCTGGACTTCACGGCAGCCAGCCAGCAGAGTGACGGGAGGAGATGCGGGAGACGCGGGAGCAGGAGAGGGAGAAAGGGAGAAAGGGAGGAGAAAGAGAGAGCCGATCCTTTGAGGAGTTTCTTCGTCTTCGACTTCTGGGTCCAGAAAAATTTGTCTGTCTTTTTCGTTCGCTGCTCAGGAACTGGAAAGCTTACCCGATTTTCGGTCGCGGCAAGACTTGGCTTTTTTTTTCTTTTTCTTTTTCTTTTTATTCTTTTCTCGTGAGTTTATATACAGGTATTCGATATTTGATATTGATATTGACAACTAGTTAGGAGTTTACGTTTGATATTAGGGCATTATTTATTGCTTTTACTCACTCTACCTTGCCTCCTCGTAGACCTCAGAGATCTTCTTCCCCATTGCTTCTTCCTCTTCTTCCTCTTCTCCCTCTTCTTCTCATCTTCTCATCTCCTTCTCCTACAAGGCTTTTCTCCAGTACAGTCACGTGCCATGCGGGCGCTGGGTCGGAAGTCGAGGACCAATCACAAGCCTCGGCAGGCAGCGAGCGAGTCGACGCCTGCATCGTATCGTGTCAACCGAAGGGAGCAAAAAAAGCAGGCAGGCAAGGACAGCGAGCCAGCGAGCCAGGGAGCCATGCGCGGGCAAGGCGGCAGGGGAGGGAGTGCAAAAGCAAGCATGGGAGCCGTCAGCAGATGGGCAGATGGACAGCCAGCACAGAGCAGTGCAGTCTCTGATAACTTACCATTGACGGCCCAGCTGTCGCCGCTTGCCGGAGCTTCACCCGGTGGCCATCTCCACCAGCTACGGAATCGAGCGATATCTTCCGCTTGACAAGTCGGGACTGTCAGCTAAGCGCGGCCTCCGCTGGCATGAAGACTCAGGAAGTCTCGGAGTGCCACATGACCATTTTCCCGAGTCGGCTGAGCTGACCATTATTAAGTATATCCGATAATAAAACATGAACAGCCATCTCTTGCCATATCCCTACAACCAGGGACATCGCAGTCCTCCATTCTCTGGGCTCAAGACCTTGGCTGATGCGCTCTATGGCGCTTACCTCCGTTTCCAACCCCCTGCTGCTTCACCAGCCGGTACCAAGCCTGTCCAGCTTGTCTGCATCTCAGATACCCACAGCTCGACAAGAGAGGTTTTACCCAGCGACCTTCTCATCCACGCTGGCGACTTAACTCAGCGTGGCACATCTGAGGAGCTTCACAGTCAATTTCGATGGCTCTCTGCCCTCCCACATACTCATAAAATTGTTGTTGCAGGAAACCACGATCTCCTGCTCGATTCGGATTTCGTTAAGCGCCATCCTACCCGCACCCCCAGCCAGCCCGGATCATCAATCTTCAGCTTGGACTTATATGATGTTGACTATCTCCAGGACCGATCTCTCACCCTAGACTTTCCAAATGGGAGGAGGTTGAGCATCTACGGTTCACCTCAGACACCGGAATTTGGTATCTGGGCCTTTCAGTACCCAGCAATTCGGGATGTTTGGACTGGTAGAATCCCTGACAATACAGATATAGTCGTCGTCCATGGCCCACCCGTACTCCATCGTGATGCTGGAAAGAAAGGAGATGGGTACTTGTTAAAAGAGTTAAGAAGGGTAAGGCCGCAACTTGTTGTATTCGGGCATGCTCATGATGGATACGGAGAAGATTACCTTCTCCATGACGGGGTACAGAGTGCCTGGGAAGATGCAGTCCTGCAGAGAAGTGGTATAACTGCAATACTGCGCATGAGTTTCTGGATGTTGGTAGCATTGCTAAAAGTCTTCCTAGGGCTTCCACAGCCCAGCCCAACAAGGCTAGTAAATGCAGCCCTTGCGCCGGGAACAGACAGCAAAACAGAGAAGCACCCTATTATAGTGACAATATAATCCGGCTACTCCTCTGTGTATATTTGACATAAACCAATAAATTCAATATGAAGCTGTCAACATGAAATATCCTTCCCAAGCAGCGAACTTATTGTCCATCAGCCATTCTACTCAGTAGGGGGAGCCTTTCCGGGAATCGACGTCGTCAAAGTGGGCTTGCGGGAGCCGTTCACCAGAGAAACTGCTTTAGCGAGAACATCACGGTCATCCCGAAATGTCAAACGTCGTATAGCCTCGTCACACCTGATAAACTGCGCAGTAAATCCTGTCTCACTATCCGTCTTTTGGACACCTTTCTCAAGTTCCGCAATATACCACCAGATGAGTTTAATGTTGCATTTACCCAGCTCCCGGGTAGAAAGCATGAATGGCTCCGTTAGAGAATGATAAACTCGCGCCTGATCGGGGATATTATAAGTGCTAGATGCTGCTGGGGCGCGGGTTGGTATTGCGATAGGATAGAGGCGGCAGTGGTATCCAGTCTCTTCTTGGACTTCTCGGAGAGCAGCATCGCATCGCCGCTCGTTGCAGTTTCGTCGTCCCTTTGCAAGTAGCCATTCGTTGTTCTCGACATCGTGGATCAGACATACTTTAGCTATATCCTCCGAAAAATCAAACAGTATTGCACCGCTGCTCTCGACAAATTGCTCGCTGCTATATTGGGCCGTTTTGAAAGCCGACGCCGCCATGTTGTCTACTGGAAGTTTGGAGCCCTAAACGCAACTTGGCCTGCGATTTCTTAAAGTAGTTAGTTAAGGCAGTCTTGAAAGTAGTGGCCATCTTACCCTATCGTTCTATACTTGGAAGCCTTCAAATGATTTCAATAGACCACTATTTAAATACTGAATGCTGGAAGTAAACAGCTGGGACTGTTAACGAAGGGTTCCCTGCAGAGAAATCACTACAACGTCGCTTGCGTCTCGTATCAACAGTCGACCGGTCAAAGTGCGAAGGCCAATGTAATATTCGAGACTCGTGGCTCCTGCTAAGGTACTATTGGAACAACTCCAGCTCAAATATGAGAATGAAGTGTTGAACAGCCAATATAAAACAGCCTAGAATTATGGTTAGAGATGAAAAGACAGGGGATCTAATGGGTATGTACCCCTTATTATTTACTTTTGAAAGTTTGATCCGCTTGATTACATCGCCAGTCAAGTAACTTACTTTCTCGACAGAAGCGCTATGTTCAAACGAAGATCATTTGTCTGGTAATCACACCTACCAGTAGCATAATATGTCGCTGAAATATAATTCAAGGGCCCTTCGAGAACAAAAGATCCAGCTTCTTCGTAGAGATCCCTTAATATCCGCGATGGTCCATCTAGAGGAGAAATCTTCATACTACAAGTAGATGACCCTATTGGAGTGCTTTTTCTGCAGATAGTGATCTTTGATACTGCAGCAACACTTGCACAAGGTATAAATATGTCGCATGTTTTACCCATTTTGAGATTAAGCGTACGCGGGGCCAGTGTAATGGGTCCTGGTCTTCATCAATATCTATATTCTAGCTAGGTTCATCTTCAAAGACGCCGATAGCGGATATATCACGGATGCTTCCATACTGTACTTAACATATTATCAAATCAACGTCCATGCCTTAACCAGTGAGAGGAACCAAATTAATGCCCTAGTACTACACGGTTGGAGCAAAATACACCGAGGGGTGGAATTAAGTAGTAGTGCAAACAGGCCATTCAATCTTGGTATATTCAAGTCCGCCCAACTCGCGACCAGGGTCATGCTAACAGGCTTCTCGAGTTAAACGTGCCATGACTCCTTGATTATTTGATGCTAGCTGAAGTCCGCACAGTCGTTTCAGATGTATGCGAGGAGCATACTTAACCTCATAAGCATCAAATTCATCATTGAATTGGAAACCGCATAGATAACATCGTTTAATAATTAGTTAAACCTCAAGGATACCTTTTATACCTCATTGAAGATGATATACTTCTCGAACAAAGTCGATGGAGCTGGCAAATGATCAACCCAGTACTCAGATATAGAGCAACCTTCTGCCCCAAGTAAGCGCTGCTTCACATTTAAGAGCAGAAACCTCAATGTTGTCCCAAAGTCTGGTGTAGTTCTGAACATTTGGCGAATCATCTGGGCAGCTTTAAACATCGTGAACGAATCTCTTAAGTTTGACAGTTACCTCGTCACGACCCCGACACGAGGTATCTTCGGCCAAGATGGAGCCATATATCTCAATTAGACCTAGTGCTAGTTGCCCATTCAAGATGGATTATATCCAGATAGCTGTTAAAATACCCATAGATGAGCTGAATGATTTCGTATGTTAGTATAACTTCTGCCTTGTTCACAAATAGTCCGTCAAGACGAATGTTCACATGTCCAGAACCAGACCGCGGGCGACTTGTTCTCACTATCTGCAAGTCTGCCGCCTTCAAACTCTAAAAACTTGAAAAGTTCCCCATGGGGGTCGTGCCCTATCCGCTGTATATGCTGGAGTTCCGAGATAGTGCAACTGATGGCCGCACAAGAAGCAGGTATAAAGAAAGATTGATCTATAAGTGGAGAACTAGTCAGTAAAGTTATGGGGCATTTGGAGCCTTTTCCCCTTGGCTATTCGCCGAGCTAGCCGCCAATGCCCCACCAATGCGGGCTTCTTCTCGCCGAACTTACTATATATAGTAAAGTCCGATCTTAGCAGTGATATTAAGCACTCTGGTGTATATCTGCATTCGAAGGTTAAACAGCTAGAATATACGCATCGTTTACAGTACATTACCGTCACTATCTTCGCTAAAGGTAACTACATCTTCTTGCTGCCGATTTGTTGTCTCTGTACTCTCAGCAAACGATTCCTACCTAGAACTGGGCCTGAGGCTTAGGAGAGTTTTCACGTCGCCCACGAAGAGCGAACCAGGGGTAAAGAGTAAGAGCGCGGGGTTCACGTTCTTCGCTGAATTACTGTTATGCCACCTTTCTTAATTTTCAGACCGCTCCGCCTGTGTTTCCGGTGGATCTGTAGGGATAGTATGGGCTTCATCAGTCACTGGCAGTCGATTGAATTACCTACCAAGGCAGGGTTACCACTTATATCACAGCCACAAACTAGTAAGTAACTAGTAATTGATAGTGGGTTCTGTGGTTTCCTCTACCTCTCGAGACATCTTGTACAGCCGAAATATATCGGCTTTTGAGTCCGTGGCCTTGTTTGTCAACTGTGACAATTTTTCTGCGTCTCTTCTCTGTTACACTGTACACGCAAAATCTAGGTTTACATACCGCCATTCTGTTCCTTTTCTGAGAGATGCCTTGGTAGATCTGACAACTTGATCTGCCCGTGGTGATAACCCGGTTTAATGCTTGGTTTTTGTCCACTTCCAGAGCCAGCCTTAGAGAATAGAGGGAACCCACATAACCCCTTTATGATAATTTTAGCATCATTGCTTCAAAGTCACTTATTCTGAGGAATCACAGACCAGCTATCCTTATGAGCACTACTCAGAAGAGTATGGAGCGTGTATATATTAAAAGAGATGTTGGGCTGCTCGACCTCAAAGCTGGTTAAATTAGGTAAGCATTGAAGTCCTCGCGGAACTGCCCGGACATGGACCCGACGTCCAAATAAACTCCCGGAGTATCAATTATCCGTAAGCACGTGAAAAGCTTAAACTCTCCTGTTTCCAATTTAAAAGCTTTGTTAGGGAAGAAAAGACGAGAACGCGAGGAAGACGGAATTGATGCAAGGGGAAAAAGCTTCATAAAAGGCCCCTGAATCACCCTCGTCTGGTTTGGCCTATACCTAGCTATGGGCAGAGGTTAGACAGCAAAATAAGAGTGAGATATCCGTGGGCTTCATCCGACGCCTCTACCATACCTAAGTAGTTAATACTGAAGCTAATCGACCTTAGATAAGTAGGGGCTGATTTCTATGATCTCATGACCTACATGGGCTCCTGTCTTTTACACCAACTACCACGACCAAACGATAATGAGACATTATATATAGGCCGTTTGCATTGCTTGTTTCATTTCCAGCACGTTTAACACCTTAATTTACCCTTCTACTCGTTTTCTCGACACACAGCCCCGCCGATATTGCCTCAGCCAAAAGACGCCACAATCCAACGGCCCATTAAACAAGTATCGAGAATACTTAACCACTTTGCTAACTGGGAATGTCGTTCTTTGCTATTTGGAAAAACCTTTGCGCTGGAACTCTTGCATCATCTCATCGTGGTGGTGAGAAGGACGTTGACCTATAATGAACTCCGTAACATCCGTGGACGGTAATATTCAGGGGAATGGGGACAAGAAAATGGTAGAGGGTACCGCCGGCCATGAGGAGGCAGGCAAATGTGGCGATGGGACTGATCAGAAAGGACCGGAAAACTCATCGACGAAAGCAGCTGCAGCCAAAGAAGAGCTCGATGATTTTGGGTTGCCGGCTAGGCCTGGAAGATCAACCCCAGCAGTAAGATCTGTGTCAGCACAGAGTGTATCCCCTGGTCTTCCGGATAGATCGAAGACACCTGGGGGTTCAGATATCCCAAAGCCCGTGGCCAGATCTGTGTCTGGACCTCTCGAGATGCCGAAAGGAAAGATAGCCGATTTACCTATTGATGAACCGGGATCCAAAATAAACCATGATAAGGCCCCCGTCAGCTTCTCAGAAACACAAGAGAATGACACCTCCACGAAACTTAGCGCTACTGACAATAACAGCGCTTCTAAGCCGCCCCATGAAGCGCATTCAAAGGATGTATCGGAGTGGTCCCATCAAAAGATAACAACAAAAGATGACTCCGAAGAAGAAAAAGAAGAGGATACATGGCAAGATATGCCAGCACTGGGAGAGTTTGACGTTTACGATGATTATGGAAGAATAGTGGCCCGCGGTGCCAAAGAAGATGAGGCTACAGCTTATCAAGGCCTAGGAGGGGCTGGAAAGGGATATACCCGAATTCAAATTGACGAAGATGCTCAATCTGCAACCAGCATGGACGAAAATACGAGCTACTTGTTTAAGGAACCCCAAAGTAATGCACTTGGCGTTGAAGACGATGATTTACGCGATCCAACATCACAATTAGAAGCAACCAAAGACCTTCTTACCGAAGGTCAAAGAATTGCATATGTTGGAGCTACAAGATTAACGATTTTTCAAATGGTTAAGCAAGTGGAATCATACGAGTCATCATCAAAGACGACGCGCAAATTTCTCAGCACTGCAGTAGATTCAATGACGAAATGGGGCCAACAAATAATGATCAGACTCTACGGGCATATGGAGATTAACTCCGATGAACAAGTTATGATTGAACAATTGGCAGAACATGGGGTTCGACCAGAGGACCTAGTATCTCCGCTAATGCGGAATTCTCGTGTGAAGAATCCTCTTGCCCAGGAGCCTGAATCCAGCCCCAAAGGGCCAGTCGACGAGTCTGCTGCGGATACTAACAATAAAATGTCAAAACTCTCTGATGAACCGCCACGATCACCCACGCCTCCACCGCCTTATGAATGTAATGACAGTAACGAAATACCAGAAATTCAATCACCCTCCGAACTTCAACAATCTAAAGATCTAGATATAGATCTTCGGTGGACTGTTCTTTGTGACCTATTTCTTGTTCTTATTGCAGATGCAACGTACGATGCAAGATCTAGAAAGCTGCTTGAATTGGTTGGAGAATCCATGCACATTTCCTGGACCCAAATTTGCCGGTTTGAGAAACGCATTATTGATGCATTAGAAATGCAACAAGAAGCTAATAAGGAGACATGGGATGAAGCACAACATTTGGAATCCCAAAGGAAGGCTGCTTTGAAGCAGCGGTATCTGATAATGGGCTTAGCAACGGTTGGAGGTGGCCTTGTAATTGGCCTCTCGGCTGGACTCCTTGCGCCCGTTATTGGCGCTGGCCTTGCTGCCGGCTTCACGACTATCGGAGTCAGCGGTACAGGTGCTTTCCTTGGTGGAGTTGGTGGAACAGCCCTGATAACCTCGGGCGCAACTGTTGCAGGGAGTACCATTGGGATTAAGGCCTCCGACAGAAGGACAGGTGCTGTCAAAACGTTTGAGTATCGCCCTCTACATAACAACAAACGACTTAATCTTATTGTCACAGTTTCTGGATGGATGAATGGCAAGGTCGATGACATTCGATTGCCATTTAGTACTGTGGATCCTATTATGGGCGATATTTACTCTGTTCTGTGGGAGCCTGAGATGTTACAGAGCACGGGACAAACAATCAATATTCTTGCTACTGAGGTATGCTGTCTATCAACCTTTCTCTTCTCCTTGATATTATTGTATAAGGTAATAGGTTAGCTAACGACCTTCCTAAGGCTCTTACACAAGGTCTTCAACAAGTCCTAGGTGCCACGATTCTCACCGCCCTGATGGCATCACTGCAATTGCCTATTGTTCTAACAAAACTGTCGTATCTCATTGACAATCCCTGGAACGTGTCACTCGCTCGTGCGAATGCCGCTGGTTTAATACTGGCTGATTCTCTGATAAACAAGAATTTGGGCAATAGACCTATCACCCTCCTTGGATTCTCATTGGGTTCACGCTTAATCTTTTCCTGCCTGAAGGAACTTGCCAACAAAGGCGCCTTTGGACTGGTGCAGAACGTATACCTATTTGGCTCTCCTGTCGTCGTATCAAAGGACGAGTATACCAGGGCCCGAAGCGTCGTATCTGGGAGGTTTGTGAACGGCTATTCTTCAAATGACTGGATTCTCGGTTACCTTTTCCGGGCCACCAGTGGCGGAATTATGCGTGTAGCTGGACTCGCTCCTGTCGAAGGCATTCCAGGGATCGAGAATGTTAATGTTACACATCTTGTCAGTGGCCATATGGCTTACCGTACTGCGATGCCCCGACTTCTACGAGAGGTTGGGTGGGATGTAGAAAGCGACGAGTTTACGGAAATCAAAGACCCTGATCCTGACAAACATGAAGAACGGCAGCGTGAATTAATGCGTGAAATAGACGAAGCTCGCAGACAAGCCGAGTTGAAACCGGACAAGAAGCGGTTTGGCTTCTTTAAGAGCGGGAAACTTGCCCAAAAGAAGCGGTGGGAAACTTATGATGTGAATAAGAGCGCAAAGGAGTCGAGCTCATCTGGGAAACCAGGCGACGCAGATAGCTCTGTTCTCTTTGATATTGACGCCATCAGAGCTGAGCTCGCTGGCGAGCATATTGAGATCAAACAGTTGGAGTCTACACTCCCTCCTATTAACCTCGACCTGAACAATGATTCGCCTACCGCTACGAACGCGCAGACAGACTCGACTCCGAGAGTGTCAACTGAGGACACGACAAATAAAGATACAAACATAAAGCCAGATCCCGCCCCAATTTTATCTCCCAAGTCTAATACCTCGCTAGCGTCGGTGGAAATCAAAAGCCAGTCAAGAATTCCCACGCATACATGGCCTGCTCAAGAGGAAGAGATTGAAATGACCTTCGATACCTCCTACAGTTCTCCAGTCGTCTCGCCTCCTCAGAAATTAGAGTCTGATTCCCCAGGATACTCCTCGATATCTTCGCCCAACGGTCACCACGGGCTTTCTGATATCAATTCTTCTCACAACGCTTGGGCCGACCAGCACGATGACTATAGCGAACCTAACATAAAGATGACATTCCAATGAAACAATTTGCTTATGGGCACCTCGAGTACACTAATGCGGTCAACGTGTCTGACCCTTAACTTTTACATTTCTTGTTGTTATTTTTCAAATCCATGAAACACATTTTGTATCTATTTCAGCACTATGCGACTTAACTACTTAATAAAAACTGCATACTGCATGAGATAGGTAGCATCTAAATGGACGCTCATGGCCTGGAGTCATTATTCAATGCCATTCTGAGCCGTCTTTTTCTCAGTGCCTGGCATATATATATAGGTGCTCGATGGCTTCGTATAGTTAGTATTAAAACGTTTAATGTTCTAGTCGTTAACTGGTTGACTTGGCACTTAACCTGCTAGTTATCCGCGTCTAAGTAATCTCCACCAGCAAACGGAACGCGCGAAACGACAGCAAACAACCGCTTCGACAAGCATCGAGCGAACCACGGAACGGCTATAGTCCCTACCAATCCCATCCGCCATCGTGCTGGCGCCCATGAGGGATGGCTCCCGCCCCGAGGCCAGACCCCAGCTACGCATCAACCCGGTTAACAACGAGAAATCATGCTGGAGGTCCACCACTTACGCAGGTCGGCGGGAGGCCAACACGGAGCGCGCAAAAGAGAGCTATGGGCACAGGGAGTCAATCACCAGACAAGCCGGCAGAACAGCTGAGCCCTACATTAGCAAAGCAAAAGGCTGAACCTGCGACAGACGATGAACCCCTTGCTTCCAGCGATGAGAACGAATACGACCTCGAGGATGTAGAGGAGGTATCAACAATTCGTGATCCACAGAAAAGAACACTCTTTTCACCAAGAGACTTGAATTACCATATTGAACAGAGTGATGCTGCAAAATATTTGTCAAAAAGCCGCCTGGGGGAGATTGATGCTTCGGAGGATGAAAATTCACCGAAGAGACGAAAGAGAACCCCGACACCTAGGAAGAAACAGTCAAACACATCTAAGAAGCCAGCTACACGCAATATCAGGAGACCTACAACCCATCCTTACCAGAAAGATAAAGAAGATGAAGCTATATTCACTGCATTCCCAAAGCAAGGCCGAAAACAAAAGCAATATTCAAGGACATCTCATAACATTCATGCCCCAACGACCCTGAAAAACCGGGCGGCGCGTGAGTTTGAAAGGGAACCTTCGAGCGGTTCCGATGATGATCCTAAAAGCTCGCATAAGTCTCAAGCTGACAAAGGGCCCCAGTTCAAGGACCCGTCCTCCTTCATGCAAGCTCACACTTCTATTCCGGCTAGCTCTTGCCGTGAAAATGACCCTGATATTCTGGACATTAGTGATGGGTTTGAAGCAGTGTCACCACTAAGCTCCGTATCTTCGTCGTTTTCTGTGCATATACCCCCAGAGCTCCAGGAGGAGATTGACCGTCGCTCTGCCCCAGTTACAGTGTGCCCTGTGTGCGAGATACCAGTGGACATGGAACTGTTCAAATCTTTCAAATCAATGGAAAAAATGGGCCAGCAATCCCGGTTCTGCTTATTACACCGGAGGAAATCTGCGGAACAGCAGTGGAAAGAAAGACGTTATCCAACTATAGAATGGGACTCGTTCCAGACACGCATTGAAGGCCATTTTGCAGAATTGGAAAGAATATTGTTGCCCGACAGTTGCTCAGTTTATCGAGAGTTATTGAAATCATCTGCTCTGGAGCACAACAAGCAAGGCAACTTCCGCCTCAGTATTACTAACTCGGAACTAGAAAAGATGACTACCGGGTACTATGGGGCACGAGGCGCAAAGAATATGTAAGAATTACTCCTATGTTTAATCTCATGCATTTTGCATGCTTACATGCCTACTTTAGGATGGAAGTCATTGTTTCCCGCTTTGCTCCGCGAGTACGGGAATTGGCTTTATCAGACTCGCTGGTACAGGCGGTTGGAGTTTCCGGCTATGTTCAGGCAGTGCTTGTTCCAGAGCTGACAACAATTCTTGTCAAGGAAGACATGGACGTTGACGATGAAGAAGCCAGGCGCATCATGCAGGATAGCATGGAGATAGGTGATCTTTTGAACCAGCAGCTTGACGATACTGTGGAACTGCGGAACGAAAACTTGGACACCAAGTAGAGGTCAAGGAAGAACGTTCACGTACCCAGTAGTCGATACAGGACGAACTTCCCCTAGCAAACTGTGAGATATCCGCTGTTTATTGTACACTTCTGTTCATTCATAGCAGGTGGAGTTATTGGGCGAGAGGTCTAGGAACTGCGAACAGGAACATCTAGCTGGATAGCTCTCTGTACTTTGTAATGTTGAGATGTGAGCGTTTCTTTTCTAGAATTACATGTTTCTACAACACAAGCGCATCGAAACAACCCCTCGTCCTGTATTTCCTACAGTTTAAGCAGACGTCTTCTTATCTCGGTAAGCCAAGCCGAATGCGACCAAGCCGTAAGTTGCCAGTATGCTCAATCCCACAGGAAGTGGTTTTCCACCGGTTTTGATAACTCTTGGAATAGAGCTACCGCCTAGAACAGCGGATGCGAGAAGGCCAATCTCCTCTCCGTAAGGCTGATGAGCTTGTAGGCGGAAATAGCTTACGGCGTAAAGTGCACCAATTGTGAGTCCTGCAACAATTGATGGAACGGATCCTGTACGTGCATACCCGATGATGCCGCCGCAGGAGGTTAGAAGGGAGAGGGCAGCGGCCGAGTAACTTGTATTTGCGTTCTAGAAAGCCTGATATTAGAGATGGCAAGAATTGACATAACTGTAACAGCTAAATAACCTACCATTTTTGCCTGGCTATACAATGTAAAAGCTTTTGATTGACTGGCCCCAGCAGTGCCTCCACGCTATCTTCTTTATGCCCACGAGTGATGTGTGGTTGCCAACGTGTTGTGTGTTTCTTGTGATCGATTGATAGCATGGCGCGACGTTGGCGGTTGCTCCTGCTTAGTCAACAATAACAGCTGCAGCCGGGCCGGGCTGGTTATCATCACGTGATATTTCGGCGACCTGTTCCTTTCGCTTTCGAGATAGCATCATCACCAAATCGACCATTGCAGCGAGGAAGCTGAACTCGACGAGAGAACGCATGAATTTTACGCTTAATTAACAAATATTTGAGGGGTTTCTATACCAGAATCAACGTGCTATTTGGTTTCACGAGCTTCCTTCCATTTAATCCTGTCCCAATGGCACCAAAACGTCGAGAAGTACAGTCCGATACATCGACTCCCCCGGCCAGCAAAGTGAAGCAAGCAACAGCTTCGTCAACGGTACCCAAGCCATTGCTATCGACGTCTGCAAATGCTCCCGCGAAAGATATAATACTGAATATATGGGATAATTACACCACAAACACCCCCCAACGGACACTACTTTTAGATATCTTCATGGCCTTCTTAGTTGTTGTTGGAGGCATTCAATTTGTATACTGTGTTCTAGCTGGCAACTATGTGAGTATACTCTTGGGAGTACTTGTATTATCTGTCGTAGGCAGTCTATGAGAGGATACTATGGCTAACCATCCTGTTTCTACTCAAACCAGCCTTTTAATGCATTTCTAAGCGGCTTCTCTGCTGCTGTTGGCCAGTTCGTCCTGACAGCGAGTTTAAGGATGCAAACCAGTGATGTAGGGAAGGCTAAGACTGTCGGAAAATCTGGCGTTTCTAGCGGGGCAGACACTCCAATTCAAGACCGGGGAGAGGGTTCTAGTGAAAGGTACGTGTTTACTTCAGTTAGCAGGGTGTGAGCTGATGGAAAATATCCCATGTGCTAACAGGTTTAATACAGAGCATTCGCGGATTACATATTTGGGAGCATTGTACTGCACTTTTTCTGCATCAATTTCATCAACTGAGCAATTGAATAAGCGTTAACCCAATTGGGGCTCCATTATACCCAACTTAGTCTTCCCAGTAATTGGGAAATTCGAAGGGGAGCTTGACGTCAGTACTTTCATTGCTCGTGTATACTACCCCAAAAAGAAGTAGACCAACCTGATATTCACTGTGAAATGAACATTGTTCTCAGTACGAACCGCCGAAATGTTTTTATCTAACCCCTATACTGTGCAATGACGCTCTCGACAGCCGCTCAATCTCTATCCCCTTGTTCAATACTGAAGGAGACACTGGCTTTCACTCAAAATCCCCTTCCCACTCTTTTGGATGGCGGCCTCTTGACCACACTACCACTTGTGACCAAACCACCTGTGGCCCTCCTCATCCCTGGCGTAGCAGTCGGTCTTCTCACTGCAGTCTGTATTTCCTGTCTCTTTTTAGCTGACTCTTTCTCAGCTTCACGGGCAGCAAGTTCCGCAGCTTTCTGACGATCTGCAGCCATTTGTGTTTCTATTTCCATTTTCCTATTGAGCTCACGCTCTGTAACGCGGCGTTCGCGCGCAGAGTACCCTTTTTCCTTAATTGAATAGAAAACACCACCGAGGTCGGCAAGCCACTGGTAAGAGAAGATATGTTAGCAAAGCCTCTAAATGCTGGAAGAGGAGGTATATTCTCACATGGGGATCAACTGCAGTAACAGTAGACATGTACTCTTTGCTGGTTAATATCAATTCATGATACACCACATAGTCAGGGAGGAAACCAAGACCGTATAAGGAGCTGGTGGGATGTAGCTGCACAGTTACACTCGTCCGCAAATTAATATACTCCCCGATACCCTTGACCCGGCCAGCCTGATGGTAGTAGCCGGAACAAATGCATTTTCGGATAATATCCCAATCCGTACCACAGCTTGTCAATTGCATTTTCTGCATTTTCATTATATCATGTAGCTGTTCACGGATCTCCTTGGCTCGTCGAAGAGCCTTGGGATGGAGGAAATGGCGCACGCACCATCCATCTGAATAACCGTTTGCTTTCCACTGTGTGTAGACGTGAAGAAGAGTAAGATGGTCTGACTCTGGCACGAAGAATTTTTCTCTAGCTGCATCGGATTCTTCTTGTCGTTCCTTTGGACGGTAAAACACGCTGGGTACAGAGAGCATGGATACGATTGTGAGCATTTCTTCGCTGCAATCATACAGCTCTGATGAAGTAATTAGGAGTTTCGCAAGTGACGGGTCCATTGGGAATGCACTCATTCGGCGGCCGATGGCAGTTAAATCCCCCAAATTATCAATAGCTCCGAGAGCCCAAAGGTCAAATAGTGAGGTTGTGATTGTATCTTGGGGGGGAGGGTCCATGAAATCGAAATCAAGCAAGTCCTTGATTCCTAGTGATTTGAGCAGGAGTACCGTGTTGGCAAGGTTTGTCCGTTGAATTTCCGGGATTGTTTGTATATAAAACTCGTTCTTGAATGCAAGCTCAGTATATAAGTGATATGCTTTCCCAGGCCCAGTTCGGCCAGCTCGGCCAGCTCGCTGGGAAGCATTGGCCTGCGAAATCGGGGTGATTTGGAGTGTGTCCATGCCCATTCGTGGGTTGTACACCTTTAACTTTGAAAACCCTGCATCTACCACATACATAATGCCATCGACTGTCAAACTGGTCTCGGCAATATTAGTAGCAACGATGACTTTCCTGACGCCTGGAGGAGCCTTGTCGAAAATTTTGGCTTGTAAATCTGCTGGCATTTGGCTGTAAATGGGCAATACACTAATCTTCGGCGGGTCGTTTAGAAGAGCCAACCTCTCGTGTATCAATTCGCAAGTAGCCTCAATATCTTCCTGGCCCGTCATGAAAACTAGGATATCACCAGGTCCCTGGGAAACATGGATGGCCAAAACTTGTTTGACAGCACTATCAACGTAGTCTTCGCACGGAGAACGAGAATATTGTATATCAACAGGAAAGGTACGTCCAGGAATTATAAACTCTGGAGCTCCTCCGTAGAATTTCGAAAATCGGTCAGAGTTCATGGTAGCAGATGTCACGATAAGCTTAAGGTCCCTTCTTCTTGCAAGAACTTTCTTGATCAAGCCCATCAAGACATCGGTATTCAAAGCTCTTTCATGAGCCTCGTCCATAATAATGCAAGAATATTTGTCAAGATCGGGCTGGACCAAGGACTCTCGTAAGAGAACGCCATCCGTCATATCTAGAACAAATATTAGCTCCTTGCTCGGTTATAACACTGTAAGGACCAACTTACATTTGATCACCGTTTCGCTGCTCGTACAGTCTTCAAAACGTATAGCATAGCCCACAAGCCCCCCCAGTTTGACTTCCATCTCTTCGCTGACTCGTTTGGCGACACTCATTGCAGCAACACGGCGTGGCTGAGTACAACCTATTAAGCCAAGCTCCCCGTAACCATCCTCATAAAGGAATTGAGTCAACTGGGTAGTCTTTCCGGAGCCAGTCTGGCCAACGACAATAATGACTTGGTTATCCCTTATCACTCGTAGAAGTTCCTCTCTAACGGCAAATGCAGGGAGATATTCCCTCTGTTCCCGCAAGGTCTTGCTCCTGCTAAAGGCACTTGATCCCTCCGACTTTTTCAAATGCGACGCAAATTTGCTGTTATTGCCCGCCTTTTGATCTTCCTCCCCCGGAATTGCAGCTGCACTGTCACCCTCATCCTCTTTAACACCCATGATATTTCCCAAAGTCGTCCCGGCAGCATTTGTTGCGTCTTGAGCTTGCTTCTGGCGTTCCTTGCGCTGCCTCCTTTCCTGTACAACTTTACTTCCTTTACGGCTAAAAACAGCCATGTCACTCTGCGGGTCTCGTACGGCCGGAACAGGTTCAAGCTGCTTCGTAAAGACTGTACGGCCATCTAAAAAGGGAGGACGGAGATCATGGACAAGCAAGTGTACTCTTGTCGAGTCGTCGTCGTCTTCAAAATCAGCGTCATAGTCTCTCCTCTGGGCAACGCCCGAGGTTAGCATGCGATTCGTCTCCCACGCATCGACGTCCTTTTGTTTTTGTACAGCACGGGCATTGAAGCGGCGACTATTCTTCTTCTCTGACAATGCTGCCTCGCGAATCTGATCAGCCCAGGCACTTTCTGGGGCGCCAAAGGGGTTATGTGTCTCATCTCCAAAGGTGTGTCCGGATTCATCACCCATGTACCAGTCACGGTCCAGGGCCATAGCGTCATCATCGTTCACGAATGCTTCGGGGCCATCAAATGCGTGTTGGTGGGGAGTCGATGCGCCATTTCGTCCCCTGCCAGGCCTTTCCTGGCCGTCATCATCGTCATTCACCGGGGGTCTGTCGCGTCGCTTGAAAATGTGTCTAGGGCCAGGGCCGGTGTAGCTTTTTGGTGACGACGGTGCAAATCTATCGGAGTCTATCTTCCGCCGCTTTGGGCTCTCTTCACGGTTCATAGTGTCGTCAGTCTGCGAGCGTCCCAGAACTTATACAAGCACCTGTAGCTTGGAGTAGTCCTGAAAGGTGGTAAATGGACCTGTTTAGCGCCCAGCATGACTAGCTGGGCGCTTATGGTTTAACTAACTAGCTGGTTAGTGAACTATACATAGACGCGTTTGCCGCCTGCCGCGATGGTCACGCACAACTCGAACTTCAGCTTCGAGACAGAAACTCATCCCCCGGCATTCTGTCCCTATTTCTAGTGAAGATCTCCTAGTCAGACCGTGTACTTATGGATACAATCTTAATTCTTTTATGTAAGTTAAATTACTATCCCTTTTTGGCGAAATTTTACGTGTGGATATACCATCATCAGCCCCAACGGTAGCAAACCTGGTGTTCCTTACAACAGATTATATATCGCAGTCTGCCACTACACCAAAAGGAGTGAGCCCACACTAATAGTGGGCAGAGCTGCAGTTTCTGACATTATATTAATACCCAAAACCGAGGTTCTTAGACCACCACCTATACCTGACGTCTCCAAGACGACCAATAGCTTCATCTGTAACGTTATCAGTGCTTGGGTTATAGATAGTGACACAGAACAAAAAAATGTAAAAAAGGTTTATAACGCTGCTAAAAGATGGAGAAAAAAGAAAAGACAAAAATGATATTCTACTATACCCCCTCCTATCGTTATGGATGAATAGAAAGTCAATGCCATACAGTTTCATTTATACCATTAGCTGCTAATGTGTATGAATAAATGATCAGATCTTGATACATGAATAGATTCTCCCATACCCGGAGACTGCTAGAGCGACCAGTCCAACTACCATCTCTGGTGTCATTCACATTCTCTCCATCATTCCGCATCCCTGAAAACTTCTAGTCTGGTTACTGCGTGGTCACCCGAGTGAATTGTTTCCAGTTTTTATTTCCATTTCAATTCCCGAAAAGTATATTGTGGGGAAACCTTTGTAAATCCTCGAGCTCTGGTGCAGCAAAGGCAGAATGCAGTGCAATGAGAATAATGCAGCTCTCCCAGAAGAACCATACCCCGTGGCTTCTGGCAGCATCCGCATCCCCTTGCACAGCATCCCTGTGTGGCTTTACACTGACGTTTTCCTAGTCCATTTCCATCTAGAAAAAGCCAAGATTTGACCTCCCGTCTCACCCTCGACATGAGCGGCTGCCGCCTAAGTAGGTACGAATAGTACTGCTCCCAAGCTCCGAGCCTTTGTTTCGAATCTGCTAGCTTTAACTTCCAGTCCGTAGGACCGATATCATCAAATGTTTCGATATCTTTGACTCTCCCTATCACGACAGTATCCAGAATCATTGTTCTCAGAAGGATGTCTCTCTGCCTGAGGGCTTTTATGTCATGGGCTACATTGTCCAGCCTGCGACTGCAGTCATCCTGCACTTTTTTCTGCACTGGTGGTTGGGGGGCTCTGTTGCGGGCAGCTCCATGGTTAGCCTCCCTGACTATATCCGCAGCCCACGGTGCACCCGTGGCCTCAAATAATATTTCGAGGACTGGCCCAAGCGTAAAAATAGATAATCCGCAGACAATCAAACCCACTCCGATACATATAGGCCCGAAGAAGAGCGAGAACAGGGTCTTCTCGTATGTCCATTGCGACTCCATCTTGAACGAAGACAGTGGTAATATGCAGCGCAAGCAGTGAGTGGGTGAGGGCGTAAATTATAACTAGTAGAATTAGTCAAGAGAGGCGGGCAGAAAGTGCGAGGTTTGCCCTTTTTATATATGTAGAATCGCTCCTGTAAGTTTGCAATATAATCATTATGATGCAACTGCTGCGAGGCGCACGCCCGCTAGTGCTGGTGGTTATGGAGGGCTGAGCGGGCCCATCAGCATCACACCGAGGCACTGTGGTAGAGTGGTTAATACGTTGCACTGCTACCGTTATACAGTTTCTCTGCATACATAGCCATGCAATTCCTTCGGGAGCCAGGGTTCGAATCCCTGCGGTGTCGCTCTTTTTTTTCCTTTTTTTTTTTTTATACCTATCCTTTCTTTGAAACCGTCAACGGTCACCTACCACTGCCCCGTGTGAAATGTCAGTATGATAAATACAGTGCATGCAGTAGTTGTGTTAATGTCTGGTGTGCATCTCTACTTCGTAAATACTGGCCTGGCGTGGTGACGTCTGGGTGCCAAGAGGCGAGGATCCTCCTAAGCTCAAGACAGCAACCAACCGCACGACGGCCCGACATAGAGCGAGACGGGCAACTATCGAAGCTGCGACAACGTATGCAGTGAAGCTACAGGCACCGTCTATGACGGAACAAGCAACCATGACGACGAAAGACGGAAAGCACACACCAACGACCGACGAGCTGCTGGCTCAGTTCGACGACCTGAGCGTCGATGCCGTCAGCGCCAAACCACCACAGCCAGGCAAACAAGGAGCCGTCGAGGACGACGTGCTTGATGAATTCCAGAATCTAGTCTCCCAGAGGCCCGCAAGTCGCCCTGCAACGCCGCAGATCTCATCGGCCTCGACCAAGTCACCGAAACCGGCGGCGGCTACCGCTACGCCCACTACTGACCGGTCCAGCGAGGAGAAGTTACAGACCAGAAAATCAGGAGATAGCACAAGAGCATACCATAGGAGCATCACGCCCTTGTCAGAGACACAGAATACACCGCCGAGCCCGGCACCACAGCCGCAGACCAGTAGCAGTAGCGTCGGCGGCGGCGGAGGTGGATGGTGGGGTGGCCTCTTTGCTACAGCTACCGCGGCCGTCAAGCAAGCTGAGGCAGCGGTGCAGGAGATCCGGAAAAACGAAGACGCTCAGAAATGGGCAGACCAGGTCCGTGGTAATGTCGGTGCTCTTAGAGGACTCGGTGAGCTACTATATTCGTGCCCCAAGAATGGCCTGGATGATTTACCTGCTAACCACATTATCTAGGGGGAGAGCTACGCACGCTTGCCCTTCCAACGGTTACATCCCTTCTCCACACTCTGGCGCCTCCAATATCAACTCATGAACGTCTTCAAATCCATATCACGCATGATCTCCAAGGATACCCCGCCCTAGATCCTCTCATATACAATGTGTTTTCCCGAGTCATGGCCCAGGTCGAGGGAGGTGACTTACTTGTCATCCAACGTGGCCAGGAAGCGGCACCAAAGCGTGGAGACGGCACGGGTACCAGTCAATATAGTTCAGCAGGCTGGAATGATGGGCCATGGTGGCGCTATGCCTCTCCAGGAGGAGGCCGTTCGATCTCTGCTATCAAGGGTACCACGGTA
Source organism: Trichophyton schoenleinii (assembly GCA_018357685.1). Classification (NCBI taxonomy): domain Eukaryota; kingdom Fungi; phylum Ascomycota; class Eurotiomycetes; order Onygenales; family Arthrodermataceae; genus Trichophyton; species Trichophyton schoenleinii. The sequence continues at coordinate 5,754,583 of WOFF01000002.1, forward strand.
GCCAGCAAGCTTGCGCGAGCTAGTGCGGAGTCTTACGCAAATGACTTTTTCGCAGCTCGCGGCGGCATAGAAGAAGCTACCCGTCAAGCTTCCGAAATTCTATCCGACACCAACCCCGTCAGGAACAGTGATATCTTCCTCGCCATCCAAGCTATCAGCCAACCCGTATCAGAAGACCTCTTCCAGGCCGGGGCTGGGCCTAGCGGAGAAACTGAAAAGCCAACCAGCGGCGTTGTAGAGGCGGAACAAGAAACCGAGGAAGAAGTGTCCTTCGCCGTGTACCTGCATGATCCCATCCACGGCATTGCCTTCCACACAATCTCCCAATCTCTTCCACAAAAATGGATCGACTGGCTTGACGCTCCTGCCCCTGACTCTGCTTCCGCAGACCAAAGTTCTGCCTCTCAAGAAATGCAATCGACCGTTCCCGAGGCCATCGCTGAGATAATTGAGAGCGGAGGAGTCGACCCACGTGAGTGGGTGGCCGAATGGGTTGAAGACGCAATTACCTTGGCCGTAGGTGTTGTTGCACAGCGCTACGTGGCCAGGAGAATGGGCGTTGGTGTCGGTGGCATCAACAAGGGAAAGATGAAAGCCGAGCAGGCTACAGTTGTTGACAGCGGAGCTGGGGAGGCTGCAAGGGCTATCTAGAAGAGAGAGGCCCCCACCTCCACAACCACCACCTAAGCACCCTTTATCCATTACCTAGTTGGCGTTTGTTTATCTTTTTGTATACTCCTGTCCGTCTATGCTTTTCGGAGTGTTATTTATGCCTGTTGATATCTTATTGACGTCATTGATAATCTCATAATGACAATACAATGTATATTTTGTTTTCCGCACTGAGTAGATGATACAGGCGGTAGCCAATATGAACATCATCCACCCCACCTCCACCTACCCCTTTGTGGCCCTCGCATAGATAACATTATTGTAGGCAGCCACATCACAGCTCGACCCCGTCATAGCGTGTCCGCACTTCCAAACACCATACATTATGTTGGTATGACACTTTACCACACGTACATCAACGGCGTAAGGTAATTAGCTCCCCTCATTCGGAACCGTCCACGTTTGATCCCCAAGCTTGCTGGTATCTCACGGCACGGCAGAGTGTCTTCTATGGTGCACATTCCGGTTGAGCGTCGAATCTGGAAACTTCAAAGCAATTAAGCCCTCGATCCCATAAGACTGCATTTCACTTCTTCGAGGCCTGCTTATTGTCTCCCTTCTTATCCTTTCTGGTTCCCTTTAATAACTCCAGATGTCCGGCCTTTTCAGCAAGCAATCGCTCGGTCTTCCCAGTCAGGCCGGAAGTTAATTTCTATTTTAGTAGAGAAGCACCTGTCAGCTTTGATACCGGTCCAAATTCCAAGATGGAAAGTTTCAATCTACCTTCACCATTTTCTGTTGTTTTATGAGTTTCGCTTTTTTCGGTGCGATAGTCTTTGCGCCTCGTTTTGGGCCTAAGGTTGTTGGCCTAGTTGGAAGGGTCAGTGGGGGGATGAGAATATACCAAGACCATGCGACATGACTCACTTCTTAGCCGGGGCAGGCTTGGACTTCTTGATTGCACCTTGAGCCATGGTTGTCTCTGCTATGGTGAGGAGTGTACTCTTATTGACTGTTCGTCGGAGATTCTCTATGGATCTTTTTTTTATCTCACGTCTTGAAATCTCCAGCCAATTAGAAATATTTATGTGTTTATCTAATAATAATCATATCACGTGATGTGTTTAAGAAAATCATAACTCGTTGGACGCCGAACACAACGACCGTCAATACTACCAAACTCACCCATCCTTTACCATTCACAAAATAATACAGAGCTCTTCATGTGTTTCTTCCAACAGCCCTTCAGCCAGCTGCTGGGCCTCATACCAATATTTTGCACCACGAAGCCTTCCATGTATCTAACTCAAAACGGTGGCATCTCGCCCAGTTGTGAATCGCGAATTAAAGCTCAAGGTCTATTATTAAGCCAGTGTTTCTATTTTAAGGGTTGGAAAGACATGCTGCTGGTCTACACAGTACGGTACGGAGTACGGAGTACGGAATAGGCTCCTAATTAATCATGGCTAGTGCACGGTATGGCCGCTTGTGAACGATGGAAAGAAGTGTACCAGACCGGCTCGGGAAATAGAAGCCCACACCCTGGCACTGACAGGGAAGAAGGGCCTTGTCTCCTCCTCTATAGAGAGAGGCTGTATTAAGCGTTGGCTAGAGCCTCCTTTCGACGCCCTGCTTGCTGCCTGGTGTGCTGGTGGCTGCTGGCGTGGTGTTGTCCTTTTGAAATCCCCAGCGTTCACCCGTACATCCTTAGACGGGAAGCTCTTTTCAGTCATAACTTCGAGCTTCATTACTCCTCGAGTCTCTTCTGTCCCGGTCGGTCACTGTGAAACTGAAGGGCTGTGGATGAGTCTCGTTCAGGAGTGACTTTTTTAACCAGTTGGATTAGCAGCCCCTGAGCGAAAGGGCACAAGGGAAAAATGTCGACTGCGTGGCAGCGAGTGTTGCGAGCGCTCATTGTAGCATCCATTATCAGCATCATACTCATCTACTCGGCTCGACGGTTTGGCCCTGCGCCTGCCCACACACCAATACGTGATCGCCCAGATGATCAGCATAAACCCTTCCAGCCGCCGGTGCCTGCTCCTGATCAAGAGCCTCCATCATTGATCTCGCACCCACCACCACTCGTACCGACGCTGGAATCTTCCTCGACAGGTGCACCAGGGACAAAACCTCCCGGCACGCCAGCAGGTGAGCCAACAAAAACTGCGGCAGTAACGGTACCGTCGTCACAACCTGGACATGTCAACGAAACAATCCCTGGGATTCCTAGCAAGATTTGGCAAACAGCCAAACATGCGAACCTTAGCAGTGAGTATACCGACATGAGCAATACATGGATAGCGAAGAACCCTACTTTCCGCCATGAGCTGCTCACCGACGAGTCGAGTGATGACTATGTGCGCAGCCGTTACCCTGGCTCGGATATCTTAGCTCTTTATACCAGGCTCAAGATTCCCATCCTCCGAGCCGATCTGCTACGTTATCTAATCTTGTTGGCTGAAGGCGGCATCTGGGCTGATCTGGATACTACATGTGAGCAGCCGGTAAGCAACTGGCTGCCAGGAGAGATATCCAGCACCAACAGCACCATCAAGACCAGCCTAGTTGTCGGGCTCGAACCCGATGCCGACCATGGCGGTAAAAAGGTCCTAACCAATGCGGTTTTGGCAGCGCAGCCCGGTTCCAAGCATATCAAGGCTGTCGTGGATGATGTCGTGCATCAACTCCTTGAAATTGCAAAACAAAGGGGAGTCGGCCCTGAAGGTATCACACTTGAGATGATCAGTGATGTTGTAGAGGTTACAGGGAGGAAGAAGATGACTGCAAAGATCATCGAGTCTCTTTCCAAGACGCTGAACAAGGAGATCAAGGAGAGTGATCTGGTTAAGAATGGCGGGAACGAGCCGCAGTGTCTTGACGACGTGATAATACTTCCCGTCCCCGCATTCGCCTCGTATAACAACAACCCAGCTCCTCAGGGCCGAGTGCTTGTGACGCACCATCACGCAGGCACATGGAAGAGCGCTGCCGAAGATGCCAGGAAGAACCGTGAGAAGCAGATTCAGGAGGAGGCTGACAGGCTGAAAAAGACAGCTGACGAAGCGGAGAGGAAGCAAAAGGAGGAAGCGGAGGAGCATAAGAAAGAGGAAGACGCTACGAAGAAGGCAAAGGAGGATGGTGAGAAGCTGCGTAAGGAGCAGGAGGCTAAAGAAGAAGCCCAGAGAAAAGCTAACGACAGGTAGCATCAAGACCACAACCAATAAAATATTCAGCCAGCGCCCTCACACAGGATTTCACTACTTCCCTTACTACCGCGTATCTCATCCCCTCATCCCCTGCCCCTCCTATGTTTTCTAGTAGGACTTGGGGTAGCGTCAGAACTAAATCCTAGGGGTTCAGAACCAATTAAGGAGCCGAACGTATTGCGAGAAAAGAAGTCAAGGACATGAGTCTGCTTGTCACCTATACTATCCGTACTGTCCTCCCTTCTCTCCTGACGACCAAGAATCCAGACGAGCGAGAAGCCCCCTGAAAGCTGGCTGAGCGTGTTTGATATCCACACGCAGGGATGAGCATAACCAGGCATAAATCATCCCCTTCGGTATGACGGAGCACTTGCATTGAGGCCATTCCTGCCCCATTGTCCTGCCCCTGTACCACCACGGATAATGGAACCCGACACATCTGCAGGTTTCACCGTTGCCTTTACCACCGCTAGCTACCACTTGCTACTGCCACTAGTTACTCAGTGTAAATACCTTCTTTTTACTCCGTACGCTGAACACACTATCCCATCACCAACCGCGGTTCAGTGTTATGATTTTTCCCAATCTTATCAGTTCATCTTATCTTGCTCACATGACTGCTGACTCATCAGACTGAAACATCTGCAAAGTAAACAAACTTCCTTAAGCAGAAAAAAAAGAAAAAACGACATCCAGAATGTGAGCAAAAAGCGACGGCGAGGAAGAAGAAACAAAAAGTGGAGGGAGCAAAACAAATAGATCCATCCAATTTAAGGGCTAGTCTCGCAGCAGAACGTCTGCCATGACTTGACTCTCATTTCCCTCTTTCTTCTTCCTCTCAACCCTTTCTCCAGAAGGTTGCCGTTTCGCCCCCCCTTTTTTTTCACCTCTCCCTCGGCATTTTGCGTGCTGCTCCTTGGTTTCCCATCTGACAGTTGCGGCTCCGGGCCAATCGGGCGACTTGGCTGTATATGGGTAGTGGTACCAGCCGGGGGGGTGATGGAGACTGGCCGGACTTGCTGCCTTTATTATTCATAAACAGTGCCGTAAGATGGACAGACACCCAGAGATAGGGGGCTCTTCGTCGAGGTCGAGGTACTTTTCTTCATTCCCCCGTCGACCAGCAAGAATAGCAAGAATAACGAGTATAACAACAGCATCAGCCCCTTCCGCAACAGATCGCCGACCCTGAGTCCCTCTCCCCCGTTCAACACCCAGAACCGTCGGCTGCAGCTTCGCAACGCTCGGTTCAGGGGTGCGTTGCTTGCCTCGGCTTCTGCCTCTACTTCAACGCCTGCTACTGCGTCTTCGTCCAGACAGGTGAGCCCTCCACAATCCCAGGCCGAGACATGGAGGAGTAGTACATTGGACGGCATTGAAGACGACGACAAAGAAAACGACTGGGCCTATGAGGGATTTCATACAACTACTGCCAGTAGCTTTTCCAGGGGCCCGCACAGCAGACGATCGAGTATATTGAGAGAATTGGGGAACTCTACTCAGCGAAGGCGATCTCAGCATACCTCCCGTGTACCGGTAACATCCATATTTCAGTCGCAGCCGGACTCGCCTCCATGGCCTGCATCATTTGGCCGGCCCAAAGCTAGCGTTGAGGACCAGGATCAGGCTCAGAACACTCAAACCCACGAACTAGAGCTGGATCTCGACTGGGAAGAGAAGATGCAACTGCATTCCACGAGGAAAGCGTCGATATCGTCGCAGAAGAGCAATCCTTTCACAAGCCTTGACCGAATAAAAAGACCAAAAGAGCGGAATCGAGACGGCCGTCGCGATGCATCTCAACACATCGAGCATCTTGAGAACCAGCTTGCGGCCACGCTCCAGGATGCTGAGTTGGCCGATGCAAAGACACATGCTGCTCGATACAAGGCGTTAAAGACTGAGTACAGGATTCTAAGGCAGGAACTGACTGAGTGGGAGGAGAAGTTTGAAGCGCGAGTACAGGATGAAGAAGCAGTGGTTGCAGAGCGAGAAGCCCAATTGAAGATACGCATACGAGTGCTGGAACGTGAAGTAGAAGTCAAAGACAACAAGATCAGAGAGCTTGAATGGGAGGCAGAGAAAGAAGCGCAGAACCGGCGGACGCTGGAAGCCATTACTGCTACAAACCGCAGTCTGGAGCGCCGAGTTGATGTGCTTACTGAATTGCTTGCTCAGTCGCCTGGCAGAGTAGAACTGCCCCCTCCCCCATCGGCGCCAGCTGTAGACGGTGCTTCCTCAATGCATAGCGGAGACGGTAGTATGTGCCGTACACCACGGCCCAAGTCGATGTTCACCAAGATACCCTTGTCACCTGTTCGACAGCCTCTTTTCCATCCCACTAGTGAGCCTGATGCTTCGTTCTCTGACCCATGCAAGAGGGGTTCGGGAGATGAAGACTCTCGTGTCTTTGAGTTAGCATCTGTTGACTCGGGCTTCGATTCCGGTCCGTCGCATTCCCAGCGAACCTCCCTTCTATCAAGCCAGTCTGGCCCCGGGTCAGCAACATCGCTCCCATTATCACCAGAACTCCAACTACAGGGGAAACTCCAGTATCGAAAGAGAAAGATGCGCCGTTTCCCTTCGGGTTGCTGTACGTTGAAGCCGCTTGTCTTACCAACTGCATCCGCTGCCCTCTCGCCGTACGCTCCGCCTGTAAACCCAGCGGCGTCACCTGGTTCTATACAGCAGCAACGCCTGGCCCGGTATTTCTCGACGCTGCGATATTCAAAGGCCGGATCGGGTTATGGCGAGTCGTTATATGACGACGAGACAGATGGAGATGATGCTGACACCGATGCGGCGAGGACCGATGCACTTGACTCGCTGGAGGGTAATGTAGCGCATTATCAGTCCTTTGAAGAAGCAATGGCAGGCCACGACTTATCATTTGATGACACGGAAGAGTTTGGATATAGTCCGTTTGCCGCAAGTAAAAGCCGGTCACCAGGAAGTGAAGCAATAAGCTATGAAGGAGGAGGTACAGTCAGACGACGCCGCAACCGCAGTCGCCAAATATCGACTCTACACATCGGTATGAGCCCCATTAACCGCATAATCTCAGCCAGGCAACACCATGCTTCTCTATCATGGCTTGAAAAGTTACATCTATCCATCCCACAGCTACTGTCTAACATACGAACATTGACCTACCGCATCTTGTCCAACGCATGGCACTCCAACTGGCGCCGTCTAGGTGGTATATCCTGGTGGTTCCTCGGTCTGTTGCTTGGTACACATACACGGAACCAATGGGTCAGGTATTCTATGGTTCGAAGTGCAAGGTGCCTGGGACGCAGCGAGGAAGCCCGGACGGAGGATCAAGAACCATCAACCCCCGTCAGCGTCAGCCATCGACCGGATACTGCAACATCGCTCCCTTACAGCTATACGCCAGCCATGCAGGAATGGCTCAAGTTCTCTGTCACTCTCGTGTTGGCCATAGGTCTTGCTATCCGTGACGGGCCAAGCACACTAACGTGCGCTTGTCCACCGCCAGAAAGCGATATCAGATCTCATAACCCTGACGCCGACACAATGATAGAATCTGAGCTTTGCCAATCGTCGCCCAAATACCAAGCTATACGCACCAGTCTATCAGTCCTCAGCCCAAGTGCTCTCCCCAGAGACGATGAAGCATTTGATAACGGCCTTGACTGACATTCATTTACCAGCAACAACCCCCCTAATGATTGATGACGCTCCCTTCCTTTTCCTTAATTATTTTCCCCCTCTTATTTTTCCCCCTACCCTCTTTTGTATAACGCCCTATCGCAAACCATTGAACATCTGCGATGCATCTCCGTGCTTTGTAAAAAGGAGAGCAACCGGATTCGTGTTAATGGGCGATAGATTACATTAGACTAGCTCGGTCCTGGATAAGTAAATAATAGATAGATTCGTTCTTTTTTACACTTGAATAGTGGCCAGGGCAGCCACATACAGCTAAATTGGAGGCAGGCTCGCTGGAAATCTTCGTTGAAAGCTGAAACACAATATTCACATAGCATCAGTCATATTCTGGGGATGGTCATTATCAGACAGGAAAGAAAATAGGTAGAAAATAGATAGGGGGGGGCGCCCGTCAAGCGATGCTGCAACGACACGGAGGGGGTGATACATGTGTTTGTGTGTTTAACAGCATATATCACAGCAGCACTCGCACGATTCTCCACACAGCCAGCAGCAGCAGAGCGTCGCGAGACTTGGGGAATCGTAAACGTCAGTTTTCTTTTTGATAAGCTACCTGTAGCCGCAGCGACTCAGGATATGAGTGCACGTACCAGGTGTAGAGACATCCCCTATCCTTCTCCTCGACTACAACCGGCGGCGGTGCCTGCTGGTATTGCATCTATGGGTATAACCAAAAGTCAGCGCTTCCCAAACTCCCCAGGTAGCCAAGTTGCACGGCGACGGGATAGCGACAGCGGTATAACGTACGGGGGGACCGCCCTGTGGGGGGCCCTGAGGAGGATAGCCGCCGTTGTAGCTGTGATCGGTCGGTCAGTCAGTTGTCCATCGCTCAAGGAAAGGAAGTGAGATGCGGTCATATTTTCTTGGCCATGCGATGTACATGCATAACGCTGTGGCCGATACGAAGAGGCGAGGGCACTGTACCTCTGCTGTGGCTGGTTCTGATAGTATCCGGCGCTGGACATCTTGCTGGCGGTTTTTAACGAGAGTACCGAGTATCCAAGTGGGTTTATTGGCGAGGTTTCTGTTGCGGGCTGGCGAGAGCGAGAGAGGGAGATGGCCAGACAGAAGTGCGCGCCCCGGGGGGCCTGACTTTAAATAATAGCTAGCGAGCAGACCGACGGCTGGAATGTCCTCCTCAGCTCATCTTCTCCCAGCACAGACTGCGAGCTAGCTATGTAGGACAGAGCCAGCCCCTACGCCACAGAGTGACTCTGCCAATCAGCACGGCGTCCAACGGCGCGAGCTGACGTGGCTGGTATTAATCACTGGGAGCGCTGCAGGTATAGGCGCTATCACAAGGATGGTAAAGGCCGGAGTCGCTCGTCGGCAATATAAGATGCTTTCACTAGGTACGCAGTATATCAATGATATATATATGCATTCATCTGCCCTGCACGGCAGCGAGAGTTTGGACGGAACGTTAAACTACAAGCTTCTGATAGGGCCGTCCCGGGAGATCCCCAGGTACCTTGGTGCGGAGGAGTTACATAGTTCAGCCAGGAGACTGTCAACCAGTTGCGATTTGTTCCCTTTGCTGTCATGGAAGACTGTGGCTTCGTCGACTGCTTGAGCTGAGGCTCCTGCAGCCAAGCCCAGATCAACAACAAGAGCTGCTCCATAGAGAGTATTGCTATTGGCCCTACGGCGAACAGGTACCGGTACCTTCAGACTTCAGCTGTTGAACCACCAGATAATGGGTTACCGTCAGCGGGAGTTCTTGCCATTCGCCGACTCGTTCAGGATGGCCTGATAGGAACCAGAGCTACTTTGAACGTCTTCAACGTAACCGCTCCAGAGATTGCCCATCTTCATGCGCAAAGGTGAAGATACTTCATCCGAAATATCCATGTCCCACAGAATCTGCCCAAGCAATTCAACACGACCACCTTCGTAATAACAGCAGCATGTCTATGCATGGGCAATGTGGCTTCTCCCAGTCCGAACAGGCTCATATCTTCAGCAGGTCCTTCAGGGGAGCCCCTGGTACGTACCGCATTCTGGAGGATGGTCTCCCGATACTTGGAGTAATGCGCGCCCAGGGAATTTTTAAAGTGTGTTTTTGAAGCTGTGGTTCTCAAGCGGTGGCCTTTCTCACAGGCGAGTCTTTGGATCTAATATGTCATGAAAAGTACTAGGGATGACTTCATCGTTATCTTTGAGTAGAGAGTGATAGTCGTATCCCCATTTATATGCACTATGAGTGGGAGAGCCGAAAGTGGAAATTCTCCCAAAAGTTAGTAGCTCGTCATTTGCAGGTCTCTCCGTCGACTTATAGGTGCTTGTCAGGAGGTCAGAGCAAAGCATATAAATCCAAGATGTGACCACCGGGTATTGGAAACAGCCATGATCATAACCCTCACTAGGCATTGTAAATTTAGTTCCATTTTCTAGATCTATGGGACATAGTTAGCATAACCCAACTCTGTCGAGAAGAGCGAGGTAGCAAACCTAGTATCAATGACCCAGGTTTCAGTACTTGATAACAAAGTGGTCCAAAACTGTGTAGGGTATCGATGTAGACGACACCATAGGTAGAGAATTCTCAAATAGTATCTATCGTGTTCCAATCTAGGATATAATGTACTGATTCTATCAACGGGGGGCATTGAGGCAGTAAATGCCACGGAATTGCTCAGCCCAAAACCTGGAGGCTACGTAGATTGAGAGAAACAGTCCGTGAGAGGTTAATGTGATGGAGAGAAACGGCGAGGAGCTGATTAGGTAAAGTTGTGCCGCATGTGTGTTTATAGTAGTCACGGGATAATATTGATAATATTATTGGCTAAACGTGAGGGACAGGATCAATTTATCACGTGACCTATTAAACCCGGCCATGGAATCTATGGGGAATCCATGGGGTTCAACTAGATCTAGATCTTTAAGAAGCATTAGGAGTGATAAAGCCTTTGAACGTATTTGTTGATTACCATTCCCTGTGGCTAATTATTTGTTTCAGTGACATAGCCTTGCCTGGAAACGAAGGTATAATGTATCTAAGTTGAATCATATCTACCAACATCTATTAAATGGCATTATAAATTAATTGACATATCCCAAAGCCATATATACCAATATCTAATCCACCAGGGTAAAAAAGGAAAGTAAGGTCTAAGCGGTTCAATAATACAGTCATAGCACATCCAATCAATAAGGATCCCATTCCAGTCGTTGCATTAATAGGAAAGATTCGACGGGCACTCCTCGCCGAGCTTTTCTACCGTCAACTTCCTTGAAAAATTCCGGTTCAAAGCTCACCTCTGCCCAGGAGCGTATGAGGTGCCTCCAGTAGCAAACTTCCGCAGCGGGTGTAAGGTATTGTTCTCGGAACGTTTTGATATTATTCTGTGCAATCCGCTTTGCGTCCTGCTCGTGTTCCTCAAGCCACTCGATCTTCTCATGTAGGTCCGACCAGTCCCTCCGCACCTCTACATAGTTCTGGTCTGGACCCGAGCTCTTCATGAGAGGAGACTGGTGCTGGATCCACTCGAGGCTGTGAGAAATGACGACCGAGTTGCAGCTCTGGAGGTACTTCAAGCGCCCGGAGTAGCTGTTTCCTTCGGTCTGAGCGAGGTACTTGAATCGGCAGTGTTCGGGCATTGACTTCAAATCGTTCTGCATGCTGTCGTTATCACGCCATGTTATTGGCTTGACGTCCGCCCATGGCTGGTCCCGGGTGACTTGAATAAGCTTCTCACGGACCTCCAGGTCCATGGTGGCGCCTCTCCAGAAAAGTTGGGGGATTTTCTTCGGCCAGGCCCAGGTGTGTTCTTCCCGCTCGGCCCCCATTTGAACTTCTTGCATTGTTCCGACTTTTGTCTCAGGCCAAGACCAGTATCCGAAGTCAGGCATAAGCCATAGGTTTGTGTCCTGTTCGCGGCGGGCGTAACCCCACTGTGCAACTGGATCAACTTTATCGTCGGTGTTGAAGACGAATTCTATATTTGGGAGCGGGTCAGGAGCGGAGACAATTGCTCGGTGTAGGGCGTGTAGTGTCGCAATTTCCCGGGAGTATATGGTTCCGTTTACAGCAATAACATAGAGCTACCAGGGGGTCAATTCACACGATTATTATATATTTCAGCCATTGAAAAAAAGGACACTTTCTTACTTGTTGGTTATAAATCATCGCACGGATGTATCCGTTTTTGGGTATGACGGAATCGATTTCTGCGAGGCCTATAGGGCGCTGCGCCCGCTCTTGTTTCGCGCGATCGATCTCTGCGAAGAGGCCTGGGAAAGCCGACTGACATCGCTCAGCGCCGAACACAAGAGTGTTGGCATCCCGCTTGTGATTCCATTGGCAGCCAGGGTTTCCTGCATGATGCTGGCAGCTGGCAGGGGCGGTAATTGGACTGGGATAGCCGCGCAGTTGGCACCAAAGTAACACCAGCGCTAAAACGAGGCTGATGGCGATGGTGCGCCTGCGATACTTTCGGGCTGTAGATGTCGGATGCGGATGAGTTTGCGCGTCCATGATGGGTGGCTATGTGACGGAAGACGACGCCATGAGTGAGAAGAACGAACCCCTGACTGCATCGCAAAAGAATAATAGCAGGCAATTCCAGTAAAGGGGGCCTTGCATCATTTTTTTTGCCCATCGGCTCCACGGACCGGCGCTTAGATCATGTGATCATCGTGGCGCCTTTTGAGTTTTGACGCAGGCAAATTTCCTTGGCAGAGCTTGATTTTTTTGTGTTTGTCCAAATTTGGCGATGCGACTTTTGATACGTCGCGATGTTGCAAGTGGTTTTGTTCTCGGTTGTGACTGGTGGTGGTGGTGGTAGGCAGGTTGGTATGTTGCCAAGTAGGCAAGCGATGGGAGCTGTGGTAGCTTAAGCTTTAACGAACTCACTTCACATCCATCATGAGGACAGCGTGGTGAAGCCTCGAGTTTTCAGCGGACAAGCTTTTGCGCCTGAAGCGCAGAGAAAGTAAAAAGTTGACGTTGATAAAAAGGGGCCAGCAGCTGGATGGAATTCCCATAAACGGCCATCGTTCGTCTTAGCTGTTGGTTGAACAGGTATCGATGAGGGTAATCGAGGGAGTCTCCTTTATGGAAGGGCGCATGAAGTGTCGCACTAAGCGACGGGCCTCCAACCGGCAGCCGGTCCGATAATTTAATGATATCAGGGATACCCTTCGAGAATCACACAGGAAGCCATCCGGAATGCCAGCCGGGAGGCAGAATTTTTTTCGCGCCATGTTTTATCTCTGGTCGGGTTCTGTATTCATGCAGGCACGCGGTGTCATCGCACAGCAGAAGCCGCTGTCTCAAGGGAAATGGATCAGTCATCAGTCGACATTTTATTTATTATTAGACAATAATAACTTATCTCACTCACCCTGCAGGCGATGAAGCGGCGCTAACCAAGTAAAGACGACGGAACAGACATCAGTAGCCGAACCCTAACTAGCCAGTTTCCTCGAGAGAAGGCAGGCCGACTGAAATTGTCATCTGCATTTTCATCTCCGTCCCAAGGCCGCCCGGTAGCCGTGCGCCGGTTTAGCGATCCCCAGCCAAGCGTCGGGTGGGTGTCAGGCTGAAAAAGGTGAAAGAGAAGCAACGCAGGCGGGCGCTTCATGAGCTGGCGGGCGGATACGGGGTAAGCAGAATGTGCTAAGGAAGTCAGGTACCGCAGGTGGGAGAGGACTCAAGGGGGGTGATCCCAGGCACACCAGCGCAGAAACGAAATAAAGCCAAGTCGCGAGGGCTACTAACGTACCGTCTAAGCCGTTTCAGCCTGTGAGCTTCATTTACCTGGCGTCGTTCAGCGACAAACGGCGTATGACATATTTACAAACGGGGGGGTTGGTGGTAAAGACAAACGCTTACGCTGGTTCGTACGGCGTAAGTCATCAGCAAGTAAGGCAGTGGGTAAGGAGGAGGAAGTATACGAGCAACAAAGGAATGAAACGATAGTTGTCTATCCTGATCAACGCGCTTCTCCATACCGTAAGTATTTCCCGCTCGAGTCGACCCGCCCGCGGCCGCAGCAGGACAAGGAGCATAACCTAAGTCGGGGTGTACATGTGTACATATATGGTGGTACTTATGGAGGTATATACTTATGGAGACAGCCTTGCGCTGAGGAGCTGAATGGCGGGGGAAGATCCGACGGTTTTAGTGCAGGTTAGGAAAGGGAGAGGACGAGGGTGTTTTGAGATCGGCACGGATCGACAGGAGCTAGGGCAGCAGTTGTTGGATGACGAAATGAGCGTCTCCATAGTAAGCAAATATTGATATACATCTGCGAGAAGCAAAAAGGGGCGGCTTGGGGATGGCTTGAAGGGGCTGCGGTTAAGGTTATGTCAGCGATAAGCTTAATTCAAGAGTGTGTATCGTTGGGTTGTGCGACGGTGGCGTCGAAAAAAAAGGGCCGACGCAGGGTGGAAGTTATGTTATGGATTTGAGTAGGGCGCAGGATGAAGCAGGGCCAGGCCAGGCAGGAAGCCGTTGGCTGCGATGAAACGGAGAGGGAGATTAGCCCTATAGCCGACACGGTATCTGCAGGGAAGACGGGGAAGACCATGATGTGGGTAAAGAGGTAGAAAGTGGTAAAGTATAGGTATTAGTATTTACATACATACGGTGAGAAAGACATGAGCTAGGAAAGCGAACAAGGAAAGCAGACTTTTGTGCAGTCCATCATGAGAAGCGGAAGAGGTATGAAAGAAAAAAGAGTCGATGAAGGACAGTCAAGCTGTGCTAGATACGGGATAAAAAAAGTGCTTCTATGAGCAGGGTAGAAGAAGAAGAAGATGTAAGAAGAAGAAGTAATAGTTAGACGAAGAGAAATTGAGAGAAAAGTAGTAGTAGTAGTAGTAGGAGAGATATCATCGCACGGTTCATGAGGCTGATCTTGGTATGTCTAATACATATTTATCGAACAGAGAAAAGAAAAGGAGCAATTCTCTTTTTACATGGCAAAAGCAGCGGCGAGAACGAGGAAAGCGGCACCGAGACCAGCGCCAACGCGGCCGGCACCGTTGTTGAATGGTGGAGGGGTGTTGGTCGAGGCTGGTGGTGGCATGGGAGCACCGGTGCCAGATGGAGCTGGAGCTGGAGCTGGGCCAGGGTTGCCGCCGGTTGGCTGAGGAGTGCCGGGGATGGGCACGCTGCCGGTTGGCTGTGGCACACCGGGGACGGTGGTGGCAGATGGTGGGCAGACAGAGGTGGTGAGAGTGACGACGCCGCCGGAGGGGACGGGAGTGCTGGAAGGGGTGTCGACGATGTGGGTGACTGGCTTGGAGGGCTGGGGAACCCAGGTAGGCTTCTCGGCTGGCTTGGTGGACTTTGGTGGCTGTGGCTTGGGGCTGTTGTTCTCGATGCCGAAGTTGGTGCTGTACTGGTACTCGCCGGTGCCCTCGACAACGATCAGGAGGCCATAGGCGTCATCACCAACGAGATCAGAGGTAGGAGTCCAAGAGAGAGAGCCGGAGTTGGGGATGCCCTCAGCAAGAGTTGCAACTGGGTTGCAGTTCTTGGGGCAGCCGTGGAGGAGCATGATGGAGACGGGCTTCTGGGTGGTTGGCTTCCAGGAGATGGTGTAGCTCTGGCCGACTGGGACGCGCTCGTGGAGGCCTGGGCTAGCGATGGGGTTGCCGGAGGGATTCTGGGAGTAGTTTGGAGGAGTGACGGCAGAGACGGTGGCCGCGAGGGCAGCAGCGACGAGAGTGAACTTCATCTTGACTGGTTGATGATGTTGTTTTTGGTGGTGTTGTTGTTGGTATCAGAGTATAGATCTGGAGAGACCCGGGTATAAGAAGGATTAAGGGTATTTATTTATTTTTAAATTAGAGCGTAATCGAGGCCAGGACCTGAGCGAGCGAATGAGTCAAAAGAGCGACTGAGTTGGCTGACTTGAAGAGAAAGAAGAAGAAGAAGAGAAGAAGAGAAGAAGAGAGAGAGAGAAAAAGCGAGCGAGAAAGCGAGGGACGCCGGCGCAGTTTTTATAAAGTCAAGACGAAGAAGCGGAGGAGGCTGAGGTGAGGTCAAAAGTGTTGGTGCAGGCCCTGACTTTCCGCGTTCGCGAGGCTGTCCAGTGATGGCCGCTTTGGGCTTAGTGCGCGTTAAATGAGATGCCCCACAAGGACGGCCAATCAGAGGAGGAGGAGGGGCCCTGTCCCTGGCATAAAGTGGGGCTTCCTGAGCAAGAAGGGACCCTCCTTGCATAAACTTTGATGAGGTTCGTTCTTTCCTTCTTTTTCTTGTTTGTGACGATACGATACACATAAATTACGACAGTAGATTACGACATTAAGATTACAGCAGAAAGACATTAATAGTCGATGATGGAAGAGAAGAAGATGATAGTAGAAGAATAGGATAGGAGAGATTATAGAGAAGAGATTATAGAGAGGATAGGATGGCCATGGAGGAATCGCTTGGTCGCTGGTCCGATTGGGCCTGCGGGCTTCCTTCGCGCCCAGCAGCTGGTTGGTTCCCAGGCCTTGCTTGTCCCAGCTGGAGACGCTAAGATGGGCAGCCAGCAGCAGCTAGACCAGGCCTGGATGGATAATAATAGAGAAACAAGACGAGGAGGCAGGATGCGACTCCATCGTCGCATGGAAGGGTCGTATCATGGAATATCGCCTGGGATTGGGGGGGGGGGGGGGGGGGGGGGGGGAATGCACTGACCGGAGGCGACAAGACGGAGGGTTTGGACATCTCGATCAGCCGCAAGAAGCATGTCTCACTGGAGGATGCGATGAGATACGAGAGCGAGATGCATTACTGACTTCTACTTCTGACTCTCTCTCTCTCTCATTCCTTGAAGTATCCTCAGTGATATAGCGATGAACGGGCAGGGATGAAGGCGCCAACGGTGAGTCAGGCAAGCTCCGATGCACGAAAGGGTTACATGGCAGCTTGGGCTCGCATGGATGGAAGGTCATGCGAACACTCTGGTAAGAATACCTGTTATTATTCTTATTATTATTGTGGATGCAGTAATAATAGCTAACCGCCGGCTTGGGGTTGGATAACTGCTTTCAGGGGGTGATATCTCTCCCTCTCTCTCTCTCGTTTACTCCGTTCTTTGCGCTCCTATCAAGTCTCTCAGATCACCAAGACTCCTTCGATGAGGCTTTAATCTTAGTTATCCAGTCCGGTCGAACAGCCAGCCAGGCCAGGGACAGGCACGTTTTGCTTCTTTTCTTTTTTTCTTCCTTCTTCCTTCTCACTGTGCCTCTTTTTGCTTTTCTTTCATGCTGCTGGCCATGTCTATATGTGTGTGTCCGTATACCTCCAGACAGGACAGGATATGGCTTCAAAGACTCCAGAGTTAGCGACTCCAGGGATTCCCCCCCATGGCTCTATAGTAGGTCTATAGGCTCCATGGCTCATGGTTCAACGTCCGCGGCCCATGGTGATGATGTGCCCGCCGCCCTCCGAGCGACTAGCTTGACCTGTTCGGGCAGGCCGAGCGGAAGATGTGGGAAGCATATAAGAACATCATTCTATGGAGTACCAAGGAAGAGAGAGAGGGAAGGGAAGAAAGAAAAAGAAAAGAAAAGCGAGTCCCGTCCCATCCTTCTGAGGCTCTTTCGAGATGCCATGTCGGTGTCGATGTCGATATGCTCGATGTCTTGGGTCGTCGGCGTCGGTGCTTAGGGGGAAAAGGGGGGCCAGTTTGTCCCTGGCCAGGGGAGAAGAAAGAAGATGCTTCGCCCCAATCAGACGCCGGCAGGACATCGGCCATGGCATGTGCATGTGCATTGCATTGGTGATGATGCTGATGCTGATGATGATGATGATGACGATGACGAGCTAGGGGCAGTTGAGAGTGGACTTCCTGTACGCTGGGTCGAGCAGCCAGGCATGACTTGTTCAACTTTTATTATTATTCGCTTCATGCATGCACGTTGGCTCCGGGCCATAATTACTTAGAAGACGCTGCTATATTACGGAGTCCTGCTGGAGACAGACGGAGAACTGAGCAGGAGAAGGACGCGGATGCGACGGCCGGCAAAGACTTGCATGCACCACGCCGTTGCTCTCCTCTTGCTCTTCCTTTTGCTTCTTTTCTCTCTCTCGTCTGTGTCTCCATGTGTCTTCCTTTTTTTTTTTCTCCGAAGTTCCCACTTGGGCTGGTTTGGTTATTTTTGGACACGGACGGATAACTGTCGGATAACTAGTTAAAAGATAATAATACCTAATGATACCACGGACTAACAGTTGACAGTTAGGGGGAGTTAGTGACCTGCCAGGCAGACAGCGGTGGTGACGGGCGACGCTGGTTCTCGACGGCGAACGAACGGCGCAGGGCAGGGCAGGGCCATGCTTCGGCCAACAAGCGAGGTCCAAAGATAGGTCTATCGTCGACTGCTGGAGTGGCTGATACATTGTCGACAGATGAAACGCATGGCTTCAGCAGTAGTTCACCTCTGAACTGCCGTGTCATATTTATTCATCGTTCGTTATTCATTTTGTTTTTTTTTTTTTTTTTTTTTTTCATCAGTATCATACAGAGTATTTGTGAGCGAGCAGGCCGTCGAAAGGGGGCAGAGACATCTATCTCCAGGCGACTTGACCTGCCGTATTTATATTTCTCCCCTCTTCTGCTCTGCTCTGCTCGTATCTCTGGCTGACTGCAAACGCTGCTAGTAACTAGCCGGCCAGTCAGTGAGCTCGACTGGCGACGTTTCAGAAGGGCGTTTCTTCGACGTGGTTCGACTTAGGGTTGCGAGACGAAGCCACAACAACACGAGCAGCTCAGGGGTTGACCAGACAGACAGACAGACAGACGGACGGACGATACCCCAGGATGGATGGCCCCTCGTGTTTATACAGACACTTATATCTGGAGACTACTCCGTAAAACAGGCTGAACAAGAGCAAAACGACAAGATGAAGCTGCTCTACCAGACTCACTCGCCCTACGCCCGCAAAGTGCTGGTCTTCGCCCACGAAGCCGGCCTCGCAGCAGACATCCAGGTGGTCCATCAGGAAACAAGCCCCATGCGGGCCAACGCTGAAGTCTACGCCCAGAGTCCCCTTGGAAAAGTGCCAGTTCTGCTTCGTGGTGGAAGGTCAGACCAAGCACACCAAGCAGACCAAGCAGATCCAAGACCAGAGGCAACTTCTGCCCTGTTCGACTCAAATGTCATCTGCGAGTACCTTGATACCCGCCACCATGGACGCCCTCTGGTCCCCCGCGAGGGTGAGACCAGGTGGCAGGCCCTGCGCATCCAGGCTGTGGCCAGCGGTCTAGCGGATGTTGGGATTGCCATGCGTTGGGAGACAACCAGACGCCCTGAGGCCCTGCGGTACCCAGAGCTGAGCGCCAACCTGTCCCGAAAGCTGGTTGAGAGCTTCGACTGGCTTGAGCGGGAGTTGGACGACAACAACAACAACCACGAAGACGATGGTGCAGTTCATGTTGGCCATATTGCTCTGGCGACGGCGCTGAGCTGGCTGCTGTTTCGCGGCATCGGGGAGGACTTTCGACAGGGCAGGCCTCGCCTGGCTGCCTGGTTCGAGCGGTTTGAGAGCAGGCCGTCGATGAAGGCGACACCGTTGTCTGGTGAGACGCTCGACTGACCGGGCACCATGCAGGGTACGTACCGTACTTGTTCAATCTGATATTTGCATGCATTTGTATTCCTCTGCTGGTAACTGGGAACAGGCAGCCGGTATGAAATACTGGTATCCCGTAGTCAACTGCCCTGCATGTAATAGTAGCCATCTCCCGCAAGTCGAGTTTGAAATAACAGCCATTAGATATGTGTAACCCGCAATGAATAATGAAAATCAATAACGGATAATATATCCATACTTCATAGCCACGATGCTCTCTCTCTCTCTCTCTCTCTGCTCTGTACGGAGTAGAGATGGGCGGCTGGCTGCAGGCGTAGACCAGGGCCGAGCATCGCTTAATCGCTTAGCAGCATCACATACAACTTCAGACCTTTGAAGCCGTAGAAAAAAGACATCTAGCTCGTCGTCTTATGGCCTTTTTAACACTGTGAAGACAGAGAAGACTCGGCCTGCTTGAAAATCCTTCACTGAAGGGCGAAGAGAATGCTCGTATAGCCAGGGATCCTCCAATCTCCACCAAGCGCAGCGCAATAAAGAGCACAGGATTTTCGACCTTTCTGCAGGAGAAAAATCTTCTTCCGAGACCAGAAAGAAAAAAAACCTCCATCTCGACGTCCTCCAGGCTATTCCTTGATTGTTCATTTCGCTTCCCTTTTTCCCTTGTTGCGCCCTTGAACTTCCCACCGCAAGGACGGCGAAACAACAGGCCTTGTCACGAAGGTCGCCACATCCCGCAACCGGCCGTCTGTTCCGTCTGTCTATCTGTCTGTCTGTCTGTCCGTCCATCTGGTCGTCTGATCAGCCCGTTGCGGCTGCCGCTGCTGTTGGGCCGACGTTGCGATGGACATCCCAAACCGCTGCCTTTCAGCTCGTTATACGCCCGCCATGCCTATGACGTCGACGGCTCTTTCACCGCATGGCTGGTCGACCCTGGGGTACATACCATACATACATCCGAACACCGAACACTCGACATGCATACAGTCACATCGACCTAAGTTTAAGCATAACACATGATGCTTGCGCCGACGGTGACGGCGACGTGGATCCAACGGGGGTCGCCTGCGATGCACATTAAGCCGCCATCCCGTCGACGATCATGGCTGTTTTGACCTCAGCAACAACAGCAACAACATCGACAGCAATCTTCCGACTGCGGGGATGCTGCCAAAAGGACGGGACATGTCCATTGATTCTTCCTGATGGCCCACCGCAATTGGAGAAAGGCCGAAGACGGGACTTTTAAGACGAAGGAGGGCGCGTGACGTCCTGCAGAGTCTGGAGGTCAAAGACGAGGAGGACATCGAGAGAAGGCCTTGTTCACCGCATATGGAGAAGACCACGAGGTTGAAATGACAAGGAAAAGAAAGGGAGCAAAAGGGCAAAAAAAGAAGAAAGAAGACCCAAAAAAGAGAAAGAACAAGGATTAGAGATGATGAAATGTCTGGAGCTGGGCCTCGTAGCCATGGCGACCCCCGTTTCCATCAGCTCCTGAAAGATGATACAAGTTTGGGGCGGTTCGACAAACATCTCGTTTCGACAGCGAGCCAGATGGCCACAACCCACGGATGAGGTGTCTGTGATGCTCGAGACGCCGCTGTGATGGCTGCCATGCCATGTCCAGGCTGGGTTTCCAGCAGCCTGAGGCCCTCTGCCAGGCTTACCCCCCTGGGGCTACGGTGTACTCCTATTCCAAAATCCGGGGAAGACCCTTGGAGGAACCACCCACTAAACTACTACCCAACACCCAATCCGAACGACTCCATGGAACAAAATGGCCTCGTGCCACCCTCGGCTGTCCGATACAATAGGCACAAAAGGTTGACGACCCGGTTTTTATCAGCCCCAGAACCAATAAGGCGGCCCATATGCACGATGATCTGCAGCCTCAGCAATGTGATATCCATCGAGAATGATGATACCCAGACCTCCCCCCGGGCCCACGCTGGATCTGACATCGCACACACGACTGGCTAGCAATCTTCATTTCGATGGAGATGGATTTTGTTTTGCCTTCTTTTGCTCGTTGCCGATCGTTCTTGCTTGTGAAACGTGGGTCATGGATGAGGAACTCGGGCCTGGTGTGGGAAGGGCATAAGAAGGGCTGCGTCTCCTGTCGATGAATTTGATACTTTTCCAGCATCCTCAGAGAAACCCGGGAACCTTCACCTTAAATTGATTATATATATACACATAACATAACTTACTCAATACTCTTGTTGTGTGCGTGTGTGTGTGTGTATATATATATACCAGCCAGTATGAAGTTTGGCTCTCTCCTTGGGCTGTCACTGGTTGGCCTCAGTGTTGCCTCCCCCGTTACCAACGTTTGGTGAGAACCCTCCTCCCTTTTTTGCCGCCTCCCCCTGCCTCCCCTGAATCTTGACTCTTTTTTCCCCATACCATCTCTACTTTTTTTTATCTATGGCTTTTATCTCGACTTATGCTGACGTTAAATAGGAAATCACCAAGAGCCGCTGACGATTTCATCCGCGGTGTTAACCTAGGAGGATGGCTGGTGTTGGAACCATGGATCACGCCCGGTATCTTTGAAGAAGGAGGCGACAGTGCAGTGGATGAATGGACGCTCAGCGCGGCTCTCGGTGAGCGTGCCCATGAGCGTCTCAAGCTGCATTGGAACACCTACATCGACCAAAAGGACTTTGATCGCATCAAAGGTGCCGGACTCACCCATGTCCGTATCCCAATCGGATATTGGGCCGTCGCTCCCATCGAGGGAGAGCCCTTCGTTCAGGGCCAGATAGACATGTTGGATGCTGCCATCGACTGGGCCAGACACTCTGGTCTCAAGGTCAACGTTGACCTCCACGGTGGTACGTTCACGCTTACATAGTATTCTCAATTTTTTATTTTATTTTATCACATACATTGGCTAAATGCGCTGACTTTCTTAGCCCCTGGATCTCAAAACGGCTTCGATAACAGCGGCAGACTGGGCCCAGCCAACTGGCAAAAGGGCGAAACTGTCGGACAAACCTACAAAGCTCTCGACGCTCTAATTCAACGATACGCTAATAAGGAAGGTGTTGTCGACGAAATCAACCTCATCAACGAGCCTTTCCCCCAGGCTGGCATCCAAGTCGAGCCTCTCAAGGAATTCTACCGCGAAGGAGCCGCCAAGGTCAAGAGCGCCAACCCCAACGTCGCTGTTGTCATTTCTGATGCCTTCATGGGCCCATCCAAGTGGAACGGCTTCGACCTCGGGACCAAGACCATCATCGACACCCACCACTACCAAGTCTTCTCTCCTCAGCTCGTCGCCATGGACATCAACCAGCACGTCAAGGCCGCCTGCGATTTCAGCAACAACGAACTCGCCCAGTCCACCACCCCCGTTATTGTTGGTGAATGGTGCGGTGCCCTGACCGACTGCACCCAGTACCTCAACGGCCGCCATGAGGGTGCTCGATACGACGGCACCCACAAGGACTCAGACCCCCAGACTGCCGTCCCCAACGGCTGTGTCCGCAAGACCGGGGGTTCTGTTTCTCAGCTCACTGATGAAGAGAAGACTAATACCCGCCGCTACATCGAGGCTCAGCTTGACGCTTTCTCCAAGGGCCACGGATGGTACTGGTGGACATGGAAGACCCAGCGCGGTTCTCCTGGCTGGGACCTTAATGACTTGCTTTCGAACGGGCTTTTCCCGCAACCTCTTGATGACAGGATGTTCCCTGGCCAGTGCAACTAGATGGATAGGATAACGGCTGGCGCAGGACGGACGTCTTTTTTCTTCTCTTCTTTTTACACACTTCATTAATTCATCATTAGTTATAGGTATAGGTTAGCATTGGATACTGGGATAATGTCTATATCCACCATCCCTTTTTACTGTGTACAGTAATTAAACTAATTAGTACAAGCAGATAGACAGACAAGACAATTATATTGAGCGATCAGTCAGTCAGATCAAGTGCAAGATTGCCGATTGCTTAATAGGTTCAAATGATACGCTACAGCTCAAGACTATACCACGCATCACCAAGCAACGTAAGCAGTGTCCTTCCCTCTAGCTAATCGACGGTTTATTCATTCTTTCTTTATCAGGGTATTCGTAAGCCGTAACTATAAATTCGATAGCAAAAAACGGGTGAGGAAAAAAAAAAGAAAGAAAAGAAGAAAAGAAAAGAAAAGAAAAGAAAAGAAAAGAAAAAAGAAACAAGGCAGGTCAAGTCGTTGGAAAATATTGGGTGGCGGTGGACGATGGGCCGTGGCCGGTGGATACAACAGTTGCCGGTTTTTTCAACTCCAACTCCAACCTCATCTACATGATTCCCAATTGTCCAAACCCATTAACAACCTCCCTATCAACATTAACCAGCCACTCTTCCCTGAACCGATCAACTCCTCCGCAAACCTGTACTAAAGCCTGGAGATGCTGCCCCACATATTCCCTCAAATTGATCTTGTGAATCGCATCCGAGGCGCTCCATGTACGTCGACGCGTAGTCTCAGGGGTCTCGGATTCATGGTATTTCTCTCCCTGGGCCTCACTGGGGTCGAAAACAAGATAATCGCCGTGTCGGGGGTCGGCAGGGTTTACTTCAGGCCCTTCAGATAGATCGGTGATCAAGTCTGTCCAGATTGTTAGGTAGGATTGTAGATTGTTCAGTAGGTATGTTGGCGCCGGAGATGAAGGCCCATTAACCGTTAGTAAATGCGTAAGAGCCATGGTATGCAGTTTCTTTTTGTTGACATCTCCAATGTTGTCAAAGTGAGCAAACCATTCGCTTAGTATCCAGGTGAATGTCTGTTCTTCAGAGGAGTTGCTGGTTGCCGATGTTACTGCTGATATACAATTGCGTGGGGAAGCGAGGGCAAGCCGTGCGAGGACTGAGAGGTGGTCAGTTTCAGCCACGCCGTAGATAGTGGCTTGCTTCCTGTTAGGCCCCGTTGTCTGGCGGGATTGGTATGCGCCATATAAGGCGGAGAGAAGCGTTTCCATGAAGCCAGTGCTTAACATGGACTTGGCGATGGCACCGTACACATCCTCAC
This sequence comes from Trichophyton schoenleinii, assembly GCA_018357685.1. Classification (NCBI taxonomy): domain Eukaryota; kingdom Fungi; phylum Ascomycota; class Eurotiomycetes; order Onygenales; family Arthrodermataceae; genus Trichophyton; species Trichophyton schoenleinii. The sequence continues at coordinate 5,778,655 of WOFF01000002.1, forward strand.
TGTTCTCTCCAGAGGCAGATTCGCCTGTCCGTATGAGTAGTTCTGCAAGGTGAGGGACTAGACCGATCCGGGGAGTGACGTCTGGATTGAGGAGAGTGTTGAAGATATCAAACAATCGGAAACGGACGTTTTCATCAAGGAACTCTCGGGGTGCGAGGAGGATGTATGATTCAGTGACTTCAAGAGCCTGTCGTACAACATCGCTCCCAATTTCAAAAATGGGAAATATAGATGGGAATAAAGCTAGAATTTCAGGAGATGGCGGATTTGGAGTTTCAGATAGCACGGCAGACCATAGATCTAGAGACTCCTCGAGGAGGTAGACGAGAGATTCCTAGAATCCAGTATTAGTATTATCGTGATACCCTGGGAAATAGGGGGTTTGGAAACTTACCGAGCCAGGTTCAACTGATTTTTGGATAAGGGGTAGTATCATGGAGTGGTATCTAGTGGAGCTCTCTCTCATAGAGTGTATTAGGGATGACAGGAGTGTTAATATTGCCTGCTTCATTAGGTGTTCGTCACCAGATTGCTCCCACAGCCCTGGTAGAAGGGATACAATCTGATCCGCAAAAGGGGTAATCTAGAATGAAAGCTGGTGAGTATAATATCTACTATCAATTTATGGGTTGTCTGGACTTACGTGGCTTTCCATTTTTACCACTGCAACCCTTACAGTCTCAAGTAGTGCCATTTTCGTCTCACTAAGAGAGACCTCTTGGATAAGCTGCATTAGGTTTTGTAAGATAGACGTTGAGAACGGCTGGAATACTTCGGCAGAGAATTCGAATGGGTCCAGAACCTGTCGAAGCTTCCGACCAGCCGTTACACGAACGACTTGATCGTTCATGGGGTCACTCTTATCCAGAAGGTGTTGGAAGATACCGTATACGGATGCTTTGTCAATGTCACTTGGTTTCACTGGAACCCATTGTCCGAGTATGACAGAAATTCTTCGGCGAAGGATATTATAGCCTGGCCCCTGGATTTGAATTTCTGGTACGAGGGTGGACACCAAGAAAGAGTTGAAGTCTAAGTGATTCTCCAGACATGCAGCTGCAAGGCCAATAGCGGAATAGAGAGAATCTTTTAATAGGATGTCTTTGTTCTGGGGGTCTAGTGCAGCGTCAGTTAGTTCAATTTTATAGCATACTCTATCGTTATTCGACTTACTAGCATAAGTATAGAACACATTGAGCAGCTTTGGTATGAGTAGTTCTTTGAAATTGATAACCAGATCAAGGAATAGCTTCTCGGCACATGACCGAATTGAAAACTCCCAGGCATCTGTGATCTCTTCTTCTTGCTTCTCCCACTCTTCAGGTTCTTCTTCCCATTCCCTGAGATCACTGGCTTTAAAGACGAAGAAGCGAGTAACAAGCAACTCCATGACTTGAACTACGAAGTCCTCATTGAAGATCTCAGACTTCATCAAGCCAACACATTGATTCTTCTCCTCCTTGGCCTGCTGATTTTGGTATCTGAAAGTGTTTGTGGGGTAGAATGCAATCTTTGCGCATGCTCGAAGAAGCAGAAGGGCCTTGAGACCGAGTTTTTCCAAAAGGGGCTTCTCGCCGTCATCTGCATCACCATTTGTCCCAACCTTGAGCTGAGAGAAGTCAGTTGAACCGTAAGTTTTGCCTAGTTCAACAACTAACCCCCAGTAAGATTTAACCATATCAACGGCCTGTGGGAGCAGTCCAAAGGGCGCAGGGTGGGTTCTGGCCATTTCTAAATGAAGTTTGGATAGCTGGATGATGTGCTTCCCAATCAACCTTTCGACCTCTGAGGCCAATGTAGATGACTGCCTCTGGATTAAGGAGTAGAAGTTGCCTAGATGGGTTAAGGATAGGGTCCAAAATCCCGAGATATCAGGCTCTCTATTTGGGTTCTCAAAGCCAGCGACTATCAGTCGTCTGATGACCTTGAGGGACATGAGACTTTGCTCAACTGCCTCTAGCGCACCACCTTCATCGTCCCCACCAGACTCCAGAAATGTACCCCATTTTTGCACTTTATCGACGTATATGCTTGCAACAATATGGAGCAGCTCGGGGGCTGCAGATCGTAGTCCTCTTCGAGTTTTCTCTAATCGCCCGGTAGAAAGTTCCTTAATCACCTGAAGGAGAATAAGGAGAGTGCGTGAGAGCTGAACTGGATTGGCTCCGGGTCGAATGGACGCTCGAAGATGTTCTATTATTTCAGATATGGCTTCTGGCCTATATGTAGATTGTCAGACATGCTCTTCCATGGGATCCTAAAAATAAAAAAATAAAAAAAGGATAACTCACCATTCTAGAGGGAACTCTGCCCGCAATATTTTAGCCACAATCAGTGCATTCTGTAAGGCCAGTTGCGATGCAGGTTCAACAACCCCAGCTTCTATAGCTCTTCTCTTGATCTGATTTTTCTCATCTTGCTTGATGGCACTGTACCGGTTCCCGATATTAGCGTTTATCCCATCGAAATTGAAGCACCTGTCACAACGGAGGCATACTTGTTTGCTGTCTTCCGCCAGTACCTGTCTACACCGTTCTTTAGCTGAATAATTGAGAGGTATCGAACTTCGAAGGGAATGGAATAGTCGGTAAAGACATCCTATCAAAAGCCAGGGGGAACTGTTAGCCATCCGTCATATGTCGGTCAGTATGAGAGGAGAGAACGAGATACTCATATACCTGTAATAGCGAGTGAAACCCGGGCTGTCTTCCCCATTCCTGAAGCTGTGCAGTTCCGCTCTGGCGCTGCTGAGGCAACGAAGAGCCTGCCGTCGTCAAGGCATGTATAACGTTTGGAAGGGTCAGTGGGTTAGCTTCCCCTGGTACCTCGATAGCTTGCATGATGCCAGCAGATCGAAGCAGAAACGGCAACGAAAAGAGAAAGACTGTCAGGTCCTTGAAGAGAGCAAACTGCTCATAGCAAGATGTCTCTCCAGAATGGCTGAGAAGGCGGTGGTTTCTCTAATGTAGTGGGTAGTTGGGGAGCTGGCACAAGAGAGGGTCCGGTCTCCCTCTCTCTCTCTTTTTTTTTTTGGATAGTTAAATCAATATTGATCAACCCCACCACGGCGATAAAACTAAACTTTTAGTTAGGCATAAATAGCTTAGTTAACTAAACATTCAAAGCTGGAGCTAGAGAGGCCCTGACCCTGCGGCTTTGTGTGGGGGAACTCAGCGCACCCAGGGCAGCAGAAGAGGGAGAGATTAGCGCCTATAGCAGAGTATTTAATAGATATGGTCTATATGTGTCTAGTTGGTTCAGCTAGCTAGAGAAGTCTCCCAGGTTAACTAACCAGCTAGAGAGTAACTAGGTTGAACGGAAGCTTTGTATATTCCTATATTATTCAGTAGACAGCCAGCCTCTCTCAATACTACACCCACGAAGATACATTCATGGATAATGGACACTCTAAGTCTGAATATAAAGTATCTCAATTAATGAAAGCAAAGCAGAAAAAATTTGGTAGCAAAAAAAATGCTGGAATCTTTTTTTTTTTTTTTTGCTTCCGATGGTCTATCACGTGACAGCTGAACCTCGGCTCAAAAAGAAAAGCAGCTGGACGAACCGAAAAGAGAAAGACGAAGACGAGAGAAAGGACGGACAGCGACGTCGACCTTTTGCGACGGAGGAGATTCAGAGCTGGTTGAAGAGCATAGCCCGGCCGAAGATGCCCCCGCGATGACTTCCGCAAACTTCGCTGCAGCACAAGAGCGTGTGTTGGAACGGCGCCGCCAACGCGAGCTCGAAGCTCGAAATCGGCTCGCAAACAGAACATCGCGACTCCCGGCCGCAGCCAGCAACCTCCCGTACCCCCTATCCAGCCTGCCTACTCGCGGACTGGCGCTATGGGATACCCTTAGAGGCAGAGAAGGGACTAGACCGGCATTCCGGGTGGGACAGGTCGACGCAGAGTTGCTGGATGAAGAGCTTATAACATTGCTCAAGGGGCAGGTCGGAGAAGGATTGAAATACTTCGGTGTAAGACATATCTTCAACTTTTGAAAAGAGGCACGATGAGACTTTTGGCTGATGCTGTTGCTATAGCGCCATATACGGGACGACTGGAACCATGAGATCGATCTGGTGCTTCGTGCGATCCTTTTCAAGCTGTCGGTATGGGACCATAATGCCTCGTACGGCGCAGCTCTCCAAAACTTGAAGTACACCGATAGCAGGAGTAAAGGGCCTGTACATTCAGATCCAACCAAGCTTCAAAAGTCCTTATATGGACTACTGACGGTCGGTGGACGTTATGCGTGGGATAAATGGGAAAGCTGGATAATCCACCAAGGGGGAGGCTATGATGAAGTACGTTTTTTTCTGCATCCCAATGTCCAACATAAAATGGGTAAAGGCATGGCTAATCAGTTCTTTTGTTCATAGCCACAATCTTCCAACACGCGAGCTCTGTCAAAGCTCACCTCTCTCCTCTCGACCGCTCACTCGATCGCCGCCTTTGCCTCCTTCCTCATTTTCCTGGTTAACGGCCGATACAGAACACTAGTCGACCGACTGCTATGCATGCGCTTAACCCCGCCATCGATGCAGGTTAGTCGAGAAGTATCATTCGAGTATCTTAACCGACAGCTTGTCTGGCATGCATTTACAGAGTTCCTCTTGTTTTTGTTGCCCCTTGTTGGAATCGGGCGCTGGCGCCGATGGGTGTCTCGAGCCTGGAGAAAGACCATGTCCTCGCTCCGAGCCACTGGCGATGAGAACAAGGAGAAGAACCAGGGTGAACTTGGTTTCTTGCCTGAGAGGACATGCCCTATATGTTACCAGGCGCAGAACCCTACCACCACCTCGGAGAGCGACGTTATGGGCCCCGGAGCTGCGTCAGGCGGTATCATTGGCTCAGCTCAGACAGATATCACGAATCCCTATGAAACAGTGCCGTGTCAGTGTCTGTACTGCTTTACATGCATTGCCCAGAAGCTCGAGGGGGAAGAGGGAGAGGCATGGACCTGTCTCCGGTGCGGTGAGCTTGTGAAGCAGTGCAAGCCGTGGAATGGAGATGTGTTGGAAGAATCTCAGCCGCAACCGCAGTCCGCTGCTGCTGCGACCCCTGCTGTCCGGAAGAACGTCGAGTTTGCTGTGACCGACAGCCATATTGAATCCTCTGACACGGTTGATGACAGTGATTCGGCGGCCCGTGTTGATATTAATGATGGAATGAATGAGACCAGCCCATGGGCGGCTGTCGGCGTTGAAGAAACCGATGACACCAGCATTCACACCGAGCTGGACTTCAGGAAGTAGTATATCTACCTGTTTCAGCTTGTTCCTTTTTCTTTTTTCCCCTTCTTCCTCTTCTTTTACTATATATACACTCTGTATTATTTTTTTGCAATATTGATACCACAAACAAGCTCTTGTCAAGACTCTTTTCGTTCCATGCTGGCCCGGATTGCCGGAAATAGGCACCTAGTTAACTACATGTATTGCAGACAGCAATGGGGGTTCTAATATCTCCAACAACGACAACCCCCCTTGCAAGAAATGCAGCTCCCTGACAACAAACCATATGCATCCTCATATTAGATCTAATATATTATTAATTGTCCGTCCAATGGGCGTCCCAGCGCGCCCTGCAACGGCCAGCATCTCTCTCCGTGACTCCGAGGCTGGCTTGGTCATCACCAAAACCCGCCATGTCGATGAAAGTACCGACACCGAGATACGACGCCTAGGCGCAAACCCAGCTCCATCCAAGCACAACCTCGGCTACGAATCAGGAGCTTGGGTTTACCCCGGGCTTGAGTCTTTTCTGGTAAGGGCTCACGGCTGTGTGACGAGTTGATCTACAATAACCAAGGGTTGAGCCGGCCAGGCTGCAAGATTTTCCGCTGGCAGGACAAGATCTAGACAAGCCGCCCTCCGCAGTGAGGGAGAGCCGAACGTCATCCTGGGACGTCATATCGAAGGCTATCCAGCTTTTAACCTTGGTTAGGAGGCGAGTCCCTTGTCCAATTAAGCAAAGCTTCAGACGCAGCTCGACGACCAGCCGGGTGTTTATAAGTGAAAGGCTGGTACCAGGTGTTCAGCCTACTGCTCCTTTGCAAAAGATCCCCCCCCTACGGCTCTGCAAGACCTCCAAAGTACCTATACTACTATAGGACTTGACATAAACGATCTGCCTTCAAGGATTAAAATTCTCGACTCGGCTTTCGCAATCATGCCTGACGTTTCAAGCTGTGTGCGGACGGCGCAGGTGATCGGGCTCACCACATCTGGGCTGATGGCTGGTAAGAACTGATCCAACAGAAGCAAAGCACAACAAATAGTTATAGCCAATGCTATAACAAGTGCAGGAAGGGGCCCAAAAAAGAAAAGACGAAGAAGAAGAAGAGGAAGAGGAAGAGGAATAAAAATAGACAGCTGACATGAACCAGGCTCGATTCTCACCTACTCTACCGCGCTGATACCTACCATCACTCTTCCAGCTGGCAGCGGCCCGGCCAGCTACGACTCCAACCACAAACCTGGCAGTCCCATCTCACACATCTCCACCCAATGGCGCCATGCCTATAACATTGGCAAGAGCTCGATGCCCTTCTGTGCGATCGGGGCGGGCACTGCCTACGCCTACCTCTCCTATGTCTTCCGCCACGAAACGACGCTCCGCCCTGCCGACACGCGGACCTCGAACTGGTACCTGCTCGCTTCCGGATTGGTGATGTCCATAATCCCATACACGCTGCTGGTGATGAGCCCGACAAACAAGAGCCTGCTTTCTCGCGCCGAGGTGGCGGATGCAGAGTCGATGACCGGTGTGTCCAAGGCGAAGGAGGCGGCCACCAAGGCCAGCGGCGACTCCAAGGCGACCAGGGAAGATGTCGAGGTCTTGAACTGGCTCAAGGGCTGGGCTGAGTTGAACGTTGTCAGGTCCCTGTTCCCCCTGGCGGGAACGCTTGCTGCACTCTATGCAACGCTCTACTAGGCCTTTGCTGGCCCTTGCCTCCTGTCCTTCCCGTCCCCCTTCCTTCTCCCATGCCGTGTCATGCCATGTACGCTGGGGCCATCAAGGACATGATAAATCAATAATAATAATATCAGGCATGGGCATCTCTACCGCTCAGCGTTGGTTTTCGGGGCCTGCCTTTGTGTCTCTTTGCCTCCCTCCCTCCCTGCCTGCCTGCCTGCCTGCCAGTCTGATCTTGTATGTAACTATATAACCAATATAGCCAGGGCCCTCGGTCTGCAGGAAGCCTTATTTTTCTTTTTGTCCTCTCCCCAATCCCTCTGCCTCTGCGAAACTGGGACTGCAGAGTCGCACCGAGTCTTAATATTCCTCTCGTTTCTTCTTCTTCTTCTGCTGCTGCTGCTGCTGCGTCTTGCTGTCTCCTTTTTTTCGCCTGCTTCTGCGAGTTTTCCCGGATGACGTCGTGCATGGTCATGTGATGGCAGCAGCGAGAGAGCGAAATAACTAATAACACCCTCGCCTTTCTTTTTTTTTTCCTCGTCGAGCAGCTTTTTCAACGTCGACGCCTCAGGATGAGGGACTGCGAGTTGAAACAAAGATGGAGGAACCAAGGATGAGGCTGTAGAGGTCGTACGATCACATCTGGCACTACCACCGCCCGCCACGGCTACAGAAAGCCCCCCTACACTGCCACAGAGACGCGGGAAAACTCCGAGTCGCTGCAGTTTTTGCCCCCCCTCGCGATCTCTCTCGTCTGCTTCTTCATCGAAAGTATATGTACGGACTAAAAACTAAACTGCATGCACACAGCAGCGCAAGGCCAATAATCCCTGCCCACGGAGAGCCAGCATATTAGGTAAAAGCAAGTCGAATAAAGCGAGAGGTAAAGGGGGAAGACCACAGCAGTGTCGAGACACGCCAATTGGCCGCTTGCTGGTGTCTCGCTGACTTGTCCGACTCTCAGGCGTCGTTGCGGGACCAGGGTCGAGCCGGTGTGAGTGTGAGTGTGAGTGAGTTCATGCCCGTGAGTGTGCCGGGGACTGAGTGCAAGCGAGTAAGGGAGGGTGATTTGGTTGACCTGAGTTGAGGGAGAGATAGAGAGCGGGAGAAGACGAAAAAAGAGGCACACAGCGGGCAAGAGAGAGTGCACAGGGGACGGTTCTGTGTGCGCACGAAGGAGGCTTGGTTGGTTTGCCTGTTTTGCCTGCTGGGCTTTCTTTTCGAGCGAGCTTGCGCAGGATAAAAAGCAAAGAAAGGAACTGCAGCAAGGGCTCGCAACTTGCTTCTGTGGCCGTTTCTGACCTTTAGTTATCCTGAACACCGCACTCGATTATTATTTTTTTATCTTCCCTGCCCTGGTTGGCTGTCTGGCGGTCGACCGTTGCTGCTGTTGCGTCTTGATACACACACACACACACACGAACACCCATATATATATATATATATATATATATATATATATATCTCTATATATACATATATATTTAGGCCGGCGGGAGAAGAGAGAGGAGAAAAAGGGAGTAGCCGGTTGGATACCTGATATATCTTATATATTTCGTATATCCCGCCGCCAGCTAACAGCCTCCGTTTATAAAGAAGCCGCTTCGAGTTTAACATCCCTGTTCCCCCTTTCTTTTCCTTATATAAGAAAGAAAGAGAGAAAAGGAAGAAAGAGAGGGAAGATAAAACGGTCCGGGCCCTTTTTGCACTCGATTGTAAAGCCGCAGCATGAGCTCTACAGAAGTTAATGGCGTCGGTGGTGAGAAGCGGGAAGAGAAATACGTCCGGTTCCCCTGCGTTGACGACGATGCGACTCGGGAGGGCAAGCCGGTGTTAAACAAGTATTCGCATTTCATCACAAAGGACCATGACTTTCCCGGAGCCCAGGTATGCATTTATTGCCATAGTCATGATAGTCCTCGTCGGAGCAGAGAGAGAGAGAAGGCATATATGGGACCAAGCAAAGCTGACATTTGGAACAACGGGGTCTAGGCCATGTTGTATGCTGCTGGGGTTCCTGATAGAGAGAGCATGAAGAACAGTCCCCAGGTAGGCATTGCGTCGGTATGGTGGGAAGGCAATGCCTGCAACATGCATCTGCTGGACCTTGGGAAGGCTGTCAAGAAGGCCATCACCTCCCTAGGGATGCTGGGCTGGCAGTACAATACAATTGGCGTCTCTGATGCCATCACCATGGGCCATGAAGGTTCGTTCAAATCAAATATACATATATGCATACATACATATATGTATATATGTACATCTCCAAGAAATGTTCACGGACCTATGTCGAACTAAACGTCAGCCACTGTCTAGGTATGCGGTTTTCCCTGCAGTCAAGAGAGATCATAGCCGATAGCATCGAGACGGTCACCTGTGCGCAGTACCACGATGCCTGCATTGCAATTCCCGGCTGCGACAAGAACATGCCGGGAACCATAATGGCCATGGGTCGCCATAACCGACCATCGCTGATGATCTACGGTGGTACGATTCAGATTGGCTATTCCCAAGTCTTGCGGCAGCCAATCAATATATCGACGTGCTACGAGGCTGCGGGAGCTTATGCGTACGATCGGCTCAAGCAGCCAGACGATGGCGGCGACCAGAGTAAGACCAAAGACGAGATAATGGAGGATATTGAGAGACATGCCTGTCCCAGCGCCGGTGCCTGCGCCGGCATGTTCACGGCCAACACCATGGCCACCGCCATCGAGAGCATGGGTCTCTCCCTGCCGGGCTCTTCGTCTACTCCAGCAACGGCCCCAGCCAAGATGAGGGAGTGTGTCAAGGCGGCGGAAGCCATCAAGACATGCATGGAGAAGAATATCCGGCCTCGAGACCTGCTCACCAAGCGGTCGTTTGAGAATGCGTTGGTGATGACGATGGCGTTGGGCGGGAGCACCAACAGCGTGATCCATTTCATCGCCATGGCCAGGTCGGCAGGCGTTGAGCTGACCATCGACGACTTCCAGCGTGTCAGCAACAAAGTCCCCTTCATCGCCAACCTCTCACCCAGCGGCAAGTATTATATGGCCGACCTGTACGAGATCGGAGGCACCCCGTCCGTCCAGAAGTTGCTCGTGGCTGCCGGCCTGCTAGACGGAGACATCCCAACAGTGACAGGAAAGACACTGGCCGAAAACATCGCCTCTTTCCCTTCCCTCTCACCGGGGCAGGATATCATCCGCCCTCTCGACAACCCCATCAAGGCCACTGGACACCTGCAGATCCTGAGAGGGAACCTCGCTCCGGGAGGTGCCGTGGCCAAAATCACAGGGAAAGAAGGCACCAAATTCACTGGTAAGGCTCGAGTGTTTGATCGTGAATCCGAACTGAACTGTGCACTCTCCCGCGGTGAGATCCCACGGACAGAGAACCTGGTCCTGATCGTCCGGTATGAGGGCCCCAAGGGCGGTCCGGGCATGCCAGAGCAACTCAAGGCCAGTGCTGCCCTCATGGGCGCCAAACTGACCAACGTCGCTCTGATCACAGATGGACGGTACTCCGGTGCCAGCCACGGCTTCATCGTGGGCCATATCGTTCCTGAGGCAGCCGTAGGAGGTCCCCTGGCCGTCGTCCGGGACGGAGACGTCATCACCATCAACGCAGAGACGAACGAGCTCTCGATGGCCGTCTCCGATGAGGAGATTGCTGCAAGGCTGAAGGACTGGACGCCGCCGGAACCGCGAGTCACTCGGGGTGTCTTGGCGAAATATTCTCGATTGGTTGGAGATGCGTCTCACGGTGCGATGACCGATCTGTTTTGATCGAGGCATGGCTGGCAGTGCTTTTTCTTTTCATCGTCTTCATCCCGGCATGGCCCCTTTTAGGTAGTTATCATTATAGAACGTCGAAAAAAAAAGGGGGTGAGGAGTAGTTAGCTAACCGACGCAACACACATAAAGGAGGGAGAAAAACTTCCAACGAAAAGAGAGATATATAAAAGGAGATAGAAAATAAGATCAAAGATGAAAAACTCCCCCCAGCTGAGGTTTTCTTTGGACGAGGGGAAAGATGTGTGGCATGAAGCGCTAGCCTTGTCCATGCCATGTTCAATCAGGGGTTGCCGTTGATCGTATTTTCCCAGAGAAGCCGTTTTGGCCGGCCAGCAGCGATGATCCGCGGGTATAAACAGAGTCCTTTTGCCCTTGAGAAAGCAAGGCAGCCCTTTATCATTCATTCGATGGCCCTTTGTTTGATATATTGATCATCAACCAAGGCCATTGTGGGAAATGCGCGTAGAGTTCTCCCGTGGTAAATTAGCCAACTAGTTATATTACACCGAACAAAATAGGCGACAGCCTTAAACCACTGCTTTATACCATTAAACAAGTAACTTAGTTAAACCGCAAATTCCGTGGCCATTAATTAAGACCGATAGGAAGGTGGAAAAAATTAGGGAGGAGAAAGTGACGTGGTTTCTGGTGGAGATTGAAAGTGTGCGGATTTTTCTTCGTCCTCGTCCCTCGATTGTTTCATGTCTTGGGAGACGATTAACTAACTAGTTATTATTATGTATTGGCTATTGGTATTACCGCAGGCCGCAAGCAGTGCATCCCGCTGCTCTTATACTCTGCGCAGCTGCATCCTTGCCGGGTGAGATCGAGAGGAAAAGGTCACTGCAGCGGTCTCGACTTAACTCGTTAATCAGCCAGTTAACCAGCTAACTAGCTGGCCAGGCACAGCTCGTCCAGCTGCTAAGAAGCTAACTAACTAGCGAGTTACCTGCTCCGCCTGTTACAGCGCAGAGTGAGAGCCTGTGGCACAGGCAGAGGCTCAAGGAGCTGATCCGGGGGTCGATACGTAAGTAGCGCCCATCGAGCCAGCTTGGTTGACTGCCTTAGCTACCAGTAACTCGTTAACAGCCTGCTAGCTAACTAGTTAGCTAGTTATCTCGTTTCATAAACAGCTGGAGAAGGCACCGGCGGCTGGACGGCGCTGCCTCGCTGCATCAACACAGACACATATATACACAAGTTAACCGCCCACTCTTTCACTGTCTCTCCCGCTTGTCAACATCGCCCGCTCTGTCGTATGATCATGGCTTGTTATCCGCTGCCTGCCTGTGAAGCTCATCAAGTGGTATCGGCCTTCTAGCAGGGTGAGGGTGATTCGCTGGTTTGGCTTGCAACCCGCAACCAAAAGCCGGCCTGGGGCGGTTGAAAGTATCTACCACACTCAATACAGCCATTTTCTTAGACGACATCTCCTCCAGCCATAGGCAACAGGCATAAATACTTTTTTTTAAAAAAAAAAAAAAAAAAAATACCCCAAATACCACTGAAGCCGCGGAGGAGTTACGGCCATGGCAGCCAGGTTCCAAGTGCCGACTGTCGGTCTCTCCGCCAGTGACTCGCTATTGGAGAGTATCCGGGAGTCATGCTACGGCCAGGCATCGCAGTTGGTGCACTACATCTTAGACCTGAAGGAACGGGTGGACCTAGGCCGTTATGTGAGCTTCGGCGGCTACTACCAGATATCCGCTACCATCGCCCTGATTCTTATAGGCGGTGGAATTATTTCATGGAGGCTCCTGAATTATGGCCCTGATGGACGGCGCATCCTTAACTCGAGGACCATATCCTTATGCCCCCGAAAACCACGGGGCCAAGATGATGCAGCATTGGCTTACCCTACAGCACTCTCGACAAAGGTCCAAGATGATAATGGTACGTTAGCATCCCTTTAGAAAGCTGACCTTCATTATACAGTGTTGCTAAACACCCTTGGTGACATAGCGATTTCAGACCCTCCAATCGTGAAGAGGTACTCCTCTTACCACTCATATACCACTTCGGTGTGCACGTATCCTAAAATCCGCACATTCTACTACCCCCATCCTCATACAGAGAAGCTCCCCATGGAACCCAAGGCCCTCCCACTGCTGGTATTTATCCACGGACTAGGGGGATGCTTAGCCCAATTTAACCATCTACTGCACAGCATGATAGCTGTGGGCCCGTGTTTTGGCATTGACCTCCCTGGCTGTGGTTTGTCGACATTTGCTCCACGGAAATGGTCGGCTTACTCCATTGAAGCCCTGGCCGAGCTCGTGGCCAATGCAATTGAAAAACACAGAGACGCTGCTCACAACCAAGACGTTATCATCATTGCACATAGCATGGGCTGTTCCATCGCGGCCCTGATGGCATCTTCTGAATCTGCATCCATGGCTGCAGTGAGAAAGCACATAGCTGGGATAGTTGCCCTTTGCCCCGTTTCCGAGCCTCCATCCAAGAAGTCAGTGAATCTGCTCAAAAGAATTCTATACCTCCCCGACTTCATATTTAACATGTGGCGCTGGTGGGACCGTATTGGAGAACATGATAGCCCAAGCGTCCGACGACTTGTCAGCCACCCAGCTGACCCGAAAACCCTTGATCTCCAATATAGGTATAACCTACTGAGCCGCACCCCGGTATGGAGGCGGATGGCATGGGGCTCTCTCCCAAGCTATGATAAGTTCGGTAAGCCAATCGGTGGCATTCCTGGGATGGATACATGGGAATCGATACATATACCCCTCTTCTTTGTTGCAGGAGAATCAGACGAAGTCACGAAACCGAAGGAGGTTGCAACACTGCTGCGTTACTTTGTACTAGCTAGACCAGCTGCTAGTAATGATGGTAAAGCGAGCGCCAGAGCGATAAGTAACGACCTGCCCACTGGAATGCTGCTCCATAATTTCGTGCAAGTGCCAGAAACAACAATGGACCGGCGAATTCATCATGAGGGCGCAACCTGGCTAGCTAATCCAGGTGGAACTCAGGCCGTGGACGCCTATGTGTTTCCGGCACCAGCTTCTCACTCCTTGCTGTTTGACCTGAATACCTACCGGACATTGTCAGGCCTTATCCAATCTTTTGTAGCAGCCAACATCGACCTTCGTCTATCCCCTGGGTGGCAGCTGCAACATCTAAGTACGTCTGGAAAATGGGATGTGAAGAATCTCGCCAAGTGGCAGGCTGTGACTCCCGTATCGGAGCCCATAGGGCATACCTTTGTTGCCATGAAGACGTTACGCGGGGTAGACTCTCACCACTCTCCACAGCCATTCATCAAGGACTGGGGTGGCAAGATATACGCTGTTATTGATATCAGCCATGAAAGCCCGGTATACGACTACACACAGCTAGAGTCGGGTGGCATCAGATATTTCAAACTCCCTACCGTCTCGAAGATCCCACCGTCTCTGGACGAGGTCCAAGAATTCAGGATGATGGTCAGGAAGTTGAGACTGGAGATATTAAAGAAATTTAACCCGGCAAGCGGGCTGGCTGGTCTCCCCAAGATCGCCGTCCATTGCCATTATGGCTTTAACCGAACGGGTTTCTTCATTGTTTCGTGGCTGATCATGGAGGATGGGTATCTGATCTCGCAGGCCCTTGAAGAGTTTGAGAGGGCTCGTCCGCCAGGGATACGCCATGAACACTTTATAGACACATTGCATGAGCGTTACCATCTGATCGATCAAAGGCGTCAAAATTCCCGGCGAAACGCCCCGCATTGAAGCAAGGAGATACTACCAACTAGTTATCTCGTTTTACTTCCTGTGTTTGTTTGATTGCTGAGCTTGGGTTGCGTGCTGTAGCGGCGCCAACTAGCCATTGCATAACTCTTTATGGTCTTATAATATATATATATATATATATTTAGTCAATAGAATTCAATTACACGTCGCTTCGTGCCACAATCACCGTCGTCGGCGTCTTTCATCTTCATCACTAACCCGTCCATCTGTCATTCGTCGTTGTCATCGTCGTTCGTCTTCAAATGATCACCACGTGACCTACACGTGACTTTCTAAGCGAACCCACTTTTTTCTCTTTCCACACAAGGCCGAGTCTTGGCGCACACCAAAGCGAAAAGCGACTTTGGAAATTTCACGACATCGAAATCTGAAGATATTGAAGAACCGCCCCGTGTGTGCGCGACGACGACAACGACAACCTCACGCTCTCGCCCTTAAAGACACCGAGTCCTTCTCCCTTCGTCAACGACATAGTTTGTCCCGCCGGTTCCAAAGTCGCAATCATGGGTGGCATTACCGTTCGCGATGTCGATGTAAGTTGGTTAATACAAAAGTCTGGCTCTGGTCGTCTGCTGCGTGGGATGGATGGTATTTATCGGATGGACGGTTTACTTCAACTGCTACGGTGATCATTCATGAGCATGCGAGGAGTATCCGGTCGTCAAAATGCAATAACCAAGCTGCTATGAGAGCGGTGGATGTGGATGGATCTACATATTCTGGCCGGTTTACCCTGTGATATGGAGATAAAACCTGTGGGATCGAGCGCTTCACGACAATAAAGGAAGACGGTTATTCTAGAGGAATCAAGCAGTCTCGTCCAGCCCGTGGAGAACCATACTTGCGCAGCAGACAATTGAGGGAGCTGGTTTCTTGCACACTGCCTGAAATATAACTAACAACGTCTCTCTCCCTGCTATACAGGCTCAAAAGTTCGTCGAGGCATACTCTGCTTTCTTGAAGAGACAGGGAAAGCTCCCAATCCCAGGTTCGACATCTCACATGACTGTTACCCTATATAGAAAGCGTGTTAACAGTATTTACTAGGCTGGGTTGATACCGTCAAGACCTCGAACTCCAAGGAACTCCCTCCCCAATCCATTGACTGGTACGATTTACCCTCATAATACTCCCAATGCCACCGTGAACCACGCCAAATCTACTCTATGTTTTGCGCAGAGACCTATGTATTTCCAGTAGTACTTACTCCATCTTGTAATAGGTACTACGTCCGTGCCGCCGCTGTTGCCCGACACATCTACATGCGCAAGACCGTCGGTGTCGGCAGCCTACGCAAGGTCCACGGTGGCCGCAAGAACCGCGGCTCCGCTCCATCCCACCACGTCGATGCCTCTGGATCCGTTGACCGAAAAATCATGCAGTCTCTTGAGAAGATCGGTGTCCTCGAGCAAGATGAGGAGAAGGGCGGCCGCAGAATCACCCAGAGCGGCCAGAGAGATTTGGACCGCATTGCCAGGACGACCATAGAAGAGGACGAGGATGACGAGTAAATTATTCTCATGTGGGGGATAGTTTGTGTGCTGTGAGACGATTGAAGTAGAGGGAGAAGAGGGCCGGAAGACAGAATAGGAAAATGACAGAAGGCCAGAATTCTTAATGTTTCCCTCAAACAAAAGACGATATCACGGTTTGGTAAAATACATTTTCTACTTTTCTCTTCTTTTCTTCATGTCATGCAGCTAGCGAGTTCTTGGGTGGAAGGGAGAGAATATGCCATGGATAGAAGGCCCGTGGGATCTTTTTTTTTTTCACCATTGATTCGAAACTCAAGCTCGACATTTGCAGCAGCCCCATCGATGACATGTTGATATGATGGCCAAAACGTCACCTACTTCCGAACCTTCTATATCCACCTTCAAATCGATTCTCTGGCCTTATTATTCATTTGTGCTCTCCATCTACGACCATCCATCACGGCCTTGAAAATGTCTACCTTGAATTTAATAAAGAATAAAAAATCTTCTAAAAACATACGAATTTCCTCTGGTTTTGATCTCACAGTTTCTCTACCCTCAGTCATGTTTTCAGGAATCAACCCCTTAACCGCAGGACAATAGTAACAGACTAAACATGAAATAACAAAGGACAAAGACACACTCAAAAGTACAACTAACAGGGCCCTCCTAATCCTTTAGCACATAAGACCACCAGCTTCCCCTTGTCCTAAGGCTGACCAACCTCCAAACATCAACCCTTACATGTATGGCTTATTAGGCCAAACCCAGAGAAAAAAAAAAGAAAAGAAAGGAAAGGAAAGAAAGAAATGAAGTAACAACAGGAGGGAAGTAAAGGAATATAACAGAAATAAAGACAACAAAGGTAGACACATAAAGTACTTCTGACAAGATAGTGTGAGAGGGGTGAGTAAAGAAGAAAAGTAAGATATCATGAGAATATCTTTAGATAGAGAAATGGTAAGGAAATCCATCTCATGGTTGTGGCAGCAGTCAGCACTCCTTTATTCTGGCACATCTTGGATGTTCGCGCCAACTCCCCCGAACCATTCATGGACTTGAGTTCTCGGACCATTTGGATTGACATTGAGTACTGGAACTCTTCCGGCTAAAGATGGAACTGGCCGAAGGTCAGCTCCGAAGAACATCGGCTGGTGTTCTCTGTCCACGGGGGTATAGCGGTTCACCCACGGCTGAGGGTTGCTGGAGGAAGATGGCCCTGAAGGAGCTTCTTCCAGTATGCCATTCTCGACCTCACTCTCCATGCCTGGGGTATCACTTTCGGGGTATTTGTTCTCCTTATTTTCCTCTTCGGGCCCGGGGCTGGTGCTGGGGGTGTCAGGGTCGTCAACGAAAATAGGAGAGGTTGGCTGTTCTGGTAAATCCTCTGGTGTATCTTCTGGTTCAGGCTCATCTTCCCAGATTCTGGTTCTGCCGGCAGTATTCTGCTGGGAGCCGGTGATATTACGGCCAGGGAAGAGTCTGTTGAAAACGTCATGACCAATAACATCGGCAAGAATCGGATCAGTGTACCAGTCATTCATGTCCTCCGTAGAAATGGGGTGTGGGTATGGGGTATCATTGTGGCAGCCCATATCATAATGATTGTCGTCGTCAGCGTGGGTATCATCAGTAGAGACGGAAGATGTTGCTGCTTCGTCACCATCCTCGTTTCTAGCTTCCTCAATTTGAGCTTCAGATTCATTATCAGACCCATTGTCTTCGCTATCTTCACTGCTCTCATCGCTCGTCTCTTCAACTGATTCTGCATAATAAAGATCATCAAGGTCATAGTAGTGCACGCTTTCAGACGAACTACTACCTTCTCCTGGAAGTTGAAAGGCGTTGTTCTGGAAGAGACTATTCCCTTCAGTCTCGTTCTCAATCATTGCTATGGATTCCTCATCTGGAACCCAAAGTCGGGTCTGCATATGGCTCTCAATGGTATCAAAAACGATCTCTGTAGTAAGAGTAAGTTAAGCACAATATACTAACATTTCTGGGGGTTTGACCCCTGGCTTGTTAATTAGGGATATCGAACAACTTACCACCAAAGGTCCTAGGGTCGACACTGTCTAGGCTGGGGACTTCTCCGTCATTATTTGGCTCAAAGACGGGACCTCCATTAGATTCATCATCGTCAAAGTTGAAGTCAGTAGACGCTCCACTGTCATCAGAATCACCTTCGTAGCCATCATCTCCAGCATCTCCACCATTTCCATTGCCGTTACCGTTGCCATTGCCATTTCCGTTGCCGTTGCTGTTGCCCGGACCAAAATCGCGGTCTGGTCTCTTCCCCTTCTTTTTACCTTCAGTACCTTGTTGTTTATCTTCATCATCGCCCTCGGATTCATCGTCCTCATCATCTTCCCCATCTTCTTCCATCTCATCCGCACCAAGCTCTCCTTCAGTGTCATATCCTCCTGAAAACTCACTCATGTCTCTATCTTGGCCTTCAGGAGCAAGTGCAAGGGTATCCGATGGCAAAGGGGTATCTCCAGCAGCCAGGTCCAAGTGAGGCACTTGGCCAAGCTGTTCCTTGATTGTTCCATCTGCATTGCGCTTCTCACCCCTTGGAGTAGGCAGCTGGTTTGGTTTGCTAGATTCTAGAGTCAGTCCAATTCCTATCATCCATGAAGAAAGAGGGAAACACATACTTTGGGCCCTTAGTAGAAGGTAGCTGGGTATCAGAAGGCATATTTTAGGTTGCTTCTTACGCGCCCCTTTCCACGCCTTGTCTTCTTGGGTATCTGATATCAAAGTTATGACTAGAAGAGCCTTTGATATATCAAAGTCGCGTTTCTAATCACAAAATACCAAGCTAAAGGCAAAAGACGCCCTGTTTAGAAGGCTTTCACCTAAAGGAAAGTTTCTATCAGTATCAGACGCGACCTTAACTGTCTACTCCTACCAGGAGGACAAATGGGTAAAGAAGAAGCTGGAGAGGCAGACCAAGGCTAGTAGCTCTGAATGAATCTTGTACTCTAGAAGAGCCAAATAGCTAGAGCTGAAGTTCACCAATGTAGTCTTGTTATAGAGCGTTTGTTTTCAAAGGAAAGGAGGAGAGATAGGGCTTTTATATATTTGTGCGAGGACAGGACAGCTTTGATACCAATAGGGGTTAGCGTACTTTCTTGGTCAACAGACCTCTTTAGCGCGTTTTTCCCTATGAAGAGCATGATATTGGTAGATGGCTCCTTTTTCTATCTAGGACACTGGCAGCCTTGTCTTCTTGGAGGTATTGCTCCTTACCGTATCTCCTATAATATATCAAGGGTGGAATGCCCTTTGGATAGTGAAGGGAGAACAATGAATAAGCCATATAACTATTACTTTGATATAGAGTGATAAGACTCTGCAGCTCCATGGATAGATATGGGTATATAAAAAGGTCCCAATATGTACATCATCGAAGCAGCAGATATTGGGCTGGACCAAATTAAGCTGTTCAGCCTGGAGTGATCAATCAATACCAGGATGAAAAGTGTCTATGGGATATTGTCACCATCCTTGTGGGTGGTTGGGTCCCAGCAGACATGATGGTATTCGTCAGTATGGAGAGCTTTCATGTCATCCTGAGAAAGCTCAAAGTCAAAGATATCAGCGTTTTCCAGGATGCGCTTCTCCGTTGCTGACTTCGGCAGAGGAACAAAACCCTATATTAATTTTCAGTCACTCTGAACCCATGAGAATGGTAAATGATGGATCCTTACTTTTTGTAAACTCCATCTAACTAGAATCTGAGCAGGGCTTTTGTTATGTTTCTTTGCAATTTCCTGAAGTTTTGGATCATCCATCTTCTTTGCCTGAACAAGTGGACTGTACGCTTCGATGACAATGTTGCGCTTCTGCAGCCATTCAACAATATCAGAACGAGTGAGCCACGGGTGCAACTCGTACTGGCCCACGTCAATTTTACCCCCAATGGCTTTGTTGTACTCCTCGAGCTCATCTAGATGGTGGACTCCATAATTGGAAACTCCAATGGAGCGGACTTTTCCTTCCTTTTGAGCCTCTACCAAAGCCTTCCAAGAACCTTCACGCTTCTCTTTACCACCATATGGCGCGTGGAGAAGAATTCTAGGTTCCGTGTAAGTCAAATTTCTATATGACGAAGGGTGTTATTCAAGAGGTTATTGCTCGTGGGAACTTACAGGTCAAAGTAGTCCACCTTGGCATCCTTTAGGCTGGATTCAATAGCTTCCCTAGTGGGTTCATAACCGAGCGATCTCCATGGGACTTTAGTCGTAAAGAATACCTCTGAGCGCTTAAGTCCCGATTTTCGGATAGCTTCGCCGCATTCAGCTTCGTTGCGATAGGCTTTTGCCGAATCAATCTGTCGCGAAACAATAACGGTCAGCATCGCAGCGACTCATTGGTTCACAGGGAACTGTTAACTCTTTTCGTAACATACATGCCTGTAGCCTGTCTCTAGAGCCTTTAGAACACATTTTTCGGTGATATCCGGGGGTCTTGTTATTGTCAGTAGTTATCGCAACTAATGAGAATTAGACCGAATAGCATCCTTACGTTTGGTAGACCTATTCAATGTTAGTAACCACACGGTGCGAGACAAGAAGTTGGGTCACTTACGCCAAATCCGACGACTGGGATCTCGTACCCCGAGTTCATCTTCTTGGTGGACTGAATATTTGATCTTGCTGCCATGGTTGCTACTTTTCTTGCGTTTCGACTCGATATTCCCACAAACGCTGGAGTGGGCGAAATAGACATCACCCTGGGCAGACGGGCAAGGTGAGTGGCCATTTATATACGGCGGCAGCCGGCAAAGACTATCCGAGGTACTTAACGCCCCTTTGGTGCTTGCTATTCCTTGATTCAACCAGCCAATACCTAGCGAAAGCGCTGGCGAATCTGCTAGTTAACTACGTTAGTTAGTTACATCAGGCTTAACATGCAGGGATGGGATAACCATTAGTTATTAAGGGCATTCCCCGGCTAGAGGTGCGAGAAGTCGGTACCTACATATCTGATGCCCTTCACCTGTACAACGTAAATAACCAGTCACTTGATGTTTGTTACCCGGTATGTTGGTTATGTTTACCTAACTAGTTACTTGTCTGGTGGGAACCACGAGCCTAAGCTAACTAGTTATGACGTCAACAGGCGGCCCCTTTTGCTGCTGTGTTGTGAGCTTCGGGTGAGTAGCAACTACTAAGTAGTACTAACTACCTGCTAGATGGCGAGTTCAATTTACCCAGGCTTCGAGAAATTAGTTTGCTCACACTAAAACATCCGCTTAGCCAGATATTGTGGCTTTAGGCATTGCATTCGCAGTGCTCGACAAGGGTCGCATATAGTTATGTAGTGTAGTTATATGACTGATGCTAAGCGCCGACTAGGCACCAAACAGCCAGCAGCTATGTGCATTAACTATAAGAGGACCTCCAGAAACCAGTACAGTCGTCTGGAATATTGTATGGTTGTCGAATACTTCTATGACTTTCTGTTAGTGGGAGATTTCTAGAACTAGTAACCTCGATGGTCCTTATCAATCATTCTCATTAGAGCCAATTCAGCAGGCCACACTTGAAGGAACTCTTGTGCTCGCCAGAACCAATCGTCTTCACCGTATTCAAACCCCATTGGAGATGCTGCACGGAAGAATTCCCAAAAGTCGGGATACCAACCGGCATTCGCCCAGTCAACAAGTGCAATATCAAAAGATCGGCCTCCTTGGCCATTTATGCTATTTGAATTTTCTGTCACCAAAATATTTTTCCGTTGAACATCTCCATGCGTTAATGTAGGTCGGTGTCCTTGGAGTACACGCGGGAGGTAAGTTTCATAGAAACGGACCTTGAAGTCTGGTCGGTCGCTGGATTCGATCACCGCTCTATGGTTTCCAATAAAGCCGGCAATGAAAGCAGCTTCACCGTAGAAAGGTCCAAGTATCGGTTGGCGGTATCTGGGCTGTAGAATAGGTGGTCTTGCACGCCGCCACCACCCAAGCCTCCAAAGAAATCAGGCCAAGGACACTTGGCTTGTCGCATACTATCAAATATTTGACGGAGTTTAGTTGAGATATCATTCTTCTCAGACTCGGTTAATGATGCCAGATTTTATCAAGAGGTATTCCGGGTATTCGCTGCATTATTAAGAAAAGCTCGTTAGTCTCCTTGAACATTGCGTACAATCGAGGAGCTGGAATCTCCGGAGCATATCGTTCGAGGTAAATCAATGCCTGGCCCTCGCTAGCGTCTACCATCCTACCAAATTTGACAACAACCGCATCATTCACTGCTACAACTTTAGAGGAGTAGCATTCCCATAAGATGTTGGGGCAAGTCCAGATCTCATCTATGGTGGGCAGAGGCAGAGGCAGAGACAAAGAATCGCTTTAGAAAGGGATAGAAAGAGTTTCCCACATCGTGATGGCTACGAAGAAGCCGGCCGATTAGTCGGAGCTGCGAGGGAGGTCGTTGAAGAGTCTGTCCTTTTGCTAACTCGCTAGACTCAAATAACTAGTTACGTAGTTAGTTGACTCTGGGTGATGACTAAGGAAACCTTGTTTCTCTCCAACGTCAGATATAAAAAGGGTTTGACGTTCAATACTCGAACAACTTGGTATGTCGATGGAAAGCAATAGTAGGAGGAGATATTCATCCCGAAATCAGATCCCTTGATTCGCCGCCTTGGATATTTCTTAATACACTCTGTTCTCCTTTTAGCTATCTGTTTTGTTGGGATCTGTAGGCGAATTATTCACTTATATACATGTCAGAGCCCCGCTGACCACACAGTTACGGGACAGATCCGTCGAACTGCCTATATCGCAGTCAAATATAGCTATTTAATACCCTAGGAGGCAATATCTTTACCCAACTCCGGACCGAGCTGTTCTTATCCTCCACATAGTGGCGTGCTGCTTCTCTCGGTGCATGGTATAAAACGCTGTGTGGGACCGAAGCCAAGCAGCTCCCAGCACTCCATCAGCCTGCATTTATTTATCTGTTTTATTGAAGGCTGGCGCTTCCGTGAGGGTAAAAATGCGCCTCATTAAGCAGAACATTGAGCGTAATGGCTCAGGCTCAGTCACGCTTTATCCCGAAGAGCCAGAAGATATGGTACGGGGATACTAACTTTCCCCCTGTTTTTTCTGCATTCCTTTATCTTCTTCCTCTTCACCAACTCTGTGATTTATTTGAGAGAGGCAATGCATAGTCAATGGATAGTGAAAACCACATGCTAATTCTACCTTACCTATGTCCTTCCTCGCCATCCAGTGGCATGCATACAACCTCATACGGCCCAATGACCTCCTAAAGGCTAGTGCAATACGCCGTGTCACCACCACCTCAGCCACAGGCACAACAGCCTCATCCCGGGTACA
Source organism: Trichophyton schoenleinii (assembly GCA_018357685.1). Lineage (NCBI taxonomy): Eukaryota > Fungi > Ascomycota > Eurotiomycetes > Onygenales > Arthrodermataceae > Trichophyton > Trichophyton schoenleinii. The sequence goes on from WOFF01000002.1 coordinate 5,801,940, forward strand.
TATGAATTTACAAATACGCGTGAAGAGCCTTGATTTTGACATCCAGAGTTCCCAGCTCCACGTATCTGGCCAGATCGTCGTGGAAACGCCATATACGAAAATTGGTCAGCATCATACCCTTGATTTGGAGCTGCAGAGAAATTTCACCCTAGAGAAGGAGGTAGAAGGCTCATCTCTTCCAGGCGATGGTCCTGCAAAGGGAACATCTGCCGGTGGATGGGATAGTATGGCAATTGAGATGCTGAAAGATGCGGTTGATGAAGGTGGAAAGAGAAGAGCAGAAGCTGTAGCCGTGGTTATGCAGGAAGGCCTTGCCAATATTTGTTTCATTGGACAGTTCCAAACCGTGCTCAAGCAGAAAGTTGAACTTACCATCCCAAGGAAGAGGCAAGGGGGTAGTGATTATGACAAAGTAAGGAGAAGATATTATACTCAATTATTTCATACATTATTAACACTGCAGCCTAGGCTTTGTCAAAATTTTATCAGCTCACCTTGGATAATCTTCTGCGGCTTATTGAATTCAACAGCGCCACAGGCTCTTCCCTTGTTACCCAAGCCTCAGGGAGTGACACGTCTGCAAAACCTATTCTTCTTGCATCTCCAGGGTTTACTGCAGCCGGATTCCAAAAACATGTGCAATCAGTTGCCAACACGACTACACCATCTTTAAAGCCCCTTCTACAAAGCCTGATTGTTGTGCATTCGTCATCGGGACACATTCATTCCCTTAATGAAGTCCTGCAGTCCCCTGCCGTTCAAACAAGGTTATCCAATACAAAATACGCCCGTGAGACAGCGCTGATGGATACATTTTATACCCACCTGCGGAAAGACACGAACAAGGCTACGTACGGTCCTAGCGAGGTGGAATCAGCAGTTGATCAGGGTGCAGTAGGAAGAGGAGGAGGGGTTTTGTTGATTTCTAATAGATTGTTCAGAGCCCCAAATGTGCGTGAGAGGCAGCGGTGGGTGTCCCTGGTAGACCGAGTAAGGGACGTAGAGGGCGGAGAAGTCCGCGTTTTGAGCTCTGATCATGAAAGCGGAAGGAGGCTAGACGGTCTTGGGGGTGTTGCGGCGATTCTTACATTTCCTATTGAAGACCACGATGAAGAGCATGGGGAAGATAATTGAGATAACGACAAACATATATCTGATAGCATAACTAGACGGAATACATCCCAACGATATATGCCCAAGCTAGGTATTGGAAAAAAGTATCCTCCGAGCTTCCCTGGCCATATACCATTCCTGGCCCCAGCTGCTGGGTATTTCGTTCGCTGTGATGTGTTCCATGACAATGCAGGGTAGTCCCTGTAATTTCCCTCAAGGGGAGCTGCAGCATTGAGATGCAGTTAACCCGCACCCTTGACCATTTAAATCTTTATAAGCAACCGACGCTACCTGGCACTAGAGGCGAGCCACGAGGAGTATTTCCCTAAATGTTTAGTCGTCCATTATTAGGGAGGACAAGAGAGCATTTCATGGTGGCAAAGGTAACAGACAAGGGATGGCCAAGCTATACAAAGGTATTCATCGCTACGTAATCATCGTCATTCCAGGTAGGGACACGATGTTGGATACTTGCAGGGATAAGAGACAGATTATCAAGGAATTAAAAAGGGAGGAAGATTTTCCCGGGAGAATAGGGGCTTGAAAGATAAACAAGGATTGTATTAGAGCTGCTCTGGGGATCAAAAGGTAGAAGCGGATACTTGTGAATATATTCATTGGTAGGCTTCGAGTGGTAGAACTCCGACATCAGAGTTTATCTTCCAACACTCCACCGATATTTTCTCAACGTACCTAACCTGTATACACATAGGTAAAATGTAAATGCATGCCCGAGGAATATATAAGTGATGCACAGACATAGAACAATCTTTCCCAAAATATAACCCAAGAGACCAGAGACCAGATAAACATAGAAATAACAAATGGAACAGTGAAAACAAGTATTAACCGATATACCCAAGTCATTAGCCCGTAATATCAAGAGTATACTCCGTATTTATGTAGATAGATGTGTGCCGCCCGCCAATGATAGTGAATAAGGGGGAAAATGGTAAATTCTCAGTTCAAAGATATGCCGGGGTATCAAGAATCATGGAAGGCATATATAAAGCCATATAAAAGGGAGAGGGTTGAAGAATAGGTATGGATGTGCAGGTGGTGTACGTCGACGATTATGAGCCCCTTTCGAGAACGCCGTGTGAAAGGATAGCCCGTTAATGAGAATGGTATTAGTTATTGGGTTCGAGAACGCTTCAAGTAACGTTCTTCGTCATCGTCTTCGGCTTCAGCTTCTTGTTCTTCGCCTGATTCGTGGTCTTCCATATCTCTGGGACTGGCCTCTAGAGCCCGACTATGCGTTTGAAGTAATTCCCATTTTTGCTCACATTGAGAAGGAGTCCACCTCTTTGTAGCGCCGAAATCTTGTATCTATAAAGATAGCCAGTTAGACAACTTAGCTTCTCTGCGATAATCCAGTCTATCACAGACCTTCTGTGAGATGATCTCGAATTTTTCAGTCTCCCAGTACGAATGAGCATTCTGAAGGGCTCGAATCTGAGAGAATATTAGTCTATCTGCTATTTGTGCTGAGGGAGAAGGGACAAGAGAAATTGGAATGGATACTAGACATCGATATCAATGGGAAACAGGTGCACATACTCACATCATCCTCAGACCACCCTTTCATCGCACGTTGCCATCGACGTGTTATTCGCATTTGAAGACGTGAGGCGGTATAGCTCGAATTGTAACGATAGTTTACTTGGGAAACGACCTCCTTCCACGGAAGTCCGTCGTTCCTAAGATTTATGGCGTAGTCTGTTTCTTCTTCCAACTGAGTCGACCTTCTGCGAGTGCGTCGGCGTCGCTTAGGATTGCGCTGAGGCTGTTCTTCCTGACAGATTTGTCTCTCCTGTTCTAGCTGCCGGAGTCCCACTGGATTAGGGGCAATGGTGACTGGAGTGGGTCTCATAAGGACAGGAGTATGCACTGGGGTGTGTGACGGCGCTCTAGACGCTCTCATATGTCCTCTTTCCCTTTCATAGTCGGTCGACTCATGCTCAGTTACGTTGCCCATCATAGGTCTATGAAATGGATCATATGAAGGTATGCCAGGCTGCACGTAGTTCAGCGCAGATGTTCCAGAGATTCCCAGTCCATGTTGCATTCCACCAGCTCCCATGGGAGGGTATCGTGGATCTTGATGCGGCTGAGGGCATGGACTATGTCGGGGATCAAGAAGGACACTGTCTGAGAGGCTGATTGGGGTGAGCATGGGTTGGTTTGCGTGTGAGTTTGACACATATGGATGTGAGCTTGGAGTGTATGTCTAACAACAGCGAGTTAGTACTGGAAGAACGGCACTAGAATGAGCGAAAGCAGTCGCTCGTGTCCGTACCGTGCCAGGAGTAACCCATTTCTGGTTTTCAAGTATATTAGACATTTGGCCTTGAAAAGGTGATTCTTCCCAGGAGCTAGTAATATGGTCGGCTGACATGAGGGGCACTATCAACGGGCACTGAGGGAGTCGTATAAGGCAGAGCCTGACCGGTAAGCTCTGTACCAAAGGAGGTATTAAAATATAGAAGAGACAGGTCTCCGACGAAGATGTGTAAGTGATATGTTAGGGGATAGAAGAGTATGTAATGAGGCACCTTGTGATAGGTAGTTGAGCTTGAGGTTGAAAGAGTATTGTCCGAGTCAGATGCGGGAGTCTGGGTAGCTATATAAATGTTGCCTTCTTCTGAAGAACTGTGGACAACAGAGGCATATAGCTTGTTCAGTCAACAAGTAACGGAGAGCCAACTCTAGCGGGCCAGAAATGTAGGCAAATCAGGAGCACAGACGATGCAACGAACGCTCCCGCATCCAAGATTTTCAAAATAATGATCTGAGGTCATCGTCCTCTTCTTCTTTTTTTTTTCAAATCTCTCTTTCTCATATACTTACTGCTTCTCCAGAGCGGGAACAAGAGAATAGAAAATTAAAGGTCCACATGCTGATATGACTGTGCCACTTCAGCCAGAGAAGGGCGACATGGTAGATCCGTTATGGAAAATTAAAATTGAAAAAAAGAAGATAGGGAAGGAAGAAGAATGAAAATTAAAAAGGCTGCATCTAAGCGCCGGCTTTTGGCCATCTTCAAGGGGGTGGGTTCAGTCCATAGAGAGAGGAAGAATCAAGATGGCCCCCATTCGGCCTCAAGAGCCTGGGATGTGATTTTAGGCAATTGGCAGGGGTAAGTATCTCTGAGCTGCGCCTATAACCCAGGCAGAGGCCATGGGCGGCCTGATTATTACCGTTCGTAACGGTTTGGGGCAGACCGTGGTTGTTGACATCTATGCTGAGAGCAACGCCTCCTCCTCCCTCATCCCCCCCCCCCCCCCCCCCCCCCAGAAATGATACTCCAACCAAAAGACACTAAGGCGGGAATAAAGACAGCCAGGGGGGGAGGGATGTTGCTCAAGAGGATCTTAGTAACATCCGACTCAGCGAAGGGGACATTTTTTTAGCGCAAGAAGGTTAAAGGAACTCGTTAAGAGAGCAAGACAGAGAAGGGAAGAAAAAGAAAGGAAAAGAAGGAAAAAGGAAAGGGGGAAAAATTCCCTCTTCCCCTGGCCTCGCAGCAGCGATTTCCGGCCGGCAAGGCTTGTCAAGTCAGGCCCGTGAGGAAGAGAAAAAGCAGACAGGGCAAGCAACCTCGATCGTTGAAGCAGGCGACTGACAGGGAGTATCGACATCCATCCTATCACCGCTCAAGCCACTCGTCCCAGGCGGATGGAACCGAATCAAAGCTGGCCCCTGTACGCAAAAAAGAAATCATAGAAAGGCAACTGTCTTTTGTGTTTTTAAGTTTCGTTGCCCTTCTATCCGAACTGTGTAGTTTTATGAATTATCCCACTGGGGCGAGCATCTCAAGGGATGAGCAGCAGCGAACAATAATGTTGATGATGGCTATGGCCATGGCCGATATAGACGAGCCGTGACGCTCCGCAGACATATTACCGGCATATGCCTTTCCGTGCAGGGGGCCACATATATTAATAACGCCCAGTCAGAATCGGTAGGTGAAAAGGGGCAAACCCTGCGGCGTAGGGCAGTATCCTCCTCATGGGATGGGTGGATGAGCCGGTGGCTCTGTACAGAGCTGCTCAAGGGATGGTGTGCCTGCTCTCCCTTTTCCTGCTTCCTCACTTTCTGCCTCTCTCTCTCTCTCTCTCTTTTTTTTTTTTTTTTTTTTTTTTTTTTTTTTTTTTTTTTTTTTTTTTCCGGGGGTTTTCTCTAGCTGTACGTGGTAGTTGATCAAGCATGCATCCACCTGGATATGCACGTCTAGTTCGGGTTCGTACAAGACGAAAGGGTCGTCGATATTGTTCCGAAGCTGTGCCACTCCACTTTGAGGAGCCTTGGGGGCCTTTGCAAGTCCAATACGGAATGCGTACTCCGTACGGACCGAACATATATATTTACTGATCTTCTTCAATTCACGTAAAAGTAAAGCATGAAAAAAAGAAAAGAAAGAAAAGAGAAAGAAGAGAGAAGCGAAGAAAAAAAAAAACCTCTTTCCTTTTCCCCTCACGGGTTTTACTTTTTCATCGAGTCAGTAATACTTCCGGAACAAGAAGAAAAAAGGCCGCTGGAGGAGATTTGTACCCACAGCATCGAAAAGCGTTCGATATGAAAGAGAGATGGAGATGGCGCACATGCGAGAGAGAATCATTTGCAGGTGTGGAGGGCTTCGAAGGAACTAGCGCGGATGATAACTAACGTATTATTCAACCCTCTCTGTCTCTCACTGTTTCTCCACGGATGTTGGGTGCGGAGAGAGGGTTAGCATCCATAGTATACAGGCCGTGGTTGCCTAGTCTCTAGCAAGGGCGGAATTGATGATCCAAAATGATCCAGACAGCAGATGTCTGGCTCATCATGATAGGGGATCTGCCATGCCTCTATGGGCCTTATTGGTCAAGGAAATGTTTTGGGGGGGGCCGTCCTCTTTTCAATGAACCACCGCGTGGCCGTTTTCGTGGCTAGCCGCCGGGCTTATTTCCCAACCAGGATGCGGCTATTGGTGACTCGCACTAAGAAGGAAGCCTTAGGTTAGACCACGTATACATGGCGATGAACGCTATGTACGTGTTACTCCATACGTACGTAGTGCTACGTAAATGGTGGGATGACGATGAGGCTAATGGAGGGGGGAGAGAGGTAGCCGTCATACGTTAGGGGGGTCACTTTTCGGTCCAAGGAGATTGGCGAGCCTTTGAACGACAGCCAGGGTGGTTGTACCGAGAAGCTTGGCGGCAGTGGAGAGAAACGGTCGACGAAAGGGGCCAGGGGAGAGACCAGAGAGAAAACCAATAGTGTAGAGTAAGATGAACGGTCGATGAACGATTATGGGGGAGGAAGATGGAGAAGACGGAGCAGACTGCCAGGGGAGGAGGAGAGACCATCGAGAGACAAGAGATAGATAGCGTGTGGATGCTGTCTTGTTGTGCATGGATACAGCAAATGGTCTGTGGGGGTTGAAAGCACTAAGTTTCAGTCCCTGATGGGCTCCGCCAAAGCTCGAGATGGGCCGTCCGTCCGTTCCCTGAGGAGGCTCTGGGCAGCGAGAAATTGGCCATGTCCATGCCATGTCCATATTATCGACACAGGAGAATAAGTAACTAATGGCCCAGCAGAGAACCAGCCGAGGAAGCTGCGGGACAACGGTGGTTACAGCGAGCTCCGCCAGCCAGCTCGACTCGTCAGCTGCGAGTCCTTAGCAAGGGGAGATAAGAGCAAGCTGATCAAACCGTCCAGCAATCATGGAGAAACAGACGGCTCCATTGGCTACTGTTATGCATGAAGGGGGCCGTTAGCTACCTTCGATCAGGACATCAATAACAAAAATCAGGTCCTACACATACCGTCACAGACACACGAAGGGCACATACACTGGCACAGGTACACCATACAGGCACAGACACAGGCCACAGGCACAGACAGAGGGCACTCGCCTCGCTAACTAGCTAGCTGCTCCATCCAAGCCCACTCGCGGGGAGGGGAGCATCCGGCCAGCCACGGAAGGATGATCGCCGTGCACAACCCGACTGGTTCACAGCATGGGCATAAGAGGCACACAAGAGGCTAGCCAGCGAGGTATGGGGCGGCGAAGGAGTCGCTGAGTGGCCGCCAGAGGGCTCGCAGGTGAGGTTCGCGATATAGGGGGCTGGCGCTTAACGGGCGAAGCTGAGTGGAAGACGTTCAGGGGGGGAAGGGGGGGGGGGGGGGGGTCTCCGCCGGCAACGCGATATCACGTGATCAACACGACGCCGGCGGGAGGAGATGCGAGATGCGAGATGCCAGCTAGCCTCGAGACAGCGCAGGCACAGCACAGCGGCCGGGGGGAGGGACGGGGGGGCCGCTGGACGGAGGGCCCAGGCAGCAGAGCGCGGGCGAACTACCCTGGATCCTGGCTCGTGAGACAGGCAGCAGGGGCAGCGGCAACGAGGGAGCGAGGAGAAAAAGTCCCCCAACGCCCGAGTCAGGCAGTTGATACGCCGATTTCCTGAGGCCTGCATCGTCGCCCGGCCGAGTTGGCTGCCTCGCTGCCAGGCCGGAGCAAAACAGCCGTTCTAGAAAGGTTCGATAGCTCGTTATGTCGAAAGAACGGCTGCTGGCCGGTTAATGCATGCGTGGCTACGGATTGGCCGCGTGAGATCGTGCGGTTGCCATGCTGCGCCGCAGCGAGGACAGTCGTGGCTAGGTCTACCCCCTTTCTCCTCCGTCTTCCTTTTCTTCTGCTCCATCTCCCGTGCTAGTTACTACTCTGCTCCGCTAAAATATCTTCCGCTTTGCCCCGTTCACGCTAATATTGGAGCTCTAGGGCCTTCGATTACTTATGATTGCTGCTCTCCAGGCAGGCGTTCTAGGCAGAGAGTTGACTGGCTGCCTAAAGATGGAGAATTAAAAAGCTTTGACCGGTTCATAGAAATGGAGGATTAACCATCGTTGTATCCATACCCCGGATATTAACACGTTTAATATACCAAACAAGAGAGTGTCCGTACGTGTTGTATGGGGCAGCAGTCCTCTTCCCTCCCCATAACGGATGGGTATATTTTTATCCTCAGCCAACAAACAGGTTATTATTGCTGTCCAATCTGGCCTTTCACCGTCCCTGCAGAATGAAAATTGAAGTAGCCAGTGGTTTATTTTAATTTTCATTCTTTTTCCTATTGCTTTTTTATTTGCATTTCCAACGGCGCAATGGGTTGTTTCCTGTTGGGTGCCACCTCTTGAAGAAATGCTTCAGTGAGACCATGATCTTCTGCCAACACAAATTGGCATTTGGCGACTTCTCACAATCCAGTTCCATCTGGGGGCCGTCACTATCATCCTCTTGGGCAACTACCCTAGCTACTGTAAGTCCGCTTTGCACGGGTGGTTCTCTAGGATGTCTCATTTTGGACATGGCAGTTCTCAAGAGAGATGAAAAAAAAATCATCAAGGCAAAACAACTAGGCTGTTTGCCTAAAAATGTTGGCATGCATACATATAGTGGTACTATTTTTATCATGTATAAGCCCCGTTATCCGCCGTCTGATGAGAGAACCCACCTCTTAGGCAACCGCATCAGCCTGCTTCATGGCCGGGAAGCCGCATTTTCTCTCCGAAAAACTTGAACTCCACATCTCCTTGCTGACATGGTCGAGCTTGGACGTTTCGGCTGCTGAGGCTCATATCTCAGAACTGAGAGGCGGTCAGTGAGCGAAACAATCATGCAGTGCAACTCGATCTACTTTTCCCTCTACCATTTCCACCTCAAGCCGAGATGCCATGATAAGCCGCAGCCAGACAGGCCATGACGGCGGAGCAAGGTTACCTCCCTGCTCTGGTTCCCTTCGCTTGGCCTGAAGCTTGACCACGCAGTACAAGTACCTGCAAGATAATGTAACAGCAAACCATTAGATCGGTTTCTGTATAATTATCTTCGACTCCTCGAGAGGTTAACCCGTTGATCCGGGAGAGGCTGAACGTGTAGTGCTGTCATTCGAGGGAAGAGATAAAAAAAAAGATTAATCGGGCTGTGCTCGACGAGCCTCAACTCCCTACTAATTATAGGTACTGGACAACCCCCGAATGCATGTTCCAAAGCCCATCTCGAGTTGTCTCTCGAGAAAGTTAAGCTCCATAACGACATGGCAGAGGCATGGGCTGATGCATCTTCCTCCTGCGAGGGATATGTTCTATATCTACCTGTCTGGGCTCGGAATATTGCTAATCCAAGATCTTATCATATGCATCCTGGAATAGGGTGATAACGCTCTCAGACATCCACCCTCGATGCAGATGAACCTCAAAGTCTATTGCTACCTAGAGATGTGGCTGCGCCTGGTTTTCTTTTTCTCGCTCCCTTCTTTCTTCGGCATGATCACTATTGCTCACGAGGCAAGGCTTTAGGGCAGTCCTAATGCAAGAAGAATGGTTGACGGGACAGGCGGTGTTGACCGGGGTTGGAAATAATATTGGTGCTGAGTCGCTCTATCCAGTCTCCATTTCTGGAGACGCTAATGTGCTGATGTGATAATAGGAGCGACGACCGCGACGGCCCTGCAGGGCCTGAATTCCGTGTGTGAATTGCCCTCAGCGCCATGGATACATGCGATTGACCCTGAAACCCCAAGTAGTGGCGGGGGGTTGTACAACAGGCTTCCTCAGAACATGCGGACAGTCCGATAGACTGGCCGACAACAACAATGGCCCAAAGAACGCGAACCGATGAAACCTACTAGAGCTCGGTTAAAGAGTCCAAGTCGGGGGCCCTCTCATGCTCTCCCTTTTTTTTTTTTTTTTTTTTTTTTTTTTTTTTTTTTTTTGCATCTTGACGGACATTTATCCTTTTTCTCTCACCAGAAGGCGTTGATCACCTCTGACCCTACCTCTTTCCCGCCCACATCCCACAGTGTCGGGTTCTTACAATAAAGGGTCTGCTGCTGATGTTGTGTGAGAGTTTGGGGTCCGTTTCCATTGTCTCGGGAACAGTTTGCTGCAAGAGAAACCAAATGTGACCCTGGCTTGAGGAGAGAAGATGGATTGATATTGGGCCTGACTGGTCCGTATATCCCCCATCTTCAAGGCAAAGGGAAAGGAGACGGTCGAGGGTCCAAACCCGACAGCTTGGATATGATGCCTAACATGCAGTGCAGTATTACCTGCTTGTCACGCTTAACGAGGGCAGAACGAACGAGCAGGCAGATATCTTAGAATTTGAGTGGCCTCTTGACACTTTTCGACCCCAAAAACTTAAGCTGCCAGCATGCAGGCTGACGCCTGGACGGTGTTATTTCTCTTTTCTCGACCCTTTAGCACCAGCAGGTCCACCGCCGGCTGTCGATATCGCGATGAACCGAAAGTTAAAGAGAAAGAAGAAAGGGGGGGGGCTTTCGTCGGGAAACATATTCTCTGGTTCCCTGGCTCTGAGGCGGAGTCTTCGAAGCCCTCCCAGAGCAACAAAGAAGCTCATCTCAAAAGAAAAAAAAAAAAAGACATGGCTTCGAGTGTGAATCGCATGCAACTTAGTCGGTTCTTAGGCCCCCGCCAAGTGAGATATTTATCACCTAATAATTGAGCTAGTGAGCCTGCATCCCTGGCCTTTTCTCCCCCGGGATAATATGAGTAGCATCGTGGCCGTTTTTGGTGCCGGGCAGGCGTGTTAATGCATGTGTCGCTCCCAAACTCCAGCAAGAAGGCCACGAGCAGCTCCTTACACTATCATTAATAATGGAAATCAGCATAGGTCTCATACATTAGTCCGGATCCTTGGGTACCGGCTTCGTGTACGTGTCGTCGGTAGGTATACAGCTCCATCATCCTCTCGATTATCCTCTAACTATACAACTGGAGTAACTTTTATATATGTCAGATCCCAGATCTATGGCTGTACTTCCTTATTTATCCGTGTGTACAGACACAGTGTGCTCAGTCAGCTCCCTGCAGTATCATGCTGGCCTCCAACGTGTTGACAACTGAATAACCAACCCTAGCTTGTAGATTGACGTGACGCAGGCTTGATTCTCAGCCCCATCTGCACTTCGAGAACCGGGCGGCTAGCTGACTCGAATCACACCGAGCTCCCCCTTTATACGGTGAGCCATCTGTGCTAGGCATGCTTCTAGGGCTTCGGTACCAGAAGGTATGAGGGCGATCAACTCGCCGTCTCCACAAACAAGCCAGTTAACTAACGTTCAGATGCTTGACTTTAAAATCCCGCTCGCCGCAAAGCATCCCTCCAGCCCTTTTGGAAAGCTACACACGAGAAAAGTACCTATCCACGGGCTTCTCTGTCGGGAAATACATTGCTGTCACTGCATTGGCTTTGCATGGCTCTCTGCTCGGGCAGTGGTCAATCCAGTCTTCTGGTAAAGCATACCCAGGGGGGGCTGGTTGCTGGTTATCCCCGATGGCGGGAGGCATTAGTTGGTCCTCTTCGCTTCCTTCTTTTTTCTCGACACTCGCTTGTAACTGCTATCCAGGCCAGTCAGTAATAATACTCCCCCTTTACGACGGATTTGAACATGCATCTGTCACCTCATGCATGTGCATGCATGCATGTTGCGTTGCGTAGGGCCAGGATAGTGACGTACTCTCCACAGATTGGCTGGCAGCAAGCACTCAGTACGCGTACCGGGAAATTAAATATAAATATGTGGGAGTCGACTAACTAACTATATTGTTCATTCCCATAGCACCATCCGTGGCTCTGGGAATCATCTGGCTGGCTTTTTTGGTCCGACCTATTCTTTCTTTGGAAGGTGTATGGCTGGTCGCAAGATTGATTCAGCCTTCTTGCAGTACGGAGTACCCTCCCCCCTGGTCCACAGATCATCAGGAACCGCATGGCTAGCCGTTACAAAAGAAGTGCAATCCACTAAGCCATGCGAAGGGCTTGCTTTGGCCTCTCTTTCTCTGTTTTCAATACTCGCGGAAGACCTTGTCTCCGGTAGAATCAATCCTGTATCTGTATGCAGTTTATGCCTGGCGGTTGTGCTATTTCGCTCCTCGATGGAATTTATGCAGCCCAGCCCGGCCGAATTCTCCGGCTTGTATAACTACAGGACAAGGCTGTAGCCTGGAGTGTGGATGTGCTTATAGTGGCAGGATTTCGAGCAGTCTATAAAGGATGAAAGAATGATCCGCGCATCTGCGGGCAAAATTCTTGAAACAAGATTAATATAATATCAAATTGAACAGCACGTCTTTTATATTAAATATGTAAACAACTTTTCTGTTCATGGAGGAACCAACAGAGCGAGAAACACGACAGGAAAAAAAAAAAATGCAAGATATATCGTGGGAGTATATATTGTTTTTTGAAGGGAACAGGATAGAATGAGCAGGAGCATACAGCAACCTATGATCATTAAGCTCGTCAGCGTAAGATAAATGGAGAAATAAAGAGGAAAAGGACTAAAGCTCATAGATGAAGGGTATATTTAAAGAGAATATGCAGTGTATCCAGCCACCAGTAGTAGGGTTATCCTGAAAAAAATATACAGTAAAAAGGAAGAAAATGGCGAAGGGAAAACATCGCAATGGAACTTCACATCACAGGCCCGCTCTTAATCCCTCGAGGAGCCCATACCTCTCTTTCAACATTCAGAAGAGAAGAGACGGCACATTTTCGTACAGTGCTTTGAGTAAATTGCTGACCACCTGGTTCCGTAACTCGAGGTTGTGGAGGTTCGTTGGCTGCACGACGGAGATCACTTGTGCATTGCCCTGCTAGCGGGTGAGACCCACGGCGATAAACATCTCTAAGGAGACCCCTTGAGGGAATTAAGGGGCCCGGACCCGGCCCCGGGCTAGGGCTGGGTGTGGGTAAGGGGATCGATCGGATTGGTGGTAAAGTTATATCGTGAGATGGATCAGATATATTAGGCTGTGGTAATGCGGCTTGGAAAGGATGATTTACAGCAGCGTTGGCGGTAGAAAGGGGCGGGAATGAGTATCTGTGGATGTACGGTATATTCGACGGCCTGGCAGTGTTGATATTGACATGGAATCGATGGTTTAGTGGGGACGGGTTCCTGTCGTGTGCTGTGCTAGCATGGGCCATGGGTTGTTTGTTGGGGTCTGGACCAGTTGATGATAGCTCCATCGGATACGAAAGCGACGGCAATCGCTGTTGAGAGAAAGCCGGGGAAGAAGAGGGTGGGAAGTAGCTGGGAACTGGTTCGTAGCGTGGAGACGGAGTCCTTGTGTGTGAAGGGGTAGAGTAATTGTGCCTTGCATCCTCAACGGGGTATTGTGTTGATTCCAGGCTGAGTGAGGAAGATCGTGACTTTGCGCTTCGCCTCCGAAGGTTGCCTGATGACATCTGGTGAAAGTGCAAGCGACAAGCCAGCTCGGTCTTGCATAGATGGGCTGCAATACGTTTGTATGGGGTCTTCATCATACGGGCACGGTAAAGGTAGGTATCCTGATCATGAGTATATTAACATATGTTCAAACTGCCGGCTTCATGCTCTCATCTGGTCATACCTCTTCTTCAGTCCATGCGCGTCCACCGCAAGAAGGCAATGACTTGTTCTGCTTTTTAATCCCACACCTCGTTGCTCTAAGACATGGGGGTTTATATTCTGTCAGAAAAGATGGCGGTGATGGTGGTCCATCAGTATAGATCTGTCTGTCCATCTTCTGCGGCTCTTGAATGGGTATGATATGAATGATTAGGCAGGTATATGTCGCTATCTGATGTTGGCAACCGGTGCAAAACCGGGGAGAGAGCTAGCCAATAGGTTTCGAAATTGCAACAAATCGTGGTTCATAAAGCTGTTCTTCAGGCATCAGAAAGTGAAGCCCGGGCGGAAGCCAAGTTGGGGATTTGTATATCTAACCGTGGATAAAACACACTACCTCGTAGTGTGCAGGGAGGAAAAAAAGGTTATAGTGAGAGATATCTCTCTTCTGTCTCCACAAAGAAAGAGATGAGGGGGATGGTGAAAAGCGGCCGGATGAAGGCCTTTATTTGTCGAGTAATGAAGTGAAGGGAGCAGAGTAAACAGATATCCTCCTCTCGAGATAGGGAAGATAGCAAGCTGGATATCCCCCTCTGAGCCACACAACAGTGAACGAAAGACTGGGGAGTGACCTGGCGGTTGAGGACTCAGCTATGGGCAACGGTTTTATTATAGATTGTTTGCGGTGAATGGATAGGAAACAGGTTGGGGGCTCCAGTTCTTGACTGTTGTAAACAGCTTAAGTTGTTGTAAATGAAAAATGCTGCAGGTCTGGGATGAAATATGATATTAGATGGTAGATGACATAGCAGCTTCCTCCAAATATGTCTTGCATGACTTGCAGGCCTTGCCTTAGCATACCGTGCCTTGCCACGGCGGAGAAGGCATGGTTATGTAACAGGTTTGTAGCACACTGCGGAGTAGGGAGGAGTACGTTTGGGCACGATCTCATTTCATTTTCCATCCCTCATCCTGATAGTTATATCATGACAAAGGCATGCACACCATGACATATGTATGGAGGAGGAGTAAATGCTGCTCCTACACGCAGCATCAATCTGCTGTGAAGTACAGAGTAAGTGTAGACACTCCTCTTTCCACTTCCTCCGCCTGTTCAAGAAACCCGCCCAGCAGGCCCGTAAGAACGGTTGTGATAGCTCTGCGGCCCCCTTCCCTCCCCCCTCCTCCAACGGCTAATATGGAAAGGAAGAGCCAGGGTTATAGAATGGAAGTGGAGGGAGAGAAGAAAACATTGGGGGAAAAAAAAATAGACGAAGGAGAGAAAAGCAAAAAAATACCCAAAAAGGTATTTTTGGCAACTGATCTACGCCCGTTTCATGATTTGCCATGGTTTATGTCGCTGCATTGCCACGGGTACAGATCAGATGGCGGCGCGGTGGTGCTTCAGAACCAGAACCAACAGGTGCAGGGAGCCAGCATGAACCACTTGACGCCGTGGATATGTCGGTTAAGAAAGCAGCAGGGCTGAGCAAGCACTGTACAGCAGTTAGAGATATGCATGGTCGCTGTGCCAAGGTGGACAAAAAGAGTGGATAGTTTCAGCCAGATTGACGTAATAATAACAGTTCGCTTGACGGAAACCGATGAAGCTTGAGCAGCGGAGGTTTTTTCTATTTTTTTTATTTTTTTATGTTTTCCCTCTTCTTTTCTTTTCTGGAAACTGCAGTTTTGATAGGAAGGCTAGAAATTTAGTCCGGTTGAGCTCTTATATGTTGCTTGCATGCTCCGTATGTATATTTGAGACAGTATACCTTTATTCAGTAAGAAAGCGGTCTGCAGGTATTCAGAGCGGTTAGTTAGCCTGCTCCGGAGTTAGTAATAATGGATCGATCTTATAATATCATCACCTCAAATCCCAGGAGGACGATGCTGTTTATCAGCGGCAGACCGATACGTACTCCGTTCCTCACCCCTCTCTCTCCTCCTACCGAATTAAAGGAAAGAGAGAGTAGGGCCAAACAGTCGCAGGAGAGCCAGTTGAAACAGCTCTTGGCCAACCCAACAGGCCGACTGCATGGAGTAAACCGCTTCATCCGCTTCATCTGCTTCATCTGCTGCGTCTTGCTGCTTCTGACGCTGCGATGTTGTCTATTTGAAACGACGCGCGAACTCCAAAAATAGAAGAAAAAGCGTATGTAAGTAGCTGAGTCAGCGGGTCACGGGACATCTGAAACAAACAAACCCAAAAAAGCTGCAGATGAGTCATCATATGGTCAAAGCTTCAAGGGGCTCTTTGATTACATAATATGTTTAATCATCTTGCTTGGCATCAAGGCTTGGCAGTTTATCCCTCAGGGGTTGCGGAAGCGCGATGGAGAACGTGTATATTTCGGCAGCAAGATGAGAGAAACATTCAATTCGAAACCCGGAGTTCGGCTCCTCGGATTCCCCTGGGTTCGTTTTGTGTCAAGCGGAGGTTGCTTCGACTTCCGTGTGACAGCGCAGAACGGTTGAGAGACTCGCAGCCGTCAAGGCCATGAACAGAACAGCTATAAGTAGTTGTTCTGATGACCCTAGTTAATTGTATACGGAGTAGTACTGTCTACAAATTGAGAGGAAGAAGATACGTGCGATCAAGGTTAGGTGTATGCAATGCGGTTTGCGATGACGATGCCGACTTGCATTTCCTTACATCCTCAGGGCTCGCGGGTACTGCTGGTTATGCGGAAGCTTACGAGGCCAAATGGATATAATCGGGTTTGATAATGGGACCGTCTCAGCTCCTGTTGGTAATCTAAAGACGCAGGTGGTTCGCTGCATTGACCAAGCGGCACGGTAGGTGCGGCATCGCTGGCTATAGTGTCTGAAAGGTTGTTCAGTCTGAGTGAGCTAAGCGGCCGTAGTCTAGTCTCCCGTGGTGTTTCCCCCCCCCCCCCCCCCCCTTTCTTTTGCATGCCCATGCAGTCATAAAAAGCCGTTCTTGTTTCATCGTGTGGAATCCATTACGGAATATATCCACAGTAAAATATCAAGCGGCCGCTTATTGATGCCAACTGATTGCCCAACTAATGCTGTGAGGCAGGGCCGTGAAGAGGATTCGCTATACGTGGTTAGTGATGTCACATCTGATAGCCCCTTAGAGAAGCCATAGACTCTGCGGCATTACCGCCAACTCTATAGCCGGTTAGCACATTCAGCTTGCATACAAGACATTTGACTAATCCAGGGAGCTTGCATGCAGAGACAGTAGAGGCCTGCCACGGGACACCGAAACAGAGCTATAAGTAAGCGGCGGTAGTAACGGTGCCAACTACTCTGGGTATCAAGTGTATCCCTGTTCTCATTCATGGCGAGTGAACACTGAATAGACTTGTATTGAGAATGAAACGAGAAAGGAAGCCATTTAGAATGGACAAATAAGTGTCGTGGTGCTACAAAAACAAGCGTTGCGTGTTTGTTGCACCACTTGGCAGGTTGGACGCAGTTTCAAAGGAACAAGCCGTCAACCCTACTTGATGGGTGAGAGCGGCATCGTATGAGCACTCTCTAGGGAGTGTTCCGTGTATAGCTGCGGTCCTCGGGTTACTTTCTGTCTGGTGTATCAAAGTGACGGGAGGGTAGTTGTGTGCTATGGGGACCAAAAAATAAAAAATAAAAAAAGGGTCCAGATATATTGAACACACGCCTTTCCGAGGTCCCAATCCCTGGGATAGCAGATCAGCAAGGCCTGGTCTGATCCGGCCAAACAGTGCTTGACACTTGATTGACCTCGGGGGTCTCGTTGGCCTGCGGGAGAAGTCAAAGACTCCTTCAGACGAGGGGAAGCTCGCGGTGGAAACGAGGCCAAGGAGGTTATGCGAAGTCCCGGCCGATGAAGTCCTACAACGCGGTAAAGTCTGACTATGATCTGCAGAAGGATGCAAGGAAGGGATGCTAACTATCTGTGCCAGGTTGACAGACGTCAGGTAAACAGAGATGGAAGGGGAGACAAGACGGCCCATCCTCGCGTGTATGTACACAGCGCAGCAGCCGCCCGGACAGGACGGTTAGAGGCCAACATACTCCGTACAGCAATCAAGGAAGCCAGCCAATACTGACGAATGGGAACGAACGGGGAAAACAGCAAGGCATTCTAAAGAGAAGGCATTTCTTCTATCATTTTACAAGCTGAAGATGATCTCGATCTCGAGACAAGCAGCTTTACCCCCCATTCTTGCCTTTTGCAGTCGAATTTATTGGGCAGTTTCATGCCAGCCAGCAAGCACATATAATTGATGGGATATAAAAACAGACGTCCGGGAGAGATTTGTTCTATGGGTGGATGGCCAATCCGACAGAGAGGGAATGGATTGTCTACCTGGAGGGACACGGAGAGCAACCACGTCTTACGATTATGCGCTTTTGCGGAGGGTATATCGACGGGCTTTCCATGTGTACCCGCGGACAAAGCCGAAGACGAAGAAGCCCCCGAGCGAAAAGCAAAGGGAGGCAGAGTGCATCAGCAAGCGAGTTGTAAATGGCACGGCATGGTCGGAAATTATTTACCACAAAAGAAGTGAGGCTGCCGATGGCACTGGACGGGGAGCCATGGTTATCAAACGTTCAACGGAAGGCTAGAGGTCAGCAGAACAGAACAAGAATATACACACACCTATGGAAGACAGAGAGTACGGAGAGGAAAAGAGCAGACTGTTTTGGCCGGCTGCATCGTATCCCAGACCAGATTCAAAGGGAACGAAACACTTTAGGCGGCAGCCCCCCCTTTTCTTCAACCTCCTCTAGAGACATGGCTGTTTCTTGCCTCTCTCGTCAACTAGCGCGCTGAGTCCGTTACCAGGAAGCCCTCGAACGGTTTGTGCGCATCCAGAAACTGGGGGTAACTACTTGGTTCAATCAAGGTGTACAGGAGGGCTTCCCGCTCCCAGAGTGACTTTGGGGCCAGGTACCTGCTCGTCCCTCCCGGAAATGCCTGTGTTCTGCCGTGTTGCGCGAGAGGGAGGCTGTTAGATTCCAAAAGCCGGGCTGGCAGAGATGTCCAACCGAGCAAGCGGCAGTCCAGTCTCTGTATGTGTACTCCGTCCTGCCTTCGATCGAGCGAACAGGAAGCGCGAAAGCAGGCAAGCTGGAGGACAACGGGGCCTGTCAGGGGGTGAAATCCCTGGCGGAGCACGAGCGCAGCAAACAGGTGTACTTTGCGGAGATGTACTTGGTCTAAAACAACGGGCACTGTACGGAGAGAGTGCGCTGGAGCCAGCCAGGTACCTTGCCCGGGCTACTTTGAAATGCACATCAGATCACTACGTAACTGCTCTTGGTTACGGAGTACTACGGAGCCTACGGGGGGGAGGCGCAGGAAGTAGCTCCAGGTAGCAGCACATCAGCTTTCCCCAGCGGCCCGTCGATGACGTCCCAGGGAAACATCTCCAGTCTCTTGTTTACAGCTGCGAAGTCCTCCAGCTGGCGTCGACACTGCTGTCCGCATCTCCGCCGGCCGCGCGCTCTCTGCCAGCCGTCCCCCTCGAGCCGTGGCGGGTGGTCGACGCTCGATGCTCGACGACTAATGGACACTCGACTCGATACTCGGGGGGGGGGGAGGCGCTTTGTTTATGCCTAGTATTGGGACGGTATTACCGGGGGCGAGGCTATGTCCAGCGACTTCTCGCCACATACAAATTCTGCGGGCGAGCGAAGTCACTCTACATCATCCGACCTTCCCCCGCACATCAACAAGCCCAGGAAGAGCCAAACCTTGGAACAATTTCCTGTCTTCGCTTCTTCTCATCTCGCATCTTGCATCCTCACTTCGCTCGTGGATCATCGCCGGCATCTTCTTTTGCAAAAAGGGGGGTGAACGAGAAAGAGAAAGGAAAAAAAGGCCAGATCACCAGTCGGACGCAAGAAAGCAGAAGAACAGCATCAGACGAAAAGGGACGGGGACAAGGACGAAACGACAGTCAGAGAGAGACAAGCGACCGACAGAAGAAGACCCAAGGTCGAGTTTCTTCTCCCCTACCCAGCGCGTGCTCGAACCCGGCTCTGCCTGTCTAAAGTGAAGGGAGTATATGTACCTCCAGCTACAGTACGTCTATCCTCATTCTCCTGCCTGCTCGCTCTGCACCGCCAGCTTCAGCTCCATCCTCAGCTTCGTCCTCTTTGCTCTGGCTACTTGCTCTGTCTGTCGGCTCAGGGCGTCCTTTTTTGCTCTCTGATCTATCTCGCTCCCTCCCTCTGCCTGTCTTGTGGCTCCATCTCTATCTCATCCTTCGCTTGGCCTTCCCCCCCGTCACTGCCTCACACGCCTGGTACGCCGCCTGCTTCGTACATCGTCCACCTGTCAACGGGTATTCCGCAAGTCACCGGCTGCTGCTCCCTCCCTCACACCCCCCCCCTTCGTTGCGATCAGGCCCAACGCTTCCCTTTCCCTTGCTCTTCCGTGTAACCTCCTTGTCCACTGTCCGCCGTGTCAGATAGCGTGTGAGCGAAGGACAGAAACAGAGAAACAGAGCAAAAGAGAAAGAGAGCCAGAGAGAGACAGAGATACACCCAAGCAAGGACAGCTTTCTCGGCAAACTCACTCCCCCAAAAGGACGGAGTACATGCTATGTAGCTCAGCTATCTGAACCAGCCTGGCTAACTCTCCTCGCTATCGTTCGTATCGATACAGATGAATTGGGTCTTCCCATCCAGGTCTCCCCTTCCGGACATGAAGTGAGTTACTCGTCTCTCCTTTGTCACTCCCAGGTCCCCCCATTTCAGACTCCCCTATACCCCCTTCATCCCTTCATCGACTTCCACCAGGTCTTCTAGTTCTTCTACTCCCTACTCGTTGCTTCTTCTTGCTATCCTTCTCTCTCTTTTTTTTTTTCTTTTACTTTTCCTCTGCCTTTCTCTACTCGGTTCCTCGGGAGTTGGTTGCTCCTAGGTTCCTCGTCCAGGTTCCCTCCACTCGTCCTCCTCCCCGTAGCATAAAGATGCTCGATCCGCCTACATATATATCCTTCCTTTCTGGTCCTTTCTTCTCTGTTCTCCTCTCCCTCTTCCTATACGCGAACAACCCCAGTGAAACAATTGACTTGGCCCTCTCCAGCTGACTCGTCCTTCTCTCCTTTTTCTTTCCTTTCGATCTAGTTCCCCACACCGTCTCAAGACTGGCGTAGGTCCCAACCCGCCGGCTCTTCCTCACCAGCATCAGCAGCACCAGCAGCAACAGCCGCAGCATCACCAGCCGCAGCAACACCAACAACACCACCAGCACCAGCACCACCAGCATCCCATCCCCCTCTCTCAAACAGGTGCCCCTTCTCCATTTGCTCCTCCAAACCCCTTCGACAATCCAATGGTCCCTGCGCCCCCGGTTCCTACTACTGCTCCGGCTCCGTCACATCTTCAGACTACCCACGTCCAGCAACAGCAGCAACAGCCAGGTCAAGTGCATCCACCTTCGTCACCAGCTAATCCAAGGAAGCGTCGAGCCTCTATCCAACAGCCGGGCTCCTTATCAAACATGGGACCTCCAATGGCTGGATCTAACGCTACCGATCAGGATGGCACTACGACTAGCGCCGCTCCCGCACCCGCTCCAGAAGCAGGAGTAAAGAAGAAAGGCCGCACCAATACACCTTGGACCGCAGAGGAGGAGCAACGACTCAAAACGATGAGAGATGCTGGCAATACATGGAGTGAGATTGCTAAGGTATGCATATAAACTCATCTGGATATGCTACTCATTGTTCTCGGCCACTAACTAGAGTCAAAGACGTTCCCTACCAGAACCGAAGGTAGCGTCAAAAAGCATTGGTATAAAGACATGCACTACGCAGAATTTGCAGAAGATGAGGTATTTTTGTCCAATTAAGAATGAAAACTCATCCAGATACAGATCTAACATGCTGTACAGTCCATAGCTCTACGGGATGCAATCAAGGAGTATGAATCCAATAAGTGGAAAGTCATTGGACAGAAGGTCGGGAAACCAGCGAAGGTATGTATATTCTTTACAATTGTCCCCCACCGTTTTTCAAACTTGATAGAAAAAAAAGTACTTAACATGTCCCATTTAGGCCTGTGAGCAATATGCGAAGGAGCATTTCAAGAACCTATAAAGACTCGATGTCTAAAAGGAAACCGTCTTGGGATACCTTTCTGGCCAGTCCGCGACAAAACTCCAACTCCTGGGATACACCAAGCACGCCCCCTCCCTAGCCCAACCCCCTCTTTTTTGTTTCATTTTTATGGGCAGCCTTCCCTTTCCTTGACACCAATCGGACTGCCTAGAACCGTGATGGCAAATATTGAAACTCTGCCGCCTGGATTTGAGAGTGGAACGCTCAGATATATGACAGACGTTACGATTGGGCCGTCCGTTTTCCTATATTACTATCTTTACTTTGGTTTCTACATCTACTTATTCTTACCGCAGGTTTCTGTCGTTACGTTTACTCTGATTTTGTTTTGAGGGAGTCTGGGTCTGGGCTTGTCTGGGCTTGGATGGGCGTTCATTTCTCTTCAATTTTCCGCTACAGCATCCACCCTTTCCTCCTCTCGATCATACCTACGCGCGTTACTCTCTCCACTTCTCCATATGCGGCGGTTCTGCAGAGTTTTAATACCCCCTTTGCACTGGATTTTTGTGGTATGACGGGACTCTTATCTATTTTCTTATTCATAATTTCCTGTTTAAAAATTTTCCCCCCTTGCCTGCTTGGAGCGCCTTTTTGGATATATCCCACAAGCCATTGGCTGTCGGCTCACGGATCATGGACCATGAACTCATTACTCATGTGCGGCTTTCTTTTTCTTTTTCTTTTTCTTTTTCTTTTTTTTTTTTTTTTTTTGGTCTCAAGTACTTTTGTTGTTTTGCGTTGCCTTCCACTTGGCTGCAGCCCTTTTACTTCTATTTTTCATTTTCGTTTTATTTTTATTTTTTCTTGTGTTTCTTTTTTCTTTGCTGGGTACCTTATGAAGGAAGTACGGAACATGGCAGGGCAGGTCAGGGAATGGAAGGCTACATGATGCAATTGACGTGATATCAATAGGGTGATGGAATTTTTGATGTTCTTGGATAGTTTTATTTTACCTGTTCTTTTTAGCTCTTCTCTCAATGCTCTAACTATTACTGTTCCTCGTCTGTTCATTTGGCCCACGGCTTTCCCTAGCCTGCCTCTATTTTTCATTTATCTCTACTCTTGATTCGGGAAGCAAGAATAGGAGAGGGATGTAACTATGTTAATTGAACTGAAATCTTATCTTCCGCGGGTACCTGGGCGATCTACACGGCACTACGTAGCTATGATGTCAAGTAACGTATGTGTATTTCATGTAGTCAGAGTGTAGATGCAGGAACTTGGCTTACACAACACGCCGGAAACTCCACCAGGTACCGTGACCGCCAAGTACTTCCGCGCCCTCAGCAGCTTATTCACCTCACTTGTCGAATGTATGCGGTTTGCCATGAACAGACAACTCGACGGCGGGCAGCCAGACCGTGGTTACAGAGTATATTCTATGCGAATGGCTCTATTGTTTGCTGAAAAGGCCTGCATCCGTGACAAAAACATGCACCGTGCCCGTTTACCAAGTGTACGCGGGCCCGAGACGGTAGAGCTTGGGTCTACTACTTCTAAACATCCAACCTCAGACCATGTATCGCTACATTTCCAGCGGTATCTTCGGTAATCCGCCGTTTGACTGTCGATTTCACCAGCCTGTACCTTCGAGGTAGCATTCATGGGCTCGCCGTGGGGATAAAGGAATAAGTCAGCAAGGCATCATAGCTATGATACCCACTAACCCCTGCGCCTGATACAACCGCGACTCGATCTAGATGCTAGTGGCAAGGCTCCATGTATGTGGCAACGACCACAGGAACATATTTTTTACATATTATTTCCCCTATTCTCATCGAAGATCATCATTTCATATGCATGGTCGGGTTGAGAGTAAGATCTCACAAGGAAAAAGCCATACGCCCACCGATATGCACGCCGTGTTTCCCCGATGAAGGTTGAGTTCAAACATATCCGCGGGTGACTTCCCTGTCTACAACACATACGAACTGCAATGCAAGAACTTAGCAAAACCCATTCAATGGGACAGATACCCCAGATATACCCCTGCAATGGCAATGTCTACTATCCTTTTAGGGAATGGCAAGGAATAGTATAGCTACAATAAATTCTTTCCTGGTCGTTAGCCTGAGTATAGGCGGTTACGACAGCAGTGGAAGAAAAGCGAATAATTCCTATCCACATTAAAGCTGTATACGAAAGCCGAGAGATTGGAGATGTGACATTTCAGACAGATCAGATGGTACCGCATGAGACTAGAGCTAAAGGACGGCTGGAAGGAGACCGTCTATATGCATTGTCTGGAATTGGTAGAGCCATTGAGAAGCTCATCCAAGTCTTTACTGCCTAGAATTCACAGCGTGGGTGTGGACGTGTTGACGAATCTTTGACTCTACTCACTACAAGGAAGGTGCGCGTGATCGGGTTTCTGTACAAGGTGTGGGAGATTGGATGCACGTCATATTGGGTTACCCGCTGGTAGAGGTAATACGACCCAATTCTCGATGGAATTGGCCGACATGGGTCAACTTTTTGTTTTTGGTTTCGCTGTTCTATCCTACCCTCTGATATTCAAGGCTCATTGGAAGCGGAACTTTGAACGAGCTCAATTGCCATTTCACGATATGCGTCTTACGGATTGAAGTTGCGGTCCGGGTGCCGTGCCGTGCCGGTTCCATTGCCGATTCGACTCGTGCTGCATCGGTGTATTCTCAGGAGCATAGCCATGTTTTGCCTTCTTCTCCTCCTTCTTTTTTACATTCACTGTTTACACTTTTTATTTAGCCCGTTGTTTTTCGTTGCCTCGAGGTTGTGACACGTACTAGGCAATGACGGGCTGAAGGTCATATTGTTTGTATGACTATACATGGGGGTGGTCGACCAGATAGGTCTCCATCTACTCGCATTTACCCCCCGCTCACAAGTCTAAAGACCCTGGTATGCTGAACTTGAGCTGAGGGTATCCATATTCAATTCAGCCATTTGTCGGACATGGAATTTCACTCGGCCAATTGTATCAGGCCACGGTTGGTTACCATGGCCCCCTTGATGCTGAACATGAGATGGACTGCCCCAACGAGGAAGGAACTTGCTCTTCACCTTTTTGTTATCCGTACATTCTACGATATACCATTGCCTCGGCGTGATTATGGCGACCGTGCGGTCGACTCCAGCTGCGCCTTATGTCAAGAAACCCTGCCCAGCCACGCCTATCGGCTCTGCTGAATTTTCTTTTTTTCTTCCACGGTGCTTCACGGCTCCCTCGATGGACCTACCCAGGTTTCAATAGTTTCCTCCTACCACCTATCAAGGGCGGTCCCATGTCAGACGTATTTGTGAAGATAAGTCGTGACGACCTGACCTTCCAGGCGGGCAGTAGATTATACATACCCTCCAATACCCAACCAAAAGTTTCTCCTGGTTTCCAAATATTACCTAGTTGACAGGAGATAACCTCAAAGGATTTGGGAATGCACTGAAATAACTAATATTACCTTTCGAGTCAAATTATACATGTTCCCACTTCTCCAGAGGCTGAAATTTGGGGGGGGGGGGCAAGCCATCCGACGGGTACCATGTACAGGGATATCTCTACCCACCCACAATATGCAATAGGGTATTCTCAATCCTTGGCTCTCTGTTGTCTGTCAGGACAATGTAACATCTGGTAACATATAACCGTATGTGGAGTGCATGATACCCTGCTATGCACATTTGCTTTGTTCTGCCGTGGGAGCCCCGCGGACGCAGACTTGACACAGTCTCAATATCGTATAGACCTGTGGGGGTTCTACCCAAACGTTCACTCCCCATTGACTATTGACTTTACGCCTACCAGGATATCATCATCAATGTAAGGAGTCGAACCTATCCTTATGACTGTACAAGCACTTGCGCGTACAGCTTGACTCCACTCTCTGCTTCTAGGCCTGGAAACAAAACCCTACCGTCTCCAATTAACAGTCTCCTCAGGCCCATGGAAAAGGCAGCCGCCCCGTCGTTGTGTCATATCAACGTGTCGACATCATATGTCCCCCCACATTCTCGAACGCTGATAGAAACTTGTTTTGCTTGCATTGCATTGCATTGCATTGTATGGCATCACGATATACAGCAAAGTAGCATATAACGGATGGGCGGGAAGGCGTAGGTAGCGTGCCGGGTAGAATACCATAACAATATGCTGCCCCCACGGTATGTCTTTTCTTGTCGGCTCCCTCGGCCCCTGTTGCAGTAAGCCAAGTGGGCTATATAAGATCTTGTGAAACAACTCCCGTACAAGGCCACGAATAGTTAGTTCTGCTCGGTAGTGGTGGCGAAGCTCCAAGGTGTTTCGTAACTCGTAAAGTTGTTCTGCTTACACCAGCTGACTTTGGTACAAGGGTAACAGTGACTGAGCTCCTTCCAAAGTCAATGTCGAGATGACATGTTCCTTCTTTTTATCGTGTGAACCAGACTGGTATAACAGGTATTCTACAAAATAAAATAACACGAGACTATGGGTAGAGAACAGTGAAATCAGGTGAGGATGTAGAAGTTAGAAGTATATATATCAAATAAAACAGGAAATAGCTGAGTCAGATTGATGATGGAAGTAGGTTTAAGGCATGGTCTCCCTCAGCATTTCTTTTAGTACAGATACAGATATGTCAGGAAAAGGAAGTCCTTGTGAATGGAAGTGTAGCAAGTAGTACACAAGCCAATTTACCTATACCAATACTCAGGCTTGACGTGGTCGGCGAAGGTCTTTGGTTCGTACGGGCCGTGGTGGTCGTGGCCTGATTATTAGAAGAGGAATTAGTATGATTCATAGTATCATGGGGACCGGGCACAAAGCTTACCGTGGGCGTGGGGATCCTCCTTTGGACCAACGTAGTCCATCTTGATAGTGTTGCCGCACTCAGAGCAACGCTCAATTGGACGGTCCTTAGAGACCTGACAGTCCAAAAATATAAAAGTCAGCTATATTTATATCATCATGGATGGTACAACGTTGATAAATCCGAGGAGGTAACTGGGAAAATAGAGCAGAAAACCATATATCACTTACAGTCAGCCAGATGACAGTGTGAGAGTCGGCTGGGTAACCAGTGCATCCGACGTAGTGTTCCTCTCCGGCGGATTTGACGACAATTGGGTCCTGGATGGTTCCTATATGCAAGGAAGAGTGAGCAATGCATTTACAAAGACCTGTTCTATATTTCATAGACATTGGTTGAATGATTTATCCGGGGTATGACATCTCAAATGTCCGATTCGACAAATCATGCAAGAAACAGTCCAGAAATGATGTAAACGGCACATACCGAGTCGTGAGGCATCGAGGGGCTTCTGGTCGAAAATATCGATTCCTTGCATTTTACCCAAAAGTTCCAATCGCTCCAAACCCGTGGACTGCTCAAGATCAGTGGGAACGGTACCGGGTTTCGCTCCGGGGGCAAGAAGGTCTGATGGGGTTTTGGCCTCTAAATGTGTAGAAAATTCTCCAGTTAGCCTCTTGACTTAATCCTAGTACTGTATCCCTGACACCCGTATTCCGTAGGAGAGTCCAGGAATGTTGCAGAGGCTCAGGCTTTATAGGCATCCCCAGAAGACGCCTTCCACCCAATTCGGAGCCGTTCGAGACCTCAGGGAAGCAAATACAAGGGTCTAGTGAGGAATTCTAGGCTCAGGACGATGTCTTAACGGACCTTCGAATGAAACCATCTTTCCAGCTGATTCGCCAGGTTGGGGATCCCATTTCGACTTGGCTTCGACTGTCATAATTTAGCGAGTTAGTCACGGTTATAACCATGCGATCTGTTCCAAATGACAATTTCTTTGCCCAATTGGACATCTTATCACTCTCATCTCCATCAAACGAAGCATCCGTTAAGGCAGAAGGACGGGACTGGTACGTACATCGAACGAACGACGTAGAAAAAGAGCGCTTCGCAACAGCTCGGACCGGAGCCCGTCTAGCAAGGGCGAAAACACTTCGCTGGACAAACATCTTTTCGCAATTCCTCAAACGCCACCAATTGGACTGTTCGGCGGACTCTGTTGTGGTGATATGAGAGGTTTGAAGTCGAGGTGGAGTGATGATTTTGGACTTTTGGCTTGGAAAATGCCTGATTCCGGATGGCCAGTTGCTGCTTAGTCATGGTCTAAACAGTTCTAATATGACCAATGAGAATCATATCACGTGGAGCCACTTTGACGGATTATGTCATCACATAAATCTTACCCAATCGTCCAAAAAAGGAAAGCTCTCAACCACAAATCATCAATCGATATTCCTCGCTGCTCCGTCCATCAAACCAACGAAATCGTGACAATGTAGTTAGCACGGATAGTTTACATATATGCAGCCTCTGGTTAGTTTCTCTAGTGTGAGATATCTCTCTATTATTCGCTTCGACTAAGCTGCTTCGCTTCTCTGCCCACACAGATGAGACCGCCGCCAAAGAGAGTTGATGCAATTTGCTTGAAGTTCGAGGTCACTATATATCCATACTGACGGATGGGAATCAGTCAATTGAACAATACAGGAGCATTACCCCCCGAGCGGCTCTTTGAATATCTACGTGTGGGTAGCCTGGGCCTGAGTACTAGGGGAAAACAAGCTCTAGCTTCAATCTACTCCAAAAGTTCACACTGGAATGACCTTGATGCTAGTTATTCCTATCCCCACACCATTGCACCGGGCAATTATCTTAACGATAAACTGGCCTTCATTTGTCACCCGATTCTCTAGCACCGGTTTTGCCATCGTCATCTTTCCTACCTTCGGCATCGGGGTTAGTACGCCGCTTCGCATGCTTAACTTTGTATAACATTTTACACATGGATTGTCGCCCTTTAAACGTCCAACTTTTGGTCATTCCGATTCCAGAAAATGCACAGAAGAGGTTGGGTAACTCTCTTTGTTTACCCTTCAACGCTGCGCTTTCCCTTATTTCCGGAGCACGCCTCTTTTTCGTACTACAAAGGTCCACGGGATATTAGAGGTAACGAAGAAAACTTCATACTGTTGAGCTTCCATACTCGATATCCTGCTGGACCTTGTCCTGGTATTCTCTGATGGCCAGTTTGCAAAAATCATTAACTGGCCCAAAAGGAAATATCCGAATATGCGGGTCACAAATCGGGGTTGGTTACAGAAACACATTTACATGCAGGCTTGCGGCATTGAACTTACCGAATCCCAGTAATGATACCCGCCTTTCAGAAGTCTCCTCGTATATGGGCGAGTGTGGCCCAGATACTAGATTCCAGATATCACTACTATTTCTCAAAGCCTTGATTTGTCAACCGAGTCATTCTATGAATTTGGTGGCTACCCAGCAGTGTCTCTCTCGTGCAACCACTTCTTACCATGAAGCATCACCCCGCAGACAGCGAGATATAAATTGGCTTATGGCAGTATACTGCCTTGGGCCAACCAGATGATTCCCCTTTGCTAGTATCTAGCTACCCGATTTGGTATCTTGATGGGCCCTGACTCAAATTTGCGCCAACAGCCGAATTAAAGGGGGTTACAAGACTGTATTACGTAGCCAACTCTATCTTGTTCATACGTTGAGCATCAGCCCTAGAAAGGGTTTTTTCATGAAAAAGGTAGTAGGACGTATGCAAACTAGACAGTCATTACTTGGAGCAAACATACAAAATGGTAATATCAGACGATATTAATCATGAAGCTACTTGGCCCCAGCCTCATGAGGCGAGAACACGCCTATGGTGCATAAATCCAAGTTTCGTTATCAGCTGCCTTGTTGGGGTACTTTTAATACTCAAGCTTAAGACTGGGGCCATCCCCAAGATTTTTGTTCTGATGATTGTATGCTGAATCGACAGTTCGTTCAGGGTGTTCTACACAACGTGTAACCATCCTTAAGGGGGCAGCAAAGTGCTTTCCTAGTTAAACATGGGGAGGTGCTTCTGCAGCTATATCTCGTTTTTTATAGACGTGGATAAGGGTGAGATGCCCATTAGCTTGTACGACCCTGCATCCACGCATCAAAGGAACAAAATCAAACTCGATTGACTTTGGGGTATGCTTTTTGTGTTCAATCGGCCACTGCCTCTACTGGGTTAGTCTCGATATATTGTTACCGGTACCCTTGAAAGTTTTCTTGCATGAGACTCCAGCCGTCGGCTTACCGAAACCCAGCCCCCATCAAGAAGAGACGACTAACCAGCGCCACATAAGTTGACCAAAATTCAGAGATCGCGGAGTGGGTGTGAAGTATCTCCCCTGCCTGTTTTACGGATTCCTGCATATTATAGTGCATGACGTTAAGTCGTCGCCAGCACAATCATAACGGGCGTTCCTGCAGGCGCAGTCAAGTTGAATACAATGGTAGACGAATGTGCAACCTTTACGCATCTTTTCATCTCGCGCATGCACGGTACTCGGGAAATTTTCCATATTACCCTAATCCGGATCTAGTCATTGCCGCAGAACACTTCACCGCCATATAAATTCCACGCGTTGTTGCCTTTCACCAGCTGAGGCTCCATCAGGCCGATATGTATACTATATTGTGAGTAGATCGGCGCCTTGGATTTCCCTACCCCTGATACCCACCCCTTCTGGAAACACACCCTTATATTGAACCCACAAAACCGGTCAGGCACGTCCATCTTAGATCCGCATGCGAACATCACACACAGCCTCGTAATAGTCGAGTGCTCCTAGTGTAACATGTTCAGGAACTTGCTTAAAAGTAGACTAACGAGTTGTTT
This sequence comes from Trichophyton schoenleinii, assembly GCA_018357685.1. Classification (NCBI taxonomy): domain Eukaryota; kingdom Fungi; phylum Ascomycota; class Eurotiomycetes; order Onygenales; family Arthrodermataceae; genus Trichophyton; species Trichophyton schoenleinii. Next base: position 5,832,217 of record WOFF01000002.1, read on the forward strand.
GCTCCAGGCGTATATCTGGTGGAACTCTCCAGGAATATTGTGGTCCGGACAATAAAATACCGAGATTAAGGACTTTATCTACAAGTACGGAATGTATGGGGACGATATCTCCGTAAGAAGCTTTATTTGGTTAGAAGAACACTTTCTTGATCGTTATATCTCAGGAATAAATAGAGCAATGGGACCACCACCTTGGAACAAAACACGAATGAGGTTAAAGGGTATGTGAAAGGGGACCAGCAATGTGAAGCCACACCGACTAAATAAACAGGGGACTCAACCCACAGTCCGCCAAAGGGAGCTGGAGTACAGAAAAGGGTATATATGCATAGATACAAAACCAAAATTGACATCTTCAACACGGCATCCTGTTAGCTCCCACTTGTACTCCGTGTCTTGCTGCCAACAGCCAATCTCGAGATGCAAGAGATACAGAAATCGGAAAGGAAAAATACAGTACATAAGAAATAAACATAGGAACTAACATCCGCCAGAGGAAAAAAAAAAAAAGAGTGTGCTCCATACACTTAGCATGCTAGCTACAGGCCTCCTGTGATATTACAGGGATGTAGGCCAAGTGAGCCAACCATTATTATACGGGAAAGGGTTCAGTAGATCGAAAATTGACGCCAACGGTTATGCAGCTAGTAAAACGAAAAAATAAAAGGGAAGGAAATGAAAACAAAACCAAGCGAGAGAAATTATTAATAAAGTAAGAAGAGAATAGAGTAAGCAAATGGCTCTGAAGCGAATGACTAGGGCTCCATGCAAGATACATCTAAACAAAGGGAATGAAGGAAAGGGGTATTGACCGTAATTGAGTTGGCTACAGCCATGGTTCGTCTGGCATTCGTCCATTCAGTGGTAAGATGGAGAACTGGGCAAAAGGCAGAGAGAAATATGGGGTTTGCTAATTCAAGATTTGTGGTGTCAATTTGGACAGAGGAACACCTGGGTATCATAAGGGCGGTAATGGGATTGATTAAAACCAGTCGCCTAGTTATTGGTATTCTATTATATCAAGCAAGATGAATTGACATCCCACTGAAGTTGAAATAGCGGGAAGTTGCAGGAACCATGGTATATAGCGCGATGGGTGTTTCATATTCTTGCTTCATTCTTCGGTCCTGCCGGAGAAAAAGATCGGTGTGGTTGATTACACGTCAACAATGATGACTCGACGGAAATCAAGCTCGAGAGAATCTGTGACACAATTATTTTTCTTGTTTCTTTTTCTGTAGAAACAAAAGGATCACCGGCCTCTCTTTGAACGTTGTGCCTTTGGAAGAATTTTTCCCGCTGGTATGTTTGTTCTAAATCTTAAGAACTTTCGATGGCCCAGAATTACTGCTTTCTCTTGACATCCAGATGTAAGGAGGCAGGCTCAAGATGTACCTGTCGAATTTTCGGATCTTGAATCTGCCTAACCAAAGTAGAGAAAAGTATCCGACAAATCCCGAAGTCAAATTGAAAATTAAAAGTCGAAAGGGAGAGAAAGAAAAATTAGACATCGATATTAATAGACGTATGCGGTGTTCTTTGTAATTTAGAGCAAGATGGGTACCAATAGATTTTGAATGTACCACGCTGTCGCACATCATGAGGCGCGGGTAGAAGCGATCTAGTCCCGATAGGTAGCAAAATGGCGTTCGAGAAGCGTTCTAGCGGGAGTCGAACGAGGAGTGGCTCTTAGATTGGTGGGGGATTTGAGGGGGGAATTTCTGCCGCTTTTTCTCGACAGGCTGCGGGAGAAAATCCGCTGCCGACCTTCGTAGCAACGATACGCCAGCGATCGTTTTCGTAATCTTGAATAGCGTTACGCAGGCGTTGCACCTTTGAAGATAAAACATGTCAGTATATCGGGCACCAGCAGGATGGACGTGATTAGTGTCCAGTGGATTTAAGTTTCGAAAAAAAGGGGGAAAGGTTCAGAAAAGGTCAGGGGAAGAACGGGGATCAGGAATGCACGGGTCAGGGCAAAAGGACATACTGCTTCGTCTGTCCAAACTGTTGCTTTTGCCCGCAGTTTGGTGCAATATCGTACTTGCAGGGTCCCGCTGGTCCGACCTGGGAAGAACTCTGCAATTTGCTTCCAGGTCAGGTTCCGATTTTCCTTCAGCTCCACGAGTAAACTGTCGTCTTCCGGTGTGAATTTCAACTTTGGGCCCCTGGGGCGAGGCGCAGGGTCCGGCATGCCTGGCTGGCCAACGACGCTTTGTGAGCCGGTGCCTCCACCGGGGGATGTGAGTTCACCATCACTACCCTGAACTGCCGCTAGGGTAGCCTGAGACGGTAGTCGGTGATGATGATGTTGTTGATGAATCGGGGATGTCTGGTGATAATCATGTTGTAGAGCATGTGGATGGTGAGATGAATGATCTCCCGGAGTAGGTAAAAGCATTTCGGAGGAGTGTTGCTCGTCAGCATGAGATGATTCTGGAAGCATGGAAAGTCCGATCCCAGATGCCGTCTCATCACTCCCTCCGCTTCGCCCATCATCCGCTCGCCGCCTTTTCACACCATGCCGGTCTCCAGGGTACGGCAACGGGAGTGAAGTGGAACTGAAATGAGGAGGCAGCTGCGGTGGCACCATAGGCGTTGGGATCATAACTGGCTGCTGTTGCAAGTCACGTACAACGCCGTGCTGGCTAGGGGAGGGCATCAAAACCGCACCTGGACCGTGGCTCGGCTGGCTCGGCTGTTGAGATTGTGAGTGCTGGGGCTGTTGCTGTGATGCCTGGTGGTGCTGCGGGTGCTGCTGGTGCTGCTGGTGTTGTTGATGGGGGCTCCGGTGCAGGGGATGCTGTTGTGGCTGAGATTGGTATTGCGAAGTATGGCCACTCGAAATGAAAGCTGCTCCAGGGCGTCCCCCATGATGAAGCGTTGCTTGCTGTTGGTCTGCCTCGTATACCAACTGGCTCTGTTGCTCCTGCGCTTTCGTCTGTTCGTGGGCGGAGTAATCAATTTGATAATCCCGGTATGGATCCGCCAGCGTCACGGCTGCGAACCAGCTCTGCTAGAGCTTTGAAGCTCCAGCAGGCTGCTTGAAATTTGCGCCAGAGGGTGACCTAGTGGTAGGAAAGGGCGGTTGTATAACCGAATGCCCTGGGGATTGTCCAGTCTGTTGCCCTCCCAGTTCAGTTCTGCCTTCGTCCACTCCTGAATGAAGCCCCGATCCTCCTCTTCTTTTCCACTACCAACTCCTAGGGCCTAAATTCAGTCCCCTATTTCTCTCTCTAGGCGGCTCCTAGATACGTTACTCGACACACCCTGTGCGTATAAATGAACTGGATCGCGTGAGGCAAGCTCGTTGATAGCAGCGAAATGAGTAGTAGAGGAACGCCCACCCCACCCTCTAAGGACCTTAGCGATGCCAGAATGATAATAATAAACAGTATGATATTGATAGAAGAAGGGGAGAAAGGGGAAGATCGAAGGTCGAAAGAATGCTATATCAGTAGAAGGGCATATGATATTTGTTAAAGTGAGAAGTTGCAGATGTCGAAAAAAAAAATGCTGACAAGCTCACACTTCAAAGGCAAAACTAGTTCTGTGCATGGTTGTATTATTATTATAATTTATTGTCATGGAGGTCATCGGGACGCTGGCGACAGATCATAATAATAATAGGTATGGTAATAACGGCATAGCAGGGCATGGGATAGTAATAATAATAAGGGCGTATTAAGAGAGGGGCTTGATCAAATCAGAATAGAGATGGGAAGAGAAAGTATAAAAAGGTATTTTAAAATGAGTAGATGCGACGTCAGGACCGGCAAGTCTACCTGTGCAAAAATGAAGGGCAAGAGAAGAGAATTGTGCCGACCTGTGGCCCATGAGCAGGAAACAACGTTTAGTCGGGAGAAGCTGCCGTTAATTAGCTTCGCCGGGATAAACTGGGGCTTGTCTGAGAGATTCGATCAAGGGAAGCTGGGCAGGAAGCCTTCGCAAAGCCTAGACTGTAATTAGCGAAATTCCCGATATCGCTACTCAAGTTCCTTTCCATGAAACGTGTGTGTAAGTATAGATGTAGAGGTGTACACAGATACGTACGATGCGTGTGATATTCAAAAAGACCCACCGCGCCACCGTTGGAGGTTTGAAAAAATCCACGGATGGCTATGACAGGCTCCACAGCTCCAGATATACATAACACATTATAAAAGGAGGTCGAAAGGGAAAAAAAAAAAAAGCCGTCGAGCAGGTGGTTGCTAACCCCGTGTAATGATGTTCTGACCAGTGACGAACATTAAAATGACAAGGGGTGCCAGTGGATAAGGTGTGAGAATCCCCGTCAGGAGAGATATGTCGAGAAGCAAAAAGCGGACAGTCGTGTCAACCCAGCACACTGGATGCATGCCGAGAGTTACAAGAGGTGGTTGAACCAGCTCCCTGAAAGGTTTCTCTGTCCTCTTCACTTCATCCATATTATTTCGGGACTTATTGGGCATCAGATGCTCGGGAGTGTGAAGAGTCTGCTAAGCTGCAGCTGCGGCAATCGTCCATAACAACCCTACTAACAACACTTAGCTCAAGGATGCTAAGCGTTCGTTCCGTACAGAGTTGCGTATATACGCTCCTCCCGCCAGCTAAAGAGGGATGTGCTCGCACTTCAGCCTTCTTCCTCATCGTCTATTTCTTCTTTTCTTTTTTCTCTTTCTTCTTCTCCCTCCATCCCTCTCTCCTCTCTTTCTCTCCTCGCCTTGTTCTAGCTTTCGACGTTGCCAAAGTGGGAAAAAAAAACAAATAAATAAATAAAAAAACCAAAAAGGGCGTCAATCGTCCCCACGGCAAACGGAATTTGGCTTTCCCGCCGCGAGTTGCGAGCTTGTGGCTTTCTTTTTTTATCATGGATCTTTAACCGAGAAAAAAAGGAGTGACGAGAGATAGAGAGAGAGGCCGAGACAGAGAGGGGAGACAGTGGAGAGATTCTCCCATGATGCATGAGCGTTGTCAAGTCTGTTCTCCGTGGAGTCGGAGCATCTTGACGCGACAGGATGCTGCATCAAGGCTTAGCTCGCTGCGAACAAGGGCTCTGGCAGACCAACGTACAGGGATCCTGGCAACTGGCCATCACGGCCGCGGTGGAGATCGCAAGATGGGCTCGAAAGCCAGGCAAAGGTTGCTTATCGCCATCGCTGTTGATGTCGCTGTCGCTGTCGCCGCTGCTGTCGCCGCTGTCGACGGGCTGAGGTTGGTGTTGATGTTGAGGTTGAGGTTGAGATTGAGGTCGAGGTCGAAGTCTCTTTTGACGTCGTCGTTCCTCTTTTAGCGGGCGGTGAAACCTCAGCGCTGGGCAGAAAGAAGGTAACGTGCCGCCGGCCGCCGCCCAGGCAAAAGAAAAGCAGCGCAGAAAGTCCACCGCCGTGGATCTCTTTGCTTCTTCTTCGTCTTCTTCGTCTTCTTCGCTGTCTTCTTCGCTGTCTTCTTCTTCGTTCGTCTGCTTCTCCTGCGTCTCCTGCCTCCTCTTCGCTCGCCCGCTTCGTCTCTCCCTCTGGCTATGTTTTCTTATTCTTCCTCCTTTGGCTCCTTGCTTTTTTTTTGCTTCTCTCTCTCTCTTCCTTCTCTCGGTCAGCCCTTTGGCTTTTTTTTCTCCTTACTTTCTCAGAATTTCGTTACCTGGACTAACAGGCGGGAAAAAAGCAAGCACTAACGCCAGAAGAACAAATATGAAAAGTTATACATGGAAAAAGAACAGAAGAAAATCTTAACTATAAAAAAAGAATCACTAATCGAATTCCAAAAAAAGGAGATCGGCGTTGTGCAAGCGCGGTTGATATTTATGCGAAACGGCTGTCGTTCCCCTGTGCTGGCTTGAGAGATTCGGTACCGGGAGAAGGGAGTATGCAGGCGTATATATATATACATATATATACGTATGTATGAACGGAGTATATATATTTTTCTTGCACGGAGGAGCATGCCAAAGGACCTGCGAAGCAGTGCCTGAGTTCTGGTGACCGTTGATGTATCCATCACTTTTGAACATCTTGATCAGCAGAGGTCTGTGGCCGGTTGATGTCCGTGGCTTGCATTGGTTCTGGGGTATCAGGACAGCCCTCGACATAAGCGTGCATGCAGGCAACTCTCGACCCCATAATAACACGATATCCATTGATAGCCACGCCAGGAAGCGGGATGATAATTTCTTTTCCAGCATAGGGACACCAGCAGCAGCAGCGATGTGATGGGAGGAGAGAGGTGAAGCCGAACCAGCAACACAAAAAGAAAAGGCAAAACAGACAGGAAGCAGAAGAATACGACATCATCCCGCTCATTGAGAAAGGACTGGACACAGCATCGCAGGTTTTGAGCCTGTCAGAACCATCTGAACACGAGCTGGGCCCCTTCGGGGCTTTCTGGGGATGCTTTTCTTGTTTCTTTTTCTGTGCGTGGTTTTTATGCACTCTTGCAGAAAAGCCGTTGTTGTCGACACACCAGCCCAAACCAAGGCCATGCACTTTCTTTTTAGGTAAACTGACTAGCCGGGCATGGACCAGCCCAGTGTTGCGCCACTGCTTTTATCGATAGAGCCCGATAAGGCAGATGACGAAGTAGTAATAATATGCGGGTTGCTTGTTGTGGAAGAACCCCCAGTTTCAGAGGGAGTGTCAAAGAGGAAAGAAAATAGGGAGGCGGCCAGTTTGCCGAGCCTCGTCCAATCGCCAATACAATCTCGAGGTATGCCCTGGTTATATGCGCCTTCAGGAGCAGGTCCATGGAAAGGAGAGGTCAGCAACAACCCCTGGTCCGCGTGGATCGAAGTTGAATCTCAATATGATCGACTTGATATGGAAATAATGTATTAATGACAGCGTCCAAAAGACATATCGGCTGGGTTGATCAGCTAGTTACAACCCACCGTTCTCTCTCCTCACATGCCGTATCCATATTATCAGCAACGGCCAGAGTCGACTTCGGCACATGCAGAGTACGACCTCCGTCAGTATTTCGCGGATAGTTCGGGGGCCAGCACTCCGTGCCGTGAGAGCTAATTTAAACCAATTTTCCAAACATAGAACCGAACCGCAGGCGGACGGATACGCTTAACCGGCTGAATGCGCGCGAATCTAACTCTGTTTGCATAAAAATATAAATATAAAATACGTATACCATATCAAGGTGCAGGTTCCTTGAGGGAGGTTCCAGGCAAGAGCAATCCTTTCCCGCAATGATAATAATAATGTTAATCAACTCCTCCGTACATCGTTATCGTATTTAAGTATTTGCGCGCACAGATGAAGTTTCACCACTAGAGACGGCCCTAGCTGATTTCGGATGCTGCAGAGCCTAGCTCACCAGTCCCTCGTGAAAAATTTACCTCCCAACCGAATCTACCCAACGCTATCCCCCGGCCCAGGAGTGGGAGAATGGGTACCCAAGGCCGCCGGCATTGGCGCGCATCACTCTTCTGATGGTGGAAGCAATCAAGAGAGCGAATCAAAATATCGTGGGGAGGGGGGTAGGTTGAAGAGGTTCCTTTTTTTTTTTTTTTTGCTATGTCTCCACACGGTGAACATCAAGCAATCATAATAATAACATCAGTCTGCTGTGGCTGGATTTCGCCAACCCCTGATCAGAGAAATGCGGACTCCAAACCTTCTTTATGAGCTTGGTACAGACACTGACTCGTTTGAAGAAGATCTCTCAGAGATAAGTAAGAGAAACAGAAGAAGGAAAAGCAGAACAAAAAGAAAAATATATACTCCGTACGGAGTAGAAGCCCAGTCTCTTGGAGTCCTCAGATTTCAAGTTTCAACGCAAGGGAATAGGCGAATCAGCAGCCTATTACCAAAACCATGGGCGGTTCTCGAAAAAGCGGGGCAGAGGATAAGGACAGTAGGCAGGAAAGTAAAAAAGTTGCAGGAATGGCGAGGAGATTTCGATCATGTCTGGTAGGCTCCGCATGTCTAGCAGAAGCTGCATCCTTCTGAACACAAGGATATCGGGCTAGAACGCAATTGCGTGATAAATATTCAACCAGAGCTGCCCACCACATGCAAAAGGAACTCCGGATGGAGTTACCTGAGCGTGTAGGGGGAAGAAGAGAGGTGTCGAAGTCGAGACTGGTCAGCCAGCCATTCCCCACCGTAAATGGAAAGGACCAGCCCCCTGCGGTGCATAAACAAGGAGTAGACGAGAAGAGGGAATAATGTGAGAGGCACACCGCAACAAGACAGGTAGAGAAAGTAAAATAGAAATTCACCAATCGATGCCGGCAACTGTACGGACCGAACGAGTACGGAGTACAACCTCTTGATCCCACTCTTCGGCTTGCCCTGCAATGATTGCCAGTATGGGCCGGTTCCTCACCAGCAACCAATGACAGTATCAAGAGATGCAAGGGGTCTTTCAAGGAACATTGGGCCCATCCGCGTAGAACCTTGGCCCAACGGGAGGAAAGAAAACGGAGGTAAACAAGAATGATGTCCCATCAAAGAAAAAGAAAGAAGCTAAAGAAAGAGGAAGGGAAAGCGAGAAAAAGAGAAAAACGGAAGTGGAAACCTACACTCTGTTCGAAGGGCGAAAACATGCTCCCGCGAACAGGACAGGGGAACCAAAGGTGATCGACTGTCCATTGGACTTCAAGCGAGGCTGGAGTACGGAGTCCGTACCCAGAGTGCTAATTTCAGACCGTTGTGAACTAGCTTCTTTAAGAGCTTTTCTCAACGTCGGCGACTCAAGAGAACTGTTGATAATTATATGACGTGAGGTAGTACGGAGTAATTTGCTCCATTTTTTTGCTCTCCTTCTCACGAATCCTTTATATCCCGCTTTGACTATTGAGCACATGAGGGAGAGCGAGGGAGAGAGGAGAAGAGCGTCTTCAGCATGGATCAGAGACGATCGTGAGTGACGGTCGATAAGCCCTGTATCTCCAAATCAACAAACAGGCCTCTCACGCCAGGAGCCTAGTCGTCTTTTTAGATGTGAATAATACAGCTCCACCCCGACTTTGCAGTATTGGGAGATGTCGCGCATGATGGGACAAAGATCAATGCTTGTTGGCGTTTGAAATCCTAGTATATGGCAGGCTTCGGGGCTCAATTCTTGGGTGTAACCACTGCGTCGAGCGAAATGACAGCCCCGATTGCAGGCCCATGCTACTCGCGATACCCATAAGATGTGAATCCCGCTGGATTTCGAGGTGGCGGTACGATAATAGCACCACCTTCTGCCAAACTGTCTGTCCTGGTGGATACGGCCAATGCCTGTCTGTTGCGAGCTTCCATCGCCCGGGGGGGGGGGGGGGGGGGGAGGCCAAGAGCTGCGTAGATATTCCCATCATCGTATATTTATCATCTTTCGACATATATCACATATAATCTATGATATAGCAACGTTTCCTGCTATACGAAACAAGCCGATTCGTCGCTTTTTTCTCCTCCTGCTGCTGTCTTGTCTGTGCATCTGTCGTTGGACTTCTCTTTTCTTTTCTGCGACTTTTTGCTTTTGGAGGGGGCGAGGGACGTTTGGACGTTGCTTGGCTTATATAAGCAAATTGATTGGACAGGAGCAAAAGTTGCTTCCTTTTGCTGTTTGATAACATCCGGATTATAAGCCTGAGCAGGCCAGGATGGCTCAGCACGGCACGCCCATGCGAGAACGAGCTCTAGCAAGAGTGATCGACTATCGTGCATTTGAAGGAAGGACGATGAGGGCGACGACGAGGAGCTCAGAGGACGAACCGCAAATCCTGGACGAGTGGGTAGACGGGATATCGACTTATCCAAGTCAAGCTTCATGTGATCCATCGATGCTTGAACGCCGAGCGGCTGCGTCGCTAAAAAAAACAAACGGCGCTAGGCTATTAATAGGGACCGAATGTCCCTTCTAGGCTGGCTTCGAGCTTCGAAAAAGAAGTCATACCTGGTAAGAAGTACGTGACAGCGCTGAAGGAATCTCCGGAGCTTCGTCAGAGGTATGCCTTGCGTGTCTCCCTGTTCCCTGGTCCCCCCGGAGCGGGGATGACGGCGAGGGCGAGAAGAGATAGGGGAGAAGAGGAAGAGGGAATAAAAAAAAAAACCTCCTCCTCATGACCATGGTTTGGGAGGAGAAGAGTGGTGTAATGCAGGTACCAGGATGCCTGCTGTCAACTCATATCCAGGCTCACCATATATCCGCTCCACCAGGGCAGACATAGCAAGGCAAGTGATTAACGGCTTTCCTTCTTTTGTTTTTTTCGCCGCTTACCAACCCAGGTTAACAAATGCTGCTGCCTCCATCTCGTCTTTTTATTTTTATTTATTTATTTATTTATTTTTTTTTTTTTTCAAGTTTTGTTTTGCTTTCCTCTAAAATGACTAGCAGCTACTGAGTTACTTATATGGAGCCCTGAGCAGTTTCGAAGGTTCAAAGCTTACCACAGCCTATCAACCAAACACTATATGGATTATGGATCCTCGGGCTGCCAACTTTGGCCATACTCTGCCAGCTCCGCCAGCCTTCCATATCGGCTACGGGCGAAGCCATATCCATCGGCATTGAGTTGAAACAATCAAGTTTACGCGGATGTCCGTCAATACTCTCCTGCTTCGTCGGCCTGCCGCAAGTTTTAACCGAATCGAGCAGCCTAATTTGGCGGTCACCCGTCGAAAAGGGAAAGCTGGAGCCTTTTCCAGGATAGCGATATGTTGGCATCTGGCAGATAGGCAAGATGGTGAAGCCCTGAACTTTACCCGTCACCCCCTGACACGACCTTGACATGCAGGCGGAATGAAGATACAGATCGAAACAAACAAACGGATGGCTCTCCTTTTTCCACCTCGGCTTTCAACCGGCCTTATCTCCTTTTAACTCGCAAGTTCGTCCGGTCATCCCCCACTCCGAGAGCACACTTGACAGCGGCAGTTTCCAGCTTTTTTCGGTCAGACCATGAATTCAAACCACGATATACTCTGGATGTGTTACGTACTGACATGCAGTTTTGCTCTGTGGTTCAAAAATCTCCACCCATCTGTATTTGCTTCTTCCGTGCACGCTGCTGAGAGGATGCAAAATGCCTGCACTCTTCCCCCTTTCCCCCCGCCCCCAAGGCCTACTTGCAGGGTTCAAGGGTCGGGTGCAGCTACTGCTAATTTCGCAGTGTCTAATTAAACCCTTCCCAAACTTTCATACCATGGAGAATCCAGGATAAACCGCCGGACATCTTATTACGCATATTACTAACTACGGACAAAACTCCGGACGCCTATGAATTTTGTTTCTCTCCATAGGCAGCTTTCGGAGACTGTCCATTCTCTCGTTTTCGTTATTATTATTCCTCCCCCTCCCCCTTTTTTTTTTCTCTGCGCTTTTCCCTTCCAACCCAAAATTAAGGTTGCTTTTTTTTTTTGGATTTCTTGACCATCCCCATTGGCCAGGATTGCCCAGCTGTCAATATCAAGTTCTCATTTCCATGAACGAGAAAATTTGTTTTTGTTTAATTTATTTTTCTTTTATTTTTATTTCGCTCACGAAACGGCACGAGTAAACTAGTTGGACGACGTTATCCAGACACCCCCACGTGACAAATGCCACATGGCAACCGTTTTGACTAGCCAAACTCTCGCCAGCCTTGAATCCCCTTGTTCGCTTTCACGAAGGAAGTCGTCCTCGGAGCCTGCCGAGCTGGCTCGTCTATCTCCGGATCAGCAAAAAACAAAGAAAAACAAAAAAAAAAAAAGTAAAAAAAAAGTAAAGAAAAACGAAAGGCTGCTTTCCTTGTGCAGAGTTGAGCAATACGAATGCAGGGCGGAAAACGTGAAGAAAAGGATTGCTCTTTGTGGCGCCTAAAACGCAAATATCATTAACGTCGACCGACAATTCAGTCAATCTATCAAGCCATTAACTAGCTACAACATCCAATATTGAGTGATGTTCAGTATTAGTAGCCCATCGTCACACGTCCAGGAACCTCCGTTTAGTTGTATATAAATTAGAAGCTAGGTCAGGTTAGTTAGCTGTAGGCTTGATCAAAGCTTGATCGGCTATATGGATGATAGGCAAAATATTCCTATGCAAACACCTCTCGAACCTGAGCAACCCAAATGTTTATTTCCTTTCTTTTCCTGTTTTCCTTCGTTGTGATCCATTTTATTTTTCTTTCTTTCTTTTTTTCCTTTTTGTCGAGGAACTGGAGATCCACAGACACGTCTGAGTTTGTTCGTTAAGTGTTAGGAATAATGTTTCTCGCGATAGTAGGCGCGAAAAATGAGATACACAAGTCTTAGAATATGCCACAACATACTTTTAGATGGCAATGTTAGCGACTCCGCTAGCCAAATCCTTTCCACATGCCTGAGACTTCATAATCTCGTCAAAAACACCGGCAGCGGTGGCAACGAGGCCAAGGAACGGCTTGCTTGGAGCGAGGACACGGGACAAATACTCCGGGTGGAATTGAACGCCAACAAACCAAGGGTGGTCTTTGAGTTCGATGATTTCCATGCGCTCGCCCTTGTCGTCCTTACCAATGAAGTGAAGTCCAGCTTTTTGGAGAGTATCGATATATTCCGGATTGACTTCATAGCGGTGACGGTGACGTTCATCAATAGAAGCACGGCTAAGTCCATACAACATTCGCAGCTTTGACCATTCACTGTCCTGTTGGAAAATTGTTGGTCGAGATCCGAGGCGCATAGTACCGCCAAGATTGACTTGGTCGATTTCGGGCATGAAAACGATAAGAGGATCAGGAGTGCGGTCATCAAATTCAATAGAACTGGCCTTTGGGATCCCACAGACATTACGGGCGTACTCAATGACAGCTATTTGCATGCCGAGGCAGATACCAAGGTAAGGCTTGCCTTTGGTACGAGCCCAGTGTGCCGCAGCTACCATTCCCTCAGTCCCACGAGTGCCAAACCCGCCAGGAACAAGAATGCCGTCAGCAGTACACATATCATGCCAGGCCTTGTGGAATGCCTCTGGGTTTGCCTCGGCGGCTGATTTCTCAAGATTTGAGGCATCAATCCAGGTAATCTTGAGCTTCCGGTGGCAAGCCATGGCAGAGTGCTCTAAAGATTTTATCACGGAGAGGTAGGAGTCGTGGAGACTGACATACTTGCCGACAAGGGCAATGTTAACAGTACTGTAGACATGCTCTTGGGAAGTTGTCAGGGCCTTCCACTGTTTCCAAGTGTTTTGGCCCTTGTCTATAAAGGCTTGGGGAACGGTCAATTCATCAATTTTCAGGATATCACGAAGCTGACCAAGGAATCCTTGCTGTTCTAGGAGGAGAGGGACATGATATGTTGAAGCAACATCATGGACGCCAATCACTTGTTCAGGTTCAACCTGGCAAAACATAGCAATCTTATCTGTGGTGGCTTTGTCAAGAGCCCTTTCACAGCGGCAGGCAATCTGTTATTTGTTTCAATGTTAGCAAATGGACAAGCTATACTACCAAATCTTCTGATTGAGTACTGCTTAAGTCGCATACCAGATCAGGGCTCAAGCCAGCTGAGCGCGCATCTCGGATAGCCTGCTGGGTAGGCTTGGTCTTCAACTCCCCATGAATTGCAGGGACAAGCGAGACATGGATCTGGAGAAAATTGTTCTTCCCGGCACGGCGGCGTAGCTGACGCATGGCTTCAACAAATGGAGCACTCTCGATGTCACCAAGCGTCCCACCAAGCTCTATATTCAGTTTAGCTTCAACAAATGCTCCTTCTGGCATTGGCTATTTCAATGGTCATACCGATAACACAGACATCGGGCTCCTCGTTGCTATCGTCAGCAGGAGTCCTGGCTACACGCTCTATCCAGTCTTGGATAGCATCCGTGAGGTGAGGAACGATCTGGACAGTACGGCCAAGGTAGTCCCCTCGCCGTTCCTTTTCGATGACATGCTTGTACATCTTTCCAGTAGTAATCTATGCAAGAAATGAGTAAATTCTCTACTATTCTATAAAGGGAGTACAACAAACTCACGTTGTTATCTCGCGAAAGAGTAACATTCAAGTACCTCTCGTAGTTTCCGAGATCTAGATCGGCTTCACCACCATCGTTCAACACGAAGACCTCACCATGTCTAGCCACCAATAGTTAGACGACGATACTTCTAAATAACGACTCAAGGTTCATTACATACTCTGTAGGTGCCATAGTCCCGGCGTCTACATTCATGTAGGGATCGATCTTGATAGAGGTAACGTGCATCGATAGTTAGAGCTAGTGACCCAATTGCATTATTGACAAGGTTAGACTTATCTTGAGGCCATCGGTCTTCAAGAGAAGTCCACTTGAAGAAGCTGTATAATTCCAATTGTTAGGACATGCATATTCGACATAGGGGTTTCAGCTTTGGGCTTTCCCAACAACTGGCATATGATAGATATATATATATATATATATATATATATCAAATCAGATGCATACCAATTACGCCCTTCCCGATGCCACTGATCACACCTGTATAGATAATAAAGACATTAACCAAATGGTTTCTTATAATATATCAAGATGCTCGCAAACTGACCCTCTCGAATCCCATAATACACGGGATGCAAGCGGTCGAAATCATGGGGTCAAGCATTGCTGCACGCTTACCTCCAGAAACAAGTACGTATTTCATCGCGGCGGTTTAGGTATGAGTCAAAAAGAGAGAAAATAGCCCGTAACACTTGATAAATACAGAAGCAAAGAAAACGGATCAACTACTTATATTCAACTATAAACGTAGGGGTCCCTTTCCCGGCTTCTGCCAGGGGGGAAGAAAAAGAGAAAGAGAAGAAAGAAAGAAAGAAAAAATCGAAGTCACGAAACTTCCGCCTCTTTTTTTTTCTTGGTGGGATGGAGCGACTTTCGCGTCGCCGCCTTTCCGTTTTTTTACTTTTTTTTTTTTTTTTCTGCCACTAGAAAACGCGCGCCAGAAGCGGTTTAGCGCCAGCCGCGCGTAGTAACATGGCACGTGACATTATTTTTTGGCGGCTCAAGGATGAAGATAAGATAAGATCGTGACGGACGCTGAGACGGTTGAGGACGAAGAGAGAAGATAAGATGCAGGACCGGCGGACAGCCAGGGGGGGATGGAGTAGAGATTCAGGCTAGAGGGCTAGTATCAACGACGAAGAGCCTAGCAATTATCGAAGATTCACTGCTGGAACAGACCTGCTCCCAATTATCAGCTTCGACAAAGCTCTCAATGTTATTCCCAGCCAAACGAAGACATCGGACTCCGGTGTTGACCATTCTCTCAGTCAATCCGCTGCCGTTATCGGTGGCAGTTTTATCCATCGTGGCAGTAACGCTGCTACGTGTGTCTATGCTATATTTGCTCCAGTCGTTCTCAACTGCATTGTTTACCATCTCTCGTCCGTGCAAGAGGAGGGACGAGCGGAATATTTGAGCGGCGTGAGAGGATGCAGGTGGCGGTGAGGATGTCCGAAATGCCTTTCGTAGGCTCCCAGGAGAAGATGAATCAGGAGTGTGTAGCTGCCATGGAGCCCCAAGCGATCGGCTGTACGTTGCGTACGAAGAACAAAGCCCCTCGATAAATGAAAGAACTCCAGCTTGGAAGGATTTGAATCGGTCGCCACAATTACCCCATGCTATATAGTATAAATGGAGATGGGCAAGGAGCTGGGCCATATCACCGTTAACACCCCGTCCAGGACCCGAGAACTCGAAGTCAATAACTCCAAGCTTAGGCAACTTTGGTAGCTCCGAGCCATGTGTATCCCGGGATGACTGCAATGATGGCAGATTCTCAATAAGAATACCGCCTGGCCATAGATCGCCAACGCTAAAACATCTTTCGCCATCCCACTCTTCCTGGCGCTCGAAGTCTTCTTCGATAGCGTGGCTTAGTTTCTCTGCCTCTATACAGTTAAATTGAACAAGATACCGCCGCATAGTCGACACGGCCGCCTCTCGCACTACCTCCTTCATACTATTGTTCTCGAACCGGGCAAGATTGGGGTCACAGCCATATGACTTGATCGAGTTCAGCGTTCCTTTAGCGTGAAGAATAGCGAAGAATTTACCGAATTTCTCTCCAGTAGACTGGCACAAAGAGCAATCTTCCAGAAAGTAGGAACCAGACAGTGAAGGCCATTCCGGGTAGTGGAAGGATAACCAATAAATTGAGAGAAGATCCGACAGCGGCGGCAATGTGCCTAGGTCTTCAAGTACCAGGATATGGGATTCCTCATCATGAAGTACCAGACTCGGAACTCGTACGGATGTCTCTATCAACGTAGATAGAAGTGGGCCATCCGGCGCAGAAAATAGTGCAAGTGCATTCTTCTCAACGTTCTATACGCTTGGTTAGCATAGTTATAACCATCACTTAGCTCAGATAAAGAGAGGTTGAACTATATATCTAGCCTTACCTGTCGGATCTGGTCGAATGGAGCAGCTTCACCTACGCTGGCGACAAAGGGCGGAGCATACTTCAGTATCAAACTCTGACAGCCCTCAAATGGACTAGGCTGGCCAGCTGCCTCATTCTCCCCGCCCACATATTTATCCTTTGTGGCGCGGACAGTGAGGTTGACAAGTCCGCCCGTAAGTCGTTTGATCGTCCAGGAGTTAAGGGGGTCAAGCTGCTTGAAATAAGAGTCGAAATCAAAAGACATGTCTCACTAGTTCGAGGTCGGCCGACTTGCCAGCCAAAACAGCCTTGAGCTGCATTTACAAATAGGAGATGAGTTGGTTGCCTACCGTTCTTCTACCAAACCGAGGGAGAAAAAGAGATAGTAAAATACGAGAGAAAACAATCACTTGTTCAATCGGCGGAATATATAGTTAACTATTTGTACTCCATCACAGGCCGTGCTTGGCTGGCGAGCGGAGACTTGAAAGGGCTATACGACCGCCAATCCTGAACTAGAAACCAGGCCGGAAGGTCTACTCACGGGCCGAACAAGCAAAATTAATATTCACAGTGCCTGCAGAGATCTACCACTGACGTGTCATTCTCAATAGATTGTAGGGAGTATTAAATACATATAAGAAGTCTCCATTGATTCCGCAAATACATTTTTTCACAAATCATCATGAACGCCCAAGGTTATACACCAGCTCCATAGCATACATGTCCTCGAAAGGGGAAATACCGAGGACTTATAGAGAAAAGATAGGAAACTAATAACGCAATCGAAGAAGTAAATGAAACACGGAATGACCTATATAGGATAGATCACTCGAAGTTATCCGTCCTGTCAACCCAGATATCCTCCAACTCGGCAAAGTTTTGGAAGTGCAATGGTCTATGCTGGTCGTCATAGAATCTCTGTTCGGTAAAGAAAAAAAATTCAGTTAGTAAAACTCTACAAATATCGTAAATTGTAGGGAAAGACTGGGGGGAGCTTACCATCGGAGTATCGACCTTGACATAGATAGGCCGCTTCTCCACACTGCTGAAAGAACTTCCCATGAAACTGTAGTTCCAAACATTGTTCTCAGGGACGAGGAAATATCCACGAATCCTGTCACTGAGCAGGAGCTGGCACTTGTCACCCATGTTGGTTGAAAAGCCTTGCGGTTGATCGGATGTTGTGTCCTTGTTCTCCGCGCCCCACTTATAGCCTTGAGGGGTGAGAGCCCAGGCCGAAAGCGAAACGGAGCCTGGGGTGAATGAAACAGTCATCGTCACAGTCTTTTTGTCCCAAGATGAATGTGCATTCATTAACCGTGAGTGCTGCGTCACATCCATTGCTGTCATGTAGGTTGGTTCGTTGCCGGATAAGGTATGGATGATTCCAAGTGGCTCGAGACCATTCAAGTACTCATGCTGGGGCAGCTGTTGCGGAAGCTGTATATCCCGTGTATTACCAACCTGTGGTATCATCACAATTGTCCGGATCTCCTTGACCTGGTCGTTATCTGGAGGGGAGCTTCCATATAGGTACCCGGCAACTTGGACGCGAAGGTCAGAAATCATAATGAACCGTTTCAAGATGTTCTTTGGCATAATATAAATGAAATGACCGTCTTCCTGGATATCCTCGGAAGAGATGTAAATGTTGTTGGCTCGTGTACGTAGGTTGGATGTGGCAATCGCTCGAGTTCGCCATTCTGTCTTGGATGCAAATGATTGCTGCTCGTACTGGGAAGTAGTAGTAACAATGATCTCCTCGCCACGGACGTTTTGGGTCTTGGTTGTAACAGCAGTCAACTGTTTCTGTTCCTGTTGCTGCTTCTCCATCTCGGCAGCTTGCTGGCGCTGGAGGGATGGTGCACTGATTTCCATACCCAGGATGATATCTCGAACTTCGCTTCCTGTAAGGCTTTGGACATTGACATTATTTTTCTTTCCGTAGTCATTCAAAATCAGGTCCCGAAGTTGGACTTCAAGTTTTATCCAGTCTTCATCCGACAGTGTCGGCCAGATATGATGCTCCTGCGTAATAACAGTCTTATCGGGACGCAGAAGGATCTTGGTCTTTTCAATATTCACATGCAAGGCTCGAAGGATCAGAACAAGCCGAGAGAATGCTGTGTATGAAGAGATAGTCTTGAGCCACTCGTCATATAGGTTGAAGAGAACCATCTGCGGCTCAGTGGCCTTTAGAATCATATCGGCGAGCTTTTCAATCTTCATTGCTGCTTGGAATGGGAGCTGTAACTCTGAGGCTCGAATAGAGATGTTCGGGAAATCGAGAAGATGGACCTCAAGGGGATCAAGAAGACCCTTTCTGGTTACAATAAGCTGTTTGGGTTGCTCTTCAACAGGCAATGACCGGATAAGAGCAGCAACTTCTTCAGCTGTCTTCCACTTGGCTAATTGACCCAAACGTTTTTGGCCAGCCCAGACACTGGTATGAATGATCTTTAAGAAAAGTTGGCCAGTTCTTGGATTGAAAATGAAAATTGCACCATTGATTGGCTTAGTCGTCAAGTTTCCTTCGAATGTCTTGTGGATGGTCACACGGTAGACATTTGTATCATCAATAAATAGCTGAATCTGGTTGCTAAACAGCTCGGAGTAGTTTTGAGAGTTTAGGAACTCCTGGTTGCTCTCGGAAGCATAAAGTTGTAGACCCTTGCGGATACGCTCTCTCAGGACATACAAGGCAGGGTTGGCTTTCATAATTTTTGCCATGGCTTGTTGGATGAGTGCTTTCAGGCCAGGGAAGTATTGTCCGTAAGCAGAATAGAGGTTGTACGCTAGGTCGATACCAATCATCAGACCAGTAGCGGAAGGATAAATACTCATACTGTCGGTCGTATAATCGAGATATTTGGCGCGTACATAACGTTCAATGTCATGCGAGTCATAGTCTCCATATCTGAGCTGCACATCAAGCCAGAACTTGTTGGTGGTAGTTGCTTCAATCACGTCTTTTGTGTCGAATAAAAGAGAGGGTCTTGTCACATTCCATTTATGAGTTGCAAACAAGAGAATGTCAGCGCATGAACTGTTCATCTTGTAAGATTTTCGAGGATGGATTGTTTCCTTTTGCACCGTTTCAATACCAAGTTGCTCCAGCTCCTGGTCAAAAACTTGACATAGATCCATAACAACGGATTCGTGGATTTTCTGCCACAAATGCGCTCTGAATATTTGGATCAAGGATATTTTCAGAGTTGGAATTTTGCCATGCAAGAAAATGCCAGTGAGATCAAGCTGCACCTGGAAACCAACGTAGACGTTTGCTCGATTTATTGTCGGGGACCACCATAAAGTGAAGCGACGGTTAGGAATTTGGTTTAAACCGGAACGCTGGGCATTTGTTAGCTTCTTAAATTTCATTGACTCTTCGAATCCACTGTTATGAAGCACAAGATAATCGTGTCGCAAATATAGTTGATCTTTATCAACTCGGAAACCAGCCCATCCAGTAGTCTCGCGCTCTAGTGTGATGTCCTTGATCATAAAGCTATGAGTCTGGGGAACGACTGGATCCATAGCCATTTTTCGAGATAGGAGACATGGGATTTCTTTCAGATTGCCAGATATTTCTGCAAATAGCCGAGGGACTTGCATGGCATGAGTAGAATCCCACATCATTCTGTGTGTAGTCGATACACTGAAGCCAAGCGAGCGTGCCAGTGTAACAGTATCCCAGAACAACGCTGAATTGCATTGTTCACTCTGACTGAAGCCAAACATGTTCTCCGGGTAGATGAACCATCCAACGCTATCCAATAAACCGGCGAGGACGGCCAATCGGACAGCACGCGAATTGTTTATGTAAACGGCAGGAATACGCTTACGATCATCTTTTAGACCAGGCTCAGCGACAACGCCAACTCCACGAAGCGCTTGAAGAAGCGAATTAACACCTGGGTTATCCTGAGGCTTTCCGGTGACCTGTTCAAGGAGTTGGTCTTGTTCTTCCTCCTGAAGAGTACCGTAGGCACTAAGGCCAGTCTGAAGACGAACACTCTGCTGGGTCCGCGGAAGGTTGCCGTCAACCTGGCCGTCATCGATCTCACTTATAGTTCCCAGGATGTCTAGATAGCTGTCCAGGTCGCCCTTTTTGACAGCTTCTGGATTTCTAGTGAGATCCATGGGTTTGTCATCAGACTGAGCCTGGGGTGTCACACCTCTGCAGGTGGAATTTTCAGTAGGAGGTTCCCAAATACCAGTCTGGAAAGTCCACCCAGCAGCAAGGCGCCGTGAAATGATTGACTGTCGGGATGCGCGTCCCACTGCATTAGTTCTGGCTGCTCCAGCAGTCTGCAACCCTAACTGACCATGTAGATCGAGTTCCGCGGCGTGTCTAACTAGGAAGCCCCGAACATCTGCCTCCTGGGAGTATCCATGGATAGGTGCACTACGGCGGTTTTCATCACCAAGCCAGAGCCCAAGGAAATATGGGCTACAAGGCACTGATTGTTCTGCGAGATCGAAACCAGGGGAATTGAAAAGCATGTACTTGCACCTCTCCTCATGCTTTAAAGCGTAAAACTCGACAGCAGTCATCTCAACGGTCTCATATTGCTCAGGTGGGGGAGCCTCTTGAGAAGCGTGGGAAATAAGGAATTCTCCAGAATCCTTTTCTAGAGTGTCAATATTTGCCTCACATTCATCAGTCCCACTCTTTTCTTTGTGTAAAACGAGGATGTGGTTTGCTGTAACAACAAGGTCGTCCTTGCGATCCCCAAACTTGATGCGATAGAGTCGATCCTCGCCACTGACTGTGTTGAAAGCGCGTCGAGGTCCTCCATCTGGGCCAAGGAGTAGATCACCTTCTTTAACGTCTTCGACAGCAACTTGTGAGTGATCATATCGAAGTAGCATCGTACCCTTTGCAAGACACGCCCGTTCCCAAAAGAGGCCTTCCCAAGATGGGAATGCTGTGGCTTTAAAGAGGGTGTGCTCCAGAATTGTTTCAACACCACCCAAAGCTTGGATAACATCGGTTCTATAGGCATTGAGGTTCCACAGCTTTCCATCATGTCTTTGACTTGTCCACCAGAATGGATTACTCTTCATCAACTGATATATCTTAAACTCAGTTCTGGCACGGAAACCTTTGTCAAAGCTCAGCGTGCTGCGGTCCTTCTGGAAAAGGGTGTTTATTCGGGGAAGTCCACGGTCCCAGCTATCCTCCAGATCCTCAAGAGTCAGCCTGCGGTTTTGTTGATTGGCTTCCTGGCGCTTCTGAGAGTATTCCATCCATACGCGCTGAGAGTCAATGAACTCAGCCTCCCAAGGGATTATATATCTAAAGATATTTGGAATCAAGGTCTCCTCGTCGTGAGACATACCAGCCCGGTAATGAGTGACGCCGGTGTCTGTCTGTTTTGACCATCGCTTATCACTGGTGGGAATAAGAATGTGTGACCCGGAAATCATACCCAAGCCTCCTAGTTCTTTGGGAGTATAAAAGACGGCCGGAGGGAAGCGTGAGGGCATCTTCGAGTTGAGACCAATCTTGACTCGAGTTTGAATTTTCGTCTCACATTTAACAATAGTGTCCAGCAAGTTAACAGTGGAGACAGCAGCTTCTCTGTAGTAAGTAAAAAGCGCAATCAGACTGGTATTCCATTTGTTGGCAATCTTCGTAAAGGTAGTAGAGCCGGAAGACATGAGGATCTGCCGGATGCGATTATTGAACTTTTGAATATCTTCCTCAGTGACCTGAAGGAATGCATATGCAGTTCGCTCTTTAGTGGCATTGTCTGATAGAGACCACACACTATCCTTAACAGAGAATTCTTCATTTTGGTTACGGATCTTCGGCAAGATACGAACTTCGAAACCACACATGGAAAATAATAGGTTTGGGTTATCCTTGCTATAGACACTTGCAAATGTGTCGTCCCATTCAATAGTAGTGATAGACCGTGGAAGGCGATTCTTTAGGTCCCAGAAAACAGCACGGCCAAGGTTCACATCGTGTCTCATAAGACGCATTCTGGAATCTCTCGGCCAGCATTTCTTGTTTCTGTAGCCAATGACATTCTCAAAATTTGGATCAGGTTGTTCTGTCAAGAAACGCTGAATCAAATCACGCGACTCATCTGCGGAGAACCGGAAGAATACCCAAATTTTGTCAATATATCTAGTATAAAGACGAATAGGGTGTTTGCTTTCAGTAGCACGATCCCTGAACTGCAAAAAATCATTTGGACTCTGGGGTGGTCCGGCAATTTCACTTGCTCTCTGAAGACCGAGAAGAAGCAAATCGATGACCAAGCCGTAATACTGGAACACAAAGCCAGAGAACTGGAGGCCTCGTATCAAACCGTAACTGTTGGTATGGTTCATGTCCTTGTAGTTAAGCTGGACGTTGTTCTTCGAAGTGATATAATCAGCCAGGTTGTGATCCATGATGAGGCGGAGAAGACGGTTTAGCAACGTCAGGTCAATCTTCTCATATACTTTAGATAGCTGGGTCTCAATCATGACATTGCATTCACCGTCAGCAGTCTCCCAAACATTGGAAAGATTATTGATGCCTTGGGCCCATTTATATGTCAAGAGAGGTGGTACTTCTGAATCAGATGGCTTGATCCAGGCGGGGAACAAATGTCGTTGGTCAGCCTGGTACCAGAGATATTGGTCGAGGTAGGCATCTGTGATCTTTTCGATAGGCTCAATGTCGTATACCGGGTTGATGTGGCTGTGGTTATCATTCATGTCAATACCAACTTCTTTGAAAGCTCGTTGAGTAAGAAGGAATCTTTTAATTCTCGCAAGGGTAGTGCCAGGAGAATCATAAGCCTGTTCAATCAGAGCAAGTTCCTCTCGCTGGCTCTGGTTCAAACGACCTTTGACCGAGTAAGCCTCGCGCAATCGTTCAAGGGCTAGGATCAGAATCTTAGTATCATGTTTATATGACACGCTGGGAAAAGGAATTGGCGAAAACTTTCTCGATTCCAGCCAGTGAACCGTTGTTGTATAAATAGCAACGGCCTCTTCTGAAGACACATAAGGCCCGTCCTTCATGTAGTTATGCTGTCTTTCCTGTTCAGCTTTGAGCCACAAACGGGTTAATCTTCCAAGATTCTTTTTGGCGACAGTTTTATCAACAGTAGCTCCACGGCGAATTCGCTCTCTGTTGTAATGAGCAACTGATATCCACCAGTCTGCCTTGCTCTTTACGTAACGTAGGATGATATTTTCAATGGGAGCTGGCAGACCGGGTACTTTCCAGGGAATATTGCTCTTCCAACATCTCCACGCCTCCGACAAATGCTGAAGGACGGTATTAACCTTGTTTTGTTTGATACCTTCTGGCATCATATCCATCAAATCAGCCATGACAGAAGCTCGGAGTTCCAAATCAAAGTGAGATTCAACGCGCTGTTTGGTGACAGTCTTGGCGACACCCTTACTATGACGGCCTTCAAATTGCCTTGACAGGAGATTGCCAAGCCACCTCTCAAGGAGAGGGATTATACCGCGAAGGAAGAAGAGCCAGACTCTCCAGGCAGGTGCCCAAAAGCCGCACCCAGGACCTTTGCCGACTGAACCGGAATTGAACCGGTAGTAAATAAGATGTTTCAAGTCTTTGCATGATCGAATCTGGTGCATGAGCTTGTATTTATATCGATACATTCCGGTCAATTGGCCGACATGGTTGAAAGCATAGAGGATGCCATCCGCGAGCTGAAAAGCATCAATATTACCCAATCGGTATTGAACTTGGGCATCAACAATCAACTTTGTTAAACGGAGAATTTCTCTCATCAAGTGGAAAGCGTTTCCAAAGCGAGATTTCTTTCGTTCCTTCGTGGTTAGAGTTTTCACTGGTTTAAGGTTGAAGTTGTAGTCCAAGTGCAAGTAGGTCAAATTCTTCCGATGGATAAGCAAATTCAGCATGTTAAACCCCTGGCGACAAACTTGAAGGCCAGCCTCAACCCAGTCGATAGTAGTTTGTTGAAAGAACTTGGTGCCTTTTAACGTTCTCAAAAGATTCTGTTTATTCTGAGCCTTGGGTTTCCGCTTATGAAGCTCGTTAAGAACATATGTCTTTAGTAACTTTTGGTAGGATACTCGAACTTTAACTGGCTGGCCCTGAGGGCAATGTTCCAAATACCATTGTTTTACCAGGGGCACGTCTTGCGCGCGAACCATTCTTCCAGATCGTCGGTCGAATGGATAAGGAGCCCACCATAAGCTAATAGCAGATGATGTCTCGCTTGTGTATAGCTCCTCATCCGCTAAAAATGGCTCAACAGCCGGTGGGAGCTCAAAGTCATCTTCGTCGTTACCATGGCCAAAGATCTCATCTTCGTGGCTGACTGTTATATTCTGTGGCGCAACAGATCGAGAGGATATTGGGTTTATGATAGGATCAAAATAGAACGCTGGAAGATTATGGTCCTCAGTTCTGACATAGACCCCCTGAGGATGAGAATACCAAGAAATTTTCACACTCCTTGGCAGGGAGTTGTAGAGGTATGGAAATGCAACCCTGTATTCCGTCCTTATCGGGGCTCGGAATATGATGCGGTCAATCGCATTAAATTCGCCGAAATCTTCATCGTTGGGGTCAATATCTTTGTAAAGAGGTTCAAACCTGGGCCCTCCAGGAATGGCAACATTCAAAGCCTTTGCAGTTAGAAAGCTGTTCAGTTCAAACATGTGGAAGTAATTCTTGTCCACAACGTCACTGAGAAGTTGATGACTTAGCCGGTAGAGGGTAGCCATCTGTGGCAGCGTAAGGTTCCACTCCTTGTAACTCGGTCCGTTAACATGAGGGGTATCGAGCAGAGGTCTATGATCATAAAACCACTCAAAAACTGGACTATCCTCCGCCTCGTCAAGCTCCATTTGAATCGGCTCGAGCGGTTCAACGTCCTCGATATTTTCTGACCATGACAGCGGAGGTTCTTCGTCATCAAAAGGAGGAAATCGCATACGCTTAAAGTGTCGTCTGTCGCTTTTCTCACGTCGCATACATACCCACATCGCCGCCCATTGTGCATGGAAGACTGGTTCTATAACTCGCGGCGTCTCATTAACCAGGGTCAGGCAGCCGTTGACGTGGTAAAGAACCTTGACTTCCCTCGCCGATTCCCATGGCATGGGCATATTCTCCAGAAGCTTCAATACGGCATGTGGCATAAACTTCAAAGCTCCAAGATAGCTGCGCTTATCGGTACTGAATTTCTTTTGCGACACGTCTCCAATATCCTTAACAATCTTCCGAAGGTGTTCTGGCGGCATATCATCCTTTTGAGACTGAACAAACCCCGCCTTTCTTTTCTCTCCAAAACGATTGCGCTGGCTCCGGAGCCATTCTTTCTTCTTCTGTTCGAACTTAGCGAGTATGGGGTTTGGCGCTGGCCGATAGCCCGGCGGCGGAGGTGCAAGAGGCATCGATGGTGGTGGTGCAGCCCCCCATCCCGGAGGAGGTGGCGGAGGGAGGGACGCCATGACGAGAAGTCCGCCTGCAAGAAGAACTGAAGAAAGATATCGTTCTCTGTTTGAAAGATCGGATTTAAAAGAGTGCTCGGTAGAGATACCTCACACTAGACATGGGGCCTTTTTCTGGCTCTATCCTGGAGACAGAAAAGATCTTAATACAATGGTTATAGGTAATTTAAAAAAAGAGAGAGAGAGATTATGACAGACTGACGCAGAGGTATACAGCTTGGAGTGTGGCCAAAACACGTCCGAAGCGTTGTCTTGTCTTCTCTGTCTGTCGTTCTGTCTTGCTGTCTCGACTTTTTGCTTGCTTTGATGAAAAAAGCTCTTGAGGCGCGTTCTGGACCATTCCTTTTTGGGAACGGGAAATTTATTCTTCCGAAGCGTGATGCTTGTCCCGATTTGGACTAGTGGGCCCTCGCCAAAAGGGAGCTTTGGTCCCGTGACTAGCCCAGCCCACACAAATCGCTTAGTTCGCTTTTTTTTTTTTGACGACGCTCGAAATCTGATGATATTGACGACAACGAAGAAAAGAGCCGACGTCGCCCAGCTGCCACTCCAGTCTCCCCCCTTTGATCTCGCCAGTTGTTGAGATTGGAAAGCCGACAAGATGACTTCCACAAGACTTCAATATGTAAGTTACCATCTTGAATTTGATTCCTGTTGCTCAGGCAGTTGCTAATGCCCATGTCCAATTTCTAGCGACGACGGAACCCGTACGTGCGCAATCAAGCGGATCTTCTTGCGATTGAAATGGATTTACTGGTGTTCACATAATTAATACTGTTTTGCGACTAGATACAACACACGATCTAACAAGGTCCGTGTTATCAAGACCCCAGGCGGCAACCTTCGATACCTTCACATCAAAAAGAAGGCCTCTGCTCCCAAATGTGGTGACTGTGGAATCAAGCTCCCAGGTGTGAGTAATCCCAAATGAACGACCGGCGAAATGGTTTCCGCGAATGCAAATGGTTATTTTTGGATATCAAGGGAATCGTGCTCTGCCGGCAGCTTTTACAACAATATTTTGCAAGGCTCCCAACTGACCTTCTGCTTTGATATATTAAAGATTCCTGCTCTTCGCCCACGTGAATACTCCCAGATCTCCCGCCCAAAGAAGAACGTCACCCGTGCCTATGGCGGCTCCCGCTGTGGAAACTGTGTCAAGGACCGCATTGTCCGCGCTTTCTTGATTGAGGAGCAGAAGATCGTCAAGAAGGTCCTCAAGGAATCACAGGAGAAGGCCGCCACCTCGTCCAAGAAGCGATAGATTACATGCTGTGTGGGGGGTTGTGGACGTGTTAAAGGGGATACCAGAGTGATGCAGTGATACCTGGAATGAACGGGAATCAAGACCAATCACAAACGGAGTTTGGGGCGGGAATACCATCTCTGTTACCGGTGGGAGTTCCCAAAATGAAAAGAATATAATTACGAAATGCATTATCGGCCAGTCCTTTTTTTAGTGTACGGCAATACTTTTCAAAGTCGGAAGTTCTCCCGCCTACTGTGATGTCGTCTGGGGTATTCTCGTCTTTCATCCGTGCTGTCCTCGAAATACAGCAGTTGTTAATGACAAGAAACTTCCTAAACCTATTGAATGTCTCGAAGTCACCCGTGATTAGACAACTACTCGTATGCTCTTTACAAACG
This sequence comes from Trichophyton schoenleinii, assembly GCA_018357685.1. Classification (NCBI taxonomy): domain Eukaryota; kingdom Fungi; phylum Ascomycota; class Eurotiomycetes; order Onygenales; family Arthrodermataceae; genus Trichophyton; species Trichophyton schoenleinii. The sequence continues at coordinate 5,859,629 of WOFF01000002.1, forward strand.
TAGAATTGCGGTAGTCTTCATTTCAACGCGCTTTTAGCATAATCAGTCAGCATTCAAGCCCCCCTTCCCGGCATCGTGAGAAGTCCAATCTGCTGACGGATTGATTGGGTGATCCAGTCAGATATAATCGCAGGAATAGCTCCATATGGGTTTGATTTCGTCTCATCATTTAAAGGCACCTGATTTGAACCAAAACCAAACATGCTGAATAGAAAACCAATTTACCTTTGTCCAGCATATTTGAAAAACGGATATGAAGGATAATGTACTCTGCGCTTATAAATAAAGAGATAGTACCTATCTTAGAATCTTCGTTTCTTTTTTGCTGGCTTGTTTTGGCCCTTATTAGCTGCTTCAAGCTGGCGTCGTAGTTCCTGTCGTTTTCTATCAGCCCTTTCCTCTGGAGATTCTTCTTTATCCGGGGTGCTCTCTGCTTTTGTTTCGTCAGTAGCACTGGATTTAGGCGGCAACGAAGGTAGTTGTTGTGCTGGGCCTTCTCTTGTATCAACCAATCTGCCGGTTTCATGGTGGCTACCATCTTTGGTGTCTTGTAAAATCGTAGTATTGTAGGATGTATTCCTTTCCTCAACATTGGCCAATTTTCTAGAAGCTTTCGGCCCCCCAATAACGCCAAGTTTACCACTCCGCTTGTGTGGCTTAGCAATTGTAGTTGATTGCTCATTATGTCCATGTGACAAGTCGGGCGGTTGTTGTTTGCTGGCACCGTTGAAGTGGTCACCGCCTCCCTCTTCTGCTTCAAGACTATCTGTCTTGCCCAAAGAGCTTCCTGCAAGAGCATCCTCTTCCCTGCCCAGACTCTGGCTCAACGATTTCTTCTGTTTCTTGCCGCCAATTCTCCCGATCCCACGTGTACGTGGAGCTCCTTGTCTTTCCGGCTGAGCTGCCTGGGTTGTCGTATCAGTCCCTTGAGAGCCTCTGCGGGTTTGTTGGGGCAGAGTTTGTCCCTTAGCTCCGTTAGCTCCTGTATTATGGATATCGTCATCGTTGTCACCACCAGCGTCACTTTCCGTTGGTGATTGTGTGGCCTGATCGTCCAAGTTGGGCTTTGGGGGTTTGTTAACGACGTCATCTGCTTCTATCATAGCAGGATCAAGCTCCTGTTGCCTTAACGTTGGCCTAGCCTTCTTCCCACCAATAGTCCCAATGCCCTTCAGCTTGTTCTTCTGTCGTGGCGGTGATTCTGGAGCATTGGTAATAGTTGAATCCTCAGAATCAGTGCGTGGCTGTATTTTTATTTCCACATTCGCACTTCCCAAGCTCCCAGATTTTTGAGAGGAGCTCTTATGCTTGTAGCTGTGCCGCGTTGGAGAAGATTCTGGATTAATGTGATGCCCAGTTGTGTCTGGCGAGGGCCTTGTCCCAATCTCTTTGAGTCCTGGGGGTGTTGCTTGAGTCTACCGCTTGAAGTTAGCAATACAGCCATGATATCGGGTAAAACAGGTAGAAATACTTGGAATTCATCATCACTTTCACTCCCATCATTTTCTGTGCGTCTCTGAAGATTGTTTGGAGCTTCTTTTCCAGAGTGGTTGGAACTACGGGACGTTGTAGGCAGATTCCACCACTCGCTTTCTATGAGTTCCATATTTCGTACATCAAATAGATCATCATCGTACAAGTGTTTCCCAAGTGGTATCGACGTAGATTTCCTCGATACACCGCTGGAATGTATAGTCTCCCAAGAACTTTTGTCAAACGGACTCACTCCTTTAACCAGCTTTGAGGCCTGTGAAAACAGGGAGCCTCTCTTTTGGCCATGCCGTATATTCGCCATCCCGGGGAAAACAGTGCTCAAGTCAAGGCCCGATGACTCTATTTTGTCGAAAAGTTTTCCTATTATTTTATCTTTCTCTTCTAAAAGCTCGCAAAGGGATTGTTGCTGAGCTTTAACCCCCAGCCAGCCCTGCAATGTCGGTACTAGCATGTGACGCGTTAATGCAGAAGGAGAACATTTGGATAAGATTAATGTCCATTCTAACGGTTCCAAGGGTTTTGGTAGCTTCGTAGTAGTCGACAGTCTTAAACTCGATCCAGTGCCTCGACCAGAAAGGAACAGCGATGTCCCTTCGGACCCGTGCAGCGCATCATTGATTTTTTGTAGCAGTACTGAGTACTGGTCCTCATCCTGACTGGGGTCGATGCTGGTATCGTCTTTCGCGGCGCGATCGATAATTTGCGTATGACTTAAGCTCTCAGACCAAACATGGCCCAGGTCAGTGAGAAAGACTTCATAGCCCTCCGAATTTGGCTCGTAACTGAATAGGAGTGGTGGGTATGAATTGCTATAAAGCGGTAGCCTCTCCCAGTTTCGTGCCATGTTTAACTAAGTATTAAGAAAAGTCATTATTCAAGTAAAATTGCTGGAGCTTGCTCACAAGTCGCCTGCTGTACAGGCAGCAGCTGAGGTTGACACAAGCGTCTGGAGTAGTTAGTTATGGTTTAACTTTAAACGCTCATTAGTTAGTTAGTTAATGGGAAAGTCTGCCGAGCTCGGAAAAAATGCCGTTTTGAGCCAAAGTCAGCTTAGTTAACCTCAACGTCAAAAAGCGATCGATATCATAAAATCAACACCCAACGCAACGCATAAGAAAAGCATTCTCAATATCGTCTCACCTCTCTCGTTTTTCCGTTTCCCACACAATGCCCTCAAATCCTAGAGACCGGTACGGTAGTAAGAGACCGAGGTCTCGTTCGCCGCCTCCACACGCACCACCGCCAGAGAAATTGCGACATATCGATAGCCAGTATTCGTATGCCGGTCGGAGTAGGGGTCAAGGGAGTACGAATCGAGGCGCCTGGAACTTGAAAGAACAAACACGACTTAACCAGCTACAGGAAGATGAAAAAATGCGCGAATGGGTTGCGCAGGAAGACACGTTTGTGCTTAGGCAAGCGAAGAAGAAGGCCGAATTACGAGTTAAAGATGGACGCGCCAAACCTATTGACTGGCTCACCATTACTCTTCGTGTTATCGATCCGACTCGGAACCCATTAGACGACGAAATTGCAGACTCAGAACTAGATTTAGTGGAACCAGAGGGCGTTTTTGAAGGATTATCAAATGCACAGCTGTCAAGCCTTGAGAAGGACATCGATACTTTCTTGTCTCTTGAAACCAGTGCTGATAATCGTGACTATTGGAAGGTATATAACATCATTCCATATAGAACATCTGCAGTTCCCTGTCTTGCTGATCTTTATCTAGACTATGAAAGTAATCTGTCAGGATCAGATCCGAAAGGCAGAATCTTCGGCCCCAGAAAAACGTGCGGTTACCTCAGTCGCCGCTGATATTGATAGATTGCTCAGCCCAAAAACGTATGATGAGCTTGTTACGCTAGAAAAGCAAATACGCCGGAAGTTGGATTCTAATGAGCCGGTTGATACTGATTATTGGGAGCAGCTCTTAAAGAGCCTTTCGGTATGGAAGGCGCGTGCGAAGTTAAAGCGAGTTTATAGTGCTGTTATTAAAAACCGCGTTGATGAGCTACGGAAGCAACAGCGTGAGGAGGCCGAGAGCGTTCAGAAAAAGCTTGCCCCTTTAGCTCCATATAAGGGTACCCCAACCTCGCAGCAGGAGCTTGAACAGATGACCCTACTCGACCCTGAACCTCTTCTACAACTTCGCAGTCAAGATAAAAATTTAGAGGTTATGGATGAAGAAGAGTTGCTGAGCCATATAGTATGTTCATCTTACCCCCATATTTATTCTCTCCTGGCTTGTGATTAACGGCATCTAGGCCCAAGAAAGGAAGAAAATTATCAAAATGGGATTTGTCCCGCTACGCAACCGCTTGACTGAGAAACAAGCCCCTTCATCCATGGTCACATCAGAATCTCCTGCCATTACATCTTCTGCTCCACGCTTTCTTCCAACGACAAACGATGATTTCTCCCAGGCCACAAAAGCCTTATACGAAAGGGAAGTGGCACGAGGAGTTAGTGAAAATGAGGAGATATTTGCCGGAGAAGAAACTATCAGCACATCTAAACCGAGTTGGGCGAATAAGTACAGGCCACGAAAGCCGCGATACTTCAACCGTGTGCAGATGGGATATGAATGGAACAAATACAACCAAACCCATTATGACTATGATGATCCTCCCCCAAAAGTTGTGCAGGGATACAAATTCAACATCTTCTATCCGGACCTTATTGACAAGGCAAAGGCTCCTACCTATCGCATCGAAAGAGAACATGGTAGGAAACGAGGGCAGTCTTTTGCGCCCGCTGGAGAAGAAGACACATGTCTACTTCGCTTCATTGCCGGTCCACCTTATGAAGATTTGGCCTTCCGTATTGTAGACAAGGAGTGGGACTACAGTGCAAAGCGAGAACGTGGGTTTAGGAGCACGTTTGATAAAGTATGTACTAGATTCGATTCTATGTGGCTCAAACATCGCCATGCATTGGGTGGTCTCAGCTAATTACCATCCAGGGCATTTTGCAACTTCATTTCCAATTTAAGAAGGTATGTATTATCTCATATTGATGTTTCCACGCTTGCGACTCCATGAGCTAACACTTATCACAGATATACTATCGTAAGTGATGTTGAGATAAACATGGTTATAGCCTGCTTTTACACCTGCATCACATGGTGCGAGCGAACGCACTACGATAGCATCCAGGATTTCACAAGTTAAGGCGACGCTCGTGGCACTTGGGCGTCTTGTTGTATTTCTTCAAGTTTTAAGAATTGTTCCGAGGGGAATTTTGCTCCATAGGAACAGCAGCACACCTATTGCCCAAATGATGTCTACTTATAATCAGCCCATTACCGCCAACGCCAGGCTATTCGGTTAAATATGACCACTCCGCTGGGAAGTTTGTTGCAAGACTGCATTTGACGTATCCTTTGTACTCAAAGTGGTTAGGGTGGTAATTTCCAAGGCCGTGTTATTTGGTCACCCTATTGGACATGCATCTGGAGATCTACAATAATTTTAATTGGAGGCTTACAGCCGCCTCACCGGACCTTGCGCTGTGAGACCTTCCAGAAGACCCTATCCGGTGCTTTTTCCTGAAACCCAGCCACCTTGAGCTAGACCGTTCTGCGGGATGTAACTCATGACAGGTTAATGTTCTCCTGCAGCTCCCCGTCTGTGCCCAACGAGCATGACAAGGTCTGAAGCTAGTCTGCTTGACACATTTTCCCCAACCTGCTCCCCGTCCCGTCAGGCTACCGCTGTACTCCGTAGAACTTGGAGTTCTCTAGCATCCTTGGTCAATAATCAGTTGTGTATACCTCCAAAAGATTGCTGTTCCACAAAGGCATTCTTTTCAGGCAGGGCAAAATTTCAGCATACAAAAGCCCTCTCATTCATCATCATTTTTGCTGCTTTGTTTGCTCATTTTCGACAAGAGTTATACGGGTTGTCTGCAGCAATCGTGTCGCGCAGGTGAGCTGGCATGTTCTCCCACAGGACTCAACCATTTTGCAGGACAGTATATGAAATTTGCCTAGAGAAGCTCCAGTTACTTCCTTATTTCTCCATACCCTTGTCTCACGAATCTTCTCCTGGAAAGCCGGCCTCAACCTAGTCCTTGAGATCTTCTGTCTCCACAAATCTTAACGCTGTCTTAAACATATTGGATGGAGCTCGTTCCTCTGAATCTTGAAGAAAGTTGAGAAGATATGGATGATGACACGGGCAGTCTCTGCCCTTCAATCTGTACACAGATGCATCATAGCAATTCCCCTCCTTTTACCACTCCGCAGAGCAGTGAGATATCTCAAAGTCAATGCGCTCCAGGCTCTGCTGCCACGTCGCTACACCAGCACAGGCGTGTGATCTCTCATCCTTCAATACTACATCAGATGCTTGATCCAAGTCTCTTTGGGGACTCTCTCCAGCAACAACGGCAATTTTCATCCATGACACACAGCCATGGAAATTGGGGTTCGGCTATGGAACCAACTACTTTTTGCAGCACGGACGCAATGGCGTATGATTTTGTGGAGAATAAGGGAAACGTACTATCTTGGGAAGACGAAACTCCCGGACCTACCGAGCTGGAACTTGACCTTTTCGCCGCGACCTATCCTCTGTTTGATGAATTTCGCGAGCTCGAATGCCTCGGATACCAGACCTCCCGGCAACCAAACACATCCACAACCTCGCAGAGAAATTGCAGCCAGGTATTTGATAATCATTATCCAAATTCAGTATCTACTTGTTCTCGACCGTCGTTTGATAGCTCGACCTCTCGGCCGGAAAGCGCCATTTACCCCCCTCTCTCGCCTGAGAACTCTGTTGGTTCTAGTTCTCCAGTTGACTTCCATGTGCTCTATGGTTCCGACTCGCTTGTACGTTCTGTACCCGAGCCCGGGAACTTGGCATCCGAAGATGAGACAGACGATGATAGTGTCTCATCCGAAGAACCCTACGCAAGATTGATTTGGAGAGCACTCATGTCTGCCCCTGGTCATAAGATGGTTTTGAAGGAGATATACGAGTGGTTTGAAAAGAATACCAGCAAGGCGAAAAACTCTGATTCTAAAGGGTGGCAGAATAGTATTCGGCACAACTTGTCTATGAATGCGGTAAGATACTGAGGCATACTCCAAACCTCTTCATAAGCATTCCTACTCACTTCACTAGGCATTCGAAGGTGTCAAAGAAGTTTTATCACCTGGGGCGCAAACCCGGAAATCTGGTAATGCTTGGGTTCTCACTGAACGTGCCATCAGACATGGAGTACAGTCCACAACCCGTTACCGCAAACCAGGAATCCACAAGAAATCCCAAAAATCAGATCATCCAGCCCCTCAGAGGCAAAAATCAGGAGCTAGGGGAGGTCGTGCCGCCAAAAAAGCCGCCAAATACAGACGAGCCATTCAAGAGTCTCAAAGGCTTGACCGAAACTCTCAAAATGCGCCCCCTTCTGATATACCCTTCAATCAACACGACATACTTGCTCAAACGGCGAGCTGCGTTGAGTATGGGCCTGCAGAACCAGTGAATAACTACGTGTTGAGCGACTACGGGCTTGAAAACCTCTTGGGTTGTAACGAGCTTATACCACGATCACCGTTATTTTACCCCGACTTGGATCTGGATGAGAACCAACAACCCTCTGGGGCTACTGTCTTAGGAGGCCAGCCGATCGGTCGAGATTTTAATTCCCTACTGCAGTAAACTTTGATATTTCGTTTGTGGATACACACTTCTCCAACTCGATGGACACACATTCATCCTTTTCCCATTACTTTCTTTTTCCCAGCCGTTGCTTTGAACATTGCGCTGGGGCACCAGTGTGCCGTGCCCTGTAAACGGGATTCTCTACTTTGCTTTTTCTTCCCATTTCGTTTACTTTTTCAGAGCCAAAGCCCTTCGGCGGGCTGTTCCTCGTTCGGATTTTTGTTTCTTTTCTTTCTCTCTCCTCCCCTTTAACTGGGGCCCATAGGCACCGCTGGCGTATGGGGTTTATTATTGAGTGACTTTCGGCTTCTCTTGCGGTTTCGATTTCCACCCATTTTTGAGCCGGCGAGCTTAATGTGGGGGTATTTCCTTGGGTGCATGAGGTGGGCATGTACACGGCTGGTTCCCCGTTCGACATATGTACATTAGCTGCAGTAAGAGGTCATTCATCTGGTAATTAAATAGTGGCTATCTAGACCAGGCGTGGTTTTGCTTGGCTGGGGGGGTGATACGCCGTACTTAGAGGGCTAATAAAACAACGAAAATATGGCATCAAAATCAGCCGCCCCCATGCGCATTCTTCTCAAGTTCAGTCAGTCAGTGATTCCTGGTGCACAAGCGATCAGACCCTTTCACCGGGCCAATGATACTAACACTGTAAGCCCGGCTCTGCGCTAAGGACGTCCGTTTCTCCTTTACTCCGTGCTCTGCTCCGCGTTACAACCTCCATCCTCGTCTAAGAGATACGAAGTACTCCGTACGTTGAGCACAAGAATCTGCTAATCTTGCTTCTGCATTATTAGATTCAGCAGCTAAAAGAAAAGAAAGGGAGGGGGGGACCTGGCGTCTTTGCTGTTAAAGGTCGATTAGCTATATGCGCTTTTTGGGTCTGGTTGCCATTTTCCTCCATCCCGTACTAACTATGCATCTTTTTTTTTTTTTTTTTTTTTTTTTGGCTTGACGAAATAGTTATGGAATTCAGGTCTCACATTCTTTCCGTATAGCCGCACCACGGAGCGTAGTACAGAGTACGGAGACTGTTAGGATGCATTCTCCGTACTCTGTACAATATGTGCAATCTCCATAAACCTGTGAGTGCTGGCCCATGTACGGATACAGTAGCAGTATCTTCGCCCCTGAGAGACCGTACGAAGGGTCATGTTTAAACACCATTCAAAGTTTACTCTGTTCTCGACTATAACCTGGGTATATCAGAGACACGTACTCCGTAGTAGAACTGTAATCGCGGTTGGCTAATAATACCAGACGGTGGCCTCATCGTTGAAGATGACGTGTCCAAAAAGCACCTCCTGTGTCGACTTGACCGTGGCTGGCTTTTCCCAGAGTTGATATTCTGCGTATTCAACACCTTCCAAGGCACACCAGGCGGTTAAATTGATTCCAGGACGCAGCACGGCGGTTGATCGTATCTAAGTGGACGCCCATTACTCCGTACGGGGGTACCCGTCAGTTGGAAAAATCATGTATTTGCTTTTTGATGACTGAAAAGGAGCCCGCCGCTGTCACTTTCATTTCCTACGGGATGAGGATAACTCTAGCTCAGCCAGTTAGCTATAGAATAACAAAGCATGACGTTAGCATTCAAAGCCAACCGGAGACTGCGGCGCCGTGCCACACGCTTAGCGGTTCGATAATTGGAACTGATGGCTTTGTTCAACCAATGTGGAAGTGATGTATCCTGCAGACACGCAAAGGGAGGAGGATGTCAATAATGAATGTCTGGGTTCTCTGCTCGATGCAAGTCACCATCGCTATAACTGCAGCGCCATGCAGAATAATCTTACCTGGCAGCCGTAACTCATGTAACAATTACAAAAGAGACTGCCGAGCATTCATCCACGCCGTCTCTTCGTCCAACATCCACCCTGTGCCGTGCTTGTGTTCAAAACCGGATCGGATCTCTGAGCCCGCTGTACCCATACAGCGTATGCTCTTCAAAACTGGTATTCATCCGCTGTACGACATCTGGAGGCTGCAAACGTTTATACTCATACATAACCATTCCCCCCTCTTAAGCTCCAGCACATCTCCCTAAGAATATGCAGGGGATAATCTGACCCTCTTCCTCGGAGATCTCTGAGTTCTCTCTAGGATATCATTATTTACGCCTTGCAGACCACAGCGGGCTGCTGGATGATCAGCCGAAAAGGCCAATTGAACATGCACGGGCTCTCCCCATGCTGCCGCGTGAATGAGCTCCTCGTCATTATCAGCCAAGGGTTAACTAGTTAGTTGGTTGGTTATCAGTGCAGGGAGAAGTGGCGACTGGTGAATTTTGCTATGGAAATCCTTGAACAGAGTTCCGGAACTCTCGATCCCCGTCCTGGCTACGGTGATATTACACCTATATCCCTCGCCAATTATTAATCCTCGGGGGTGTTGGATAACCTTGGGTGATGCCATTTGACATTCAAATGCCCTGGTGCACATGCAGATATTGAACCTCGCTTCATTCATCATCTTTGCCGAGAAGTTGTCTTCCTGCGTGTTACCTATTTATATATTTATTCGCTGCCGGAGAATCTGGCCCTGAGCGCAGGATTACTCCATGGCAGAGACGATCTATCATTAGACAGTGTGTTACGAAAACTAAACTCTTATCCTGCTTTCTATGCTCTTCAGCCGAGGCAACGAGCCAAATAAAGGCAGGTTTAGCGGATGACCGAGATTTCCTTGGATATATCCATGAAAATGCAGAAGCATGTAGGATACAGGATGCACTCAAAGACCCTTAATAGGCTAGCTAAGGCCGTGAGAAGCCCATGAGACTCTTGTTTGAGTCATGCATACCGTAAATGCCTGAGTCTAGCCATCCATTGCATTCAATGGGTATTCTAGATCACTCGACCCTGGAAGAGTTAAACTATGCAGGCTTTAAACCCTTGACTACTACTAACCCTCACATGTTTTATTTCGGGACATACTCCGTGGAATTTCTAGATTCCAGATTTTCGCAGACCCGGTGTCACACTTGTTATATCTTCTTTGATAGAGCTTAAACTAAAGCGGTCATTCTATGGGTTGGGACAAGCATAATTCGACACTGTAGACCATGTTTTCATAACATCGGTGCACCATTTTAAGAAGACTGCTCTAGAGAAATTAAGATAAACTGGTTTCTGGATAAAATCAGCCAAAAGGGAGACTCTGCTCGTTATAGTTACTCTCCTATATGTAGACCAGAATATGAAGCGAAAAGTTAACTAAGAAGGTTACCCAACTAATGCGAAGTATTTTAAACCAGATATCAATATTCTTACAAAGCTTCAAAGTTAAGTCTCTAGGCTTTACTTACCAAAATAATATAGACCTGTGTCAAGTAAGGCTATTGATACAAATTCTCGTGGTCACTCATTAAGTTAGTTCTACTTGTCACCGAAAAAGTTGGAAAAGACATCCATGACTGATATAGTTAACCAAATCATAAAATGGATCATTACACATGGTGTTGGGTATTCTAGATTACCATCAATATATACTGAATGCTGATAGATCATGAGTTTTGAGGTTAGGTAGAAAATAACTTTACAAATTGGTTAACCAACGGCTATGGTTCTGGGTAAAGGAGATTATGTATAGCAATACCAGAAGGATTAGAGCGGTAGACTTTATGTAAGAGTCTCCTGGCATCTATGCCTGATATTGACCAATGTTTAAACATCCCTATTGACTGTTTATATCAAAGTTACTGGAAATGGATGTGGTTGAATTTGACCCTCCCCACAAGGGAGTAACCTTAAATGCGATACCTGAATGAACCTTTGGCTGGTATTTTATTTTTCCAGGCCGAAAGCCTACGGCCCGGGGCTGAGTCCCATGTCGGTCCCGTCCATAGGTAGTAGGTACCCGTTGCATCCAATACCTTCCACTAGAACCGTGCCTACATGCATAGGTAGGTCGTCCAGAGTTGAGATCCGGTAAGGTCTATGCAAACTATCAATATTCCGTTAAAATAAGCTAAAATTATCATATGTGACAAAAGGTTGTAGAAAACTAGTAAAATGTTGGATTATGAACCTGCCAATAACCATAATACCCAGGATGATCATTATATCCATTAGGTATGTAAATGAAATGTTCATCAAATCTATCCTCGTAGATGCGCATCCACTCAAAAGGGCAAAGCTAATAATACTGGGGCTTTTAGTGCTCCTTTCCTACGGCGTCTTGTTCACCGGGTGCAACAAGCCTGACTTTCTTTGGAGATATAACGGCTGAAGGTACTAAACCACCAGAAGAAGGTCCGGCGGTACTTCCTTGGCCTGCGGTAGGTCCAGCCTCTACAGTACTAGGAATTCCTCCGCCAAGGATACCCCTGACCCTTTCAACAGCCCTGCTTTCGCCAGCTGTCCATGAATCTCTCTTGATGAACGTTGAGCTCGGCTTGCGACCATAGAAGGCATTTCGCGACCTTTTGCTAGCTTCCTGTTGGGCAAGGCGGTTCTGTTCTCGTCGAGGGCCAGGTCCACAGTCATGGAAGCATCCAGGAGTGGGACAGCCTCCTTCACTTAGTGATATATCTGTTAGCCACGCAGTTAAACAAGCTGTATGGGCTCCATGTCCGCATGTCTGGCACCATGACCAAAGGCCTGAGCCATATAATCGAGATCCAGGTTGTTCCTGTTGTTGATATATTAAGCCATCTTCAAGCGGGCTGATGCTCGTATGAGAACCATCGGTAAGGTTGGTATTAGTTCGTGGGGTAGGGCTGGTTTCAGTCACCCAATCTGCAGGGGGTTTACGACTGACACAAATTGTACATGGGGGCTGAGGTGTGTTGCATCGGTGACATAGCTTATTGTCTTGGATTGGATTTTCATAGGGTTTGTTGCATTCAAAACAAAATACGTTAATGAATGTATCCTTTTGAGCGTAGTCATAGAGAGCTGGATACGACGGAACACAAACAAGTCGGAATTCAGCTGCTTCAACAAACATGCCCTGTCGGAGAAGCTGTTCGTTGAAGGTTTTGAATATCAGCTCCCGCTCTTCCTGGGGTAGAAGCTCATCGCAAGAGCTGTAGAGAATGTGCATCTTATGGAGAAGGTGAGACGCAGAGAGTATGTCAACAGATGCACTACTACAGTAGTGTTTTATTATTTCTCTTACGATTGTTTGAACACCCCAGGGTGTGTCGGACGTGGCCTTCGGACAGAGCGGGAGGGTAACAGAAGTTTCTGCTGGTAGAGAAGGGTTCCGTGTACCAGGCGGGGTTTTAAACCGTGCTGGAGGGCGAGAATACCCAACTCGCGAAGGCTTTCTTATGGGAGATGACTCTGCCAGGAAAGGTAGTGGGCTGACAGGCCTTTCAAGGTCAATGGTTGCAGATTGTGTAGGTAAATCTTCCAATGACATGTCACTCATTGAGTCGCTGTGGTTTTCCCATCTCCCGGGCCTAGGAGGAGAGCTACCTTCCAGCTCGGGTATATCATGTAGTGACCCTTCAGTTGCCGATGGCCAGCCTTCATAACGCGAAGGCTCGTTTGTGAGTGACGAAGATGCCTCATCAAAGGACTTTGTGCGGTGGGAGCTATCCGAAGCTGAAAACATAGGAAAACTCTCACCAGAGTCGTGACGTTTGTATGTAACGGGAATAGAGGGTCTCTCCTGTACCGCACGCTCCATCGATAACAGGCGTTTGCGGAAGACTTGATGGGTCTGTGGCGCAACAATGTCGCCATTTTCCTTCTTATTGACTTCCTCGTCTGCTTCGCCTTCATCTTTAATGGCCGATTCATCACCGGTGGGTTTAGGGTGAGGTTTTTCATCACGCCTCCATTCCGCCCTACCAGATATAGCCCGAGGAGCCGATCTTGTCTGGTCTGGAATTGCTTCTTCACCATTGGGTTGAGTTGAGCGCTTGTTTGTCGGAGTTTTCATTCCATTGGAATCTTGAAGCCAAGCAGCTTCGGCATTATCAAGGCCTAGGCCAGCCACGCTAGCCTGCGCCTGTTTGCTTAGCACCTCATCACTTGATAAAATCAGTGATGGAATCGGTCTTAGTTGTCCAAGTTCTTCATTTAAGCCTGTATTTGGTACCTGCCCGCCAGCTATAGCAGCGGCAATTGATGAATCGGGAATGGGTCGCGCAAGTGGAGTTGTAGCACCGGAATTAGGCTCTGGACTTAATGTCATAAGTCTTTGAGAATCTCCATCAACGACACCTTTGAAGATTCGAGTCTTGGATTTCTCAGAAACAGTTGGGTCAAGCTTTATTATATTAGTGCTACTACCACGGCTACCAATCTTAGGTGCAGCCTTGGAGGTACTGTTTTGTTTCAACTCAAGCTGACGCTGCTTGTGCTGAGTTAGTAGCTCCTGTGAGATGGCATACCTTACAATTCGCCAAGTCTGCGCCAACCGGCCGAAGCGTACTGCTGCAGCTTGCAGGGTATTCTCGTCTAACCCATCTAGAAGGTGTTTAACAACTTCGACTGACATATTCCGTTCGTTGAGCGGATCTGCCAATAGTGGCGAATAATGATGCACTAGATAATGGAAAGCATCCGGGTTGAATGTTGCTCCCTCAACACGTCCTATCATGCCGTCTTGCTGATTGGTAATATCTTTGATATTACCGACTGACTTGACAAGTGGGACGACCTGTAGTTCATCATCTTGCATAGGTGGGGTAGCACTAAGTGATTTAGAGCTTCTGGCTGATGATATCTTGGTCGAACGTTTTCGGATTCCAACCATCTGAGATCCGTCATCGGGAGCCTCGTCGGTAAGACTGTGGCTAGCGGTGTGTACCTTGTCCTCGCCCTCTTTGGCCCTTCGTTGAGAAGGCACAGGGACAGATTCAACGGTTTCTGTATTGCTGTAGTTATAACTTTGCTTGTGTCTTCTTCGACGTGGTTCGAAAAATGCGAGAACTTTGCCGTCAGGACTCCATGTTACCGTACATGGAGCTCTTCGCTCTATAGCTTCAGGGGCTAAGCTGATATCAGTCTGCATGAATATACCCTCCGAAGTAACGGTCCATAGATAATCTTGGGAATGCCATAATAGGTCTGTAGCCGAGTTGGCATAACGGTCAATTTCCTTGTATGGAATGTGTGGCCTTCTAAAGTCCCAGATGTGGATACGGGGGTCTTCCTGATCGTATGACGTAACAATCTGAGTAGATTCCCAGCTGGCGGTCTCATAATCATGGCCTGTCAAGGACGGTGGTCGCCAGCGCGCATTTGAAACAGCCTGCGGCGTCCTAAGTTGGAGGCACGGTTTTTGTCTTCGGTCAGTCGAAGAGAAGTTCCACACTTTTACTTGGCGGTCCACACTGCCGCTGAGAAGGTGCCTGCCATCGGGGTGCCAGTCCACAGACGAACAGGCTTTTTCATGGGCATTTATCCGTATAACAGGAACATTGTCCTTACGAATGTCCCATTTTTGGATGACACCACTGTCTGTAGCGGTGGCAAACTCTACAGGCTCAGCAGGGGACCACCTGATATCACGTACTGCCTCGCTGTGGCCATTGAACACGCTTGTACTCCCAATATGCATGGCAGCTCTATCACTGGACACAGTGCGTAAATCCCATAGTCGCACGGTGGCATCCTGGCTTCCAGAAAGTAGCCAGGCCCCACGATATGGGCTGAAGGCGAGTCGATGGACCTGGCGTGAATGCTCATGGAACCGGCTATACTCCACGCCAGGGCGGCTCAGGTCATAGACAACAATACGCCCATTGCTAGTTGCTGCGGCGATGATTCGGTTATACTCCGAATGGGACCACTTGACATCCTTGGTAGCTAGATGTTCTTTGTTTTTGGTGGACGGCCCAGAAGGGTGGTGGCTGGAGGAGTGGCCGATCACAGCGGACCGGATGTTTGTCTCTTCAACGCACTGTGACGACGTGACGCGTATCGTCTTAAGGATTTCCCTTCCGGCGACGACGGCATGAGTGCGCTGTGGGGAGATGTCAACAGCCGATATTGGGATTCCTGTCTTATGCGTGATTATCGGGGCGCTGCCAGGACTAAAAATAGAATACCATAATCGTAAGACTGCTGTTTGTATTTCTCAAAGCATCAAAATGATCTGCTGCGCCCTCGGCGGACAAATTGTTCGCATTCTAGGACACCATAACTTACGGAGAAATGGTATAACTGGGTCTGGTCACCAGGGCTGGAGGTGGTGTTGGGACTGGCAGTGGAGAAGTAGGCTGTGGGCTTGGAGGCCTGGAACCGTAGATGAATGGATGAGCGAGCCGCGCAAGAGCACTGGTAGCTCTGGTTGAATAGCGTTGGGGTGGTAAGGGAGGTGCCGGGGGAGGTGGAGGAGGTAGCGGCGGCGGCGGCGGTGGTGGTGGAGGGGGAGCAGCACCGGCAGAGGCACCTGGAGTTGCGATGCCTGAGCTGTGGCCGCGCGGTGAATCGGCCATTGTGGTGTGAAGCAAGACGAGAGATCAGATCGGCCCCGCTCGATCTGCTGACGTCTGGTGATCCATCGCCTGCTCGCCTCGAGACAAGGTGGTGGCCAGGGATCGTGATCTTGTTCTTGGGCCGTGACCGTGACCATGAATCGCGAAGTGCCTCTCGATGTCTCTTTTTGCTTCTTTTTCGGTGTTAAAAAGAGGTGTCACGTGATATATTTTAAGGTTCACAGCCGCATGTCAGCAACCTCGACGCTCCGTGCATGTAAGTAAGGACGGAGTATGCAGATAGTAGATAGCTGCGACCATGGCGGGATACACGAGAGGGGAATATCCAAATAATATTGCGTGACGGCATGGGTTTCGACGCTGCGCCCCCCTCTCGGCGACTGTTTGACAAATGGGATCTTCAGCATTCGCCGGGCGCGGGTTACAAAGAGGCTCTGCGATTGGATCTTAATATGGAGTTATTGGACAAGGGAGAGAGACCCGGCGGTTCAAATTGAAATATTGTTGTTCATGGCACCTGTAGAGCAGCTGCGGAGGGCACTACGGAAGATATCGCAGAGCCAGGGCCAATAATAAACATTATCATCCCAGCTCATGGCCGTTTGGAAGTCAGCGAAAGTCTCAAAGACGTCTTTGAATGTCACTGTATCTCCTATACCGAATGAGCTAAGAAAAGCCTAGGATGAGTGAGCCGAGAGGGATGTGACTATTCCATGTTTGAAAGTAGAAGAGGTATTTCCACTGGAGAATCTTGCTTATAGGATCGAGGTAGGTGTCTATCCTCATACTATTGGTAAAGCTCTGGAGAAGCTCTCTTATACAGCCACAGGAGTTCCACCTACCTCGAACGGCCCAAACCTCACGAACGGCCGGCCGAAACTTAGCCGACCTAACCTGGCGAGTAGTGTTACGCTCTTCCGTTCTACCTCTTTGGTTAGCTTACACTGGACTGTTGTTTGGGGAGCTCTTTGTAAATATTTACCTTGGGCTCGGGTCGGAGATATCTGAGACACTGCTACACTTGCGTACTCAGTGTAAACTTTCTAGATCGACTGGCTGGAGATGAAGATCCCGCTTCAAAAGCTATGCGAGATTTTGTCCTTGTCATCCAGCCATACGAGGCGGCACGGTTCTCGCCGAAGGTCCTCAAGAGGCATTATTTAACAGAGTTTCGCTTGCTTGGCTGCAGGTTTTAAATCGCTTGTTAGGAGTGCTTTAGAAAGCAGCGTATTTGATCCTCTGTAGCATGTATTTTGCTGGCCGTGCAATTCATTTCAATAATATTGCCTGCATTTGAAATGGGATCTGTGGTAATCTGTATCCGGGGCATTCTTCAGCCATTAACTGACAGACTTGGTCATAGTAGATGATGGGATGAGATAGTGGCTAAGAGAATTCTTAAATAGTATGGATGTGCTCTATATTATGGAGGATTTCAAAGGCCGAGACTACCACATATGGGCTATGATAAGATGCAAAGTCGCTTTCTACAACCTTGGGTCCTATAATCAGCATGTCAACTTGAGGATGCTGATGCTGTATACCGGTATATAGACGATGCAAATACAGACGGTAAGCACCCAAAGAAAAAACATACCAATTGCCCTAGGATGAAGTTAAGAATCTCCTTAATGGGTCGAAACCCGACCCGACCTCTCACCAATCACATAACTAATAACTAGTTAACTTGTTGAAATTTGACGACCCGCCGAAGGATGGAAGCAAAGAAGTTGTTGGAGAAGCTGATGCTCCGAATCTCGCCTGCCGGACAACCCGAGGGAAAGAAGGGCTCGCTTAGACTGGGGCCGTGGGGGAAGAGGAAGAGGACACCCGTTTGAGCCTGTGACAAGAGACGGAAAAGCTAGAGGAACGGCGGTGACTGCTGTGGGAAGCCGTGGGAGGTTGATGACATGGCATGGATGGGATGGGATGGCCAGCGACGGTTCCGCGGCGCGGATGACGACAAGGAAAGCTAATGTAATCAGTTGCCTGCTACAGAGTACATTTGCATTATTATTATTATTATACATTATTATTCTAGGTTGGTTGACAGAGCTAAGTAGAGTATATGCGTTGTTGTGTTTGGCGGCAGCGGCCCGTCAGGGGGAAAGCGGATGGGTAGTCGATGTAACTAGGGAAAAGCGAGCACAGAGTTAAGCAGCTACTGTTTTATCTAGATAAAGGTTCGTATCGACCGTGGGGGGGAGCGGAAGAGATATAGCCGAGAAGGGAGAGGAGATGTTATCAAATCGCTTCAAGGGTGAGGCGGTAATCGCTTGCTAGTAGGTTAAATGTTATTATTATTATTAAAATACCCAAGTGTAAGTATATGCAAATATCCCAGAGAAAGCCGATGTGTAGGTTCTGACAAGCGGCCAGGGGAGAGAGAGCAAGCCGGCTAAGTTAACTAGCCCATCCCAGTTTTCCCGATTCCCGCGAGACCAGAAGAAGATGGAAGGCCAAAGATCCCATCCCATGCCCAATGGCCACGCTACTGGTTTCAGGGAGAACAGATCTTGCATGGCCGTGAGCCGTTGGTTGAGAGATCGAGCTGGCCGGCACCAAACTATAAAACATCCGGGAGAAGAAGAAAGATGGTCAAGTCACTAACTACCCAGTTCAAGTTTGAGGTATAAAAAAAAAAAAAAAAAACAAAGGCAAAGAAAAAGCAAAGAAGAGAAATCGGAGCAGAAGAAAAGAAAAAGCCTAGAAGAAAAAGCAAGACTCCCCTGTCATCACATGTGGCAGAAGATGGAGTGTGAAAAGAAAAGAAAAAGGGCAGAAGACGAAGAGCCCTGCGTGTCCAGGGGGGGTTGAGTCTCTGGTGGGCATGTCGACTAACCAACCACTTAGTACTCCGTAAAGGACTCGTTATTGATTTTAGTGAGTTGAGTTCGTTTCTTGACTCTCTTTCTCTCCGTTTAGTAACCAAGAACAAAATTGGAGCTGTCCTTTTTGTCCTTGGTCTTGGAATACAGAGTAACTTTTGGTGTGCAGCAAGCGCCATCGCTCTCTCTCCATCACATCGCATGCAGCTAAAATGGCGGAGAAGCAGAGGAAAAGCGATGGCCCAGACCATGCAGGAGGGAAGAAGAAAGGGCCAGCACAGCCCATACTTTCATGCATAAGTATACGAACCACCCCCCGGGCAGCGTACTGGGTACCGGGGATTCGGGGGTGGTGGCCGCAGGGCGGGAGGTATCAGATACCTACCCCTGATTAGAAAAGGGAAGAAAAAAAAAAAAAAAAAAAAAAAACGGGTTAAAGCCCATGCTAAGTTTTTCCCTTCCTAGCCCATCCCAGGGAGTTCGCAGCAGGGAGGAAAGTATATGTACCGGGTAGCTTGGGGTGGTTGAAATTTTTTTAGGTACATGTAAGGAGTGTTAAGGATATATATGTATATGCACGTACATGGTCCGGCAGCGCGCAGGGAAAAGAAAGGAAAAAGAAGACGGCGGAGGAAAAAGAAAGGACGGAGCTTCACCGCCAGAGATGAGATGTCCTGCTGCTTCTTCACCGCTTGAGGAGGGAAGGGAGATGGAGATGGGCTGTTGTAAGAGTAGGCCGCAGCTACAGAGTACGGCAAGCAGGAGTAAGAAAGAATAGGAGCAAGTACTTGCTGGCCGCAGGGGAGGGCGCAGGAGGGTAAAGCCGGAGCTCACTAACTACCTGTTAGCTACGACGTCTAGCTAGCCGTAGCATCGATCAAAGCTGGTCCTTACCAGCTGGGACAGCGTAGGGCGAGCTAAGCAGAGATACGATGCTACAGCCATACCCGTAGACATGAGAGAGACATAAGGGAGAGACATACGGAGAGAGAGAGAGAGCGCTGGGCCTTGCCACCCCGAGGCAGCCTTCGTCCCTTCGAGCACGCAGTCTGAGCTAAGTACTCCGTAGCTAGCTAGCTAGTCGGCCTGAGGCTAAGAAGAAGAGATGTCCCCGTGGCCAGCGTCGAGAGGCGATCTCTTTCTCGCTCGTCGACAAGTAACTAGTTAAAAGATGACCAGGGCAGCCGCTTTCGCCTCTCAACGCTTTTCCCTCCGCCGCTGCTTATCACCAACTACTTAGCTAACTGATCTCTCCCTGTCTCTCCCTGTCTCTCTCTGTCTCTCTCTCTCTCTTTCAGCTCACTCACTGCAGTCTCCGGCGTCACCGTCACACTTGCCCGGGCCTATCAGCAGCTCCGGGTCTGTCGCATCTTTGTCTCTTTGCCGGCTGCTCGCCGTTGCCTGCGCCTTATATATATATCTTATAAGTGACGTCGAGGTTCGCGGCATCTCTAATTTGCTGCCTTTGTTCCGCCGGCCTTCTGTTTGGCCCTGTGTGGTACCTTGCTTCTCGCCATCTCGCCGTCCTCAGCTTTCTTATTCTTCTTCCTCTTATTCTTCTTCTTCTTCTTCTTCTTCTTCTTCTCTTCTTCTCTTCTTCTCCTCCTCCTCACGGCTGTCTTCCTCTGTCTGGCTTTTGCAGCTTGTAAGCGTCTCTCCCTCTCGGCCTCTCCATCGCCATCGCAAAAACGAATAACATCCTCCCTCTCCCTCCCCCCCGTCCCTCTCCCTCTCCACCCCCCACCTGCCGCGTAAACTGACTGGTACCTGTTCTTGCGGCCGATTTCCCTTTTTTTTTCCCTCCTCTCCTCCTTTCCCTCTCCCTCCCTCTCTCTCTCTCTTTGTTGTCGTTCACGCTGTCCTTGTTCTGTCGTTGTCTCTTCCTCTTCGTGGCTAATTTATATTCGGAAGCTTCCAACAGCTTGTTTTTTTCGTCGTCCTCGTCGTCCTCGTCTTTTCTCCCACCCTCCGCTCGCTTTTTTTCCCGTTCAACTTTTATTTTTTTCCCCCTTTGCTTTTCTTCCGCTCTCCAGCTCTTTTCTTCTTCTTCTCTTCTTCCGAGCTGCAGATAAAACAAAAAAAAGTGCCGAGTGTCGACTGTCAGGCCTCCTTTGATATGAGCATGAGCATGAGCATGAGCATCAGTCAATTGAAGTAATTTTCTTTCCTCCTTTCCCCCCTTCCGCGCTCAGCAAACCGGCTGTCGATTTCGACTCTCCCCGCCAGGTATACTCCGTACGCAGCGGTACAAACCCACCGAGGCCGCGAGGAGCGACAGCAAGAGGGAGAAAGTGTGCGTGAAAGCGGGAAAAGATAGCTATGGGCTCCGTCAGCATCGACGGCCTGGGGCTGGCCGCTCATCCAATGCAGCCTATCAGACGCGCGTTGGACACCCTCCATAACTTCTCTCCCGTCATCTTATTCGTCGTCTTTGCTGTGGCCTTTGTCACAAACACCATCATTGCAAATCGGAGGATCGAGCCCAAAGCGCAGCATACAAAGGGTGCAAGGACCGGCCCCGGAGGCAGGCCGCTGCCCACGCGCATGAGGAGCGCTGCCGTGCTGATTGCCCGCAAAACCCCCGACTTCTCGCCTGCCACGAAGCTAGCTTTCAAATGGCTGGCCGTGGGCGTCCTGTTCAGCTTCATTGCCGAGGCCGCCATCCATGTTGCCCACATTGTGCTCCATCGAAAGGACCACTGGTGGTGTGGTCAAGCAGTCGTAGTGAGTACAAGCTTTTTCTTTGTAGTTGACGTTGTTGTTGTTGCTGCTGTTGCTACTGCTGTTGATGAAATGACGTCTGTTCAAAAGCTGCATGCTTAGTCGTGCATCTCCGTCTCCCCCTTGCTGTTGGCCGCCCAGGGGACTTTCTCTTCTTCTTCTCCTTCTAAACTAACTGCTTGCAGATTCATGTGGTCGGCACTTTCTTTGTCCACACGCTGGTGCTGATATCCCTGATTGACACTACACCTTCACCAACAGTGGCCCAGCTCATCACCTGGATAGTCTCTATGCTGCTGGAGCTGGTCATCCTGGCCCTGTTCCTTGACATCAACACCTCGCCGCACCACGAGCCCATCGTTGGCGACCCGCTCGGGGGCCCGCTCAGAAAGGGGCTGACTACCTGGGAAGCCGGTCTCGTTGTCACAGCAAGTGCCCGGATCTTGCTGCTCGTATCTCTGGTTGTTATCTACAGCCTGACCTCTTATGCCCTGAAAACGGGTGCTCAGAACAGCGGGACTGCCACAGAGACTACTTCTCTGCTACACTCTGGAAACGGCACTGCACACGCCAACGGTGACCGTTACGGTGCTTCTCACCGACATCTCAAACATGACGACCATGACCAGCCCGAGGAGGACGGATGGGTGCGGCCAAAGACACTGCCGTCTACCAGCTGGTGGGAGTATATGAGTGGCTACTCGCTCTTTTTCCCTTACCTTTGGCCGTCCAGGTCAACCAAGCTGAAGTCAATCGTTGTCTTCTGTTTCTTCCTTGTCATACTCCAAAGAGGCGTTAACCTCGGAGTTCCCATGCTCGTTCGTAACATCGTCAATATCCTTGCCCAGGAACATGGAAACGAGTTCTACGTTCCATGGGGCACCATTTGTCTATACGTCATCTTCCGCTCACTACAGGGCTCCCAGGGCCTTATCGGTTCCCTGCGTTCCTTCTTGTGGATCCCCGTTGGCCAGTACTCCTACATGGAACTCTCAACGGCAGCCTTTGAACATGTCCACAGTCTCAGCCTCGACTTTCACCTCGGCAAGAAAACTGGCGAGGTCTTGTCTGCCCTGGGTAAAGGTAGCTCAATCAACGGCTTCCTTGAGCAGGTTACGTTCCAGGTTGTGCCGATGTTGGTTGACATGTGCATCGCCGTGGGCTACTTCTTTGTCGAGTTCGATGTCTACTACGCATTGGTGGTAGGCATCATTACCTTTTTGTACCTCTATCTGACCATCCGCATGGCCCAGTGGAGAGGTGAGGTTCGACGCATGATGACTAATGCTGATCGCCAGCAGGACGCAGTCAAGTAAGTCCATCATAATCCCTAATCAGCCAGCTCTCTCCTGTATCCACCGTTATTTGTACTAATTGGCGTAGAAATGACTCAATGGTTTCATATGAAACAGTCAAGTACTTTAATGCTGAACCGTACGAGTTCAACCGATACCGTGGTGCCGTTTCGGACTACCAGGCCGCTGAATACCATGTCCTGTTTTCTCTTCAGTTGATGAATACTTGCCAGAACACCGTTTTCATGCTGGGCCTTCTCATCACTTGTTTCATTTGCGCTTTCCAGATCGCAAATGGCCAGAGAGATGTAGGTCAATTCGTTGGCTTGCTCACATACATGTCCCAACTTCAGGGCCCTCTTAACTTCTTTGGAACCTTCTATCGCTCGATCCAAGGAGCCATGATTAACTCTGAACGACTTCTGGAGCTGTTCAGGGCAAAACCTACAGTTGTTGATGCACCTGATGTTGATGAACTCCGCTCCTGCAATGGCGGAATCGAGTTTGACAAGGTACACTTCGCATATGACAGCCGCAAGCCGGCCCTGAATGGCCTCTCCTTCGAATGTAAGCCGGGTACTACTACTGCGCTTGTAGGAGAGTCAGGCGGTGGAAAATCCACTGTTTTCCGTCTTTTGTTCCGGTTCTACAACTCTACTTCTGGTCAGATCCGTGTGGACGGCCACCCTGTCGAGAGCGTGTCCATCGACTCGCTCCGCCGACACATCGGCGTTGTTCCACAAGATACCGTCTTGTTCAATGAGACCATCATGTACAACCTCAAGTACGCTAACCCTGAGGCAACCGACGAGGACATCTACGATGCTTGTCGTGCAGCCAGTATCCATGACCGCATCCTCACCTTCCCCGATGGTTATCAAACCAAGGTTGGAGAACGTGGTCTCAGACTTAGTGGCGGAGAAAAACAGCGAGTTGCAATCGCTAGAACGATTATTAAGAACCCGCGTATCATTCTTCTAGACGAAGCTACCGCTGCCCTCGATACCGACACCGAAGAACACATCCAAGGCGCCTTGGCTACCCTGTCCAAGGGCCGAACTATGCTTGTCATTGCTCACCGTCTCAGCACGATCACCACAGCGGATCAGATCCTTGTCCTCCAAAACGGACAGGTTGCCGAGAAGGGTACTCATGAACAGCTGTTGGCCATGAAGGGCCGTTATTCGAGCATGTGGCGTAAACAGATCAAGGCTCAGCGAGCTGCCGCCGAGGCACAGGTCCTGCAGGACCGCGCGGAACGACTGAGAAGCAGTTCCGTGGTGGCTGGTGGTGGTGAGGATAGCTCCAGCCAGTCAGACGAAGATAGACAGGCAGAGACTACCGCTCGTCCACGCCCAGCCCTGTCACAGCGCTCTACCAAAGCTTCCGAGGCTAAACCTGCCGGACCTTAAGAACGGCGACACCAAACCTGAAACTCCCATTCTCGCTTGTATTTCCTATTACCTTTATATCTTACTCGACAGTTATGACGACGTACACGGCCTCGCACTAACCTAAGCATCCATTATGGCTACAGGCAAAGGGGACTGGAGGCATTGAGAATTGATATCATTTCCTGGCGTTAGCAGTTTACAAGACATGGGTTTCCTATGGCGCAAAAGGGTTTATTTGCAAGCATCCTTATTTGGCTCCTCATACCTTCCGTTTCTCTTCCGTTTTATTTTATAGTCCTCGATTTTCTACCGCGCACGCTCTTATACATCCCTTCTCCACTATGTCTTTTATAACCCTTTGCCATTCAATTCCCCTATTTCCTATTAACAACCGCACCTTCTATGTTCCTACTTCTCCTTCGGGCGGCCTAATTGCGTTATTAATGGTAATGTCTCTTATTATTTTATCTATTATTTCTTTTCGTCTTTTCTTTTCATTCTCTTCACTCTTTCTCTTCGCTCTTCGAGGATTGACTGGGTGTTTCTTCGTCCCTCTTTTCCCGGGCTGGTAAAACCAAAAATAAAAGGCGAGGCATGGTAGGAAAAATTAGATACAACGGCGAGCGTCTTATCAGTGGTCGCCGAGAGGCTGGTTACGGGCTACCTTATATAGAATGGTTAAAAAAAGCATTGTTATTGAGATAACCAATTTGCAAATGCGTTGTGGAATCAAATCTACAAAGTTCGACTTAAAATCTGTGAAAGAATGCCAAGACTTTCATTTCATTGCTTGACCAAAAAAAAAAAGCCAAAAAAGCGACTTCAAAGCTACAACATCTCGACACTCGCCTTTTTGAGCAACTCCAGGCCACCCATCATGCATCCGCCATCAACATTACTCCTCCGCTCTCTCCGAAGCTCTATTTCAAAGAGCATTTCCCCCTCATCTCGGCCGTCGTACGCCTCCCTCCAACCGAAAATATCTCGCTGCCTTCTCAAACCCACACCCGCCGGCGTCCGCACCTACACCAGCGACAAAAGCAATCCTAATCCCAATGTCCGCGCCCAACCCCGTCCACGCCGTACAACACTATCATCAGCAGACCTAAAGCCCAAATCAAACTACCGCGGTCCACCACCCGAAGGGACAGACGCACAGCACATGACGGATCTTAACTCGCTGAACATTTTATCTGGTGCAGCTGTGCCTGCAACAGCCATTGACGCCTGCCACCATGATGGATTTCAACTGAATAATGGCGTGCGAATCGCGGATGGGAATGGGTGTTTACTCGTGGAT
Source organism: Trichophyton schoenleinii (assembly GCA_018357685.1). NCBI lineage: Eukaryota > Fungi > Ascomycota > Eurotiomycetes > Onygenales > Arthrodermataceae > Trichophyton > Trichophyton schoenleinii. The sequence continues at coordinate 5,884,740 of WOFF01000002.1, forward strand.
GGGGAGGTGTTTGTTTGGAAACCGTGGGAGGCCGCGGCTGGCAAGGAGAGGAGCTTTGTTAATGAGAAGGGCCAGTGGGAGGTGCCGGAGGGTGCTTGGGGTGCTCTACGTCTTTTATGGCCTAAACCTGGTATGTGCTGTTTTTGAATACCGGGCATCTATCTATCTCCCGTGAAGATGTCTACTCTGTTGGTGTGCTAACTTTACGTTTAGATTTGCTGATTCTTGGGCTGGGTCCCACGATGCGCCCCATCTCGCCCGAGACTAGGAGGCATATCAATGAATTAGGCATAAGAGTCGAGGTTCAGGACACAAGGAATGCGGCTGCGCAGTTCAATCTGCTGGCAACAGAGAGAGGCGTTCAAGAAGTTGCAGCCGCCTTGCTACCGATTGGATAGAGCGGTCAGTTGTTACCCTCGACAGCCATTTTTCCTTCTAGTAACCTTGTAAATACAGCTATGTACTATAAATATTAAGCATGAATAACGTGTGTCTAGTGTATTATCGTCGCCAGCCCCCCTGATTACGCAGGACTCGCATGCCGGATTCCCCCTGGCAGGCTCCGTAGCTAGTTTGAGCTTCTGCGGGTCATGTGCAACTAGTCCCCTTTCACGTGACCCGATCGCGACGGGACTTCGATTCCCCCAGCTTTTGGCATCTCGGAGGCTGCAACAGGGCGTACGAAGTACCGAGTACAGGACAACCACGCCGTCCTTCATATCATCGTATCTTATGTGGGAGCCTCGGTGAGCCTTTCGTTCCTCACACACATATATACTCAGGCCCGCACTGGCCCATACAACGATGGCGTCCAACGACCCTCGCCCATCGAACGACACGGACCGAAACGATGAAGAGTCTACCCTTCTGACCGGGCAGCGGGTCAGCCGTACTATCAGCGATGATTCCCGTCGTAGCCCTAACTTCTGGCGTCAAGTTGGACTCTTTACCTGGGCTCTCGTTGCTACTGCTGCCGTTATCGTCCTTGCAATCGTCTACCAGCATGACCATTCCCTCCCCAAAGACCCTCATAGAGCTAGGCACGCTGGGAAACGGAACATGATATTCATGGTATCCGATGGAATGGGACCTACGAGCTTGTCTATGACTCGCTCTTTCAGACAGCATGTTGACAAGCTTCCTATCGACGACATCCTGACCCTGGACAAACACCATATCGGATCATCCAGAACGAGGTCTTCCAGCAGCCTGGTGACAGATTCAGCCGCCGGAGCCACCGCCTTCGCATGTGGAAAGAAGAGTTATAACGGTGCCATCTCGGTTCTTCCTGACCACTCGCCCTGTGGAACCGTTTTAGAAGCTGCTAAAGCAGCAGGTTACATGACCGGTTTGGTCGTCACTACACGAATCACTGATGCCACTCCTGCTTGCTTCTCTTCCCATGTGAACATTCGTGGCTATGAAGATTTGATTGCTGAACATCAGCTTGGCGAATATCCTCTCGGTGTACAGGTTGATCTTATTATGGGTGGAGGTAGATGCCACTTCCTGCCCAACTCTACCTCCGGGTCTTGTCGTGCCGATGACAAGGATTTGGTCAAGCTTGCAAAGTCCAAGGGCTTCCATTACTTTGATGACCGCAAAGGGTTCGATGCTCTGAAGAAAGGCAAAGCTGCCAAACTGCCGTTGCTAGGCCTCCTGGCCCCAACCGATATTCCTTATGAAATTGATCGACGGTACCGTGAAAAGGAGTTCCCGTCTTTGGAGGAGATGACCAGAACTGCCCTCAAGACACTTAGTGATGCCACCAAGAATAGCGAGCATGGTTTCTTCATCATGATCGAGGGCTCTAGAATTGATCATGCTGGCCATGGTAATGACCCAGCTGCTCAAGTCCATGAGGTTTTGGCATATGATAAGGCATTTGCAGCTGTTCTAGAATTCCTTGAAAACGACTCTACCCCCGGTGTTCTCGTTAGTACATCCGACCATGAAACAGGTGGTCTGGCCGCTGCTAGACAGCTCCATGAATCATACCCAGAGTACCTCTGGCTTCCCGATGCTCTTGCCAATGCTACTCATTCCTCTGAGTACCTCGAGCCCAAGTTGAACGCCTACCTCGAAGGAAATGGCCACGGCCAATCCAGAGAGGAAAAGCGCAAACACATTCGCGAGAAACTCATCAAGCCTGCCCTCGGAATCGTCGACACCACCGACGAGGAAATTGATCGTCTTATAGATAACACTGGTAGACCTGCTGCATATCTCTTTGCCGACCTTGTCAGTCGTAGAGCCCAGATAGGCTGGAGTACCCACGGTCACTCTGCCGCTGATGTTAGCATCTTTGCTTCGTCTCCTCACGACGCTCTCCCACTGGTTGGTAACCATGAAAACACTGAAGTGGGAGGATTCATCGCTAGCTACCTTGATCTTGACCTGGATGCTATCACCAAAAAGTTGAAGGGTGTCAAGACTAAGCCATCAACTAGTAGTGAAGAATCTGCCCCCGACTACTCTTGGATGGGTGCGCCGCTTGACAAGGATGTGGTTGTTGATGAGCTAGATACCTATCACGGAGACTTCAAGCGTCGTCTAAGAAAGAGAGGCCCGGATGAGGAGCCTGCCCATCAAGGACGATCAGACTGTGGTTGTGGCAACCATTGATAGATTTTCTGCTATTTTACATCTCTTTCGGTTCTCTTGTATAAGCTTTCTTATGTGCCGTCTTACATTCCTGAGTTCCTAAGATTTCGTGCTTCACATCGGGCCTGTTTAATGGATGTTTGTAGACTACTCTTTCTGCTTCTGATGTTCGATTCCTAAGACCATTACTAGACATAGTCTATATACCTGAGAGTAATACGAGCCATATTCTCATAAGATTCTATCTTTGTGTATACCCTCGTAGACTCTATGGACTGGAAGACACTCTACCCGCCCCAAGGGTCTCCCATAGCCAATTACCTGATAAAACATGTTTTTAGAACGTCAACAGCCTATTCCTTGAATAGCATGCAGCCATCCCCCAAAGTGAAATACAAAATTTCTCTAAGCTTTACTTAATTAAAAGGACAAAGTATTTTTCAATTGATAAATATCAAAAGATTTCCATCCATATATGCCTGTGCCATCCACTTCACAATATAATACTATCGTTCCTAAACCACCTCTCAAGCCTTATACGACAGTCTATGCAAGTATGGTTTCTAAAGTCGTAGCCAACAATACTACGGTCTGTTGGAGCACAGTGAAGGAGATTATCAAAGGGGATATCATGACGTTCTCGTTCATGTGGATCATTGATTCGAACAAGTTGCTGGAAAACGCGAGTACAGAATGTGTGTAGGAAAACCCCCTGACACTGACAGAGGTATCTGATCATATAGTATCGACACATCGTGCTCGAGAGTATATCTTCATGTGGGCGCATCAGTTTAGATAAAGACCGTTTGACTTGAAGGGACAAGGCCATACTGTAGATGTATAAGGCGTTGGTTTATGAGGAGAACTATAAGGCCCCCCAGGGCCACTGTTGGTCCGAACCGGTGTGCTTTTTGTCTAGTTCCAGCTCGTTGTAGCTACTCCCTTACTACCGTAAATATAAACCTTAGTATTTGTTTACATATCCCTAGCTAGAAGGTATATGTAACTTACTAGAACTCAAGAGCTGCAATCGAACTGTCCTAGTTTTGAAGTTGACGTGTTGGCAGACCAGTAAGTAGTAGGTATGAAATGTAGGGTAGAACTAAGAAACAAGAAGATATCAAATTATACTGTTTAACTAGCCAGCACAGCACAGGTTCTGGCTAGATTGAAAACTAATAAGGACCAGAATACGAACTACGAGGATAAAAGTACTCTGTCCTTCATCGCGCTAGCTAGCCAATGATTTTAACATAGGCTAGGTCGCTGTTTGCTTGAGTAGTTACCTAAGAAGGCCTTGATTGATACATGCCAAATCCATAGAGGGATGGATAAGGTGGCAGTGAGGTTAGGTGGGAGTTGCGCTCAGCCTCAATCCAGGGAAGAGAATGACAGAGCAAAAGTCATAAAGAGAGATAGATTGCTTCTCGTCTTGAGATGATGGGTATTTTAAAGCTGGCTGGGTATGTAGGAAGGTAGCAATCCAGTGGAAGTACTTGGCCCCTTAGATAAGAAAGAAAAAAAATAGAGTATAAGCAATGGATATCAACCTTAAGGCAGCAAATCTAGCATCACATTCTAGGCAAAATTGTCTAGAAGGGATAGCTGAAGCAATCTGGTTATCCTGTTGCTTTTTTGCATAGTAAGTAAAATGAATCTGAGTAGGCAAACAGATGGTTGGGGCTGTCAAAACAACCCAAGGCCCAGGCGCATTTATGCAAACATTTCCTAGCACGTTCAAAGCAAAGAACGCCAGACGCAAAATATTGACCGGGCCAACGTGAAAAAAGGCCGCCACGTTTAGCGTCCCGAGACCTTTATATGGCTGTCTCTTGTTTGTTATAGAGGGGGAGTACTCGGTAACGTGCAGCGAATAGGAAAAGCCCTAACAGCCTTAAGAGATGCATATATCCAGCACGTACAGGCGAGAGTTTCAAGGAGTTCGGTCTGGAAAGCTTACAGCAAGCCACCACTAGCTGCAAAAATAAAATCCCCTGCGCCAGAATATGCATAGAGAACGTTGATATTGGGAAGGATGTTTGGAGTTGATGCACGATAGCCGTTGGGCGAAAATAATTAGTTAAGGTTTATAGTTTATAAATAAGCAAAAACACATTAACTAGTTCAAGGAGGCTAAAAATGGACCAGATCATACATCAATCAACCAGGAAGGGAGACGAGACAGGGAGACAGGGGTTGCTCTACTTGAGATGATCAGCAAGAGCAGGCGGGGGAGATCGAAAAAAATAAAGGCGAAACATGATCAAATGCGCCGAGAGGCTTTGTATAATGGGGGAATAGAGGGTAAGATGGCAATAGAAGTTGGATGAGAAAAAAAAGGGGGGGGCATAAAAGCATTAACAAGAAGAGGAGGGTAAAAAGGGAGGTGGCTCAGAGTATATATACAGCTGAGACTGTTATTACAAAGTTACTAGTGCCATGATGGCAATGAAAACAGCAAATAGTGAGCCTTGGAGGACTTGGTCTCCTGGAGCAGAGGCGCCGCTCGAGTTGCCGTCGCCGCCGACAGGACCCTGGGTGAAGCCGGACTGTTGGGGAGAAGAAGGGTTGGAACCACCGTTGCCGCCGCTGCCACCGTTGTTCCCGTTGTTCCCGTTGTCACCGTCGCCTGGTCGCTTGCCGTCGAGGCCGGGACCAGCACCACTAAGACCGGGAATGACAGCAACTTCGGTGGGGCGTGGTGGGTTGGAACCTCCCTTGGTAGGGCTTGGGTAGTCCTTGTCCTTGTCTTTGCCATTGCCGAGGAACGACTTGAGAATGGTGCTGTCGTCAGTGATCTTGACGGAGCCTTCAGTACCACTGTCATCGGTGTAGACGTAGGCCTTGCTACCTTCGGCCTTGGCGCTCTTTGGAGGATCGTAGCACTCGATGGAGACAGAGTCAAAAAGTGCGTAGTAGTAACCGTTATTTTGGATGTCTTCGGACTTCCAGTCGACGAGGCCTCCTGCCCAGGCAATGGTACCCTCTCCGTTGGTGGACAGACCGGCCGGCCAGAGGGAGAGCTGGACGCGAGCGGGTGTGGAAGGGTAGTTGTACTGGTGGGTGGTTTCATTCATTGTGCTCTCACGATCGAGAGTACGGATGACCTGGCCGTCAATGCTCCAGGTAATTTTTTCCGGCTGCCAGTCGATCTCATAGGTATGATACTCGTCGAAAGTATTAGAGAGTGATTGGTTCTTGCCATGAGTGTCTAACCGGGGTGGAGAGTAATTTGTTAGTGTTTTGTTTTGTTTTTGTTTTTATTTTTTCAAGTCGAGGTTGATGGCTCATGTCGCGCAGAAAACTTACAATCGGTGATGCCCTGGTAGTAGTAGTTGGTTTGGGCAGTGCTCAGGTCGGCTCCAATGAACTCGAAATCAATTTCATCCTTTGCATCAGACATCAAAATGAAAGCAGTCACCACACCACGACCCCTACTGGTCTTTAGCCTAGCGGTGGCCTTGCCATACCACATGTAGTGGTTGTGGCCGAGCAAGGTACCGACGGTGCTGGGAGCCATGGTCAACAGCAGGTTACCACCGGCCGACTTGGGCTCACCGCTGGAGACCCAATCCGCCTTGCTGGCGTCACCCAGGTACTTTGTGTTGGGAGCCACAGTGTTCAAGTCATCCCAGTTGTAGGTCTTACTCTTGCAGGCCGGCATGGGGACACACGAGTCCACGGCGAAGGATGACTTCATATCACATCCTCCCAAGCAGTAGGCACCAGAACCACATTCTCCGTACACTACGCAAAGAAGGGAAAGGAGAAACAAACGAACCCAACGGTTAGCATCATAAGTCTTCTTATTATAGCTCAGGCATCCATGATTTGATTGAGTGTCAGACAGAGCCAGCCAACTTACATGAACAACAGGGCGCCGAGCTAGGGCACTTCTGAGTCGGGCTACACTTCTGGGAAGCACCAGCAACCAACACCGACTGCGCAGAGAGCGCAACGGCGAGCGCAAAAGTGATGAAACGAGTCATCCTGCGTAACCCTCGACGCTCAACGGCGGACGAAAGAAAAGAAAAAGAGGGAAGGAAATTATTATTAGGCGAAGACTCCGTCTAGAGAGGGCAGAGTTTCTAGTTTTTTTCTCCCCCGGAGTATATCAGATAGCCCCAAAAGAAAAGCAACAAGAAAAAAAATGTGAGATACTTGGGCAGCGTCTCTCTCCTAGGGGGCTGATGTTGTATATATATAATAATGAATTATGTACGGAGGCAAGTATAGGTGCACAAAACACGGTAGTGATCGGGGTCGCGCAGGAGTAACGATCCACTCGAGGATATATAAAGAAGGGGGAAAAAGCAAGCACGAGCGAGCGACCAGAAGAAAAGACGACGACGACGAGGAGGAGGAGGAGGAGAAGAAGGAGGAGAAGAAGAGTCCAGAGCCGCAGACCTCGAAAGTCGACAGGAAGCGAGTGAACGAGCGTCCTCTCGAGGGCGGACTTGGGGATGGTGATAAACGACGGCGACGGCCAGGGGGGGTGGATGGATGTGATGGTTAGTTAAGTTGTTCGTTCTCGCGAGGAACTCAAGCCAAGCTTCGGCTTTTCTGAGACACAAAAAAGTTGCTTGGGCGGAGTCTGGGTCACGAGACCAGGGCCAGGGGGTGAGAGCGCCTTGGTCAGCCGCAGGACGCTGATTGGCCGAAACTGCTTAGGTAAGGTGCCATGCGTCCGCTAGCGTCGTTTATGGGTTCATGTTTGCTTTTGCTTAGTCAGAACGGCGGAATAAACAAATTTTATGCTCTTGCGTGTATATGGGGTAATTGGAAGAAAAAGTGGAAGAAAAGTGGAAGCAAGCGGCGAAGGGAGCGAGCGTCGGAGCAAGGAAGAGCAGGCTCCAGGAGATGAGGCCAATATCCGATCCTTGCGATCTTCGGTCCTGCGACGCTGGGAAAAGAGATTGGCCGGGAAGCTGCACGCTGCACGGTTCAGTTCAGGCAGGTTCGTTCAGGCGAGGGACAGGGTAGGCACAGCGTCAAAGGATGCCTGGGCTGAGTTCAGGCTCGGGTTCGGGGAAGCTGACGAACAAAGGAGCTGCTGCCTGTCCGTGTCTCGTCCCAGCTAAGTACATAAAAGGAAGAGCAGGAACCAGAAGCACCACCTGGTGGGAGAGCTCGGAGGAACGCATCTCCCAGACACAGATCTGCCTGTCGTGCAACCCTAAGCAACGGCAGCACTCCGTATAGCTGTTTATTATAAAGGAGAGCATCATACTCCGTATCATCATGGCAGAGTCAACCCGCGAGCCCTACAGGGGGTCCTGTCGCTGCGGCCGCATCCGCTATGTGGCCTACATCACCATGCCGCCCGCCGTCAGCCCTGACGGCAAAGTCGACCGCTACTCCTCCGTCCACTTCTACAAGTGCAACTGCACCGCCTGTCTCAAGTTCGGCCTCTTCCATATGCGTCTGCCCAGAGCACCGCAGGATTTCCTGCTCCTCTCTCCTCTTCAGCCGGAAAATGACCTGACTGCCTACAAGATTCTCGAGGAGGGGTCGACTTGGTACTTCTGTCCCACTTGTGGCGTCCGCTGTTTCTCCTTCGGAGGAAAGGGCAGGGTTAAGGAGGTGGATGTTGAGGAGTGGGCGACCAGGCCAGCTGATACTACAGACATGAAGGGTGCCGCCGCCGCAGGAGATGAAGGCCCAAAGAAGGTCAAGACAAAGGCCTGGACGATCGACGAGGATGGCTGGGATGAAGGGTTAAGATCCTGCTATCTCTCTGTCAATGCGCAGACTCTTGAGCCCGAAGATGGCCTCGACCTCAGAGAGATCGTTGACAAGAAGTGGCTCGGTTATCTCGACTACCGCGAGATGAAGGAGAAACAGCGTTTCGATCGTCCTCATGTCGGCGGCTCCTGGTGATGATACACCCATCTACATAAGTACTTACATAGCCGGCCGTGAATGTATAGTTCTATGCATGAAGCATGTAGTTATACGCCTCCTTTAGGCCCAATTAGGAAGCTCAACCTTCTGTGGAAAAACAAACATCACGTGATATCGAATTTTTGAGGTGAAACAGCCTTCCATACCGTATTCAATCTATTTTATTTCTGACTATTTGTTGAACTTGCTTTCTTGATAATATGGCCAGTTTATTTAGGAAACGGCGAATCGTCTCAGCGGCCTAGTTCGTACTCTATGTGATACCATTGTGAATGATCTCCCGGCGTCTTCCGCCAATGCCATCCGGCCGGCCCCAAGGAGATGTCCTGTTGGACTGGAGTTTGCATAACTAATATACCTTAACTTTCTGATGCTATCCGGATGCTCGGCTTCGGCTTGGTCTCTGGCTTGGCTTCTAGCTAGTGATGTACCCCAGAGTTGTTCTAAGTCGTTAACGTTGGCAGGCAGCAGATCGCCATATAGGAGCAATGGGCTTCTCGCATGGGCCTGCTGCAAATGTTATCCCTCGAGATTTAAAAAAAAAAAGACAGTTACCCTCTTTATGTAGCTGCCTGTGCTGCTGTACGCTCCGATGAAGCCGACAGTAACGGTATAGTTATACCAGCAAAAAGAATATGTGTTTCTCACTATAAATTGCTGATGTACGCACGTAATTTCAATCGCATCAGATGATCCCGCTGTGCCGGTAACCGTATCCTGAAACGACTCATGGCTCAAATGATTTCCAAGCAACTTGAAGTTTGGCCAACAGCCCCCTGCTATACCCAAAGTGTCTTCCAACCCCCCTTCACCCCGAGCCAAAACTCTCGAAATTCATTCAAATATGGAGTACTCTGACTCAGCTGACACCGGGCTTACGAATATGCAGGTATAGCACTCAAGACTGGACATCATATCCTATGAACTAAAAATTGTTCACAAATTCATATTTGCGAAAATCGAAGAAAGACATACAAAGAATGAACGCCCAAAATTTGCTATGATATTCGCATAAACAGTGCTCAATAAAACAATCACGCCCATTGAACTCAAGTTGCTAAAACCAGGCACCAAATATCCTCCTTCTTAGTTCCTTTGCCATTGCTCGTCTGGTATCCAGTGTCCTTGAAGCTGCATCCATGTTCTCCTGGCCTCGACGGACAAGATACCTCATACATTCTCGGACCGACCCCCAGACAACTGCTTTGTAAACCATTGGCTTAACTAACATTGAAGTGTCAACAATTTCCCCCTCATGGCAGATCTTGCCTCTGTGAATGAGCTCACAGCTCAGCTCATCTGCCATTCCATATATCTGGCCGTACATCAGCCCAATCTGTGGCTGGCCCATATAACTTTGCTGGTTCCTGATATCCTGCGCCTTCTTGATCGAGTACCGATTATGTGAAGCAACCAGCAGATCCACTTCTGGAAAGGAAGGTTTTGGGATGGATTCTGGCTTTGATACGGGAGGCGAGGTAGGGGATTTTGGCGAGGGGGTTGAGACGTATGGAGTGAGTACCTCGTTGTACTCTCTCCTGATCAGTGCATCGGCTAAACCGTCGTATGCTGTATCTGTTTCTTGCTTGTGGTCCCAGATGTAATGTCTGGGTTCGGCCCCAAGGTACGCTCCCCGGACCAATTTGACGCCCAGAACAAACCCTTCGTCCTGTGCAACAGACATGTGTTGAGACAGCGTCTTGGGAGTTGACCGGAGATACGCCTGATATGTGTTGTACACCACAGCCCTTTCGCCCGCAGTGCTATCGCTGCGGTTGTTATACTTGCGCTGTAAATCGAGGGCCCAGGAGTCAATAGCCGGTTGAACAGCTTGGTGTTCTGCGTCGATCAACAGACGAACGTTCCGGGATATTGCCCTTTCACAGATTTCAAGCATTGCTTCATAGAGGTGCGGTGGCGGAGGGGCGCCACGTACTAGGTGTTGTATTGCTTCAGTTCCCGCTCCTGTGAATTTGACGTTGACAAACCCTCCTTCCCCGGCCAGATCAACGGTATGAAGGTTCCCCTCTCGCCAGGCATTGACCTCATACTCTGCAACCTTCTGGTTACTTTCTGTGGTGTCAGCATCTGTGCTATCCAGGTCAAGAACTGCAGCGGCTTCTTTCTTATCAGGGACGCCTTCTTTCGCATACCCCAGACTGACGCCTGAAAACCCGACTCTTTTTATCTCGTCAATACAGCGCTGGACTTCATGCGGTTTCTCCCCGGCGCAGAACTGGGTATAAAGGGTTTTGCGTAGGAGATAATTCAATATAAAATTGCGATCAGGGTTCAATAGAGGTGACTTTGAATCTGCTATGAAGGATAGGACTTTCATTGCAGACTTCAAGGCAATGGGGGAAGAGGACAATGCAGTGGTGAACAGAGACCGAGTGATTGAAGATATAGAGAGCATTGACAATGGGGAAGCTGCTGTCTGGCATTGAGAAGAGGAGAAGCTCGAGAGAGGCGGGCTTGTTGGCTGGAAGAGAGAGGCCGCTGTCCGCTGCCTCCCAGGTGTAGCCAGGGCGGTCGAGGGAGGCGGCGAGGGCAGCTTGTCCCTATGGCCTCCTGCGTACTTGTCGCCATGATGGTATCTGGCCCAGTGCAAGATGTGTTGGGCAGGACGGCATTGGCTGCCGATGATGAGACGTGCAGTGCGAGAGCTGAAATATAGATGTTGCTTTGTACTCCATAGAACGTTGACAGCAGGTGGAATCCCTCCGACGGAGGCCATCCTTCGGTGCAGATTATCTCTCAAAAATGAATATAACAGCCAACACAACTCGCTGCCGATGAGAATAGATGTGATGGTTCGAAAGGAATAGCTTGTGAAGACAAGAGAGAGGGTCAACAAGGTAGCAGTAATAGAAGCAACTAAATCCGCCACTGCTCGTCCCAAAGATGGCTATGTCAAGTATAGGGGAAGTAGCAGTGACAACGCCCGCAAACCCGGGGAAGATGCTATAGAATTATATAGTGACTGCCAGCCGTCTGACCCCGACATCTCCTTTAGCTAGTTACGCAGAGCATCATCACGCTGTTCATGCAGCCAGCCAGCGCCATCGCTCGCTTCCACAGCTATCAAAACAAGCCGCCATCCAAGCATCCATAACGAAGACACCACACGACGGCTCGCTCAGCGCACAAGCTGATAGGCAGGATAGACCCGGAAAGGACTGGAAAGATAAAGTCATATCTCCCCTTCGTGTACATTCTACATGACGAAGCTTCGCCCAGCAGATGGCCCAAAGCCGAGCGATGCACCAGCACTGGCACCGGCAGCCCGGCGAAGTGACACAGGCGAATGGTTAAGGCAAGGACACGAACCAGGTATGCTACCTGTCTTCCCACGCTTCTCCACAGTTTTTCTGCTGTGATGACGATGCGGAGACATGGTTCAACTGGCCGAGAGCTAAGCAGGGAACCAGTTGACTTGCTGATACCTAAAAAAAAAAAAAAAGGGGGGGCCCCGTTTTTGTTGCCTTTATGACGCTATGTTTGGTGTATGTAGACGCCAGAGTGTGCTCGAACCACGGTTGGTACGGGCTGGACGGAGCCAAAAGGGACGCCAGCTGACCTCTGCCTCTTCTTGGGTACGCACGGAGAGAAGGGAGCCAGATCGATATCGGCCCTCGCACGCCCTTGTAGTTTGCTGCCACTCTGCATGACTCCTGCATCCCCCAAGGGATATTTTCTCCTGAAACGGTGGCCCCCCTACGATTGGTCAATGTCAGGGGAAGAAGCTGCATTGGCCCGGCTGGCTGTTTTGAGCGTCGATCTTCTGGTGGCTGTTTCGTTTTTTTTTTTTTTTTTGAGTTGACAGCGTTTGTCTACGGATACTGTTGGTACGAGGCTGGCTCGCAGATCTAGTTTTATATACGTATATTTCAATGGTGTGGGGATAGTCTAGAATATGAATACTGGCAAAGTATAGTCTCAATGAAGAGGTCTAGTTATCTTTTCTCTTTTCCGCTGCTCTAAGATACCTACTTGTATATCACTGACAGAAGGACTGGCCCGAGGAAGTGTTCGGTGTTCATCGAGCAAGAGAATGTTGTATCAACTTGCCCACACCGATTCCCGGGAGTTAATTCTTCAAGTACGCACGAAAAAAAAATGAAACAGAAAGGAAAAAAAGGACGCCGCCCGAGGACTCGATAGATAAGAGAGAGAGAAAACAATGCAGAAAGGTAAACACTCGATAATTGGCTTAGGTCCTGTTCCGTGGTATTATGAGGTTGAAAATGGAACTACCACTGCCAGCGCGCAGAAAAACAGAGTAAACGAAGGAGACGTTGAATTCTCCTTGGGTATATGATGGTATGACGGTAAAAAATAGGAGGGGGAGGGGATATTTGCGTTCTCATTATTGTTCATTAACGGGTATCATCTCTGGTTTCAGCTCACGCGGAAACCAGAGGAGGGAAGTCCCGCACGAAGCTGGAGTGTGAGAGGCGACGGTCAGCAAGGGCTATTATACAATAACAGATAGATGGGTGAGAATGGCCGACTTACTGGGCTGGGCACACGTATCCGGTGGGATTCTTCTCCAGGTATAGCTGATGGTATGCTTCGGCAGTCCACCACTGCCACTGGTCCGGGGGGTTGAGCTCGGTGGTGACGGGGGCCTTCCACCACCGCCTGGAAACCTGGTCCGTTACGCTCCTTGCGATCCTCATCTGTTCCTCGTTATGAGTAAACACGGCACTTCGGTACTGGGTGCCAGTATCAGCGCCCTGTCTGTCCTTGGTGGTTGGGTCATGCATGGAGTAGAAGAATTCGACAAGCTGCTGGTAGGAGACAAGTGTCGGGTCATATATCACCTCGACGGCTTCGGCATCTGTTTCAATGGAAAAGCAGGCACGAGGGTAAAGGTCAGCCATCGTATCCCGAACATCAGCGGCGCAGTGGCAGTGATCAACATGATCCCCCGACGCAAGCCCGAGAAAAGAGAGCTATGGAGGTAGACTTACGGCCTGTCTGTCCCGTGCAGACTTGACGGTAGGTTGGTAGCTTGGATTTCCCACCACAGTAGCCAACAGAGGCATCTAGGAGGCCCTTCCCGTTGCCAAACCGCCGACGGAAGATGTGTTCAACGCCCCAGAAACAGCCGGCAGCAAAGGTGGCCTTTTGCGCATGCGGAGGGATACCTTGCTGCTTTGCAGCCAAACCACCGGCAGGGGACTCAGGAATGACAGTCATCTTGACGGAACTGAGAGAGAAGGGCCTCGACAATCGCTGCAAGAGTCGCTGAAGGGATATTGGGGAAAAGGCCATCAACTGGGGCAGAGGAGGAGGAGGGAAAGGAAGCGGTTTTTCTGTGCTATGCAACTGGGCTGGCTGGCCGGCTGGTCCCCGGAAGATATTTAAGATATTTTAATCTTTGCCGTTTGATCGCCGTTTTACCTCGCTTGGCGGTTGAGATCTTGACAGGGACGGACTTTCACACAGATAAGTAGGCAAAAAGAAAGGAAAGGAAGTGAGTCTGGGAGAGAGAGAAAGAGCACGCGACGGTAGAAGTTATGGTCTTTGGGTCAGAGAGTTGCAGTCTGATATCAACAGCTCAACAAACAACACTCACTCACCCCAGCTGGCGGCCGCCGAAGAATAAATAGCCAGGGCCAAAGGGAGAGACGCCTCCAGGGACCAGCAGCCAAGCTATGGCGGCATCTTACGCCATCGGCGGGATGACAAATCTCGGGCCAGTTATCAAAGATTCCATAGCAGTGATAAGGGGTACGGGGAAGCAGGCCGATTCCTCAGCCGGCGAGCATGGTGCTGCCAGCATTGAGCAGTGATTATTATTACTTCGTTATTAGTTATAACTATTAATTCCATCTCTGTTCTGGCCGGATGAAGTTCGGCAAGTTTACGTTAATCCTTCCATCGTATCTTCGGAGGCTTCGACCCCCTTTGGAATCATGGCTTAGTGATGTTATTATTACTTATATAACGGCACTGCCTGCGATGTTTTTTGACAAACGGTTAACATTAAAGTCGAGCTAGGCTATGAAGATGGAATCATACAAATTTTCCGAGAAGACGGGGCGCAAAGGGCTTTCCACAGGGTGTATACAATTTCGTCCAAGTCGAGAGTCGAGAGTCAAGAAAATGGCTCCGAAAAAAGGGGATGATTAAAAAGAAAAAAAACATGGCACATACGGGAATCAAAAGACAACCGAGAGGGTCAAGGTCATGCATGGGCTTTCAGTGCTTAGCCTGCTTCACCAGTTCTCCTAGCCGTTTCTCCAGTGTCCGTCGTCCGTCAAGGGTGTCCCAGACCTGGTGCGGTGCTCCCTTGACTACGTCCCATGCAACAAGATTCTTCGTGATCTTGGTCAAATCTTCTTGCTTATCAGCCCAGGTCTGGCTGCGTCTTACCTCTTTGCCTGAACTGACGACTACCAGAGGCGTGGATGGGCTCTGGATGTGCCGTGCGCTCGAGATCTCGCTGCGGGTGATCGAATCCGCAACAAGGCTTTCCTGGAGCTCGGCCTTGATGAACTTTCCTCCCTGATAGGCTCGCATGCCGCAGACACGGTCTACTCGAGTCCGGCCCTTGAAGATTGCGCCGGCCAGCCTGTCAATGCCAAGTGGAGATAATATACCCCAGACCCAGAGCATCAACCCCCGGCCCGGCTTGCCCAGGTTGTGAAGCAGGTCTTCATGGAGCGTGTCGATAAGCATGATGCCGTGGATGTCGCGAAGATGCCGACTGGCGAAGATGCGGCTGTAGATGCCGCCGACGCCGGCCGACACTACAACCCATGGGCCTTCTTCGTCGGCCATCGCCAGTGCCTCTGAAAGGGCGTCTGCCGACATGCCTGCCGAGTGAGGAGACGGTGCATTGTCTGACCAAGCGATGCCGGGACGGTCCCAGTAGCAGTATCGTTTGATCACGCCGTGTTGGTAGGCTTCATCCACCCACTTTTGGAATGTATATTCCACCGGCGCCTCACCTCCTTCGAGGAGGACAGTAACGGTTGTCTCATTGCTGTTTTTCAAGGTTGAACGGTCGCTGCCAATGCAGTGAAGGTGGACCTGGTACTTGTTGCTGTCGACATAATACCGCTGCCCAGGTGGGTCCAGGGTAGCGTCCTTTGCGCGCAGACTCAACGTGGACATGAGTAGGATGCCAACAAGCACGGTAACCGCCATAACGACAATCTGAACAAGGATGGCCAGCCATTCCGAGAGGGATCGGCGAGTCTCCTCTCGGCCAGTGAGCCGTTCCTCTTCCTGCCTCTTACCCTGGGCCACCAACCGAGTCTGGGCTACCAGATAGAGAGATATAATGACGGCCCATGCTGCTGATGCAATACCCACCCAGCCTTCTTCGATGCGAAGCCGCGGGACTCCAAGCATGAGAAACAGGCCGACGCTCAGCAGGATGGATAAGGTGGTAGCCCATATCGTCATAGGTGTGGACGGGATGGCAAAGAATATCAATGCAATAAGCAAATTTGATATCGTCAGAGTGGTGAATGAGAAATCAAAGAAGCCTGATCCCCGGTTGCTCATCCCAGGTGGGCTGACGAAGATGGATATGAGCAGCAGAATCCACCAAAGGAGTGATATGAATAACACCGTCAGGGTGAGTCCTCTCAGGGCCCGAACACTCCATAGATTGTATGGCGATACCTGATCCAAGATGGCAAGAATGGCGAGTTAGCTTGGCCAGCTTTTTCAACATCCACGCTAGGTTGAGCTCATCTATAACATACCGCTGGGTCGTCTGGATGGAGGTATCCGTTTCCTTCAGCCGGCAAGAGGCGGGTCCTTTCGTCCACATCCTGAGCTCTTCTTCTATTACCCGGACGGCCTGCCTCGCCGACGTATTCTTCCTCATCCCCATCCTCCCGGCCTTCTTCTCGGCCGTTGTGCCGTAAACCCCAAAGGGGGGACATTCTCTCAAGGACAGTTTTTTTTTTTAGCACATGCAACTCTATCCCAGTGAATACAAAGTAATTGGGCGGGCGGTTCTAGAGAGCTGTCCAAGCGAAGCCGGTTCCCTGGTCGTTCAAAGCGATCAAGAGCTCTCTGGGGGGTGTCAAGAAGGCGATCAAAGCCGGCAGCAAGTTGGCAGAGGAGCTGTGCCCACTATTTATACCACCACCGCCGGGGTCCAGGTCATACAAGATTGAGTTCATGATAGCACTGCTAGACACAATACACATATAAGGCCCGCCTATCTGCCGCCTTGGTTCAGCATAGCAGCTTACTTGCTTTCTCCTCGCATGTGGCAAAGGCAGAGCCTTCAAGGCGTCTCCTTCGGCCTTCCAAGCTTGGACGGGCAGAAATAACACCAGGCCCAGGCGGGCAGTGACGTCATGCAGGAGATGCTATATCACGTGATATATTACACTAGCTGTATTTAAAGTTGTGTAAATTACATACATTAGGTAACAACTTAATACCCTACCCTACTCCGTACTAGCAAGAACATCAACATCGACATCACATCATCTCGAATGACAGAAACAGCGGCTTGAAGAATGATAATGCGTCAAGTTGAGTAGACGTCGAATTTCAGCCTGTTTTATATTGATGAATAGACAATTCAAGACACGTTTGATAGGGGAAGAGATATCTGCCCTCCCTTCTGTTCCACCAACGGCGCGGCTGTGATACCTGTCTAGCAACTTCTTGAGATACCCCCCTCCCCCTTTGGGCATAGACGAGATACCATGAGCGACCTCCAAAAGACTTTCGCCAAATCACGGCTTGCAAAGCTGCCGCCCGAGGTGCCAGTATTTGATGAGATTACTGAAAGCAGGTCCGGTCCTGAGGTATATCATGATCATCATGAAGACGATTCCTCGTCAGCGTCGTCGGCTTCCTCCACAGGTACGATAGTGCCCTCGCAGAGCCAGAAGTTATTTGAGCGTGGATCTGGGTACGTTATATTTGTCTTCCCTTCCTAGGTGTTACTGCATGAATTCGCATGCTTTCTTCAATGGGACGCTTCAGTAGGTATACATGATAATACCTAAAACGTGTACCCTGTCAGACAAGCCTTGCTAGGACTTTCCCAGTTCTAACTATTCAGTTAAAGCACACGATCGAGGTCGAATTTTGTTGCTTCTCCATGGAACGATTTCTTTGAAACGGAACTTTTCATCGAAGATGATATAGATGGCCTTCATATAAATCACCACGTCTACTTCACGTCTCCTTCCAAATCTGGTCCCCTGTTCGTCACGCATCACGGAGCAGGCTCGTCTGGCCTATCATTTGCTGCTTGTGCTGCCGAAATTAGACGAGCCCTACCAACAGCTGGCGTTTTATCATTAGATGCCAGAAGCCACGGGCTCACAACGCAGGCTACAACAGATTCGCAGAAACACGAACAAGACCTAACATTGGAAACCCTAAGCCGTGATCTTATATATATCGTCAAGAAAACCAAAGAAAAGTTGAAATGGGATTCTATTCCACCACTCGTTCTAGTTGGCCACAGTCTTGGAGGTGCTGTGGTTACCCACGTTGCGAAGAGTGGAGAACTAGGCTCGAACGTTTTAGCTTATGCTGTGCTTGATGTTGTAGAAGGTACGTTAATAGAATTGAAAACTCCACTTTTGGACTCTTAGGCAGCTAACTCGTCTTCTCGGCCATGGCTATTCAGGATCTGCAATTGACGCACTGCAGAGTATGGAGACATACCTTTCTACCAGACCGTCAAGTTTCCCATCTCTAGCATCGGGTATTGAATGGCAGTACGTTTCTGGCCCGTTTATTCTGTTCGATTATTTACTTAAACCCAAATTCTTATGTTGATCTAGTACTCGATCCCGAACGATACGCAACACAGCTTCCGCGCGAGTATCAGTACAAGGCCTTCTACGCGAAGAACCATCCATAGACCCACATGTTGCCGCATCTTGGAAATGGCGTACAGACCTTGCCAGGACGAAGCCTTTTTGGGAAAACTGGTTTACAGGTCTCAGCAAGAAATTTCTAGAGGCTCGTGGAGGTAAACTGCTTCTTTTGGCAGGAACCGATAGACTAGATAAGGAGTTGATTATCGGACAGATGCAGGGTATGCGATTCACTTCGTTGAAACCCTGCTGTATTTAAAAAGCTGTCGAAGAAACTAATACTAATGCATTGATATAACAGGGAAATATCAGCTCCAAGTTTTCCCGGAGGCTGGCCATTTTATCCATGAAGATCAGCCTGTTAAAACCGCACAGATATTAGTTGATTTTTATAAACGCAATGACAGAAGTGCCCTTGTTCTCCCTCCCAAGGTCAGTGACATGTTAGCCTCCAAGGATAGCGCGCAAAAATGGGGGCTTAAAAAATGAAATTTACGGTTGAGAGTTATTAAGAAGTACCCTGCTATTTGCTTACATAGCGGAGAACTTTTGCATTGTTATTATTGATGGTATATAAAGTGCTGCATAATAATTTATTGGAAGATATGAGATGTTTTATAGGAGGTTGTTACTAACTCATCGTATGAATTACATTGCATTAATCGGCTTAAACTTGCCTCCATCTTGCATCAACACAGGAAAGACAATGAACGTATGGAAATTAACTAATTCTGCCAGTGGACCTAACCGCAACTAATGCCAGCGCCCTTGCTTCGGATTCCTTGCTCTACCTGAACGCCGGCATCGAAATCACAACACTGCCCCATAACACCTTAGAAAAGAGTAGGATATTGTCAGCGGTAAATGTCGTTTCAGGGAGTATATGCTCCTCCGGCAATCACTAGATTCATTCTGGTGAACGTGACATTAAAAACTGGAGTTTTCTTAGTTGGGAATGCGCTGATCTGATCGGCAGTAACAACTGCATCCTTTCCTTTCTTCTTCTTAGCAGAACTTCCCTTGGCTGTGCCTGACTTTGGAGCTCCGGCCACAGATGCTGCCGCCGATGTTGATTGGTTAGGTGCTGCGTTCGTCGAACTTGAAGCATCGATCTTAGTTCCACCTCCTGACTCTGTGAGCACGCGGCTTTGCCCGGTGGAGGCTTCACTAGGGGGTCCTGCGACATCCCAAACACGGACTGTGCCATCTGCGCCGCCGGAAACAAGGACGTTGGATTCGGCACTCCAAGATAAAGCCCTGATACCACCCTTTCCGTGGCCACGCATGCGTTTAAGGAGTTTTCCGGGAGCAAGATCCCAAAGAATAATAGTCCCATGGTCATCAGCAGAAGCAAGAAGTCGTCCGTCATTGCTACAGCATACGGCAGTGATGTTCCCAGTGTGACCGGTAAACATACGAACAGCATTCCCTGTGCTCACAGACCACATGCGAACGGTGTGATCAGAGCTCGCAGTGAATACGTAGGCAGAATTTGGGTGGAAGCATACGCAATCAACATCTTGGTCGTGTCCGACAAAGATACGTTGCTGTCGGATCTTGTTGGTTACCCAGAGCCTTGCAGTTTTGTCATGACCACCAGAGACGAAATAATGCCCGAATGGGCCCCATGACAGGCTCCAGACAGGTCCAGCATGGCCTTTGTACACAACAATACACCTCCAAAGATCAAGGGACCAAAGACGGATAGTTTGGTCCGCGGATGAGGAAAGAAGCCAACGAGCATTGGTTTTCACCTCTGCATCGTCTGGACTTGCTATGGACGGAGCAAATGACACTGCATAAACTGGACCGGAATGGCCGTACAATCTGTGAGAATTTTTGGGGGTGGAATCATCCGAATCCGGGTATGTGGGAGGAATAGGCAGCCCATCCAAGCTCCAAACGCGAATGTAAGAGTCTTGCATACCGACAGCTACAAGAGCATTGTCTCCAGAAAAATCCATGCAAGTAATTCTAAACGAAGAAAACGTATGATTAGATCAGCTTTGTCACCGTAGTCCTCAGGTTCAGACACATACCCTTGGTTAGCATTGTGGAAAGTAAACATGCAGACACTAACTCCAGGAGCAACACCTCCACTTCGCCCTTCGATCTTAAACCTGTCACGATTTTCTTTCACTTTTTGAACTTCCATGGCCACATCACGTGCAGTAGAAGGAGGGTATGGGATTTCCGAGCGAGAAGGAGCATCAAGGTCTTCTTCTTTCTTGATCATCTGGTCAAAATGCTGGACAAGGGTTACTTTTCCAGGGCCAAGATCTTCTTTAGAGTCTTCCTCCTCTAGCTCCCCGCGAACATCTCCTTCTAATGTGGCCTCTGGAGGTAACTGTCCTAGCTTGAGTCGAGGAAGGGCCCCAGCTATTCCAGGATTGTCACCAGTATAAGCGGAGCCAGGGTGGTGACCTGGAATTCCTTCATCTTCAGCGGGTACACCGGCTGAATCTTTGCCTCTGGCGAGCATTGCGCCAAAACTAAACCGGTCATCAGAAGCACGATCCTTGGTAATGATGGTACAATAACTGCTCAACAGAGCCGACATAACCGTTCCACCCTCCTTATGCTTAGTTTCAAGGAACTGCATTAGATTGGAGAAAGCGGGATTACTCAAAGTGAGCCGGTATTTGTTGTCGAGGTATAGCTTAGCTATATTATTATCCTGAACATGTTCAGGAAGCCCGAGCGTCTGCAGTGCACGAATATCGTCTGTGTGCTCCGGAAGAAACAAATTTTTGTTTGCTTCAAAAAATTGGCGGCCCTCCAACGGCGCCATTGCTTTGATGAGATTCAAATAGGAGTAGACAAAAAGGGGCCAAAGAACACGTCTAAGTTCGGGCTGGACGAGTACCGATGGTTAGAAAACTGCCCAGATAGTGGTCAAGGGAAAAAAAATACCTTGTATATCTCCAAATTATCTTCAACCCATAACTTTGTCATTTCTACAAATTACCCGCAAGTTAGTCGCGTCTCGGCATAACATTCATTCAAATAGTGATGATGGCTACAAACCAAAGGCAGCTCTGAATTTTGGATGGGTATCAGTCGACACTGGCAACAAAGGGCGCCCATCGATTTCTTGGTTTGATGATTCCATTCGGAAAATGGCTTCGGTTCGATTATAGCCCTTCTTCGCCAAATAGTCAATCACCTATAGTGATACTCATTAGCATTGACCTCATGTAACAAAATGTAAATCATAAGCATATTTCAAAAAAAAAACATAACCAAACAGTCAAACGCTTTGACAGAGAACCCACGATTTGATTGAGACGCGCAGCTTTCTCATCCTCCGGGTGGGATTCCTCTGATTCCGAGCTCCAGCCGGCTGCTGGCTCCCATCCAACGGGACAATCCCCCGCCATTGTCCTTTGTATGGCAGCTGAAAAGGCTGGGTAATATAATAGAAAGAAACGAACTCCAAGCAAGAAGGGATGTGGGTTGGAAAGGACAAAGGGTAAGGAGAACTGGTGAAATTGATAGACGGAGGCGGGGATACATTTTTCCATCTTTGGCAACTGAGGGTAATGCAATAACAGGAGAATTCTAGCTTGGGATATAGTGCCTTTAAAGAGATATTTAAAGCATGGAGTGCACAAGCTAGACCTAGCTCCAGCAAACAGATTAAGGATGGTGGATATATCGTCCTGGTTTGGGACAACCAACAATTGAAATATATATGGATATTGTCACACTTATTTTGAGTGTTTATCAAAGGTCAAAGCACTTGGGATATAAATGTAGATATAAAATGCAGCATAACGAAAGAACCAAACGAAGAGAGTGTGTATGAGGAAGAGACAAGGAAAAGGAAACGGCAAAAACCCAGTACAGCATACCCTGCTGTTCTAGGGGAAGGAGAAACCAGGTACAACCAGCTATATGAGTATAATGTTGACTTACAATCTGGTTCAAATCCTGCTGGGATACAGGTCCGGGTCTGTTGGGTACAGCTGGTGTCGCGCCACCAGAGGAAGGTCCACTGGATATAGGTTGCTGATGTTGAGACGGCATTGCAACTCCATTACCAGGACCAGTGCTGGCGCTCCTGGGGCCAGGGCTGGGTGCTCCAGCAGGTCCCGACATATTGGAAATTTTTTGATATCTTGTCAAGGCGATCCTTTTTCTGTATTACGTGGGTATTAGGGATCGTAATGGAGCAAGTCAAAATCTCAGATAGTCGAAAACGTCACACGCCAGAACGCGACTCATGGCAGAGGAATCTTTGTGACAGATTGGAGATGTCTATGTGAGAAGAGAGTATGAGGGATTGGTTGCTCGCTGTGTATAAAAGAAATGGAGGTTAGAAGTTGCGGCAAAGCGCGAAGTGTCGCCCAGATATATCACGTGAAATACACACATTTGTATTACATAAGCAGTTACTCTCAACCTCCGGATTTGATGACGATGGGAGGGACATAAATTAATATATGGGGGGGAGATGAGGATTTGAGAGAGCGAGGCAGTAAGGATGGCGTCGGAGAAAGCAGTCTTTAGCCCTGCCGATCGCATAAATGAATTGAATGAGGTTGACAAGGTACGTGTGGGTGTCAGTTGCATGCGTGCTTAACATTGACTTTGGATATAGGATGTAGCCCAGATACTGCAGTCTGCCGGACTTGCGATCCAGTCTCTCACCAACAACGCGTCACTATCCCGAGAAGAATTAGAGACAGGTAGTTCGACAACAGACGCGTCTCTTGATTCCCGTAAAAAAGCTTTCAAAAATGCGTGCTCTCAGTACTTTGCTCTTGTTTCGTCAGTTGACGTCAAACTACGCCGACAAGTCTATGCTCTAGAGGAAGCCTCGATAATTCGTGCTGAGCCTACTATCTCCCTTAAAGCAGGGGATAGCATGGTTGCTGGGGCAGGTGCAACTGCCCAGTCGTCACCTGGGACCGTCAATCCTCTTGAAACGAGCTGGCTGAACAGTCGAAAAGATACAGTCGGAAAAGACAAGGAGGCGGAATTGTGGGCGGAAGCTAGCCGTTTTATGAAAGGTGTTGCCTCTAGAAAAGGGAATGAGAACCTTGATTCTTCCGCGGCTCAGGCTGATGCAGGCGGGAAACAGGCTATGGACGTGGACTGATAATGTCTGATAATTGACTGTCATTATATTTCTAAGAGCAGGCACAATACCCATTTGCCCCCAACAACCGAGCCTCTCTCACCGAAAACTTCTTGTGCACTTTATTGTCGCCGTGGAGAATGTGTTTACTAACTGTAGTAATGCGTGCCTACCTTAACTGCCACGTTATTCCTACTGCGCGAGAGGACAATCGCATATCAAACTCCAAATACAAATCGATAATATGGGAGGTCCATTGGAGCTGCAGTATTCAATTGCATATGATTTGCTCGGATTATCTAGCTCCTAAGCAAAGGGGAAAGGCCGCCCCCGTGGTTATGTGAATGTACTCCAGCAATACAAATAGTTATAGCGAAGGAGAGCATTTATCGTTGTCAACTCACATTTACCATATATTTCGTGTCTATTTACAGGAATAGCAAGGTGTTAGGGATTTCCGCTTTCGAAAATTTGGTCCCAAGGTCCGATACTACGAATGACCTTCTATTTCATCATAGCATTGATAACATTGCGGTGGGCGGACTTCTCTTCGTTTGTCTCGGAAAGTGGTTGTAGACCTTGAAATTGGCAAGTTAGTATTTGCTACGTCAATACCAAGGCAACATCTGGTTATATACTCACTTCTAAGCTCAGAAACAACGTCCTTCGCTTTACCAAAATAAACCTCCTCTAAGAAAGAAACTGTCGTTAGCATCGTTTATATAGGCGACGGGGAAACGTAAACTTTGCGTAATCATACGTAGCAAGTTCCTCATCTTGAACTCCATATCTTCAACCAAACGTCCCACGTTTGCTACGTGGCTCTCATCGCCGTTCACAGCCATATCCGACTCGATCTGTCTCGTCATATTGCCGCTCAGGTCCATCTCCCCAAGGGTGTCTGAACCGGTTGATAGATGGAGGATAACTGTGCTTGTCAACTTATAGTGACACGTTCGTCCGCGATCGGTAGCCTCAAAAACATGGATACTATCCCAGGCGCCAGAATTCTTGGAGCCAGGGGTGATTCCTACACCAAGTCAGTTCATGACGAGCACCTTGCTAGGCGAGATGAAATACCCTTTTTCAGCAACACCACACCAGCAAACCCGTCATCAAGGTCCCAGAAATAAACACTACCAACTCCGCCATCGTAGTAAAGGTCCCGGTAAATATCAAATGCCTTGTTCGTTTCAATTTCCAGTTTCCTCACCCGTTCACTTGGTACTGTTCCGTCTTCAATTGGGGGGTCGAATTCATTGCTCCACGGGCTTCGGTAGCTGTCTCCGTCACGGTTGTAGTCACAAAGCAAGTAGTCGCGCTTTGATCGGGGACATCGTCGGACTTCGAGTGGTTGGTCCACGGATGCCAGGAGGTCCTCTGTCAAGTCAGGAACAAGTGTAGTGATGTTATGTAAATTTTCTTTCGTGTTTCTAGGGGATAGACGGCGAAGAAGGTCTCTGTTTCAAGTACTTATTATCAGATATTTTGCACATCTGGTGGTTGATACCCCTGGCGAATACACTGGGGTGCCTTTCCCGTCAAGTGGGGGAGGGGGGGTGCCTAGCGACAGATTGATGAGCAGGAGAGGGACGAGTGACTTACAAGGCACTATCAAATTGTGAGTCTGCCATGGTTCTGGAGGAGAGAGAAACAGAAAGCTCCGGATTTCGGGTTGGCCTAGGAGTTTGATGTCTGAGGAGGTAATACCGAGATGGAGTAAATAAAGATGACGAACCTAGCTGGCTAGGTGCGTGGCAAAAACCATTAAATTTAATGTTGTCCACGGTATTTCCACGCGACACGGCTACAGTATTCGAAGCGATGTAAGATAGTAACGCTCTAATATATTATATGCAAAAGTCATGTCCTCATCACTGATACGTAAACGCCAAAGAGGAGGTGATAAGTAATTTTATAGTGTCTAGAAATCACTAGAAAACCCGTTATAATCACTAAAAATATGAGCAACATCTTCGTTTGCCTCCCCAACAGGAACCGCATCCCTCGTCTCAGCAGCGGGTTTTCGAGCAAAGGGGTCGTTGCTAGCAAATGATTCAGCAAATAGCTGATCAATGTCTGGGAAATCATCATCAGCGCTATGTTCAGATGGATATATGTTATCTTTGTTTAAACCGAACGAGCCGGAGGCCTGGGTACACATCAGAGAGAGTCCGCGCTCAGATTGACCGTCCTGCCGTGTTCTCTGCTGCCGATCGGATGTCTTAGTAACGATCCCGGTGCATAGTTTATCAATAGAAGAAACCTGTTCATGGCCATCGTCAGAGATAGGTGAGGGCACTCCTTCGTCAGGTTCCCAGTTAAGAATGTCAGGAGGAAGATAAGGCTCGTATTTTTCGTCACAATCAATACCAAACTCCGACATTTCACGGACTGCCTGTGTTAGGCTACGGGTCAGGGTCGCATGCGGTACATCTACAGTGGGCCGACAGAATCTTTGAAGAACTGGATAAACGTCAAGTCGAGGGAAGCGCATGACCTGTGGTGATGTTCCAGCCACGGTCTGAAAATTCCGTCTCAGTTCGAGAGTTTGGTCTGGAGTAAGAGTAACCTCATTCAAGGGCGGGAGTTCTGCAAGCTCTGGGCTTGGTTCTCGATATGCAGGTAAATTCTTCCGCTTCTTATGTTTCTTATCAACACCTGTCAGGGTTAGGGCGTTTGTGAAGCCTGTTTGAACCCCATCGGGCATGTGAAATTTCTTTGGTGGTCGTTTCGGTATTCGGCCACGTTTTGTAGGCACTGGTAGTTCTGCCTGGGAGTTCTCTATGGGTATCTCAATGCGTATCTCATCTACTCTCGGTTGGATATCACGGGGAATAATGCGAGGAGATTTGTCCTCATGGAATGTAAAATGAGATCCAGAAGCAATGATTTGTTGCATCTTCTCGTAGTTATCCTTTGCCCTGAAGTACTTTTCCTCCTCTTTGCCTTCCATAAGCAAGAGAACAACCTTGCCCATACGTTTTCTTCCAGTTCTCCCCATTCTCTGCAACATACGAATAGGTGACGCTGAAGAATCGTAACATATGATAAGATCAACTTCTCCAATATCAAGGCCTTCCTCTCCAATAGAAGTGGCAACGATGGTGTTATACGTCCCCTCTTTGAACTTCTTTATAATTTCTAGCTGTTTCTTCTGATCCATGCCTTCGGAGCCTTTGGCACTTGCCTGCCCTACAAAAACATGTGGCAGGATTATTGGAGCGTGTTTTTTGAGCACCCGGACAATTTCCTCTGCACTGTCACGAAAATGGCTAAACACCATCACTCGTGTCTTAGGTGAATCAGCCGTGCGACTGTTGGTATCTGCGTCCAAAAAGTGGTTCAAAATAACTCGTTTGAGGTATTCCAACTTGGGATGGCCAATGAAGTCCGCATCAGTCATCTTTGACCTTAACGTAGCCATCATGGATTTAAAATTCGCATCATCCATGATCTGTCGACCATATTTTCCTCCTTTCCCTTGGCTTCCATCTGTAGGCCCATCACGAAACGACACCAAGTTACGATAGAACGGTCCAACTCCATGGTATTTGAGAAGCTCGATGGCATGAGCTAGGCTAGCCAGGACTGTGAATATGCTATTGACCATTCCTTTTAAACCCCAGTTAGCTGTTCTACCTGCCGGGGACATAATCCACTTTTTTCTGGCCTCAGTTAACCCAAAAGGAGTAAGGGACATGGGGTCATCTCCCCAATATGCATTGATGTTACGAAGTTTCTCAACAACGGGCCTCAATGCTTTGGAGAATTGATCCATGCAAAGCTTCATATCATCAGAGTTAGAGAAAGAGATAGTCTCCACGTTTTTAGCATGTACATATTCACGGATATCCAGAGAGGCCTCAGTGCGTATTTCAACTCTTGAAATGTTCAACCCGTCAATGACTTCCTGGACCGTCTCAACTGTTGAGCCCGGAGTCGCGGTTAACGCCAGAACTCTGAAGCTGGTATTAAACCGTTGGATAAACTTGACAACTTCAACATATACGTATGCACCCGTGGCACGATGCGCCTCATCAACAACTAATAGCACAATTCGCTTTGGGTCAGCAATGCCACTCTTGAGGTCATTAATAAGGGTCTGAGGTGTCATGAAAAAGACACGTTTCGATTCCCATTCTGTAGCCCTTAAGCCGGGCGGCACATTTCCTGTAAGCATCGTGGTTTGAGACCGGGGAATTCCAACAATATTAAAACACGCATCAACTTGCTGCGCAACAAGTGGCTTAGTTGGAGCGACAAATACAATTTGAGCGGTTTTTGTCCATCTAAACCAGTTAAGCATCACAGTCGCAGCAATGAACGTCTTTCCAAGACCAGTAGGTAGGGCAACAAGGAGATTATGAAACAGACCGCGATAGGAAATATTAAATTGATAGTCACGTTTTCTCCCCAAATTCATTGGATACGTCCACGTCTGCAGGGCTTCTGAATTAAGCGTATGATGTGTTGGAACCTCATTTTGGCTGGCCAAAGGCCAGCTCCTGGAGGTTGCCGATTGAGACGGGGATTGGTTGCTTGCAATTCCACCAAATAATGTGGTCTGGCGAAGGCTTTTTTGTTGAGAATTTGTTTGTCTCCTTTGTGAGGTTTGAAGCCCGGCCTGGGATTGACTAGTAACGCCATTTGTGGGAGTCTGTCGGGGGGAAGATATGGGTGAAGATCCAAACACATCAGGGATATCATCAGGATCAAAATCCAAAGCTAATGCAGTCAAGTCCGGGCTATTGCCTGCTGCTAATGGTAAAGAGGAAACATCACTCGTTTTTGGTAAAGGGTTATTAGCAGCTTGGTTCCTTATTTTTGTCCCACGAACAGCTGTCTCCTCTCGTAGTGATTTAAGGGATTCGCGTATGGCTGCCTTAATATCTTCATCAGAGCCTTCAGCGGTTTGCAGATTGCTAGGGTCTCCATTTGATTGTTGTCGAGGAGGATATATAGGAGGAGAAGGAGTATGTGTACGAGGAGGTGCTCTCGGCGGGCTTGGATTGAGTTGCTGTGGCTGAGGCTTTTTCCATCGCGGGCCACGGATTCTTGAAGGACTCGAAGATGGCTGTGTCAACTGAGTAACAAATACCGGTTCTTGGTTTGTATAGTATTTCGGTTGATATACTTTTAAATTGTTCGCCTGCTGCTTCGGGGCCTCCCCTCTAGCTTTTGGGATTTGAGGCGGAAGCCCATCATCTGATTCTTCTTCCGTTTCATTAACTGATCCTATGTCAATTCCATCTTCATCATCCAAACTATCCTCTCCTGTCTCCTCTTCTTCCGCCTCCTCGGCTTGGCTACTTATACCAGTTGGAGAGGAGGCGGGAGGGTTATAGACGCGTCGTCGTTTTGCTGGCCGCGGGCTTTCAGAGAGGAGCGAAGGGTCTGTATCCGCGCAGGGTAGTTCATCGGAATCTGATAAAACTGTAACCATCACTATTCGACATGATACTGAAATTTAAAAAGTCTTGCTCAATGATGGTTTTTGTCAACCGTCGCAGACATTCGCGTCATATCAATAAACGCGAATTCACGTGATTCGAGTCATTTAGTGCGCTTAATTGGCCAATGAATGTCTAGTAACATCAACTTTTTGGGGCCTCCCGTCAGGCATGTCCTCATTTATGCGACGTAATTTGCTATGCAATGCTTTAATGATGTTCTACCATTGACGAACTAGTTAATTAATTAGTTAGTTAGTTAATTGATATTTTGATTTTCTTACAAAGTATACACATGATATGACATATTATTCTATGCAAGCTCGACACCAAGCCAATCTCCAAGGCCAATCCTATAACCCCACCGTATACCGTGCATCTATTCGCTGGTAACACATTAGAGTCCTTCTTTTGCGAGCATGTCTAATTCCGATTAGCTAGTGCATCGGACCTCAACCATCCGCAGCCAGGGCCTGCCAGCAAATGACTTACCCGCGATGTCAAGATAAAATGCCACAGCATTAAATCTATTTAACCATCAGAGATCGGTTACCCACTGATGCCACATTTAGGGTACCATGTGACTTACTTCTTTCTATTTCCAGTTATCTCTGCAGCAAACCATTTAAGGCGATTTGTCCAATTGATTAAGTCAATATGACTGACGTCAACTAGCGTACCTTTGTAGCAACCCCATTTGCTACTTGCAACGCTCACGAGGCCATCGTTCGGGCCTTCTTCGTTGTCTAGTATTCTCCGCGATTGGCTAAACATCGACCAGGTATCCGGCGACAATACGGCTCCATACGAATAATACCTAGGTTTATATCAGCAAGTTGAACTGAATAATCATTCGGTACAGCCATTAGTTAGCTCATACTTGACATTATCCACATTCACAACGTCGGGGTTGAACGTGTGGGCTAGATATTCCCGGGTGAGTTGCTTGAATGCTCCGTTTTCTAGCCCTAGGCGGCCAAGTATAAAGTAAAGCTGGGAGAGGCGCTCCTCTATTACTGGTAAGCTGCTGTCCCTTAAGGTAGATTGGTTGTAACGGACCGCCTAGCCATTCAAGAATGTAGTCGGCTACAGCCGAGCCTGGATGAAACTGATTAATCAGATGGTCATGAATATATGATGAAAAAGGTAGCATATCTACTGACCTTAGTGGGGAGTGGCTATTGTTGTCAAGGAGACGACTTCGAATGTCGTTGGCCGTAGTTTACTGATCATATACCTGGCATCTAGCCCACTTAACGTGAAGTCCCTAGGTTAATTTGAGCTGTACGCAGTAAACAGTATAGTAGATATCGTACCCCTGATGAAGATGGTGAGCCAATGATCTCTTAAGCAGATATTAGAAAACATACCATGCTATGTCTGCACAGCCGGCTTAATTAGTATATTGGATAAGCCGATGGAACTGGTATGTGAGAAGACTCACGCAATAATATTAACCTTCCGGCCTTCCGCCCTGTTTTCAATTCCTTGCAACAGTTCTTCTGCACGCTGTTCAATGGAAGCAGACGGAGAAACAGGAGCGGTGATGACCTCCACACCATTAATAGAGTAGGCATCTTTGATCCCTCTCCAGTAATGTATGGCCGGCAAAGCTCGTTTTGCGATTCGAAGTTCGTCAAACCCAAGAAGGCCGTGTGCTAATACTATAGGATGTTTTGGTTTCACTGCCTCACATGAAAATAAGGCATTCATGCAGCGTCTACCAGTCAGAGGTCCAGGGTACGTGGATACTAGGGGTATAATTTCTTTTGAGCGCTCACAATATGAATCTCGGATATTAGCACATTCGTCTTTAATGAGGTGGCCAAGCCCAGCAAGACGGCGATCCAGCAATCGACTGGTCCGGTCTGGGTTAAAGAAGCTGAATCGACGGGATTGTTGGGGCCGTGACAAATAGAATAAGGATTTTTGAGCTTTCATATATGAATGGTTGCCTGATAATTTTGTTGTTTTCATGACTCCCGCCAAATGAAGGTGGTGGTGGCTGGATAGCCAATGATGTGAAGTTGCCAGCGAGAAATGAGAGGTGGACAACGCTTGTTGAGTATTCGGTCAAAGCATACAGTTAAATGGAAAGGAGGCCGGTTGCCTTGATAAGTGGGAAATATTTAACTTGCTAACTGATGCAATCAAATAAACAAGCTGAAACTTTCATGTGACGGATGCTACTAGGTTCTTGGAGCAGCGCAAAAGCCAAACCATGTAGTCAAGCTGTAAAAGCTATCTATTCCTCTATTTCACAGCTACATGCAAATTGCACAAAACCACATCCCTAAATATCTTCATGCCTACCACAAATGATTATGAAATTCCTTGAGCTTTCGACAAACAGCATATAATTACCAGTATATAAAAGCATGAAGACCCCGAACACAGGAAGAAGAATGTCAAGTCTCAACCGAGCCGTTAAACATAGAACAAGTCACTGACAGTAATTTACGCTTTCTTAGCTAACTTCTCTGGCACCTGGGGGTTGACATCTAGGACAGTCTTGATGAGATCTTCAACGACCTTGTTGCCCTTGTCTTTGCCGGATTTCTTGATTTCAAGGAGCTGGGCTTCTGCATCTTTGTTTGCGTCACTTTCGGCTTTCTGGTTTCCGCTCGAGTGCTGGAGAGAAAAAGAGAGATAGTGTCAGCATACTCCGCCTGTCTCTTCGCCTCATCGTCTAGCACCCCGGAGACGAAGAGAGTATTTACCTCAGCTTCGAATTTTCGGAATTCCTCTTCCTTTTGTTTCTTGTAGTCTTCAATCTCCTTCTGTGCCTCTGTCTTGGCGTCCTTTATGCGCTTCGTGCGGTCTGAGTGGAGAGGACGTTAGGGAGCCTATTGCAGATTACGAGATGAGGTATGACGAAGGGTTAACTGACATTCTCTAGCTAGAGGAGAAGTTAGCGGGAGTTACATGCAGAGTCAACAAGCGTAGTGAGAGCCATACCAGTCTGAACTATCTTCTGAGCTTCCCTTTCCGCCTATCCATCTCATGTTAGCTAGGGATGTTTCTGGTGTGCATGGCGGGCAGGCAATCATACATCGAGCAGGGTCTGGATTCCCGCGGAGTTTTGTGCAGCCTACAGCATCCATTGTCAGCCTCTATCCTGGGTCCCCGGGCACGTCTACCAGCGGGCTCTCTTACCATGTTGTGTCTCGTCGGTCTGTCTTGCTGGGGTGGAATGGTCCTGGAGTGCCGTCATTGATGACGGGGCTCGCCCTTCCCGCTTTAAAACCAACCACCAAGCGCCCGGGCCAACACTGCCTAGAGCTGACACACCACGTGACTGCTTCAAAGGTTCCTGGACGAAAAAACCCGGTGCTTGCTGCTTTGTTCTGCAAGTTTTACGTCGAGTGCAGTGACGACAGAGCCAGCTCCTTTGCCCCTTCAACGAGCTCCGCCTCAAAGCCTCCAGCTTCCCTCTGGCTCCCTCCACTGTTACGGGGCTCCGGGCAGGAAGAGGAGCCATGTCTCGAGCTTCGAAGGTCACCCTCGGAGTCACCTCCCTTGTGACAGCGGGCATCGTCTACTTTGTTCATTGGTCACAAGAATCGGAACGATTGGTAAGGAGGAGACTGTTCTCTGCAGTCTTGAGGGCTGAGGAAGTGGCTAATTTTCTCTCCGAATAGGCAATGCATGCCGGTGTTGAGCGAGATATGGAGCAGCAGCGAATCAAACGAGAACGACAGGCTGATTTCGAGATGCAGAGACGCCTTGAGGAGGAGTACAAGAAGATTCAGACCGTCTCAGACAGTGTTCCGCCGCTTAATATAGCCGGAAATAAGAGCGCAAACCAGCAGACATAGGATTCTAGTAACATAGATCCTCTCCGGATCATCCTCCCGGGTACATCGCGAGATACAACAGGATGTGAGAATAAATAACGTGCTGGATCTTCTCAGTCCTTTGAGCTGGTCTCCATCCCACAACGACCGCTCATCCCAGATGGATCGATAACTCGTCGAGTTGACAGACAAGAGCATTGACTCACACTCTGCGCTCGTTTCCAACGGACTCGAAGGAGCAACATTGGCGCGCGATTGTCATGATCTCGGGCCCTGTGCTATCAACGATCAACCATACCATAGTGATATTGGGATACCGACTCCCAACTGATATCTAATCTCCACTTAGACATTGTATACATAGAATAAGAGATCCAGCCTCTGTCACGTTTACGACTTTTGCTGTTCAATGGTAATCCGGCACTGAATACACATGTATAGGTCCCGACTACTCGTTTTCCCTTAGGACATACGATGTGCTTGCTAATGCAGGGGATAACACACTGTATGCTCTCTCACATTCAAGTAACGGCTACATATGAGACTCGATTTTTTTTTCCAACGCCGATTGAGTAACCAAAAGACAGAGCAATACGAGGCGGACTCAGCTCGTCACAGACAAGGTTGAAATACGCATATCAAATACTAAAATATCGGTATCTGCTTGATTTAGCTCTAATATTGAGCATCAAAATAATAAATGTAGCACGCTGTAACCGTAATCGTCGGCCCACGAGCACGCTCTTTTGGGACAGACAGGGATGGCCGATGAGACGCAGCACATGGAAGAAGAAGGAAGAGCCTTTGACGGAGCTGATAGTTATAGCGACTTCGCTATTATTATTATTGACGCAGATCCCTTAGCCTCCTTTTCGCCTGGCACATCGACACGAAGCTTGACGCCCTTACTGGTCCTTTACGCGTTGTCCCGAGGGCCCTTCCCCGCCACCACTATTATTCCCATTATTGGCTTGCACCTGACACCATTTCATCATCCGCAAAGATAGGAAAAAGTCGACCAGCGTGGACGTGGAAGCAAGAATCACCAACAACACCCTCGACTAGTGACTCTGGGGAGGAAAGAGAACCGGTATCTCGCCGCTGCCCTGGTGTCACTGACTCTCCTTCGGGCTTCTCCACCGTACGGCTGGTTAGCTCCCTCGCGAAATGCTGGCAGGCCGAGGCCTCAGCTTCGCCCCTGATACGAAGAGCCTTCCCTGACTTTCATGAACGCTCCCGCGTTCCAAGATGTCTGCGTCGAAATTAGAATGTTATTGTGGGAGGGGTGATTGTGCGTATCTTGAGCATAATTCAGCTGCTCTGGCTGAGTTGGAACGGGATGTGGAAACTGCTGCACGGCTTGGTCAGGTACGCATGCAGGCTGCCTTGCTGGCCCATGTTGGACGAATCATTTTTGGCCACTCAGAATATATATCAACCCTACCCTCCTCTGACGTCTGAATATTTAGATATATTGCATCCCTGCTAACGTTTTTCTCCCGTCTTCGGTTGTATATAGGCCCTACTTGACCGTCATGAATCCTACAAAGTCGAAGCTGAGAGCACTCGGGACCGGATGACCGCCGAGATGGAGAAACTGCAAACGAGCAAGAAAGAGACCGAAGCCGAAAATGCGCGGATCGTGGAAGAGAACCGTGGTCTGCTCGACCAGCTGGAAAAGTTGAACCAGCTGCTGATAGAGTCGGATGCGCAGGTTAGAACGTTGACTACTACGTTGCAGAGTACCCAGTTGGAAGTCAGACGATTATCATCTTCTACCAAACGTGTTGAGCAGCTGGAGGAACAACTACTTCAGCTCGAGAACGAGCAGGCCAAGCTGGAGGATACTCTCATCCTGACCCAAGAAAGCGAGAGTGTGGCAATCCAAAGATGGAGGAAAGCCGAATGTGCGCTCGGGGATCTGCATGATCAAGTAGATCGGATAGAAAGGGAAGCTCGAAAAGAGCGCGAGCGGCATGTTGAGCTTATCGGGAGGCTAGAAAGGAGACGTATGGTCGAAAGAGAACTGGATACGGCTGCCGGCCGGATCAAAGGTGCTGCGGCTACTGCATCGCTGTCGCGGAATGGAACCGGGACGAATGTGGTCTCTCATTTTGTACGGGACATATTGAAGGACAATGCAAGTCTCCAACAGTGTGTTACCGAATTGAAGGAGATGCTGCATAATTCAAACGAGGACGTCAAATATCTACGCGAGCAACTTCTCCTCCACCAGCCTCTTGACCCCGTCCCCAGTGAAGAGCATACATACGGCAATCTTGTTCCTCTCAGCGAGGAACTGGAGGAAGACAAGATACCGGATCAAATGCCACAGGAAATTCATGTTCACCATCATTTCCACAATCCAATCTCAACACCAGGGAGAAAGGAAAAGTCTATCCCCATACACCGGCGTCAACGGAAAAGACGCCCTGTCTTACCCCCAACTCTCCACGAAAATCCTTCCCGGGCACTCCCAATGTCACAGGCCATGCACAGGCCTTCCAACTCAGCATCATCCGTTGCTAGCGCATTTTCCCAGGCTTCATCTTCACTACCAGGAGCAGGGTCTGCCCTGTCCTCGATACCCAGCTCACCGCTTTCCGGGTACAGGTCGTCGTCTATCTTTGACCGCCACGATTCGGGTTTTGAATCGTCGCGTCCCACTAGTCCAGAGAGCGTAATATTTTCGCCTCCGCGGTACAACAAACAGAGTCATCGTCCGCGACTTTCAGATGCCTCCTTCCGCTCTATTAATGAAACTGATGAGCTAGATAAGGCTGGGTCGTCTCTGCCGTCGGTTGAAGGGCTAGCTGGCCCACAGCCTGACAACGATGAGAATCAGCCGCTCGAGTGCAGTGGAGCTGAAAACAGTATTGTCGAGGAAGCACATAACCCGCAACAAAAACATGACGGTGAAGACATTAGCTCATCAAAACGCAATGATTCGTCCAGTGGACCTGGTAATGAAGTAACGCACGACCTGAACTCATCCATCCAGCCGCTAGGTGATGCTCTGGAATTCCATACCAGTACCCCGATTCAATCACCCAGAATTTCTCGTCAACTTCATCGTTCTAATTCCCATGAGAGTCTTCTGTCTGTCTCTGGCATGGATTTACATACGACAAGCAAACATCCAGCCTTAGCCTTACGAGGCAACCCAGGTTTCTTCCCAAGACCTCCAAAGCGCGTCTCGAACACGAGCATCATGTTGCCATCTCCCTCGCCAATAATATCAAAGACGAATGCGATTGTACCAAAAGCATCTTTGACCGGGGAGCAAACTTCGGTCTCCTTACTTTCTTCTGTGGTATCCTCCAATACGAGAGGAAATCTCCGTTCTGTATCCGACAGTGCTTCCCAAATCCATAGCGACGCCGCTTCCACCATTTCAGCATCATCAGAGTCTACCGTGCCATCAAGGGCCGGAGCGTCTGCTCGAACTATTGGCATTCGAAAGCGCATGGGCAGCTGGGTTCGGGAAAAGTGGTCCACAAATACGGTGGATGAACCAGGCAGCACCGCTTCCTCGCTGACAGTCGGGTCCTTGGTGCCAAGACCGCCAGGCGTTAACCAGAGCGGCCCTATACTTGGCTTGCGCCCTCCTCCGCCCGCACCAGTGTCACTTCATCCAGAAAACCTCAATCACGACCTGCTACAGGAATCCCTGCTCGAGGAGTAGGAGACGCTACATTTTTCTCTTCTTTCAAGCAATATCTTCTTTTCTCGTATACACTGTTTAATACTTTTCCATTACATACGCCACACATCGTTCCCTGTTTTTCCAGCCGGAGTCATTTGATCTCAGTCATTTGTTTTCATTCCATCTTTGAACATCTGATCACATACTGCTCGCTATAGACATTTTCCTTTGTTGCATCATGATACCCTGGAGTCCTCTCGTTTCGGTCAGTCGTTTGATATCTTGAACTTTGTCTTATAAATTGTACGGTGAATGGGCGCTGAGGTCTGTTTTGAAGATGTACACATGGCTCTGTAGAACAGACGCGTTTGTCTTGATATTCACAATAATATACTCTACTGACTAATATATTCTACTGACACTATCTGCCCTTGCGCCTATCTCCCTCGATGTACTCTACTTATGGAGATAAAAGTCAAGCCAAACGAGAAAAACAAAGCGTGCTTAGTAATAACCTTATTTAAACGCTGTCTGCCTGGCCCCTGCGTCACAACCCAAAGTGGGGCTCTTGCGCAGAAAGAAACGTCGAAGTCTTTCCTTTTGTCAGAGCTGTGAAGAACAACCTCGACCCCTGAGCATTTCTGGCTACAGCTCACTGCCGATACCCAAAGGACGGTATATTTATATTGAATAAAGGCCTCTCAAGAGAATTCACGATCACTGAACACTAGCTTCGGTGCTGAATAGGGCCGTGATTTTACCTATGACGTAGTTACTCGAAGTCAAATTTTTTTGCCCGTATACCAGTTGTTGCCCACTTGACTTACCCTCACAACAACACACAATCCGTGCACACAACCCATTGGATATACCGCGCAGTATTAAAGATACCATCAGCAATGTTATCAAAGGATATGGAAGAGGGATGCCTTGTCCAGGATGCCGGCGGAGATGCCACTGACCGCAAACCAGAGCAGTCCACAAACGACAAATTCTTCAGGTATTTCCAGGAGGAAGTGACTAGTACGTCAAACTATAGCCGTTGAGTTCTTGGTATTCCCCATCAGCATCAGTGAACTAAACTTTCCCTTTGTACAGAGGTCGAAGAAAGGATCACCAAACTTCACACCACGCCTACAGCAGGGGGTGAACAAGCCAGTGCTGCTGATTATTGCTTGGCGGACATTTCACGGCTGTCAGATGAAGTCAAAGATGCATCCACTTATATACCCAGTTATGATCAGCGGGTGTACGCCTCGGTATGTTGCTAGGAATCAAACCGTTAATACAAATATCTTCATTGTGTGAGAGCTAATACCCAGGGTGTATTCACAATGTAATAGGCTATAAAGGCGCTTCAGGAGAAATTCGCTGATGCGAAGGAGGCAATTGCTCCGCGCAAACGATTCGCATTCAAGCGGTCCCGCCAACCCACTCCTGTCCAGAGCTCGACTGACGAAGTAATGCAAGACACCCCCACAACGCCTCGAACAACGGCTCTCAACCCTACCCCGGAGCCAACTACACACGTTGCTTTAGTCAGTCACGAAAAAGTTACTGATAACATGGAACCTGAGCTGTCGACGGCAGTAGACGAAGGGAAGAAAGAAACCCAGCAGGAAGACCAAGCGGTAAAGGAACAGGAGCAGCTCCAGCCACAGCGATCTGAACCACAACTGCCAGCTGCACAAGTGATATCATTCAATGATGTTGAAAGCTCACATGTCACCTTACCTGACTCGGTCCCTCTGCAGAACGCCTCCCTCTCAGTAAGCAGTGTCCGGAAATCTGTCATCGACGTGTCATCGATCCCCGAGCTGGGCAGATCGTTTTCCACGTGTATATTCCGCGACTCGTACGATAGTCTAGCGATACTCGGCAAGGTCGACGGGCCAGCGTTTATTAGCGACGTTATTGACTCGGTGGTGGTGGTCACATGCCATCAATTCCGAATGCACGAGTGTAATAACGTAATTGTTTACTTGAGCTGTGCTACAAACCCGATTATCGAGAGATGTGTGGATATCAAATTTAGCCCGCTTCCAGAAGCGTTCGTGAGTACTTCCGGCTCGGTGCGTTATGCTTTTCCTCTACATCCTACTTTCTGCTTCCTATATGTGTTGCATGTATATATTGGTTGGTTATGTGTGCTAATGGGGATAGTCTGCCCAGAACGGAAAACAAGCGGACAAATGGTCTCTTGTGGAGGATTTTAATTGGTTGAAGTCTGAGCCTAGTCCGAACTGGGGCGTGTTGGAGGATGAGGATACAGTTGAGGATCATGTGTGGGGCCGTATACTGGGGGACAAGCACGGAATGCAACGAACAGAGATCCTGGATAGGACGGGCGTGACTAGTCTTGCTGATTAGGCTGGATCTGGATCGTCATGCCTTGTAGATTATGCATTGAAAGGTGTTATAGCGGGGAGGCAAGGGACGGTCAAGGCATAGACTTGGTATGGGGGTTTTTTTGCTGAAAGCTGTGAAAGCAAGGTCTATTTATTATTAATGAATACATGCGTAATGAAGTAAGGAATTGAGTTATGAAAAGGAAAAGAAAGAATTATTTCTGTGACGACATCGACGGTCGTAAATCAACAGTCTCAAAATCTAGACCTTTCGCTTCGAACACATGCCCTGGCCGCAGGGCGTCGGTATATATATTTGTCTCGTCGTGGGGGTGGAACAAGCCAGGCCGAGAACAGTTCAACACCGACTTCAGGCCCGGGGGGTCCGTCAATCGAAAAACACCCCAGCTCGGCTCGTGGTTGGGTGCACAGACAATGGCGATACTCTCTGACAGCATTACTTGATAGCCAGACTGGGTATGCAGGTCTCTCGAGCTCATGAAACATGTTTGTGTCGGGTGAGTGTGGATCCAGCCTAGAACCATGAGATCTTCTGCCTCGCAGTACTCAA
Organism: Trichophyton schoenleinii; assembly: GCA_018357685.1. Lineage (NCBI taxonomy): Eukaryota > Fungi > Ascomycota > Eurotiomycetes > Onygenales > Arthrodermataceae > Trichophyton > Trichophyton schoenleinii. The sequence goes on from WOFF01000002.1 coordinate 5,923,967, forward strand.
ATATAGCAGCCTCATTGAGCATTTCACATGTATCAGGGGTAGATTCTTGCTCTGGGATGATAAGCCGCGAAATAAAAAATGCGTTTGATATGAGAGTGCCCGCTAGGATGCCGCATGTCTCTAGATTAGCGGCAGTGTTGGGAGCGGCGAGGGAGAGGAATTGGGTACGTAGATCAGGGGAGATGAAGATTGTGCGGAGTGGAGTACCGTTTTCGAGGTAGGAGGATGGTTTGAAGGTGAATGTGGACGGGTGGAGGATGTCCTTCTCTGTGTCTGGGGTGGGGGGTTGTTTGGAAGGCAATTTGGGAGGAGAAGAGAGAAGGGAGCGGGTGTTGGAGCGTGAGTGGGTAGGGGTATGTGAGGGCGAAGAAGTCACTGAGCCTGCCCTGGGAGGCAAGGGGGGCACTTTGCTTGGTAGTGGGGGAAGAAGAGAAGTAGTTGATGCAGCGGTGGTGGAGGAGGTGATGTCTGGGTCGGGTATCTTAGCGGGTATGGTTGGTGTCTTTCCTGGGACCGGTGGTGCCTGTTCAATCTTTGGAGGTCGGATAGGAGAGTGAGAGCCGGTATGATGGTGTTGATAGCTCTGTCTTGGGATGGAAGGGTATCTGTACCCGGAGAGATGCTGTTCTATCGGCATGAGAGTGGGCGACCTCGAGGTAGGAGAGGAAGAAGAAGCAGTATTCGACTTTGACAGGCCGCTGCTGAGCATGGATCTGACCTCCTGTAGTCTTCTTGCGAGCACGTCTCCTTCCATCTTGGCAGTATTGGTGGTGTTGGCTGTGTTGGCGGTACTAACACTGGCCTCTGAGCTGGCATATGACGGCCGCCTGACATCTCCACGCGCAAAGGCCCTGCGCCTGAACTCGCTCTGGGCCAGTCTGACGGCAAAGTCTCTGTTTTCAGCAGCCTGAAGTGCCTCTGGGCGGCCTGCCAGCGCTGGGTCTTGCACTGTGGTTGCACTCTGAACGGTAGCATCTAGATCGGAGAAGGTGGTCGCGGTGTTATCCTCCATTGTAGATGCAGTGGTAGCAGTGGCCGTAGCATGGTTCTCAGCCTGACTGCGCTGCTGGAGCTCCTGGTACCGGTCGTATAGTTTACGGATCCGGGGTTTGAGTATCTCTAGCTTGTTGAGTGAAGCCTGGACTTCCTTCTTTGCGGCGGCGAGCCCTTGTTTATTCTTTGGGTCGCGGGCGTCGGGATGGGCAGTGAGGTTGATGAGGACGAGCTGGGCATGTCTGAAGAGGAGGAGGTAGGCCTGCTGGTCATTGCCTTCTTGTTCGTATATTCGAGCCTGTCGTAAACACTGTCAGAGGCGGTGGGTGGGTGGTGGAATAGCCGATGATGGCGGTTGCCTACCTCCTTGACAAGCAGGCCGGCGGAGCGAAGCCAGTAACGGAGAGGCACCTGGGGATCGAACTCGTACTGGCCGGCCTGCCGAGCTATCTGCTCGACGGTCAGAGGCGGCAGCATGGCGACTGTCTCTGGCTCTGGGTCTGCTCTTCTCTGCTACTGCTTGTTACTGTCTGGTGGAGGTGGAGATGGTGGTTTTGAGGCTGTGGGGAGGAGGGGGGTTCGTTAGCAGGCGGGCTCTTAAGTCAGGGCGAAGTAAGCTGTAGGGAGCGCAGAAGGGCAGCAAGAAGAAGGAAGCCATGCCGTCCTGAGCATCAACCTGTCTTCGTCTTCCATCCTGCGTCTTGTCTTCTATCGTCTTTCCTTGTCGTCTTCTTCTTCTTCTTCGTCTTTTTGTTTCTCGACGTCGTTGGAAGGTTGACTTAAAGCAGCAAGAAGATCATTACATAATCCTTAACGCGGCATGACAAAACTACCAAAAATGGTAAAGACGGAGACGACGTCGAATTTCGATATAAAAAGACGGCGACGACGTGGATGACCGCAAAGACCAAAGACCGCGAGAAGAAGAGAAAGAGAAGAGGCGATGACGAGCTGCTGTATGCTATTCTGAGTAATACTTGCCCTTGCTGGCTGCTGCGATGTGCTTCTGTGTCTCTTCTTCGCTTGCGGTGCAGCAGAGCCAATAGAATAATGGACAAGGTGCAGTCCGACTGGTGGTAACTTTCTAACCGGCCAGTTGAACTTACCAGCGAAAAGGAAAGAATGAAGAAAAAAAAAAAAAAATTAAAAAAAAGCAATGACGGAAGAAGAAAAGAAAGGGAAAAAAAAGGCAGAAGAAGCAAAAAACGCAGCGACGTGAGTGGCGAGACGAGTCGATGATGACGAGAAAAAGACGGAGAAAGCAGCAGAAAGAACCAAGACGCAGAACGAGAGAGGGAGAGAGAGAGAGAGAGAGAGAGAGAGAGAGAGAGGGCTAGTTTACTAACTTGGACTCAGATCATGGTTTATCAGGAGGAGGGAGGGAGGGACCAGCGGATGAACCGGATGAAAGCATGAAAGGAGTTGGCTGGGAGCTAGCAGAGTAGTGAGCTGGTCAGCCAGTCAGCCCGTCGACTTAACTAACTACTATGGAGTGCCGCAGTTAGTTACATATCTGGGGGAAGCAGACGCAGCACTGCGGTCCTGGCCGTCCTCGCCGTCCTGGCTGCCCCGTCGTGAGTTCTTCGGGGACGGGGGGAGTTTTACTACTGGTCAATGGACTGGCTCTGGGAGTTGATATACTCGAATATCAGGGGGAGCAAGGACGCTGGCGGTTGTATATACATAGGAGAGAGAGCAACAGAGCAGTTAGCAGCAGTAATAGAGTAAGCGTAAGAGCAATAGAAGAGCAAGAGTACTCCGTATAGAGAGAGAGAGAGAGAGAGAGAGAGTCTTCTGTGTTACTACTTGGCGTCTCCTGCCTCTGCGCTGCCCGTCCTTGACTCCCCTGTCTATCTTCCGCCTCTTCATGTCTGTCTGCTTGTCTGCTTGTCTGTCTGTCTGTCTGTCTGTCTATCTGTCTGCTGCTGCTGGTAGTCGAGTAGTTACTGTCTAACTTCTGCAGGAAGAAGAAAAGAAACGAAGCCCGCTCCATGGTCCATCCCATGCCCCCCCGAACCCCCCCAAGACCCAGCGAAAATCCGCCTTAAGTTAGTTTAAGCCCAGACAAGACACAAGACACACCAAAAAGATCTCGCTTTCTCTTCTTCTTCCTGCTCTGCATCTAACCTACTCTCTTCCTCTCTTCCTCTCCTCCTCTCCTCCTCTCTTCCTCTCTACTCTGATACGCCTCTACCTCCCTCTCCCCTGCGTGCTTGCTCTGCCTGTCTGCGTCTACTGCTTCACGGTGGATGCATCCCTCACGGCCATAGGTTGCGCCTGAGGCTGCTCCTCCGTCTCGCCGTCTTGACTAGTTTATCTAACTTGCAGGAAATCCCATGGCGGCTGCTGCCCAGCACCGCGGACGAGATCGAGATACCAGCACCACCACAACCACAACCACCACCACAACCACCAAAACTACGGCTCCTCCTGCTTCTAATTCTTCTTCTTCTTCTTCTTCTTCTTCTTCTTCTTCTGCTGCTGCTGCTGCTGCTGCTAACACTACAGCCATGGCCGCGGCTGCAGCAGACAGGTCCAAGGACAAGGACAGAGACATGGGCGAGGCCGTTTCTTCAGAGACCGCGTCCAGTGCCACCACACCTGCTCCCGCTCCCGCTCCCTACAGCACTCGCTCGCGAAACAGGCCCCGTATCAACTATGCCGAAGACACAGAGCTGGACGCCGAGCTCGAGCAGCCGCTGCCTCCAGTCTCTGCTTCTGCGGCGGCCGGTGCTGGCGCTGCTGGCTCTGCTGCTACTTCCAACTCCACGGCCAAGGGCACCCCGGGCCGCAAGCCAAAGGACAGGGACGCCGCGGCCCAGACGACTTCTTCCTCCGCCAGCAACACACGCATCGCCTCGCCGGCCTCCAACAGCGAGAGACCGCCCGGCATGAGCACGCGCAGAGCTGCCGCCGCCGCAGCGAGCAATGGGACTGCCGCAGCCAGAGACAAAAACTCCGAGAGCCATCATGGCCATGGGGCCTCCGCCAGCACAGCCGGCACCAACACCACCACCACTACTACCACCACCACGGCCTCTACTTCGGCCATTCCTGGCACATCGACGTTCTCCGCAAACCCAAACACCGTTGTTGTCTCGTCGAAGAAGCGGAAGCAGCCCGGCTCCAGCACCACCGTGCAGAATGTCGTCCCAGCAAACGGGGCAGGACACCCCAACAAGCGCTTCATTGCCGCTGGTTCGCGCAATTCAGAAGAGGCCGTCACCACTTCTATGATGACCTTTCGCTCCTCTCGAGCCATGCTCAGAAACGGCAAGCTAAAGGCAGACGACGGCACCCTCCTCGCCCCAAATGGTACGTCTATTACTCTGTCTCCTTTTTTTTTTTCCCGCATACATACATATATATATATATCACGCCTTTTCATGCATGTATTAACGCAGAAATAGACCACGTATATTTGATATGTGAGCCCCCAGGGGAGCCGTACTACCTCGCGCGGATCATGGAGTTTCTCCCGTCAAAGGACAACCCATCAGGCCCCATCGAGAGTGTCCGCGTAAACTGGTACTACCGCCCGCGTGACATCCAGCGCAAGACCAATGACCTCCGAGTCGTCTTTGCCTCCATGCACTCAGACGCCTGTCCACTCACGTCGCTACGCGGCAAATGTACCATCAAGCACCGCACCGAAATCGCAAACTGGGACCAGTACATGAAGGCAAAGGACTGCTTCTGGTTCGAGCGCATGTACGACCGCTACATCCACCGGTACTACGATGTTATTCCCACCAGCCATGTCATCAACGTGCCCCAGCATGTCAAGCAGGTTCTCGACGAGCGATGGAAGTACGTCTTGGTCGAAATTGGCCGCAGAAAGGAGCTTACCAGTGCCGTCAAGACATGCAAAAAGTGTCAACAATACGCTGCAAAGTAGGTCCTTTTTTCCCCTGCGTTTTTACATGTTAAAAAAAAGAAAGAAAAAGAAAGAAAGAAGATATATGTATATATGATGTATTATGTATGCTAACGTGTATAGTAATGATTCGGTGGACTGCGCGGTGTGCCATAACACATACCACATGCTGTGTGTCCGGCCGGTGCTGCAGAAGAAGCCAGCCAGAGGATTCGCTTGGGCATGTGGCCCGTGCAGCAGAGCCCAGGAAAAGAAGCTCGAGGCCAGGAACACGCCCATGGTGGGCGAGTCGCGCACAAACAACGACACAGAACCCGAGTTAGTCGAAGAGGAAGAAGAGGAACAGCCGCCTGCCGATGCAGACACAGCGGCTGCCACCCAGCGGAGTAGCCCGGCAAATGAGCTGCAACAGCAGCAACAGCAACAGCAACAGCATGCGCTCAAGCCGGCGACAGCAGAGCAGATCTCCCAGGCCAAACTATGGCAGTTTCGCTATCTGGGCATCCATTGCCGCGTGGAGGATGCGCTCGACTACGACGATCGCATTTACCCGCGTGCCAGTTCTCGGTTGGGCAGCCGACATCAGGCCAACGTCGTGCCTTGGTATGGCCACCCGGTCGAGTACTTCAAACCCGCGGAGACAAAGAGGAAGTACGTCCGGTCGGGGCCCAAGAAGGAGGTCAAATTGTCCAAGGAAGCCCTGGCCGCACAGGAGGCAGACCGTGCCGAGCGGGCGTCGCGCCCAAAGTGGGTACAGGAGGTGCCCCCTGGTTATATCGCCCGTGGCGAGGATGAGCCCATCACCGTGGACGGGAAGAAGTTTCATACAGCCGAACTACAGTTTAAGATGCCGGATGCTTCGCAGCTGTCGTCCGTCAGGGGGGAAGATGATGCGCCAGGCTCACATCTCTCCGTCGAGGAGAGGGAAAAATTCATTGATGAGTATATGGACAAGGCCAAGGAAGTGGCCACCTCTAAAGGAATCCCGGACTACTCCACAAACTACCTCGACAAGGCCCTGGCACTGCTGTACGAAGAGAACTTTAATGTCGAGCCTGCTCTTGCCCGGCTCAAAGCACTGCATAGATACAACGATCTGAAGGAGCCATACCTCAAACCCGAAGAGGTCAAGCTGTTCGAGGCTGGAGTAGCCAAGTACGGCTCTGAGCTGCGGAGTATCACCAAACATGTAGGCACCGTCAAGCACCGCCACATCGTGCGGTTCTACTACATGTGGAAGAAAACCCCCAAGGGACGCCAGATCTGGGGCAACTACGAAGACAGAAAGGGTAAGAAACTCGCCAAGAAGGCTGACAGTGCTGCAAAGCTGCTAGACGATGTTGCCGATGACTACGACGACTCTGCATTCGACAATGACAAGGCCATGGAGAAACGCAGAGGATTCACCTGTAAATTCTGCAATACCCGTTCTTCTAAGCGCTGGAGACGAGCTCCCGCCGTTCCACCTGGCTTTACCGTGCCGGCTGAACAGTCTGGGAAGCGCGAAAAGGGCAACCGGCTGACCGTCTCCCTCTGTCAGCGTTGCGCCGTTCTTTGGCGAAAGTATGGAATTCATTGGGAAGACCCTGACGAGATCGCGAAGCGCATCTCCCAGGGTGGGAATAAGTCGTGGCGCCGAAAGTATGATGAGGGATTATTGTCTCAGCTCCTGACTACCTCCGAGTCGGATGTGAGGATCAACCAGACCACCGCCACTATAGCAGCTTCGATCGGAGTACATGTCACTACAGAAGTGGTCAAGGAAACCGCAAGCAATCCACCCGAACCCCAACAACAACAAAACCAACATCATCAACATCAGCAGCCAGCCAAGAAGAAGACCAAGACAGCTGATAAGGATGCAAACGCTGCCAACGCCGTTATGGCCGATGCGCCTCCGCCTGGTCCTCCGCCGCCACAGCAGCAGCAGCAGCAGCAAACGTCATCCAGGAAGAGGGCAGCTGAGAAGGCTGTGCCAGAAGCTCCTCCACCACTGGCACCGGAACCGCCTCGACCCAAAGTCCTGCCCTGTGCCGTGTGCAAAAAGATGGACCCCATGGGTGACCAGCACCTATCCTGCCGAGACTGCCGCCTAACCGTCCACAGGGACTGCTATGGAATCGATGCTTCCCGCCCAGCATCAAAATGGATATGCGACATGTGCGCCAATGACCGGAACCCGACTGTTTCCACGTCATACGAATGCGTTCTTTGTCCCGTCACCGAGACGGAGCACGAGCTCATGGAACCGCCTAAAACAACTCACAAGAAAAAATCCGAACGAGAACGTGAAAAGGAGCGCCTGGAGCGCGAGATGGTCAACGAAGCTATCAAGCTCTATCGCCAGCGTCAAGAAGCAGCAGGCAAGCCAATGGGACCCCGAGAACCTCTTAAGCGCACTGCGGGTAACAACTGGGTACATGTCATCTGCGCCATATGGTTTCCCGAAATCAAATTCGGCAGTGCCAAAGACCTCGAGCCCGCAGAGGGTATCGAGTCGATACCACAGGAAAGCTTCAAGGATCGATGCAAGATATGCAAAACGGAAAATGGCGCTTGTGTCTCGTGTCGGGCTTCAACGTGTAATGCGCGGTTTCATGTTGGATGCGCCCATCAGGCAGGGTATAACATGGGATTCGATATCACGCCGGTGAAAAGTAGTAGGAAAGACGTTGTTTCAACTGCGACCATGGGCGAAGAAACGGGTGTTGTTGTACCAGCGATATGGTGTCCACACCATAGTGTACAGACCATAGTTCATGAGATGGGTGAATCGAAGGGTTCGACGGAAGGGAATGCCCTGCAAATATATGCTAGGACGTTCAAGCAGGCTGATCTTACGCTTACGGGGACAGCAAGGAAGGCGGCATATGTCCAGCACTCCTCGCCATCCGGTGCCGGTAAGCGTGCGGCTGCGGCTGCGGCTGCGATGACGAACGGTGTTGGGCCAAGTACATCGACGACGGCGAGTCCAGGACAGGGGCAACAACAGCATGATGAAGTTAATGGTACCGGGGACGCCGAGCAGAGCAGTACCGGACATGGGAAGGACGACATTCCGAAGAAATGCTTCAGATGCCAGTCTGTTGCTAGCCCGAAGTGGTGGCGTCGTGCGCAACCGCATCAACCACCGCATCAACAGCAGCCCGTCAATGGTCTAGGGCCACTGGATCTGATCAGATGGCCTACCTCGATGCATCACGCCAATGATACGAATGGTGATATACCCGAGCGCATCGTGTATGAATGTCATAAATGTCACCTCAAGAAGCACCATACACCACCTACCCTGACTCCTGTGCTTGCACCGTTGCCGCCAGTCTCGTATGGCCCGCCTGACCGTGATCGTGAAATGGGCCAAACTCGTCTCCCTGAGTTCCATAGAAATGGCTATGCCTCTTCTCCTCACGCTCAACCCGTTCAAGCGCATGGTCCTGGGCATGTCCCCCCTCTTGCGCCCCTGACTCACCCCCACGGAGCTCCTGAATGGCGACCTGGGCCTCCTGGACCTGCTCCTGGCCCAGGACCGGAATATGAACAGCGGCCACCACCAGAATATTTACATCGTAAAGGAATATCTCCCGCTCCTAATGGTGTGCAGCTTGGTCCTCCTCCACCCCCACCACCTCCATTCCATCAGGGCCCTCCTCCCCCGCCGCATGCCCAGGGTAGAATGAACGGGTATCCTCCGCCTCCGCCGCCAGCCTTACCACATCCTCATCCGCATCACCAACAACATCCGCATCCGCACCCGCACCCGCATCATCAGCATCAACACCACCAGCATCCGCATCATCAACACGCACATCATCCACCGCCCTTCACGAACGGTGGCCCTCCGCCTCCTCCACCATCCCTTCCGCCGCCACACCAATACCCTTATGGGCCAATTGCGCCCCACCCATCTGGCGCAAATACACCATACCCTGGCCCGGGTCCAGGCCCGTCTACACCCGGCGCAGGACCAGGCCCCGCTCCTGGCCCTGGCCCCATGCACTTCTCCCCGCCACCACCTCCTTCACGCACACCCCTTCCGGGCTCTCATCCACCCCGAATGTTCCCCGTCGACAGGCCCGTTCAACCAAAACCAAATCTCTCTTCTCCTTCCGCCGCACGAAGAAGTTTGGACCCTCACCAGCCGCAACCACCTCAATCTCAGAGTCAAGCTGATCCCTCGCCCACGGCAGGCCCGACTGCTACTCCATCACGACCCCGATCAGAAAGTATGGGTCGTCAAGGTTCTATGGGCAGTATGCAACCGCAATCAGCACCGACGTCTGGTTCAGCAGCAAGTGCGAGTCCATCATTGAAAAATCTACTTCTTTAATTTCCCTCCTCCCGGCACCGTTTTCATATGCTTTGCCTTTTCCTGTCTATCATGTCTAGCTCCAGGTGTTCATGTTTATGCATTTTCTATTTCCCAGCTGTTCTCGTTTTATTATTATTATTATTATCATTATCATATCATATCATACCATTCATCATATTACTTTACCTTTACTTTCTCACTTGCTTGACAGAGCAAACGTCCCAGGCGGCCCTCTCTTGTGCCCTATTCCTCCTCTTCTTTCCCCCTTCATTCCATTTATCTACATTACCACCTTCAACTCCCATGTGATACCACAAAAAACCGCCTTCCCCAACATTCATGTCCGTTATTACCCCCACTATGTAATTCACTTATTCTGATCGACTTGCCTGCCTTGTTTCCTCTCATTGCTTATATTGACCGAGTTAGCGGTTAGAGTTATTGCCGTGATACTAATAAGTAACTTGCTAGCTCAGACTATGGCTATGGCGAAACTGGATAATGGGCTATCATGGGGTTTCTTTTGCTGAAAAGGAAAAAATATCGATAGATTTATTTGATTATATTTTACTCTCTTTTATTCTACTCTTAGAAACTTGTTGATCAACTCCGAGCGAGTTCAGAGGGATTGGGAACAGAGATGAAGGATTGGAGTCACCTTTCTTGCTTTTATATTATTATTTTTCACCCTCTTTATCTCTCTCTCTCCCTCTTTTACATGCTGCTAAAAAAGGGAACATGATCTGTACCCAATAAAGGAGTATAATATATTTACTTGACAGATTTATTTGAAGGTTATTGCCCACGTATTGGCTACATGTGGACGTCCACCATTTGACTCAAAGCTAGTGCAGAAACTCCGGCTTGGCATCGCGAGCTTACTTCAACCTCCAGCTCTGGGCATAGATAAACCGTGCCTGGACCAACAGCGCTATTGCTCTAACATCCCCATCCTCCGCAGCCGATACAGCTACCAGATAAGTCGGCAAGTCGCCAGAGAATCAATATCTTGTTACCGGAGAATTTGTCAGCTAACGCACACCGAGTTATATAGCTCACCAAGCAACGACGAAACAATTGCAGCCTGCATAACATTACGTACCTTTTTACGAGCCAACATACCTACTCACCCACACTTTTATACATGCGATTACATACCAAGCCTAGCTATAAGCTATATTGAAGGTCTGAATCGCTATTGTTATAAACGGACGAGTGTTTCCACACAACTCGAGATACACCCCATTTCGAAGCGATGATCATATAAACCCACAGCGCAACCGATGGGCCCTACGATTGAAGGGAGTGACAATGAACCACAAGACGATGAGCTAGACTTGCGCGACCCTGGCTCTGATGTCGATGTCGGTGCTAATGCTGATATAGATGAGCAGGATGAGAGTGAGCTCGTTGGTACGGGGGAGGATGAAGATACTACTGCGCCTGAAGGAGATAGCCAGGCATATGATGATGATCTTGGTTCCGTCTCAAGTGGTCGCGACATGTCTGCGGCGGAAGCGGGGGCTTCAGGCTCGGTATCTGATGTGGGTGAGGGACGGTCGCGGCAGTGTTCAAGGGAGCGGATTCATGATAGCGTAGAGGATTTGGGATCCATACCGGACGATACACCGTCGGTTCAGGTACGCATGATTGCTCTACACCAAGCTTAAACGCACAGGATCAGAACTCTGATAGAAATCTACAGGACTCGCTCGTCTCCTCACCGGGAAGTGGCGCATTTGCACATCGCGGGTCATCTTCAAACCTAAGTCCCGTCCCCCACCGCCCATTCGATCGAAGATTCCAATCTAGACTCTCTGTCTCTTCGGTACCACCTAGCAATCGCTCAGTCTCTCCAGCACTTAGTCTCGCACATTCTCGAAACTCGTCCCTGGCCAGTCACCTTCGTTTTGACAGTAGTACCCCCGAACTCCCGGAGGAAGATTCAGAACCAGCGCCGTGGGAAGTTGTTCGGTGGACAAAATTGAAGAAAATAGCTGGTCAGATATTTTCTGAAGTCGGCAAGAGGAATTTCGGCAGGCCGACGTGTACTGCTGTGTCCACGTCGATTGTTCTAGGGACAACCAAGGGTGTTATCCTGGTCTTTGACTATCAGCAGAATCTACAGTCTATCATTGGACCTGGGACAAAAGGTGGGTTTAAACAGATGATACTTTTTCTCTTCCTTACTTGGTATCAGCTAATTGATTTCTCTCTAGCTGTTTCGTCGGGCTCGATCACTGCTCTAGCTATCTCTGCTGACCACTCAACGCTGGCGGGGGGTCATGCGGATGGAACTATTTTCACCTGGGAAATTGCGCGGCCTGCGCGACCCTTTCTGCATATACCACCAATACCGAGGGACCAGCTTGACTCACGTCGAGCTGATGGCCATGTCACTGGTGTGTCCGTAATTCACATCGGATTTTTGGGGACCAGACACACCGCCCTTGTCTCCGCTGATGATAACGGAATGGCCTTCTCACACCTTGCAACTAGAGGAATGGGTGCTGTAGGACGCGTAGTAAGGACTACACGTATTTTAGGCCGGTACCCCGAGCTCTCACCGTCTACCGTTGTCCGGAAACCTAGCTCCGTTCTCGCATTTTCTCCTCTTCCTCTAGGAAACGTCGACCAACCAACTGACTCATTAGGGCTAGTTGCGATGCTTACGCCATATTTATTGGTGATTGTTTCCACCACACCCGTTGCTAGAACTCAGTATAAATCTGGACGGCCTAAAGAACTTGCTGCGCATAGTGCATTGACGGCAACATTGGCGTGGTTCCCAGCTATAAAGCTTAAGGGAAAGGACTCAGAAGTATCCAAGACGAAACTCGTGTACTGCTGGTCGAACGTACTCACAATCTTGGATGTTGATGACGATAGTGACAAGGATAGGCCTGTCAGCCTCAGGTTCAAGCCACGATGTAGGTGGAGGGCAGACGAAGCTATTGTTGCTGTGCAATGGATAAGCCGTTCAGTCCTCGCTGTGATGACAATTACTCAGCAGCTCCTTATATTGGAAGATAACTCTCTCCGGGTCACTGATTCATCAGATTTGATTCATAAACACATTTATCACGTTGATCTGTTTTCGAGGCAACTCCACACGCTTATCGAGCAACTCAATGATGATGACGATGAGAATAATGAGCAAGACCAATCTATGCACGGTGTGATTGCTGATGCGTTCTATATGAGTTTTCGAGCATACAAAGGCCGCCTGTTCCTACTGGGATTCAACGATATCTGTGTAGGCAGCCTGTCAAATTGGGCCGATAGACTACTAGCATTGGTTGAAAGTGGTGATTTTATCGGGGCGATCCGACTTGCTACGTCGTTTTATACCGGACGTTCCGAGAAACTAACCGTCGGGCTTCCTGAAGAAGATGAATTACGACACCAAGTCGTACAGGAAAAACTCCTTGAAATGATGTCCGCCTCCCTTCGTTTTGCTTTTGGGAAAAATGCCGAGTCAGATATTGAACGCCTTCAAAAGTCACAGTTGAGTGACCTGGCTGATGCGTGTATATCTGCTTGCGAAGCTATGGTCAACCATGATTTTCTCTTTGAAGATGTCTACTCCTGGTATGAGGAATATGAAGCCTATGGGGTTTTCATGGATGCGTTGGAACCATATATTATCAAGGGCAGTGTGCGGGCCCTCCCACCAACTGCCGTGAAGTCCTTGATATCGCATTTCGTAACAACACATACTGCCAGCCGACTTGAAGAAATCATCTGCCTCCTAGAGACAGAAACGATGGACATAGACCAAGTGACAAGCTTATGCAAAACGCATAACCTTTACGATGCGTTCATATACGTTTGGAACCGTGCTTTGCACGATTACGTCAGTCCTCTTCAGGAGTTATTCGGCCTCGTGCGCAAGCATAAGACACAGGAATCAGGTACCGATAAAGATCCAGAGGTAATAGCAAAGGACCATGCCAATGCATCAAGGATGTTTCCCTACCTATCTTACATTCTTACATCTCGCGTATACCCAACTGGCGATGAACTGGAAGAGCATGAAGCTTTATCCGCTAAAAACGAGATTTATAAGCTCTTGTTTTCGGGGAAGCCAGGCCGTGGTGATGGGCATGGCAATGATTTGTCGCCTTTCCAGAGTCTTCGAATGATGCTTGAATTTGACACGCCAAGTTTTATGAGCATGCTAAACGAAGCATTTGAAGATAGCTTTCTCAATGACCCAGTTGATCAGTGGAATAAAGGCGAGCATGCAAAATCAGCTGATGGTTCTTCTATAAATCGTCAATATCTATTAAGGATCCTGCTCGAAGTCATGGACTCGAATTCTTCCGATTTCAGCCCTAGTGACACTATCTATCTTGACATGTTTATTGCTCGAAATCTCCCCAAATACCCCCAGTATATACTCCTCTCTGGCTCAACCCTACAACAAGTTCTGGTTAGGCTCTGCCAGTATCCCAGTATCGAAATGCTTGATGATTGCCAACTATCTGCAGAATATCTGTTATCAACATATCATCCTCCTGATATCCAAGCCTTGATTCCCTTGTTCAAGGAGGCAAAATTCTTCCGCATTCTGAAATCAACGTATAGAACCGAGAAGAGGTATTCGGATTTGCTACGAACATATATTGCAGACCCAGAGGATCAACATCATGTGTTTGTCTGCATCCGCGATTATTTACGGCCAAGTTCTTCTCTTAATAAGAAGCAGCGTCGAGATATCCTGACCACAATGGAAGAGATTGCAAAGGACTTGGCTTCAGTAAATATATATGAGACTGCGCATACTGTTCAGTCATTGGCTCCCGAGTTACACGAGAAATTCCTCCAAGCACTTCAAAATGACTCTGCAAGCCAATATGAATATTTGCATACGATCATTGAAGATGAGCAGAAACCTAGAACAGATACCAAATTCGCGGATACTGTTAACCATGAGCTTATTGAGAAATATCTCCAATTGATGTGCCAATACAACCCTTCGCATGTTGCCGATTTTATTAATTTGACAAAGGTAGGGGATCTTCAGCTTGAAGCTGTTATCCCTTACATCGAGAGCAGTGGCATTGTGGATGCTGCAGTAATCCTTCTTGCAAAACAAGGGGAAGTTACCAATGCCATGGAAAGGCTGACAAGGCATCTCTCGACGTTAGAGGCTGGCCTATGTGGCCTTCTGCAGAATGCTGACGATACCCCTGACTCAGCAAATGCAGCAGAAGCTGTGACTGACCTAATTCTCTCAGTCGAGAAATATACCCAGGTCGGCACGTGGCTTTGCAAAGAACAAAGCAAGGCTGCAAGAAGGGTCCATGAGGGAGGCAAATTCAATAAAAAGGGAAGCTCAGTCTTTGAACAACCTCTGACATATGATGAAAATTTGTGGCTCGTTCTTATTGAAGCTGTCGTGAAGATTGCTCAACAAATTTCTCCTCTGCTAAGGCGTGGCCTGCTTGAAGTCAATAGCAAAGGAGCAAGAGAAGTCTGGCAAGTGGAAGCTGACGAAGATGACGAGGACGCCAACCAGCCGGGCCACCTATCATCATCCTTCAGGTCACTAGTTCAGCAAGTTTTCACATCCCTACTGACCAGCACAACAAAAGCCAGACACGCGCCACATCAAAAGACGGATGTGTCATTCCTTCGCATTCTTCGTGCATTCCTCACTCGGACTGCGGCGGCATCCCCGTCGTTGTCTGAGCTTCGAACTGTGATTGGATCTATATTCTCTGCGTATACCTACGAAGAATCCTTACTATCCCTTGCTAATACGATGCTTGACAAGGACCTATTCGTACACGTGAATGAAATCACTAGGCTTCGACAAAAGGGTTGGAGACCGCGTGGTCAGGTCTGTGAGATATGCAGACGGCGTGTATGGGGCCCTGGTACTGGGGCATACATATGGGATGCCTGGGAAAATGAGTGGGATCAGCAATATAGGCGGAGACGAAATCAACTCTCTGATAGCGACAAGGACTATGAGAGAGACATAAACGTCTCTTCGAGGAATAAAGGTAAAGGTATCGCTGTTTCTTCGGCTCCTACATCCGGCCTAACGCAGAACGAGCCCTCTTCACGGAGAGAAAAAATGGCCGCAGTGTCTGCTGATGACAGTGGGACAAGCGCCAGTGGAGGTGGGCCATCTCAAGCAACCGGCGCAGCCTCTGCAGGTAATACTCCTGCAGTTCCCGTAGACCTTGGTCCTCTCATTGTGTTCGGGTGCAGGCATTTATATCATCAGTCATGTCTTACCGAGGCTGTGGCTCAGCAATACGGCGGCGATACTTCCCCCTCGATACCCCCTGAGCCAACCTTCCATCCCCATATTCATGACCGAATTGAACACCGGCAGTTTTCATGTTTACTGTGTAAATAGCTGCCGTTATGCATCTTTATTTTGCCATTGTCATACTTTCCCTCCCTTCCTTGGCCAAGGGGTGATATAGAAATCACAGTATATTGATTTGAAACAGGACCTTACTTTTACTCTATGAAATGAGGCAGTGTAGAACAGTGGTCTGAGGGGAACGGAAATAATTTGATATCATGGACTTTTGAATCCCAGGGCTTCTAGGAATTATCAGAGGGAATTATCAGAGGGCCCAACCTTGTACTTGAAAGCTGCGCCAGAGGGTTGATCATCTTGAAGTTGTTACTGAGTGGAGCCAACAAAAGCTTGGTCTAAGGCCGGAGATTGGGGATGACTGACCGGCGGAAATGTGAGGAGTCCTCATGCTTCCATTCTTGATGAATTGTCCTTCAGCAACGAGCGCGGCGCCTTTAGTCACTATAGTAAGCCTGCACAGACCGACAAGCTGTCATTGGGTCGTTGGAGCATTTTTGCATACTACCTGTACATCGATGACACTAGAATAAAAGCCACCAGTGTTCAGAAGCCTAAAAATTATTTGATTTGAAGCCCTGAGCTCGTTCTTCAAGGTCTGCAGTTTTAGCAATTCCGTGGCTGCTAGGCAGAAAGGTTCTACTGGATCTTACAAGACTTCTGGGGAGTAAACACAATCGCATCGGTGGCCGCCTGGAGACTATTACATGGAATCTCTGCTATTATTAGATATCATGCTTGATTCATGAGGAACGAGGATGTAATTGCCTCTGAGTGGGCCATCATTAGGAATTATCATTCATTCGGTATTTTGAATGTCTCATGCAGTATTCACAAATGCTATTTACCATAGAATCATTAAGGTGTAACATAACAGGATTGCTGCAGGTCTGGATTCACCCACGGGCTTCGAAGTCCGAGCGAGTGTGATATCTCAATACAAAAGCATCCATGTCAATGTGCATATCCATTCGTTATAACTGGGCCCTCCTTAAAGTGAAGGAGATTGCGTCCTGAAGAGCATCTTTTTTTCCAGCCTGAGAGACCACAGAGTAGTTATTATTGTAGCAAGACACATGCTATTATCGTCGCGGATATCCTCTACTTTTGCAGTATATTAATAACATAGAACTTATGGGTACGGAGTAGACGATTCTATTATTATATTGAGAAGAGCCCTTTTTAATTTCATCTCCAGGACGTTGCCAGCGTGCGTTGATTCTATTGGTTAGGTGTGCTATCCAATGAAATGAGAGAGATGCGAAGTGAGCTTATTATGAATTCATTAGAGTTCGGGGTTTATCAAACCACGTGAATTTCGACTGCTTACTAACAGTGGTTTCATTACATAATATAAGTACAGTAAACCTGATTGGATAAGCCATCCAGCCAATAACAGATCGTAGAAAGAGGCTCAAGTCAACGACTACAACGACAACGACAACGACAACGACGACAACGACGACGACGTCTGGCCAAAGAACTGTCGAGCCATCGAAGTGTCAGCGAACGACGGGAGGTGTACGGAATACTCCGTACTCTGCCTGGTTAAAAATGTCTCATCGGCCTCGGCGGAACAATACCACAAGATTCCCGTGTAGTTAAGTAGGGCGCATTATCAGTGAGGTACTTGAAGAATGTGCGAAGGGCGAATCGGGAGATATTGAGACCGGCGTCTCTCCCGACAGGGGGATCCTCAGTTGATGGATGCCTCACCCCGGCCTGCTTGCTGCACTGGCGCCGAGAGGACAGCGGTTGTGCCTGGGCTGCAGCCGGTCAATCTGAAGGTACGGCCGTTGATTCGATAGCGACGATGCAGCTTCAGGGGCCAACCCACCGTCCTGATACACCAAGCCCCTCAGAACGGTTTCGTCCGTGGCCGCTCGACATGTCCCGCGCGGATGCGATGTGTGTGCTGGCAAGTCCTGGAGCCAATTTCCCCTTCATCTATGCTAGTCAGCCTGGCGTTTGGGTGATCTGGTTGGGTGGATGATCAGCTCTTGTCTGGCCCACAACGGTATTATAGTTAGCGCTGAGCAAGACCCCCCAGCGGCAACGTAAGTACGCGCATGCTCCGTATACTCCATATACTTGCCTTGATAACAGACAATCTGGAGTACGGAGTACTCGGTAAGTTGCGAACAACCGTCCAGGCCACCCGAGAACCGACAAGACTGTTCTCTTTCTTGTCCTTCTTTGGCGCCCGCTCTGGACTGTGGACCGTCATGCTGCAGCGCCAGGCCCTGGGCCTGTTCCGTCCTGCGGTTCAAGGTCAGGGGATACGGCCATTTTGACACTCAGCCCATGTGTGTTGTATACGCCGGCCCCCCTCGATGGCGAATCTGAAAATAGACCACGACCCAAGAAAAAAGGTTTATTCATCTTTTTGCGTCTTGATGTATCAGAGGGCTTTTTCTTTTGAGCGTGGGAGAAATGTTATAAGCTGGCTGGACTGGCCTTCGTGGTGATTCTTTCGCTTGTTTTCTGTCCTCTTTGCTTCTAAACTCTTACGCTCCTTGACATTCAATTTTTTTTGGCTTATTCTTCTTCTGTCTCTCCCTTATTGTTTGTGCTATTGTTTTGAATAAGAAGACCCCTCTGGCAGGATCAAGTCTTCGTTCTGAAACTATCTACATTCTTTTCTTTCATATATTAGAAAACCGGAGCTACCTCTTTCAAAATATACCCTGCATTCACTCCCAAGCATTTATATATCCTGAGATTTCCACTCTCTCCCACAGAAACATCCGGACCTTTTTTGTTGTTTCGTATTATTTTTTTTTTATTTTTTTATTTCTCCGTTTTCCATTTCCTAAATACTCTATGATCAACATGCGTGCTACTGGGTTGCTGCTACTGGGTGCGTTGGCAGAGCTGGGTTCTGCTACATACATCCTCGAGGATGACTACCAGCCAAACACCTGGTTTGACCAGTTCAGGTTCTTTTCTGTGTGTGATACCCCCTTGATAGTGTCAGTTCTGACGTACCTGTATACTAACTATATGTGATGTAGGCGAAAGATCCAACCCATGCATATGTCAACTACCTCGACCAGGCGGAGGCTCGCAGCCAGAACTTGATCGGCGTCCGGAATAACGCTGTCTACCTAGGTGTCGATCACAAGAACGTTGCAACGGGGGAAGGCCGAAGCTCTGTTCGCCTCGAGACAAAGAAGGTGTATAACCATGGGCTGATCGTTGCTGATATCAACCACATGCCGGGAGGAGAGTGCGGAACATGGCCTGCCTTGTAAGCTTCATACTACCACACACATCCTATGCACACGAACTAAGAGGAACGGTGATTATAGCTGGACTACCTCTTCTGCCTGGCCAAATGAGGGTGAGCTCGATATAATCGAAGGTGTCAACCAACAGAAACAAAATGACTACGCTCTTCACACTGCTCAGGGGTGCAGCATCCCTGAGCGGGGAGACTTCACCGGAAGTGTTGTCACACCTAACTGCGACGTCAAGGCCCTCGGTCAAGCTGAAAACCAGGGCTGTCTAGTCGAAGATTCAAGGGGCTCCCGAGGATACGGACCCGATTTCAACAACGCTACTGGTGGTGTTTTTGCTACCGAATGGACCGACAAGGCGATCTCTATCTGGTTCTTCCCCCGTGAAGATATCCCCAAAGATGTCAACAGCGAGCACCCCGACCCATCCAAATGGGGGAAGCCCTCTGCCTTCTTCGGCGGCGGAGAGTGTCCTATTGGCAAACATGTTCGCAATCAAAGAATCGTATGTTGATACCTATGCCTTGCTCATAGTGCAGAGCTAATAATAATATCACCTAGATCTTTAACACTGCCTTCTGTGGAGGCTGGGCTGATGGAATGTGGCCCGGTGACCCCATCTGCTCAAAGAAAGCACCTACTTGCATGGAATACGTCCGCGAAAATCCATCTGCTTTCGAGGACGCATACTGGTCAATCAACTACATGAAGGTATACCAACAGGGAACTGCTCCAACCAAGCCTAGCCAGGCCCCTGCACCTCCACCCTCGACCCCCGCGATGCCCACCATGAAGTCTACCTCAACTGTCTCTTCCATCGTCTCTGCCACTCAGCCTGCTCCTACTGCTAGCAACCCTACAGGAGCACCCATGCAGCCCTCTAGCTCATCCGGTAACAATGGCCCTCAGCCTACCGGCGGGAACGGAAACCCAGGCGACTCCTGTCCTCCACCAACTCAACCTGCCTGCCGCACTTACGTTACCACCAAGACTTACACTCTCGTAAGCACCATGATGCCATCCGGCCCACAGACCACAGGTGGCATTGTCCCTGTCCCATCCGCAGCCTTGGAAGATATTAAGGACACTGCTCAACGTCGACGACGACGGGACATGGAACGTCATGCCAGACGCGGCCACCATAACTAAACATATGCACACAAGTTGCAAGATTTTGTATTTTCTGTTTTATAAGCGTCTAGATTCTTGACTTTTTTTATTCTACCAAGGTTCGTCCTCGGGTTTTCTATCGTAACTGACTCTGGAGGGGAGAAATGGTGTATGTGTGTGTGTGCGGAGAGAAAGGAGCTGGAAATAATCAGGGTACAGAAAGCAGGAAGCAGGACTTTCTTTTATTTTCAGCAATGTGTTAGAATTACTCCGTACTGTTTCTTAGCTATTGGTGCATATCATTTCTTGAAACCCGTGTGACAATGCTCGGTATACCAATAACTAGTCTGCGATATGAATTATTGAAATTAACCACTGCTTCATATGGTTTTTTTTTTTTTTTTTTTTTTTTTTTTTTTTTTTTTGATCTAAGTTAGTTAACTAGTTATATCACCCCCTACCCCTTCCACTCCTGATGTGCTCTCCTCCACGCCTCCTTGAATTCGATTATATTTTCTAATGTATACTTCCTACTCCCTATATACTCCATCTATATTTTCAACAATTATATCATTAAGGGACCGGGAGTCAAAGGCTAGAAGAGCGGTAGCCAAAGGAGAGGACAAAAAGGAGAGTAGACTAGGTATGTTTATATAAGTTTTGAATCAAGATAATTTTGAGAGTATGGCGCATAGTTTCCACCGTAGTATTAAACAAATTGAAGAAGCCACGGAGCGCCAGATGCCCTCAAAATGCTTTTATTACAAATTTTCATTAGCAGATGAGCGTATCACCCGGTAAACCCAAGTTCATCCCTTCGATCATCAGTCAGCCGACCCCATTCCAACAATAATCGGAAGAGATATATCTCCATATCCTCCTTTCTAAGCGATTCTTCAGCCCATTTCCTACCCTCCCTTGCAATAATTCTGCCTTCTCGATGATGAGGCTTCATCAGCACCTTAGTGACCTTTCCAGCTTCGTCCACCATTCTCACTCCGGCAAAATACCCCAATGTGCTCCAGAAGTCATGAAATCTAATATCCTGAGGTACAAAGTGAAGCCACGGCATTATCCTTGTATCAAACCATTGTCGAAAAATGGCGGTTCGGAAGGGGAGACTGTTGCTCCGTAGGAAAGGTAGAAAGCGACCGCTAAAGCCAGCGCCGTCCAGGTCAAATAGAAAACGGTGTCTCCAATGCTCGTCAAACTGCACTCTGTTGCTAATTCCCAGCTCACGCCTTTGAATACTGCAATCTTTTCCACCACATCGAGCTACATCCTCGGAAATACCGATTGATACATTCGCGCCGATGGACTGGGAGATTGCAGAGGGGGAAAAGGTGTAGTATGAATATATGCCCTCAGACCGCCGTGGAAGAAGTACGGAGACAGGGTTGGTGTTATTATTGGCCAGGTGTAAAAGTCGTTGGCGAGCCATTCCTTGCCATTCCCCTGCTTCACTGAAGCCTTCTGAAGTTGTTCCCCTCCAGAATATAGTGTTTTCCTTGTCTTCGTAGCATGGGTCAGGATTTTCATCTGAAGGATTATATCTCGCTTTTTCCATATAGTTCCACGCACTTGGGTATAATATGTCGTTAAATCCGTACACTTTGCTTTGGCTAAATACCGGGAGTAGCATTCGAGATACCTTGAATGCACTCGGTGCTATGAAGAATCCGTGTAAATCTGCCAAATCAGGCTGGTGGCAGATGTCGCCAGATAGTGTCCAGTCTTGCAAAAATTGACCCATGGAGTGTGGCCCAGCACACTTTGAACATAGCTTATCATGCTTCCATTGATACTGTGTTCGAGCGGCTGAGCTTGGCGGACATGACTCGCTCACAATGGTATGAAACGTATCTCGTCTAGACTTCTCTGTGAAATGAGAATGCACCAGCCGGTCATTAGAGCGACTGAGAGCCCAAGATAGTGATCGATCTTTAGACCAAAAATGGCTCATGGGATAATCTCTAGAAGATAAGTTTTTTTTTGCCGTGTGGTTGATTTCTTGAATTCTGTCCCAAGGAACTGAAACGCGGCATTCATCGTTCAAATTAAATGCAATGTCCATATCTGGTAGGTATTGCGCAAAGGGAGTAATCATCTGGACGATTCCCTCTATCATCCATCTGTGTGTGGGTATTATCCCCGTCTGGGTCTCAGCAATACCATTGCGTACTATAACAGTGGCTATGTCATTCCACTGGCTACTTGCCATAGAGTTAGTAAGATGCCTCAATGTACTTGGCGCAAGAGTACGGAATGGTAGTAGATCCTGATGTATTTGATCGAAGTTATCAATAATTGGTGATGACCTGTTAGTAGCGTATTCGTACCACGCGTCGAACCCCCTGTATAAAGCGTTAGTCACAAATGTATCGAGTTTCATAGTTAATTAATTTGGGGACCCAACATACGGTGGAGGCAGTAAGTCATAACGCTCTGTATATTCGCTTACAGCTCCCTGGAGATCAATGCTGTACCTTGCTTCAGCAAGCCATTGAGAATGTAACTGTCTTCCCTGGACCATTAGAGCATTTATGGGATGACCAGAAATATTTTGACCACCTAAAATAATGTAAAGGATAGTTATAACCAAGGAACTCAATGAAAAAGTCATGTAGATCGGCCCCGATGCTAGTTCTAAATCCACTCGGCCACTTCGGTTGAAAGGCCTGAGATAATCAACTAGAAGTGTATGCCCGCCGTATAAAACGGCCACACTGTGAAACAGTATAGCTGCTAATATCCCTGCCACAAATGAAACCGGTGGGCGATAGCCCGAAAGTGGTACTATATGCGAATAAAGGGTATAGCCTGTAGCTAACATTGATATCACAAATAAAGGGCTAAAAGCCTTAGTGCTTTGAAGCTATAGACACGACTAATATCAGTATACAGTTTAATGGCTGAAACAGTTAGGAAGCCATAAAACCAACCCGAGGTATAAAGCAGGAAGCGGGGATTTGTGGCATACCCATTTCGACGCGGATATGATAGATACAGACACCAATAGAGACGGTAAAATTATCATATCAAAATTAGAGAGTATGTCTGCGGAAAATAACGGCTCCTCCTTAGGTGTTGAGAGGAGATAGGCTCCAGACTTTCCAATTGCCCTTGAAACTGTTGTTCCCTAGAGTAGATATTAGCGAAGATTATAGTAAGATGTCTGTACAGCTTTCGTCAAAGTACCAGCAGAATTAATCCCCATTTCGTTGTAAATGGCAATATTGGCCCGCTTGACTGACGTATAGGCTTATTAGCTAGCTTTTCTGCCATTACTACGACGGCAGAGTCTATCACAGCTGCTAATATCTCTATCCAAAGCAGAACCTGGCGCTCATTGGTAACAATAGGGCAGATGATGGATGATTTCCAACCATTTTGTACTGGCCTTATAGCTAGCCAGGCTATAAATAGCGCAGTGGATATAAAAATTTGACTGACTAGCTCCCAGACACTGTTACCTTTCTCATAACTACTTTTCCTCTTTGACCAATTGAATTTCCAAAATTCATATACCGATATCATGAGTGGTATGAGAACCTGATTGAAAGTTAGTATATCGGTACAAGGCTCTGGAGCTCCAATTCTAATTAACATACAACCTCGAGCGGAGATGAACATCGTGTATGCTTGATAATGTGTTCATATAGCTCGACCCGAAACCATAGAAGCATCATTATGGGTAAACCTTTCTTCCAAATTTGTCGTACTAGTGAACGCCGATTGGCCAAAAAGTCCGAGTAATATAAGACAGGCCTCGGTAAAGACACTCCTTCATCTTTCAACCTAAGTTTTGATTGTATTCTGGATGTTAGAGGGCTTGTCACTAATAGCATGATACCGGAAATGAACAAGATAATGGAGAGGGATCCCGATGATAGACCTATAATACACCAGAGGTTAATAAAGGCAGGGGAAATCGGATCCCTTCTGGCTATAGCGACTTACGGTAGGGGGCTGATGCGCTTGACAAAATGAGCAACAATAGGACAGTAATACTGAAGGTCCTGGTACAAATGTAAGTTCGAGAAGGTCACCATGATAATAGTAATGATTGTCACTTACCAAGCAGCTACCTCAGGCATTTCCGTTGCGGCTCTGTGAAAAGAGATAGGCGACTCCTCATCTCTTCCTCCTTCCCCAGTATTAGCATCTGCATTATCATTATCACCACGAACAGAGTCTGGAGGTGACGGTGGATAGATCAGACAGCTCATAGTTGATGTACGATTAACAGATTAAATAATGGTCCGGTGGTAAAGTTAACCGTGGCTCAAGAAATGATGTCTTCGGGGGTCCACTCAAGTTTTGAAGCATTGAGGCTCATTCTGCGAAGAGATTCTTGTCTTTATACGTGACAAGTGACGCATTCGTAATCAAGTCTTGTGTGACGACATAATCACAACTTGGGTTTAAGGATAAGATTCGGGGCGGGAGGCGCATTACTCGGACGGAGACACAACAAAATCACTGTATTGACTCGGTAGTTATGGAGTCTAGCCATGACTGATTTCTTCCTCAGTCCTTATCCAGATGTGGAATAGGTCTTTGTACTGCACAAGCTCCCAATATCGACTGGCGATGACAAACAGTGATTACTCCATAGAGTAGCAGTATATAAGGTGATACAAAATACTCAATAAATAAATGGGATGATTTACTGATACATGGCCGTTAACTAAGTTTCCGTATAGGTTGTCCTTATGTTATTTCGATATGTCGTTCAGGGTTAGCCGCCAGAATGGACGATCTCGTTTTGACAAAGGCTTCAGGGCTAAAAATAAAAACAATTATTGGCTATCTAAGCGACACTTGTCGCTTAAGTAGAGTAGCACGTGAGTTCTGTTGCGTCTACTTCACGTGATAGAGAGCGTCACATGATTTAAGGACGGTGAGAAGCGGCAGAAAATTAAGGTTTGGAAAGTTAGTTACCCGAATAAACTTTTTTTTTTTTTCATTAAATGATTTTTGATGAATTTTGGTGAGCTTGCGACAAAGATTCAATTCAACACTGTTTGAGCAATTCTGCGGGCTTGCGTCCTAGGCGTCTGCAATTTGACCAGGTTTGCATTTTTAACATGCCCTAGGGTAATCTGCGTTCTCACGACCAATTCAATACGGCAGTATTCACTCCTTTAACTGTCAATCAAAGATCTATCCCGTCGCAATGCCACGAAAGGCCCTTGACTCGCGGATTCCAGCGCTAATTCGGAACGGGATCCAGGAGAAGAAACGGAGTTTCTTCGTTGTTGTTGGAGACCGGGCGAAAGATGTCATCGTTCACCTTCATTATATCATGTCGAGCGTCGACGTTAAACAAAACAAGTCGGTACTATGGGCGTATAAAAAGGACCTGCTCGGCTTTACAACTCATCGCAAGAAGAGAGAGATGAAGATAAAGAAGGAAATAAAGCGAGGAATACGCGATCCAAATACCGATGACCCCTTTGAACTGTTTATAACCCTTAATCAGATCCGATACGTGTATTACAAGGAGACTGAAAAGATTCTCGGAAATACATATGGGATGTGTATACTGCAGGATTTCGAGGCCTTGACGCCAAATTTACTCGCACGAACAGTGGAGACAGTTGAGGGTGGTGGCATAGTCATCCTTCTTTTAAAGGGCATGAAGAGCTTGAAACAATTGTACACGCTATCCATGGACATACACTCGAGGTATCGAACAGAGGCTCATGATGATGTTGTGGCTCGATTCAATGAACGTTTTATCTTGTCACTTGGCAGTTGCAACACATGTCTTGTGGTTGATGATGAATTAAATGTACTTCCTATTTCTGGAGGAAAAGCAGTCGCTCCGCTACCGCCCGTTGATCCTGAGGAGGAAGCCAAATCTCCAAGCAAAAAGGAGCTACAGTCTATTAAGACGGAACTTGAAGATACACAGCCAGTAGGGGCATTGGTGAAACTTGCCAAAACTGTTGACCAGGCGAAGGCACTCCTAACATTTGTGGATGCCATCGCGGAGAAGACGTTGCGCAGTACCGTCACCTTAACTGCCGCTCGTGGACGTGGAAAATCAGCAGCTCTAGGTGTGGCAATCTCCGCTGCTATTGCTCATGGATATAGTAACATTTTTATTACTTCCCCAAGCCCGGAGAATTTAAAGACCCTTTTTGAGTTCGTTTTCAAAGGCTTCGATGAATTGGGATACCTTGATCATGTTGACTACACTATCCTTCAGTCAACTAACCCGGATTTCAACAAAGCAATTGTTAGGGTCAATGTCCACAGACAACACAGACAGACTATACAGTATATCCAACCCCAGGATGCTTTTGCCTTGGGACAGGCCGAGCTGTTGGTCATTGATGAAGCCGCAGCAATCCCTTTGCCGTTAGTACGCAAGTTGATGGGCCCTTACCTTGTCTTTATGGCTTCAACAATCAATGGTTACGAAGGTACTGGGCGATCCCTTTCTCTGAAGCTAATACAGCAACTGCGAGAACAGTCAAGAGGAGGGGCCAAAGTTAATGGCGTCGACAATACCGATATCACTGACCGAGCCACCGGCAAGCCAGCAAGAAAAGAGGGAGGCTCTCATCCTGGAGGTCGAACTTTACGCGAGATAACTCTGTCAGAGCCAATTCGATATGCCCAAGGAGACTCTGTTGAAAAATGGCTTAACAAACTCCTATGCCTTGACGCGACTCTACCAAAATCTAAACTGAATACCCAGGGATGCCCTCACCCATCCCAATGCCAATTGCTCCATGTTAACCGTGATACCCTCTTTTCTTTCCATCCAGTTGCCGAAAAGTTCCTCCACCAGATGATGGCTTTGTATGTTGCCAGTCATTACAAGAATTCTCCCAACGACCTCCAACTCATGAGTGATGCGCCTGCCCATCAACTTTACGTCTTGGTACCACCTGTTGATGATAATGCAACAAAGCTGCCCGAGCCACTATGTGTCATCCAGGTTGCTTTGGAGGGCCAGATAAGTAAACAGAGCGTATTGAACAGCTTAAGCCGTGGCCAAAGAGCAGGTGGTGATCTTATTCCTTGGCTTGTCAGTCAACAATTCCAGGACGAGGATTTCGCTGGACTTTCTGGAGCACGAATTGTACGAATTGCCACTAACCCCGACTACATTGGGATGGGATATGGATCTCGTGCTTTGGAGCTACTTATTGACTTCTTCGAGGGCAAGTTCGCTAGCTTATCAGAGGATGAGGACCCAGCCCCTGACGAAATGGTTCGTGTGACCGATGCTGAATTGGAGGACTCAAATCTTCTAGACGATAATGTTCATGTCAGGGATATCCAGTCAATGCCTCCACTCTTTGGGAAGCTCTCTGAGCGGCGTCCTGGCTCCCTTGACTACGTTGGAGTGAGTTTTGGCCTGACACAGCCTCTACATAAGTTTTGGAAAAGGGCTCAGTTTGCGCCTGTCTATCTAAGACAGACTCCTAACGACCTTACCGGAGAGCATTCTTGTGTAATGATCCGGACTCTTTCGACTGGATCCAATGATGCTTCTTGGCTTGGAGCCTTTGTGTCAGATTTCCATAAACGCTTCCAATCATTGTTGTCATACCAATTTCGTGAATTCCCATCAGTCATGTCTCTGAGCATGAGCGAGTCAGCCACCGCAGTATCGAAGTCTGACCCGTCCCTTAAGCCGTCTCCTGTCACGAAGGCAGACATTGATGCTGTCTTTTCTCCTTTCGACCTTAAACGACTTGATAGTTATGCGAATAACCTGTTGGACTACCATGTCATCCTCGACTTAGTTCCAGCAATAGCATCACTCTACTTCTCTTGGCGCTTGACCCCGGGAGTCAATCTCTCAGGTGTCCAACAAACTATCCTTCTGGCAACTGGCTTACAACGCAAGACCTTCGATGACGTAGAGAAGGAACTCAAGGTTGCTGCAACCCAGCTTATGGCGATGTTCATTAAGATAATGAGAAAAGTGTCCACACATTTCCGCTCCGTTCTTGAAGGAGCCGTTGCAGACACAATGCCTGCAACGAACAAAGTCATAACTCAGAGAGAGACAACCGATGCACACGATGATAAGATCGTTGAAGACCGCTTTCGTCCGCTTGATGTTGACTTGGAAGATGAGTTAAAGGAGGGTGGGCGAGAGGTAAATGCTGAACTACGAGAAAAGCAGAGAGCTTTAATTGATGCTCTGCCATTGAACCAGTATGTATACTATCTCGACGTGGATCATTGGACTGTTTATACTGATGATGATATAGATATGAGATCGAGCATGGAGCTGCAGGTTGGGAGGAAGCTGAAAAGCAGATTCGCGCATCCTCATCCAAAGATGGCAGCATCAAGACAGTCAGTGTAAAATCTTCTGCTAAGCGGAAGGTCGGTGAGACTGCAAGGGACATCTATGAGAAGGAGATTGGTAGCAAAGAGAGAAAGAAGATTAAAAAGGGTACCGAGGGGCGAAGAAGGGACTGATTAATCGATATGTTCATTACGTAGAATGCGTCTTTGGATACTAATTGTAAATAGCATAAAATATGGTGTTCTGGCTCCACAAATCTATTGCAGCTGCAAGAGTGCTCTATTCTTGCAATGTATACTTATTTATTCATGGAGGCCGTAACTTATCAATGTATTGACTTTGAATTATTTAAATGATAATAAATAACGCTCATTCTCTTACAATAATAGATATATCTGGCTTCTGCTAAAGTACCAGCAACGCTTAGTTAAAACCACAGTAACTCCACAGCTGCAAGAATATCGAAATCTCTCATAACTCCTCGTGTTCTTGCTGTTGAGCTTCCTTAGAATCTTGGATCGGTTCTTGTTCTGGCTCCGGCTCTGGAGCTCCCTCATCGACCTTGTCCTTACTTTCCTCTGGAGTCTCCTCAGGCTTGGCAGGTTTTTGAGGTGCATCTACAATTAAAGCGCCCTCTGGGATCTTCTTCTTCTCCATTTCACCAAATTTGACGGCGTCAATCCACTTTTCCAAGTCTGCATGGCTAAATCCACCTCTTTCCTCGGGGTTATATGACTTATACCAGCCTCTTCTGCCATTGACAACGACAATCTTCAATTCACCATCAGATGGGATGTCGAGCAGCTTCTTGAAATTGGTAATTTCCTCGGTAACTTCAGGGACAAGGTAGAACGGGAAGATATTGGCATGACTCTTTGTGTACTTATGTGAAATCTCACCAAGAGCGGTTATCATCTCCATCGTCGCGGGTGGCGGTGGAACAGAAGGAGATTCTGGTAATGAGATTAGAGCAAGTAAACATGTTCCTGTGGTGTCTGATAGACAAGTGGTTTTGAGATCTATCTTGGATGCGAGTGACCGTAGTGGTGGTGTCTTGCGTCCAGTTTCTTCCTTTTCAGTACTTTCTGGACTCTCGGAGTCTTTAGGCGCAGTGCTGTCCTCGGGCTTATCCCTCGAACTGTCTGTTTCAGTGGAATCAGCTGGCTTTTCTGGTGTGCTTGATGACTTGGAAGATTTATCGGCTTTCTTCGTTTGCTTTGGCTTTTCAGGTGCCTGTTTGGAATTCGGCTCAGCTATCTGGCTAAGGAACTCCATCATTGGCTGCTTCTTCATCTCTCCATCATATAGGATGGATTCCTTATCACCACCGGGGAGCAGGACCAAAGTTGGGAACTTTGAGATGGCAAAAAGTTCAACGGCAGACTTCTCCTTGTTCCGGATTTGACCAAATGAAATGGAGCCAAGGAAATCACAGGACAGTGCTTTCAAAGTAGGGCCAGTGACACCTTTCTCGGAGAACAGAATTGCCTTTGCGGTATCATTTCCCAGGGAGAACCATTCGTCAATATTCTTGTCAGTGAGTCTCTTGACATGGTTTGGCATATTATCAATAACAGCTTCACCAATGGCCTTTGCACTTCGAGCTCCCTGGTAGTCTTGAACCCTGGGCTTTCCAGGCTTCTTCGAAGGAACAACTAACTTAAGGGTTGGGAATCCCTTGACCCCCATCTGGCCACAGAAAGCTTTGTTCTTGTCATCGTCGCAATCAACTGCTGCAACATTTGCCAGACCGTCAAGGTTCTTAGCAGCTTTCTCATATGCTGGCTTCAGGTTCCGGCAGTGGCCGCACCACGGAGCATAGAATCTATTAATGTGTAAGCAACGGTATTGGACGGACGCGAAAATGGCTGGGTATATATATCCTTACTCGACAATCTATATAGGACTGGTTAGCAGCAGGTAGCGGTCGTTAGTATTTCATGGCAAGCTTCACCTACAGAGACATGGTTCGAACGAGCGATCAAACGATCATAGCTATTTGCGTCAACCTGGAGTACGGGGGACTTTTTGGTATAGAGCCCGGAAGCAGGCACTGCCTCTATGGCCAGGGTCACGAGCAAAGCTGCCAAGCTTGACTTCAGCATCTTGAGCGACTGTGGGTTTAACAAATTGGTTTCATAGAAGTAATTTGTCTATACAGTCACGCAGTGCAGAAGAGACGGCCTATATATCCGCTCAGCGGCCCTTCTCGATACCGAACACTGTGGCCTGACGAAGTTGCAATGTTGGCTTCTTTGTCTTGAATCAACTCTCGGCCCCAGCAAGAACCCTGCTTAGTCATCTCGGCGTTCTTATTTTAAGCAATTATTATTAGGTAAGCGTGGCCGAATGGTGAGCGCGTCGGATTTCGGTGCGCCCATTATAAAAATATTACTTTATTTATTTTTTATCTCCAGCCTCTGTAGGGGTCGCAGTCCTTTTAAGGCCCATGAAGTCACAGCGACCGTATTTCGAGTTATTCTTGTACTGGAAGTGTGCTGCGGTGAGATGCTAGTAAAGCCACCGCTGTCGGCGTGCTTAGTCAGCAGATTTTTTCTACCGAAACCTTCTTTAAGCCACAAATGTGGATTGAGTTGACCTTCGACTTCGTTCAAAAGAGCCGCAGGCAAAATGGAGTCCAGACGTCATCGTGCGCGAAGCTTCGTGTGCCTGGGTTATATATATAGTCTTGAGAGATTGAGAGCAGTAACGCGAGGCCCCTATTCTTGAAATTCGATTCTGAAAAGACTCCAGCTTGTTTGTTCCGTCGCTTTACCTGCTGCTCAGATAGTTAATGACTTCCCACGCCCGGTATCAGAATTCGCTCCAACTACATAGAACCGGTTCTAACAATAATATATATAGTGAGAGCGGCTGGTACTACAACGCCTCGGCCGATTTCAGCAGCCCTGTCTAGTGGACTATCAGACGCTGTGGACACACGTTCAAGGCTGGATACTCTCCGACGCGACTGTCTAATTCGTGATCATTATAGATGCGTCGTTTCCCGTGACTTTGACATGTATGAAGCGAACGAGAGGTACAAGATAGATGGCGACGCCTGCAAAGATGACGAAGGGAACTTGCTAAATGGGCCGCGAGAGTATTGGTTTTCGGCCCGTCAGCTCATATCATGCCGCATTCGCTGATGTCTAGGGGCCGCGACGAACAAGAACTAGTACGTATCTATAACTTCTTTGGTATAATGGATCAGGCTCTGATGGCAACGGTAGGGCGAGGCTAAGAAGTTGGCTGTTGCCATACTTAACATGTTTGACCCGGGGATCATCTACGAGATTGAGGACGACAAGATCGATCGCCCGACAAATGCTCTCAGCATGACTCCAGATATTTACTACTTATTTGGCAATTTTGATCTCGTTTTCGAGTCTCTGGGCCCAGACCATCCTCCACACACCTAGTTATAGGATAGCGATGGCTGACCCAAAGTTTCCATTCGACCCTACATGTCTTCCTGTCATAAGAACCCTCCGTCTCTCACCAAACCTCACAATTGATCCGCCATCCCAGAGGATCCTCGAGCTACACGGGTCAATTGCGATGATACTTCATCTCAGCAGTGCACGAGACCATGCCTTCGATATCCTGAGAGACACGGAGGAGCCATGCGTACCCAGCGATGGGTCGCTTTATCTCGGAGAATTGCTTTCATTAAAACTCAACGGCTGGATTGGCGCACAACGTCTTACATATCAAAAGCTTGCATTTTGACGTATTTAGCCCTTATTTGCGTCTCATCTCCTCTGTATCCGTTCTAAGCCAGGTCATGGTGTAATCCTCCTGGGGCAAGACGGGATGGCGGTCAAACAGCGGGCAGAACGGGCTATATATACCCCCCGTTCTCCGCCTGTCAAACGGTCAGAGAAGCCAGAGGACTCAATATAAATTAGTTACTGGGATAAACCAGCATAACATGGCTCTCAGGCTGTTTCCTCGCGGGAGAACCTCCTACTACAATATCTGTATCGACGGCTACAGCATTCCAAGCTCGCTCGAGGATACCACGGTAATAAACCATATCCCCTATCTACAAGAGAGTCCATGCCGACTAACCACGTCCCAATCGGCCCTAGGCAGAGTAATAGGAGATATATATCTAACTGTAGTCATCCGTCGATGCCGCCCGTCGACTCACTCTCCTTCCCCGCCTCTAACTTCTAGTAATATCTCAGTCTCCTCACTACTAGTATATTGACTTCCCGCCCGCGCCGTTGTAACTACCTAGTAAGAGATAGTTAGTTATGGAGTTCTGAGTGGAGGCAGGAAGGGCAGCGGACTCACACTCTGCAATAAACTCTGGCACGTATGTATACTATCTCCTCAATTACTATAAGTAAACGAGGGTAGCAGGGTACCTGACTATATATCTCTCTCTCTTAGTTAGTAGATCTATAATAAAGGTAAACCCGATACTCTGTACATATATTTCTCCTAACTATAAACGGTACGGGAGGAACTATCTTACTCTGTTCTATTTTTAGAGCCTACTATAGCCGCGATGGCGGAAAGACTGGTGTATATTTAAGTTCCCGATATGAGGTGTATATATCTAGCCCTTTAAAGAGTCGTCTGGGAGGGCAGGCGAGGATATAGAATTGACTACGCGACTGTATTCGGGTCAGGGGCTCTACAAAATTTCCGGTATGGAAATGGAACCTCGACTCTTGACAGGGAAAGGAAAAAGGACGGGCATAGTAGAAAGGAAGGAAAATGATGCTGCGGTTGGTCGAAAACGGTGATGACGGCACCATTGAGCTCATGGATAGAGATACAGATGGTAACAATTGATCTTACAGGAGCAAGGGGGAAACCACAGACGTTTAGTGTGATGGGAGAAGGGAAACAAAAGAAACATCTCTTGTGAATACAGCTATCTTTGTACAAAAATGGGTGAATGGATCTAGATCTGTATGCAGGGGAAAAAGAGCTTCGCGCATAGGATATATATGCGGTGCTCGCATCTAAAGCCTCTCGACTGCGTACGTTTACATATCCTCGGAAGCGGTGGCACCAGTGATAATTTCAACCAATTCACCGGTAATGGCGGCTTGACGCTGTCTGTTGTAGAGAATCTGGAATCTAAGTGGGGTGTTAGTTATGGACGGTCGGACAATAGCGGCATTGGAGGTAAATAGCTTACCTCTGGATCATGTCACCTGCGTTCTTGGAAGCATTCTATAAAGGAAAAAAAGTGAGTATGACCACGATGATACATCAAGTTCCGAACAGTATTCTTACCTCCATAGCATTACGACGGGCCTGGAAATGAATATGTTAGCAATTGACTAGTATACAGCTCGTGAAGTGGTGGAGCTTACAGAGATCTCGCAAGCGTGTCCTTCAGCCAAGGCCCAGTACAAGCTGTTGGCAAGAGCATACTCACGGAGGTTAGCAAGAACCTCAGAGTCAACCTCGAAAGCGACAACATTGGCTATAAAAGAAGTTAGCTAGGGCGTTAAACTGTTACCGAACAGAACGCTGAAAAAGAAGAAGAAGAAGAAGAAGAAGAAGAAGCGAGCAAAGGAAACTAGGGGGACTGACGGGACTGGATGATAGCCTCCTCAGAGAAAGCCTCGACGGTGGTGGGTTCATAGGCCTGGGCGTTGATGAACTTGTTGTATACGATCTTGATGCTGGCGTAGTCGGTGGGCAACTGGCAGATCTGGTCGGCAATGGCCTGGGCTTCAGCGAAGGTAGGGACGTCCTTGCCGACACCGGCGAAGCTGAGGACGAGGTTGTCCTCGTTGGATCGGGAGAGCTGTCCCTTGGACTTCTCTCCGAGCACAACAATGTCGGCGTCGGGCTTCTCCATGATCATTCGTCGGGTAGCCTTGCTGAGGCCGGAATGGATACCACCGCAGAGACCCTTGTCGGAACTGGCGACGATGTAGAGGGTCTTGAGGCCCTCGAGGGGCTTGGTCTCTGCCTGGCCGAAGACGGCCTCGGAGGTCTCACCGTACGCTCTGGACAGAGTCATGGCACGCTGGGCCTTGTTGAGACGGGTGGAGGCAACAATCTTCATCGTCTTGGTGATCTTCTCGATGTTCTTGATGGACTTCAGGCGGCCCTCGATCTCACGGAGGGTAGCAAAGTTGGCGGCATTGGCGGGAGCAACACTACACACAAAACGCATCGTCAGCGGTCAATTGGCTCCCTATCACTCGCCAGCACCTCCCTCTTCCTCTTTCTCGCCCTCCAGCGTCCCTGTCTCCGCCCACCGCTGGCGGCCGGCGAGCTGTGTGGTTCCTTCGGGTAGTGCTCTCTCTCTGTCTCTCTTGAGGTGGCTTACCGGGCGACGGCGGCAGAGCCGGCCTTCCATGCCGGGCGGGCGGTGCGCGAGAACATCTCGAGGGGCGGGCGGTCGAGACTGACTGGTTACAGCGTGGGTGGTGACGGCGTCGATGGCTTCTGGTCTTTCCTTCGTCTTTCGTCGTCGTCGTTTTCAGGTCGTTTTTCGTCTTTTTTCCGACGTCGAAGAAAACAAGCCCAGAAAGGACGCCAAGCCGCTTCGGGACAAGGCCGCCTTGGCATAACAATAATAATAAAAATAATAAAAATAATAAAAAAAAAAAAAAAAAAAAAAAAAAAGAGGAAATCCTGGATTTTGCTTAATATTTAACCATCCTCAGGCTTCGCCTTTCTTTCCTCCTGCTCTGCGCTTCGCTTCACCTCGCCCTGCCTCTCGTCCCGCCCACGGCGCCAGCTGTCTATATAGCACCCGCGTCCTGCCCGGGTTCTGGCCTCGTTTCTGCTCGTCTCTCGCCCAGCTCTCGCGCAGACGTCATCACGCCTTCACTATAACTCCCCTCGGCTGGCTCGCAAGGCCTGGCTTCCAGCTCGCCCTCGCCCGGTCAGCCCGGCTCTCGCTGCGTGTGAAAGAGATTCACCATCTGCCCCGTCTGAAGGCGTTGCAGGTGTCTCAGTTGCAGGCCATGAGCTCTTCAGATGACGATGCGCCGCTTGCCGGCGCCAGGAGGACCAACGGAAGTGTTCAAAGTGAGTGACGGATGCCAGCATAGCTGACCTCTCCCCACGAGAGCGGCGCAGTCATCCCAACCCAACTGAGGGCTCTAGTATGCGTTGAGGTGCTTCATCATGGCTAACGAGTCGGGCTTGCTTGCTCTTTCTTTTTCTTTCTTGACAGAACCTCCGTTATCCAGTCCTACCGTGCCCCAGTCCAACGACATCTCTACCAACGGAGCCACCACCCAGCCAGGAATCTCAATCCGCTATGGCCCTGCAACGGACAACGAAGTTGACATGCAGGATGCGGACACTAACGGCGTTGCGCCGTCTAAACGGAAATCTAGATCCAGTGCTGGTCGTCCATCGTATGTGGAGGCGGAAAGCAGCGCAGAGGACGATAAACCATTGGTACGCCAGAAAAAAGATAACCACACGCTCCTTCTCCCTACCCTTTCCTCGCAACTCACCGTCTTCGGCTGATTGACTTTTGATCCCCCTTTCCCCCCATTTCTATAGCACCAGCCGGACTGACTCTCCTCCCAGAGCAAGCGTCGTCGAACGGTGCCAAAACCAGAACCTTCTGACTCGGACGAGGCCCCTTTGGTATCTCAGGCTAAGAAGGGCAAGAGGGCGTCCGTTAATTCTGCAGAGGCTAAGAGGCTTGTGGCTGAAAAAGCTGATATCGAAAAGAGTGCTGAAAAGGAGGCACAGTCTCTCAGGCAGCAGGATCGCCAGGCAGCGGCTAAGAAGAAGGAAGCAGCAAAGTCTGCTGCCAAACCTACGAAAGCAAAGGCAGCCACTACGAATGGGAAGAAATCTCAGGCTAACGGTATCAAAAAATCAGAATCCAGCGATGAAGATGTTCCTCTCGCTCGCAAGGCTCCAGCCAAAAAGGCCGCTGCCACTCCTGCAAAGAAGGGCAAGCCCGCAGTGAAGAAGGAGCCTAGTGAGGAAGCCGAAGCTGAAGAGGAGGAAGCCGAAGAGGAATACAGATGGTGGGAAGATCCATCGAAAGGCGACGGCACCATCAAATGGACGACCCTGGAGCACAACGGAGTCGTTTTCCCACCACCTTACGAGCCGCTGCCAAAGGACGTGAAACTGAAATACGCAGGTGTCCCGGTTACCTTACATCCAGATGCTGAAGAGGTAGCCTCTCACTTTGGAACAATGCTCAATTCTACCCACAACGTTGAAAACCCCATCTTCCAGAAGAATTTCTTCAACGATTTTCAGGCAATAATCAAGAAAACTGGTGGAGCAAAGGATCCCCAGGGCAAACCTATCCAGATCAA
Source organism: Trichophyton schoenleinii (assembly GCA_018357685.1). Lineage (NCBI taxonomy): Eukaryota > Fungi > Ascomycota > Eurotiomycetes > Onygenales > Arthrodermataceae > Trichophyton > Trichophyton schoenleinii. Next base: position 5,960,404 of record WOFF01000002.1, read on the forward strand.
GGAGTTTTCCAAGTGTGATTTCAGAACGATCTTTGAACACTACGAGAAATTGCGCGCCGAGAAGAAAGCCATGAGTGCTGCTGAGAAGAAGGCAGCCAAGGCCGAAAAGGACGCCGCCGAAGCCCCGTACATGTATTGCATGTGGGATGGGCGAAAGCAAAAGGTTGGTAACTTCCGTGTTGAACCTCCGGCTCTCTTCCGTGGCCGTGGAGAACATCCCAAAACTGGTACAGTGAAAACTCGTGTCATGCCTGAACAGATTACCATCAACATTGGCAAGGATGCACCTGTCCCAGCTCCTCCAGAGGGACATCGCTGGAAAGAAGTTAGACATGACCAAGAGGGCACATGGCTGGCCATGTGGCAGGAAAACGTTAACGGAAACTACAAATATGTGATGTTAGCTGCCAACTCAGATGTCAAAGGCCAGAGTGACTATAAGAAGTTTGAGAAAGCTCGAGAGCTCAAGGTTTGTGCTGCTCCAATGCCATCTTATGGAGTCATTCGGTTCTTGTGCTAACTTTCCTTTCACTATAGAAACACATTGATCGAATTCGCAAGGATTATAAAAAGGGCCTTAAGGATGAACTTATGGTCAATAGACAACGAGCTACAGCCGTCTATCTCATCGACCAATTCGCCCTCCGTGCTGGAAACGAGAAAGGTGAAGATGAGGCTGACACCGTTGGCTGCTGCTCTCTTAAGTTTGAACATGTTACGTTAAAGCCACCAAATACCGTTGTTTTCGACTTCCTGGGAAAGGACAGCATTAGATATTACGATGAAGTTGAGGTTGACCCTCAAGTATTCAAAAACCTCAAGATATTCAAGAAGCCTCCGAAGAAGGAAGGCGACGAGATTTTTGATCGACTCACGGTATGCATACCATTTCCTATCGTGTCCTTTATTCATGTACTCAGGACAAATTTTCTAACCCCGTTGCACATAGACGTCGGCTCTCAACAAGCATCTATCAAGCTACATGCCTGGCCTTACTGCCAAGGTGTTCCGTACGTACAACGCCTCCTACACCATGGCAACGCTTTTGAAGAAAATGTTCGCAACCGGGACCATTCCGGAAAAGGTCAAACAGTATAACGACGCAAACCGTGAAGTTGCCATCCTTTGTAACCATAAACGCACCGTTGCTGCTGGACACGCCAACCAGATGGAGAAACTCAGTGATCGGGTAAGCAAGCAGCCGTTTATCACTTCCCTATCCTATTCTTGATCAACTTGCCATTTCTAGAAAGCAACCTAACTAACTCTCTGTTCTAGATCAAAGGACTGCAGTATCAGAAATGGCGAATCAAACAGATGATTCTTGACATTGACCCCAAGATGAAGAAGAAGAAAGGTGCAGCATACTTTGAACTAGATGATGATCTAGACATGGAGTGGATCAAGGAACATCAGGCTTTCCTCGCAGAGGAGCTTCGCCAGAAGATACGCAAGAAGTTCGACAAAGAGAATGAGAAGCGAGTCGCCGATGGAGAAAAGGAGATGAAGGCCAAAGAACTCGAGGAACGACTCAAGGCTGCCGATGAGCTCGAGGCCAAATATAAGAGAGAGAATAAGACGAAAAAGGTTGAGGCCGAGGGCAGGGGTCCTACTGTCGAGAAATTCGAAGGCCAGATTAGCAAAATCGACCAGCGTATCGAGAATATGCTTCTTCAGGCCGAAGATAAGGAGAATAACAAGGAAGTTGCCCTTGGCACATCTAAGCTTGTGAGTCTTTTCTGATTCTATACTTCTATACTTCTTCTCTCTTTTTTTTCTTTTCTTGCTTTCTTTCTCCTCTTTTACTTCGTTATCCAGCCCGATCCTTGCTCGTTTAGTCATTCCCAGAAGCAACCCTATCACTAACGCCACTTCGTAACACAGAATTACATAGATCCCCGCTTGACCGTGGTTTTCTCTAAAAAGTTCAACGTCCCAATAGAGAAGTTTTTCTCGAAGACGATGCGCGAGAAGTTCGACTGGGCTATCAAGTCGGTAGACGAGGATTGGGAGTTCTGATTCAGAATAACTTTGTTTCATCATTTGATTCCCTTCCTTTGGTTTTCTTTAGTTGATTTATACTTGGCTTTTTTTTTGCTCTTTTTTGCATAGCAGTGTGCTTTTTTGTACTTTTATATCATAGCTGGCCTCGCGGGCGGCACTCTTCCTATATTACTGACCTCAGTTCTTGCCTTGACAGCAAAATATCCACGGCGGGTCAACAGCAGCACCATCGCGGAGTGATCCTATAGTATTTCAAAAGCATAGTCATTCAAGCCGTGCTCCTTTTTTTTTATTTTTTATTTTTTTATTTTTTTTTTTTTTTTTTTAGTTTTCGGTAATGAAGTATTGATTATATTACAACAGGGGTATATAAAGGCAACGAGGCTGAAGCGGGAAAGGAGAGACAGAAAGCTAGACTGATCATAGAACGAAGGACGCGATCTTGGGATGTCGAAGAGCGTAAGAGGAAGAGAAGCGGCGCCAAAGTAGGAAAAAGAAAGGAATGGAGAGTGAAAATTTGGGCACCCATGCATCCCATACATCGATCCTGCGTGAATGTATATATATCCCGCCTCGAGCAGAAAGCAAAAATAAAAATAAAGATAAAGATAAAGATAAAAAATAAAAAAAGATGCAAGACCGCGAAGCAAATAGTAAAAGAAATAAAAGTAAAAAAAAGGGGAGAAGCAGGAAAATAAAACGAGAGAGAGGTTTCTCATCTATCCAGTAGTTAATAAGGAGAAAAGGGAGCGAGTAACACGCGTATCACGGTCGAACAGAGAGGAAGGCATGTAGCAAACGATTCAGGGCCACCAGTTCATCTGTTCGTAACTTTTGATAACACTACTAAGCCAGTCCGGGTCAAGTTTCTCCTTCAGATATGTGAAGCCAGTAGTCTGTTCGAACAGGGATCCGTCGACAGTTGTATCTGCGTCCTTGAGAACTTCTTTCTCCAAAAAGGGGCTGATGGGCCCCGAGGTAGTGATCCCTTTGGCCAGCAGGAGTTCCGACCAAACTTCTAGAGTTTCCTCGTTCATCTCGTCTAGGATCTGCTCTTGGTTCATCTTGGCGAATTGGCTCATCAGGGAACCCAGGAATTCGCATTTGATGCCAAAGTTGCGTTCGAGGGCGTCAGCGAGGTCACCCTTTAACGTGTTGTTGTGATCGACGATGTTGAAGGTGGTAGGGAATGGCTGAGGGTCTTGATTCGGAGGCAGAGGCCCCTTGGATGCACGCCATGTTGCGGCTGTCCAGAGGGCGCGGGCCGCATCCACGACCCAGACGGTGTTGAGAGGGCGTTCTTTGGCGTACAGGAAGGTCAGAGGACGGCCGATCTCCTTGTATGTTCTCCCCACGCAGATGACAGACGTCAGGAGGCCAGTGTCGTACTCCCCATACACATATGGGAACCGTAACACGACGAGGTTAAGGCCGTCTATCTTTGCCAGCTCTTCCTCCGTGGTGACCTTCCACTTTGTGAGCTTCTGCAGGGGCTTCAGCTTGTCTGTTTCCTTGCGTGGCTTGTCATCAACCTTGTAGATCGCTGCAGACGAGCATTCAACAAAGGCCTTGACCCCCCGTCGAGCGGCTTCTTTGCCCAGGGTAATCGAGAGGGCATGGCTGCGTAGCCGGTAGACATCGTCTTGATGCGAATACCGAGACTCGCCGCCGCAATTTATCACCAGATCGTACTGGGAGCCGTCTGCACGGTCGAAGACGCGGGGGAGCGATTCTAGAGTGCAGCAAGACCTGTCAGACCTGTATTCCTGATGTCGAGGAGATGCTGGCAGGGGGAAGGGGAAAGGAAAGGAAAGGAAAGGGGGGGGTAGGCGTACGCTGAAGGCTGGCATCTGCCTGGACGAAACGGTCCTTGCACGCCTCGGTGATCTCAGGCGAGAGCCATGCGAGCTGGGGGAGCAGCTTGTCGACCACCCGCAGCTCTGAGGCGAGGTTGTTCTTGTGTATGTGGTGGACGAGATGTCGACCGATGAAACCTGTCAAAGGGCAACGAGGCCAAAAGGAGAAAGCGAATCAGCCTCGAGCTCAACCAACATCAACACCAAAGCACCAACACCAACGTCGCCATCGACATCAATACGACATGTCAACGTCGACGTCGACGTCGAGCTTCTGCTCCTTTGCTTCTGCTGGTTTATAGTCGTTTGCATACCTAGCCCGCCAACAACCAGCACGCTCGGCTTGTTGGAAGAGTCGTCCGACATGGCTGCGTGGTGCCTGTGGTCGTTGCTTTGAAGTAGATTATAAACAGCCGGAGGGATATATAAAAGTTGAGATGAATGAATTGGCCAGGAGATATATATTCAAAAAAAAAAAAAAAAAAAAGGAATAAGCAAAGCCTTTTCCCTCCTGTTCTTGTCCCCTTTCGCGCTGCCTTGCCGCTCTCGCTCGCTCTCTTCGGCCTCTCCTGTAATCCTCGTCACTAACCGGAGTGCAGATAGGCTTCGATTCGTCGGGTTCTCGACGAGCCTTCGATGTCTACTGGAGGCAGCGTTCTGGCAAGGTCCAGAGTCAGGAGGCCGTCGAGACGTGAGACGCTGGCCTCAAGGACAAGCGGACACACAGCAGAGGGATAGACGTGGGGTTCTCTTGTCCACCTTTCCTCTCACTCTCTTCTTTCTTTTTCCCCCTCTCGCGTTGGCTGCAGGCGGGAAGTGGCTGTTTGATATTCAGGACGCAGGACGGGCGGTTCGAAAGAGTGTTCGGCCAGCACTGGCTCGAGTCTTGCAGGACTCTGTGATAAATACTCAGCAGCGGTCCTATGCTTTTCAACTTCTCTCGCACTCACATATACACACCTCTTTCCGACGAGAGAAGAGACACTGAGGGAGACAGGGTGGGGGGGCAACAAGTTGAATTAGTACTAAGTCTCGGTATAGGGAGGATGCGTATTTGCTTTTTCAACCTCTCTTCTCCTGCTGAATTGGCGGCTTGAACCCACTTATATGACATGCATCATCGGATACCGCAGAACAGGGGCTGATCCCGCAGCAGCAGCAGACGAGAACGAGACGCAAGCCAGCTCGAGCACCAGCTGGATGGCACCAGGCTAGGTATCGAGATCCCCTCGCCTGTGCTAAGGAAGGGGGAGGGGGATGTATGGGAGGCCTGACCGCAAGGGTTCTATACTTATACAACCTATATCTCTATATAGCCCTATATCACCACCGGGTGTAACACTTCTAAACACAGCTATCTCTCTGACCGAAGTTTACGGAACGCGAGTTGCAGGGCCCACGAACGATGTAATTTACTGGCGTACCAGGTCTGTACCACTCGCTCGCTGCCTTGTTGGTCACACCGACAATTCCGTTTTCTACTTATCTCTGGCCATCTTTTCTTCTGCTTTCTTTTCTTCTTCTTCTTCTTCTTCCTCTTCTTCTTCCTTCCCCTCCTCCTTTCGCTCTCTTTTCGTCTCGTCGTTCCTTTTCTTTTCTCTTCCAAGACGAAAAGTGCCAGTCAACTTCGACGTTCTCGGTTGGTGGACATGGAAAAAACCGTGCGGAGCCCATCATCAAACGATTCAGGGGCAGACATGTTTCTTCTCAGCTGACGGTATATTTCTCCTCCCCCGGAGCATCATCGTATTTTGGTGTCGTCATCAGTCGTTGCTAGTCCCTTTTTTGAGGCCAGGATAGTTTACAGGGCAGGCAGGACGGACAGCGTTTGAAACCAAAAGACTGTGACGTGCCGCAAGGGGAGGGGGAAATCAACCAAATAACATGATGTGAGCTATAATACATGATCTTTCTAGAAGGAAATAGATCCATGCAATGCAGGTAAGATTAAAAGGAGGGGGGGTGCAAGCCATTATTGAAGACGTCGCCGATAATATTGGTTGAAAGGACCCTTGCATATTCTCTGCATCTCACGAGTCAGCGTATATTCTCCGTTATTGGTCACCCGGAAAAAGGGGCGCATCCGAAGAGACAGACTGTCGGGAGCTCGACATGGGCCTGCGCATACCACATATTGAAATCTCGCTGTCCTCCCATCTAGGGCTAAAATATCGAACTTGCATGTTGGAGCCGATCGAGCTGCGAGAATGCGGCGGCCCCTGAACAGTCCCCCAGCAAAGTGGACGATTCTGCCAACAACCAGTGTGATATCACGCCCCCATTATATCCCAGGGTAGTTATGTATATGCAATTATGCGTTGGTGATGAGGTAAATGTTGGTGAACCCCGGGGAAACTCAGGCTCCTTTCCAATCTTCAGGGAGTCTCGGGCGTTGGAGGCACAGACATCCTTTCTTCCTTATTTGATATTACCTGGTTCTGGATCGAGATATACCTGCCCTTCACGGCCTGCACGGTCAGTGTCAGCCTACGGAGTAGCCTTTAGGGATACGTGGAGGATTATGGACAAGATATCCTGAGACACATCACCTCCTCCACCCCCGGTAAGCCGTCCAGCTGCTGTAAATCTAGAATGCTGCTCGGAGTGTTTGCCTCTGCTGAGCCCGAATTGCGCGGCTAGCCATTCGACCCACGTAAATGTTGCTTTACCATCTTCCTGCAACGAGCTGAGGCTGTTGATCAACCAATACGAGCAACGCCCCTTTCCTTCCTGCCAAAGCACTCATGAGACCCTTTTCTCGTTTCCGTTGAAGGATCCCAAATTTCATTGCTGCCAGATAAGCAGGGACCCCATTAACTGCGGAGTGGAGCTTCACACAATGGCAGACACAGCCGAATGTCTCTCCGATTGGAATGATACCTATACCCTATTGCCTCGTTAAACACACTTTTCCTCGCAAGTGCCTGTGAAGTGCTCGTGATAAACCTCCTTCCTAATGGACTGCTGCTCCGTATAGCCATTGCAAATACATGCCTTGACCATTCAGTGCGGCAGACTTGGTTGCCGGTTGCCCGTGATTCCCCTCTGGAAAAATAACGGCCTTCCAAGGATAGCAGCGTTTCAGTATATACCTTCATGCAGGCATGTCTTCCGTATTTCAAATTTGGTAAGAGAGAATATCCCAGTGTTAAAAATTGGCCGAGATGAGTGATCTCCAATGTCGATTATTGATCTGGCTACGGCTCATGGATAAACAAACGCGTTTCCCGCCCTACGGCTGCATATTCTTCGACGGCAGATCCCCCGACACTGTCTCACCTATCTCCATTAACCACATTGTCGAGTGACAGAAGAGGAAATAATAATAAGCGAGAACGAATAAATAGGCACCGTTTCACGCACCTTGGGTTTGTGGCCAAAATAGCTATTTACTTACAGCCTTTCAATGGAAGCCAGGCTCTGCATGCAAGCTTGACGAACGAGACCGCACCGTCACCTCCCTAGGATTGGACTCGGCCATCCCGAGATATAACGCGCGCTCATAGTAAAACCGCGTATAGCTTGCTGGTCCTTCATAGATAGAAGGAAGGACAGGCGACGGCTGCCCCGAACCTCGAACCTTGGCCAGAAGACGTCTTCGGGTTAAACTGTTTGTTCCGTCGACTGGGGTGTCATTCGACATACCAAACCAATCGACGTCGATCCAGGGCACAGGCCTTATGTAGTAGGTAGGTGTTTTCTGTGCGAAGTCTAGACGTCGGTTTGTTTCCTGAGCCCGGCGACGAAAAGGCCTTTCCGCTGCTCTGGAACCTTGGGTCTCGCTGTGGGGCGCTCGCCGGGCCGAGCCTACCAGCGTCAACCTTTAAACGGACATTCCATTGTGCTTTCTCGTTATCAAAAAAGGAGAGTAAAACGGATAATCCAGGTCCTCGATGTGATAGTAGTTATTCTATACTCATGCTGCTAATAGCACATACAACAGGGGACGGCTGCAGTCTCACCGATTTGTGTGTTTCTTGATGGCTGGTGGATTCGCACCATCACTAGTTAACCACAGGGATCAGAATTAACTAACTAACTACTCAGTCCTTCTTCTCTCCCTTAGCTTCCACCATGTCAATAGCCCCCAGGCCAACTACAAGCCCATAGTGATCCGTTGCCCAGAGTTCCACGTCTCGAGCTCGCATACTTGATCTGATTTCTTCACTCTCCATGACAACTCCCACGCCAATACGTGTCAAGGCCCTTGCCACCAGTCCACCGCGATAGAGGACTTTGTCAAGACGGCCGGGCCGGAAAATCTCATGTTTATCGGAAGTACGCTGATATCCCCAGGTACATCCTTTTGAATCTCCTTCCGTTCCTCCCAGCACCAAATACGCATCCCTAAGATTGTTGTCCCCCGCAATCCGGTCGTCCGAAGCCCGGATGGAATTCATATTTCCTGCCAGCACACCACCATGAATCACCTCTTCTTCTAGGTAATTTGTAGCCTTTGTTATTCCATTTGCTGAGGTCTGATCGGATGGACAGAATACAAAGAGTCAAGGTGGGTATTGCAGACTCGAGGAGACTTTGTTTCCTTTCGGCCATCCTGCCCCGTATATGTAATGTCCAGATCAACGAACAGTCCATCCCTCCAGAACTTACCGAGCCATCTAACACGGAAAACATTTATGATACTCCGTACGTAGTGTCATTCTGGCCGATATGGGGTTATCCTTTTCCTCGCTGGGGTCCTCAGTTTGGATCGAAGTCAGTGTTTCATATGGGGAGTCGAATCCGCGGGTATCAATGTTTGTTATTGCAAACCGTTCCTGTACCCATTCTGTGTTCCTAATTTGCTCGATGCTTGCCTCGCGCAGCTCCTGAAACATGAGTATAACCGGTGGCGGGTCTTCGGTATACGGTGAGAGAACGACCTTGTATAAATGGTCTAGAGCTGCATTCATCCGCTCCCGGGTGAATGGAGCGTAAGCATGAAGACTCCATGTAATAAGGCGGAAAATATTATTTCTCTTCACCGGAAGGTCATCGATAATACGCGCCTTGGTATGCTCGAATTGTACCTGTGGCACAGCTGCTGTCCAGGGAGGTATAATGGACTTCCACTGCTGAGTACCGTTATCGAATATATGCCACGGATGGGTCCTTAGTTTAAAGCAGTCATCGAGCATGTAGGGGGAAGTTTTCTGGTAAATAGAAGTCCGAGGTCATTCCCAGCTATTTTGGTACCAGAGAAAAGAGCAGCTATATGATCTAGGTAGCCTTTAACGAATTCGGTGTCCCCGAGATGCCAAAACATGTATGGATATTCAGGATGCCGGGCGTCTGGGTAGAGAATGAGGGTATTGGAATTAGTTTTTTCAGGCCATTTTTCATGCAGTAAGAAGTAAACGAAATAAACAAATGGACAGGAACATGCAGTTCCATTACTGACTTATGCGTTATTCAATTAGGCTGGTCCATGTGTATAAATGGCAATATCTTGAAGGCATAGACATAACAATAGCCACCTTAAGTGTTCACTGGTTTGTCATTTTAGACACTTCTTGAGCCCCATACACTAGAAGAATGGTTTAGGATACTGGTATAAGACTGGAGATAAGTGTCCAAAAAAAAAATTCCAATCAGTGTCTGCTAACTAGGTATACATACATAAACACAATACATCCAGTTTCGTTTATGAAAAGAACCATCCCCCAATTGGCCAAGACGCCTTTAGCTCGATATGGGTGGAAAAGCAAGGAGGAATGGCCATATGAAGGATAAACGGAGGATGGCAAATGGTAGTACTTGATATGTCCGAAGGGCGGATACACGTAGACGTCGAAACGTACGTGGTATTGAATATTCCATTTTAGATTCAATTTGGGCTGCCAAGAGACAGGATCATGTTTGATAGTTGAAACAAGAGGGTGCTAGAACTGCAGTACAAGACAAAATAACGCTATTCCTCCCTGAAATTTTGTAGTCGCATACGAAAGTCTTCATATGCACCAAGAGCTTGGGGGAGCGATGGTTCATCCACCATATGGGAATATGTAAACTTATATATGGTATTTTAACGGGGGTTCAAGAAATTTAGAGCCTTTTGCAGCTCTTTGATTGCAGTGTTGACATCATCAAAATTGAGCGCGGACACTGCCCAACGCGCATGCTTTTGGGCATTTGAAATTGCTTCCTCATCAACAGCTTGGTTAGAGCTACTAGCTCCATGCGTTGACGAAGATACGGGTAGCGTGTCTTTAGGGATTTGGGTTATTGGTGGTACCATTGGAGGTTGTGGGTGGGATGTTCTACCAACACCCATTCCAGGAGATGTGCGCTGGGGAGGGCCAAGAGCGTGGGACTCCGTGGGTGGGAATTCAGGTTCCGTGGCAGGTGGAGGGAAGGACTGGAAAACGTTAAGTGATGAAAGGTCGGATTTTTGTCCGAGTTGGGAAGGTAAGTCAGCATTGCTTGACGCAGGCGATGGGAAATCAGAGGGCGCCGCAGGTAGGTCAGGAACGGTAGCCCTGGAGAGTTGCGAGGGTCTCTGCCGTAGACTGTCATCAAAATCTACTATTCCTGGAGGTATACTTATTGGAGGACTGGGCATTCCACTGCCTGGCGCACTTGTGGGTGCATTTGGAATATTGAGAGCACTTGTAGGTCGTGGTGGAGGCGCTGCGGAAGATGAACGTGAAGGATGAAGCGATTCGTTCAGAGATGATTGCGCTGCCAATTTGCTTTGGACCTTGTCAAAATCATCTGGAATATCCTCGACAGAAGGTTGTCGTGCTTTTCTAGGGACTTCTGGAGGTGTCTGCGTGTCACCGGCAGCAACCGTTCCTTCAGCTAGACTTGAGGTTTCCGGTGAGGCTTCAGTATTCTTAGGATTGGAGATATTCGGATCTTCTCCAGCTTTTATAGCCTTCATAATTCGGACGGCATGGTATTTAGCATATTTAATTTTGGAAGCTGTCTCTGCGTCAGGCTGGCCCCATGCTTGGCCTAAATCCAGGAAAGTGGCCGCAGCTTGGAAAGTATCGGCAGTCTGCCTATATATTTTGTTAAATTAGTTTAATATGATTTCAGAGAGACTTCTCAAACCCACATAGACGCTTTATTTGCCCTAACTGCATTTTCCGCCCTTTGGAAAGTCTCAAGAGCGAATTGCTCTACGTATGCCTGACCAGCAGTGTCGTCTGTTATCGTATCGTCATTAGAGTGCTCCTTTTTAAACTAAAACACCCAAAAAGATTAGCATCTCAGAAATGATTCGCCAATACTTCACTGGTAGCCCAAGGGAGCCAAATAAATACTAATAACAACGAACTATGGCAATCGTACCTTCTCGAGCTTATCCATGAGCTCGGTGGTGTATTTCAGGCATTCTTCATCCGTCTGATGAAGATGTTTGTCCAAAATTTGAGTCACGGCCCAGAAGTTACCTGTGTTATATGTTCATGTTAGCTTCCAATGCAAGAAGTTGTCAACTATACTGATGGCTTCAAGGCTAACGCAACATACACCAATATGAGATAGTCGGCTTTGCCTTCTCAAGCTGCGCTGCACGGGTCACAAAACGGCTAATATCAGCCGTCTTTAGGCCAGCTGGGATATTCGTCGACATCTTGACGGCTTCTGTGCTTGGATGTTTGTTGATAGACAGCAGCCTGGCGATGATGTTCGTCTGCAAGCCAAAAGAGCTTCGAAAGGCGTGGGGAACAAATGACGTTAAAATACGGCTTAGTCAGCAGTGTCTCCACTGGTTACTCGGCGCTCTGATATCAACACAGCTAGGGAGACGGATTGCTAGATAGATAGTCAGGAACTCGTAAGGGGTGTTCAATAATGCTTAGGAATTGTCATTTTCACACTCCTTGGGTAGTAATATTTGCACATATTCTGCCTATATAGATGCATGGCAATCTACATGTGTGGTCTCGGAAAGTCTCATCCATCACCAATACCCCAGGACCCTATCCCAATCCGCTCTTCTGACAGAATTTCTACCTCAATGCGGTCTTCAACCTGACCACCCGGTCCACCAATACGTTCAACGACAAGCCATATCCCTCCTCTCCGTTCAAATTCTGGCTGCAGGTCCACCGATTCAATGCGAGCACCTCTGACATCATCACTAAAGTTGCCATCACCAGAACCGGCGAGAATTTCTTTATATGGTCCTTGTCCAAGCTCTACAGTCATAAGGATGGGAGATGGGGCGGCATTGCGATCTCCAATCGATGACCCACGACGTCGGCATATTAATTTCAACCGCGCCAGGCGAGGGGTGGAAATCGGAGCCAAAATCCGATCCGTTCCAGGAGGGAAGACTCCGATGCCAGAGTTCATAACCAAGTGGCCCGCCCCTTCTGCTGGCAGTTGCCGGACATAGCAGGGCAAGGTGCTAGAAACGCACAATGTGAATATTCCCAGTTGGTCTGGTGTGAATGTTGAACAAACGATGGTGTACATCCCCTTTGTCACGTCTTTTCTCTCAGCCAAAGCGACGCCACGGCGGTAATCACCACTGCCAACCACTATATCCCGGGAACGAACACATGCAACCCGGTCTCCATTCGACCAAATGAGGCTCACATGAACTGCGAGACCAGGATCTTCTGCTTCCAGAAGAATATTGACATCACATTTCTCAAGTATCTGGATTTGGAACTGAGGGTTTTCAGGGTATCTTTCGGATTCAGCATTACCACCGGCTGTGGATATAGTCCAGGCCCCTGATAATTTTTTGACGTGAGAATATGTTTCTTTCGCGGGATTGATACTAATCGGACACATAGAAAATGCAGAGATAGAAAAGCTATAGAGTGATCTCTGATGGGATTGCTCTGACACGACAGTAGTATAGGTCGAGTTTGGCGGCATCTCGAGCCTCATCACCGTGTTCGGGGAATCAACGTAAGGACCACGCCGGAGAGCCCCGTCTGCCAAATAAACTCTAGTTCCTTTCTTCTCAAACACATAAAGACTGATGAACCCAGTCTGGTCAGCATCAGGAGCCACTTCCAAGAGTTGGCTGTTATTCTTTTTATAGTCTCCAGTCTTAAAATGCTTTCCAAGGAGAAGCCATACAGTTCCTCCAGATTTAGTGGAAACAGCAAATTGAGGATTTCCCGCGAAGCACCCCGGAACTATGCTTGCGGATGATAGGTCCCAGCGAAAATGGATATCCTGGCGGTAGCGGAATAGAGAGGGGTTCCAATTTAGATACAGGTTATCGAAATTCTGGAGGACATCTTCAAAGGCCATCCAAAATGTGCCTGGAGCGGTGGTTGAGGGATGTGATGGTTCATGCTCAGAGTCATCACTAAAAACATAGTTCCCACTAACTTGACCTACTCCTTTCCATACAGGTCCCGCGGCCCATGGGTTTTTGATGAGCAATTGACGCATTCCATCTCTTTCTTGCAAGCTTAAAACTGCATAATCGTGCAGGCTGATAAGACCGAGCTCATTTTCTTCATACTCTGTCAGCTTTCCAGTGCCTAAGGTTAGTAATATATCCCCTGACTGGAAGAACTTGGTAATACGCTGCCAGAGTTGACCGGGTGCCAGTTCATCGTCATGCAAAAAGACTTGCTCAGGAATCCAGCCAGTTAAAACCCATAAGTCAGTCCCAGAATTGCTTCCTGGAAAGTCATAGCCTCCTCTTACTTTCAGATATGCCTTTTCAACCAAGGCAGGCCATATGGCAGTAGGGTTATTCCTATCTATCACGTGGAGTGATCGCAGAGTTTTGGAGGAAGGAAGCATGTCATCAATAATGACCTTTCGGTAGCAGCCATTGAAATATAAACGGAAAATATACTTCCCCGAGGGAGAAATACATGGGACTTTACCATCTTCAGAGGGACACATTTGTATAGAACGAACGAGCTATGTAGTCAACATTTAGAAAATGTCCGGGAGTATGGTTTTCAAGGACAGTACCTGAGAAACTCCTTCTTTCCACGGCGATGCTCCTGTGCAAAGGCTTGCCACAACAGAGCAATCCGTGGTTACATCCTGAACTAGGTCCATTGGATTTGGACCTAGTAAGATTGGGGAGCCTGACGTATGATGACCCAGGATCTCAGCGGGCCGTTTCCAGCCATCAAATATCTCTCGCTGAACAGGGCATATTTGGAGATCAGAAACATCACTTGCGCAAATGTTGAATGAGTGAGCTGTCCATGCCAACTTAGTGCCAACCAAGAGACTTACAGAAATAACCCGCCCTCGTCGTCAACTTGAAATTCTCTGGAATCAGGAACAGCTGTCATTGACCAGGGTGGAAAAACAAATCCATTCAGCTTGGAGTTTTCGAGTAATATAATCTGTTCACGATTAGACTGGGTCCTTGTAGAGGTTGGCTCCCTGTCCACCAAGGCCGCCAGCTGCAACGCGGGTATCATTGGGATATTTTTCTGGCCTCCATCCTTAGATTGCTTGATATTTTCAGCTAAAGTGAGGTATTCCTTGCACTTTGAGTCAAACAGTCTCTTTTCGACCGGGTCATTAACCAGCCGGAGGGCATTCATATAATGTTCCGCAGCATTAATTGCAGCCTGCAACTCCTCTTCCTGAGTCGATGCTGAGTGTACATCCTTTTCAGCCTCCTAGGAGCAAGTGTGTCAGCTGAGTCATAGCCATTGTCATGCTTCATTCCACGCAGACAGCGGAAGCAGTACCAATGCTTGGGCCCTGATGTCTCTTAGCCGGGACATCGCAGTAACCTTCGTCAGGTCTGACTCATGGTAGTAATCTCTGTGTGTCCCGAGAGACAATCACGTCACAAAGGGCCTCTTTCCCTTCCTTTATCGACACTGGAAGCAGATGTAGAGGATAGCAGAGCACTCCCTTCCAATCATGAGGTAGGTACTTAGCTCGGTGGATGTTTGGGGATGTTGTTTTTGATGCTCAGCTCAAGCATCCTTGGAACGAACCGGGAAGGACGGGTTGTCGCCTGCCTAGGCACGCACGCGGCTCACCCCACGCACCGAAAACTTGTCAGCACTTTGCTGACATAATACGCTCGGATCCCACGGGCGTTGTCAGCTTGAAGTTTATCTCGTTATGCCTCGGCTTTGCGACTTTTAGGTTACGGCAGTTCCTGCTGGTTTTCGTCCTGGAGCATGGAATAGCAAGTCAAACAAGTTACAACTCTCAGCGGTCGCAGAGCTGAACATCGACCGGACCGGTATATTCGCCTGCGTGACGCATAGCCTTTGCTATCTCCTTTATTTAGCCCCATGTCCATCGCCATCCGTTTTTGAGAGAGAGAAGTCCTGCGGTCTTTTGTCTGACCGCACCATTATACTTATCAATCATGTCCGGTCAATCGAAGCTCTCCCCCTGGCAGAGCGCAGTCGCAGGGGCCACTGGAGCCGTGGTTGCAAACGCACTCGTATACCCCTTAGATATGTGAGATTTATATACCCGGCCATCCTTGTGTTAAGAGCTTTGAGGAATGCGATTCAACTGACGTGAAAATTCGATGGCCCTGCAGTGTGAAGACTAGGCTACAAGTTCAGGTCAAGTCCCAGAAACTACCGAAATGTGACTCCTCCGATGGCACGGTGCATTACGACTCTACAATTGATGCAATCAAGAAGATCCTTGCCGATGAAGGCCTCTCTGGACTATACTCCGGCATGAATGGCTCTCTTATCGGAGTTGCGTCGACGAATTTCGCATACTTCTATTGGTATTCTACCGTCCGAACCCTATATATGAAATCGCGACCAAACCAGAAACTTGGTACTGCTGCTGAGCTAGCTCTGGGTGCCGTTGCTGGAGCTATTGCTCAGGTTTTTACAATCCCTGTTGCAGTTATCACAACAAGGCAGCAAACACAGCCGAAGGGGGAGAAAAAGGGACTTATTGATACGGGTAAAGAGGTCGTCAATAGCGAGGATGGATGGAGTGGTCTATGGAGAGGTCTTAAGGCCAGTCTTGTTCTGGTAGTCAACCCAGCTATTACGTACGGTGCCTATCAACGCCTTAGAGAGATCATATACCCAGGCAAGAATAACCTGCGGCCTATGGAAGCATTCTGTGAGTTCTTCGTTCGTTAATCTTCTAGTTCTATTTCCCTGGTATCTATCCATAAAACTAACTTGGTATCTAGTGCTGGGTGCCATGTCCAAGAGTTTGGCTACAATAATTACCCAACCGTTGATTGTAGCCAAGGTTGGTCTACAGTCTCGCCCACCGCCATCCAGAAAAGGAAGGCCCTTCAAGAGTTTCGTTGAAGTGATGAGTTATATCGTCGAGCATGAAGGTGCCCTAGGTCTTTTCAAAGGAATTGGCCCCCAGATTATGAAAGGCCTATTAGTTCAAGGCCTTCTAATGATGACCAAGGAGAGGTAAGTGCTCTATATTTAACTTCGAATAGAACTCCTTTCGACTCCAATGCTTATCGGAGATTAATAGGATCGAACTGCTCTTCGTTCTACTCTTTGCCTACCTGCGGACCCTGAAGAAGGAGAAACTCCAGAGAGTCGCTGATGCTGCTGCTGCTAAAGCAAAGCAATCAATGCCAGCGACCCTAAAATAGAAGAACAGTTACACATTGGATGTGGCCGCCGATCTATAGTCATGCACCTTTAGTCTTGATTTTTCCTGCTGGACCCCGGGATGGTTACATACCAAGCTTGGTTTTTACTACTTGTATAGTTTACGAAATATAGATCTACCTTTACATATCAATATCATGGCTAAGGTTTCTTGTTGAATTTGAACTGTTCAGTGCCGTTTGTCGCGCAGGTCAAAGTAAAGTCCGTTACACCGTGCCAAGGCCCTAACTAACTAACTACAGATCTCTAAGCTTAAATATTTACCTTGACCGAAAGAATGCAGAGGCGTTTATCAATAACACCAAAGTCAGAGGCTGACTCTCTCGTTACTATTCCATCTGACGTTCTTGATACCGGATATCTATATATATGATCCCTATACTTTGCCTCAGTGCTAGCCATACTTTGGAGGATTCCCATTAACTCGCAAGCAACCATGCGATGGCTCTTCTGGACATCAGACAATGACAAAGATGAATGCAAATGCAATAGCAAACCAAGCTCCAATAGCGACGAGAAGCCGTCAACACTCTTGAAGGCTACTAAGGATTGGAATGCATTATCCAATGCAACCAATTGGTCTCATTTTATCGAACCGTCAAATCTCATTCCGACCATCCTTTTAACGAGCGGCATCTTATTTGCAGTTCGAATACACCGTCGATACCTACGCCGAATCCCAGAAGCACCTAATATATCACCTTCCTACCTTCGACAACGAAGTATATTAGGCAAAGTCACGAGCGTGGGTGATGGAGATAACTTTCGCATCTATCATACTCCCGGCGGGATGCTCGCGGGATGGGGTTGGCTTAGAAAGGTGCCTACATCAAAGAAAGAGTTGAAGAACAACACGGTACGAGCCCCTTCAATCAATGTTGCCATTCCCCTTGTTGACACTTCTAACCTATTAATAGATTCACATCCGTATTGCGGGCGTTGATGCACCGGAGCTCGCTCATTTTGGACGCCCAGCCCAACCTTTCGGTGAAGAGGCACACAAGTGGTTAACGAATCGACTAACTGGCCGCAAAATACGTGCTTACGTCTATCGACCTGATCAATACAGCCGTGTTGTAGCTACCGTGTATGCTTATCGATTCCTATTTTTCCCCCAGGATATTGGATTGCAGATGTTAAGAGAAGGCCTGGCAACTGTCTATGAGGCCAAATCTGGCGCCGAGTTTGGAGGGCCAGAACAAGAACAGAAGTATAGAAATGCCGAGGCATTGGCTAAGAAGAAGGGGAAGGGGCTTTGGAAAACAAAGGGCTCAAATAACTGGGAGAGCCCTAGAGAGTTCAAGTCTAGGATGAATGCCATGGACCAGGGGAAAGATTCTTCTGCGTGACTGACGGCCTTGAGATGACGACTGATGCCTTCTTGATTCGAGCGTTCTAGCGTTAAAAGAGGACTTTTGTTTTGAACATTTGATACTATGTGTGACGATACTGATGTGGTGGCTTTTAGCGGCCCACATTCTATGTATATGTGATGATAATTTTTTGCCAATATTATTACATCTGGAAGAAGGAAAAACAACTGTCCTTATACAAAGGCATCCGTATCTAAGGCCACACACTATGTATGGCATATTTTTACCTGGGTAATATAGGGTGGGTATCAACAGAATCGTTTATCGATTTCAGCAAACAACTTCGGGCTAATGTCATCACTCGAATTGCCCTCTATGCGCAAAACGCATCCTTTTGATTCGTAATGGTCCAGCAATGGTTTGCTCGTCTCTTCGAACTTCTGGAATCTCTCCTTCCAGACTTCGGTAGAGTCGTCGTCCCGCTGAACAAGTGGCTCCCCCGTTATATCATCCTTTCCGGGAACCTTTGGTGCATTGAAATCGGTGTTGTATACCCTTCCAGATCCAGGGTGCACCCATCGAGAAGATATTCTCGATAGTATGATGGATGGGGGAGTAAGAAGATGAACAACAAGATTTATGGGAACGAGGGACTCGAGGCTATTGGCTTGGACGGCCGTTCGGGGGAACCCATCGAGTATGAATGAGGCCGATGAGTTGAGTGATTTCTTCGACGATGGAGCGGATGTGGATGAAGCATTGGGCGATGGCACAAGCCACCCTTTAGAGGTAAGTTCGGAGGATATCAATTCTAGGATGGTGGCATCTGGAACGAGCTGGCCTGCAAGCAGAGCTGACTGAACCTTGAGTCCTATAATCCGTGCCGTTAGCATTGATACCCACCACTGAGCAGCAAGCCAGTCGATAGCCACATACCGATCTCTGTCTTATTGCGAATGTTCTCACGTAACAAATCCCCTGAGCTGATCGATGCAAGCTGTGGGTACCTCTTGATCAGTCTCTCCGTCTGGGTGCCTTTCCCAACACCTGGCGCTCCAACAAGGATGATCCGCGCAGCCTTTTTCAACCGTCTGGTTGCTGCACTGGCACCAGCCATTATGTACTCTGGGAAAAGCCGAGAAATGCACGGCTGCCTATCCGCCAAAGGAATGCACGAGAGCAATATGCAAGTCGAGGAACCCCTGGCTCCAACGGCGTGAAAACTCTAATAACTAGTAATCGAGGCGTAAGAAGGGTGAAGCTGGCTGGTATTTCGAGTAACCCGCTGTGAGGTGGTAGAGCATGTATGTGCGACCCCGAAATGTGGGAGAACGCTGGAGATATACGTAGTACATGGATTGGAAGGTGGCTTCGGCGTTGGCGATGCTCACCCGAAACGCCCACGCCCGACCTCGGAAATGTTGAGCTGGCGGCCTCGGAAAGGGAGGCAAAACCAACCCTTCCAGCCCAGCCAATCACCGCCTTGGAAAAGGGCCCGAAAGCACGCGCACGGCTCTGCGGGGACCAACCAGAGGGCCGGGAGGGAAATGGTGTCACGTGTCAGTCCATTGGCGATTTGGGCGAGCTTCGGCTGGAGGAGGAACGGTGATGTGAGAGAGACAACCAATGCTGCAAGAAGTTACTTGCTCAGGCGCTGCATCGCTGTTCGAATGCTCTGACGGATGACTCTCTCTGTCTCTCCCTTCCCTCCCCTTTGAACATGTAGCCTGGGAAGAGAAAGTGGTTATGCTTATGTAATATAAATATCTATATCACGTGATTAGTATAAAGTTCACGGAAGTGGTTTCGCGTCTCGACGCGATTTTGGGCGTGAAGCGAGAGGTGAAGCAGCAGACACGAAGACGGGGAGAGACGAGAAGACCACAGCATCTTCAATAGCCCCGACGACAGTGATACAAGGCTCATCATGATGCAATACGACAGGAATCGAGTTGATACGAAGCGTCGGGCCGGCATTGACTATAAAAAGCGGCAGTTTGCAACGCCCGTCTATAAGCATCTGCGATATTCACACCGGCTGAACTTCTATGAGGTGCCGCCGACAGCAGAAATCACTCTGGAACAGTTTGAGCAATGGGCAATTGATCGTCTAAGAGGTATGAGGCTCTTTCTCTTTAGGCATTGAAGTTGAGCGATGCTGATTGTCTGATAGTCCTATCTGAACTGGAGGCTTGCTCCTATCGAAATAAAACCCCGGCGGAAACAGCTGCTCATATCGCACCTTTGCTCAAGAAATTCCTCCCATTGAACTCAAATACCTCTCTGGGCAGCAGTAGTGATGATATACTTCAGACTGAGAGACAGAAGGACCACTATTCTCATTTTATACTACGGCTTGCGTTCGCTTCAACCGATGATTTGAGGCGACGGTTTGTCCGTCTGGAGTCTATGCTGTTTAAATTCCGGTTTCAGCAAGACGACGCACGGGAGAGACGCGAGTTTGTGGACAGTTTGCATTTGGACTGGGAGACGGTGACTGACGAGGAAAAAGCCGAGTTGGGCGAGGCTCTGCTGGCGTCAACTCCTGGTCTTCGATGGGTCGACGACGAAAGTTGGTTCAAGGTCAACTGGGAGGCTGTACCTGAATTGATCGAACGGCGAAGTATATATGTGAGGAAAGGGAAGGCCTATGTACCTTTACGTGAACAGCTGAGCATGATTCTTGCAGAATTCACATCCCGGTTGGAAAAAGCTATGGAAGTATGTTTTGCACTACGACACTCGATTGCGAGGATCATAGGATGCTAACCAAAAACTTCTAGCTCACAAGTCGTGCTCTGCCCCGGCTTGACGAAGATGACCGCCTTTCGCCAATACTACAGCATCTCTCGAAGAACTTTGGAACCGCAGACTCTTCTTATTCTGAAGGGGAGGGTGCTGTTCCGGGAGCCCCGATCAATGCCGCTTCAGTCGACGTATTAGCCCAGCATTTTCCGCTCTGCATGCGGAATCTACATATGCAACTCCGGAAGAACGCACATTTGAAACATTTCGGGCGACTCCAATATACCCTTTTCCTCAAAGGCATTGGCCTGTCACTCGATGACTGTCTGGTGTTCTGGCGGCGGTCATTCCGGAACATAACTGATGACGAGTTCAACTCCAGATATAAATATAACGTTCGCCATGCATACGGTGATGTTGGCGGTGACATGAACCGGAGAGGACGAGGATATCCGCCATACTCATGCCAAAAGATTCTCACTGATAATGCTCCTGGCACGGGCCAGACCCACGGGTGCCCCTACCGACACTTTTCACCAGATAACCTCGTCTCCTTGCTTGAAACGGTCGGTATCACGGACCGAGAGACCCTCCGCGGTGTACGAGAGGACGTTGGCCGAACCCGCTATCATATTGCCTGCAATCGAGTATTCGAGCACGTTCATAAGAACGAACTAAAGAAAGTTCGGGACGAAGGCATATGGAGTCAAACTGACCTTGATACCATCGTTCACCCAAACGTTTACTTCAAGCGCAGTTACTTGCTGAAGAACCTCAACAATGCACCAAAAACAGAGGTTGAAATGACATCCTGAAATGGTTACTGAATTATGACTTCGGCTGAGAGCAATGTAACGGCGTAAGCGGTCATCTTCCCGGGGCGTTGTCTCTCTATTTATGTTTATGTTTATTTTATTTTTATCTTCTTGAATTCTTGTTTATATTTTGAAGGCTTCGATAATTCTAACATTGATCTACCCTGCTCTCTGGAGACAGCAGATATACAGTCCCAAACATCACTGTAACAAGATTAATACTCTAAAATGATAGACACGTATCTATTCATGAGAGAATGAGAGGAATGATACAAAAAAAGAATCTAGAGAGCAGTTAGCATAATTGTTACCTCTGCTGATTCCCGGCCTCTCATAAAGCATCAGAATGAGCCATCAAAACCAGGTGCCCAGCAATGGGTATGAAGAATTCGATCTTCGCTCGACGCGAAAACAGCAGTGTCATGGAGAAAAAGACAGGAGCTGCCAATGTAATGTGAATTAATATGTCGGCGTTGTCTGTTGTAAAAGAAGAAGAAAGAAGGAGGAGAGAAAGAGAAAATTTTCGCTTTTATTTATACACAGCGAGCGCGAGGTTTTCCCGCTGGCGCTAAGGTTAACTAGCGGGCTGGCCTACGGCGGGCGAGAGAGACCACACCTGCCGCATCCTGCAACCTGGCATCAAATCAATCGGCTTTCCCACCACGACGACGACGAAGCCAACCCTCCCAGAGAGCTGCCTGGACTTCTGCCAACCTGTTCAACGGGCTCGCTGCCACCAGACTGCCTTTTCTTCTACCTGTGTCCTTTTCTTACATCTAATGTGATTATGCTTGCAAGCTTTTATTGATATACTCGCCTCGTCACCTTGTTTTGTTGTGCTATCTCTCCCTCCCGCCCCCTTGACCTCCGAACCAAACGATCGTACCTCACGACAACATGGACTACGAGGCTCTGAAAGACCAGTGGAATGATGCGGAGGAGCGCGATGGCGTTCGATTAAGCTGGAATACCTTTCCCAGCACGCGCATGGTTCGTTTTATTTTTCGCAAGGTTCCGGCCAGATCTATGGAGTCAGGAAGTCCTAACAGTGGTTACAGGAAGCATCTCGGCTTGTGGTCCCCATTGGAGCTGTATACACCCCATTGAAGGAGCGGCCAGAAGGCACCTTGCTTCAGTATGAGCCAGTTACCTGCAAGATGCCTTGTAGGGCAGTCCTCAACCCCTTTGCGTACGTTGCAAAATCTCCCCGCACTTCTTTCTTTGACCGAGTTTTCATCAATTGACCATGGTCAACAGCAACGTAGATATTCGTGCACGTATCTGGATATGTCCATTCTGCCTCCAACGCAACCCTCTTCCGCCGCATTACAAAGATATCACCGAAAATGCCATCCCACCGGAGCTTCATCCAGAGAACAGCACCGTTGAATATCGGTTAGCCCGCCCTGCGCCTGCGCCTCCAATTTTCCTATATGTTGTCGATACATGCCAGGAGGAAGACAGTTTGAAGGCACTGAAGGACTCCCTCATCATGAGCTTGTCCCTCTTGCCTGCTAACGCTCTTGTCGGCTTGATCACCTTTGGAACTATGGTACGTCCATCGCTCGACCAGGAACGTTACTTCATTCCACTAACGTTATCTCATGCAGGCCCAAGTCCACGAAATTGGATATACTGAGTGTGCAAAGTCATATGTTTTCCGGGGAAGCAAGGACTACTCTGCAAAGCAAGTTCAGGAGATGCTTGGCTTGCTCGCCCCCAATCTCAGAACCGCTGCACCACAGCAGCCTAACCGGCCAAATCCCGCAACCTCACCAGCGGCCCGTTTCCTTCTCCCAGTACAGCAGGCAGATTATCAGATTACCAATGTCCTCGAACAGCTACAGCAAGATCCCTGGCCCGTTGCCAATGACAGACGTCCCCTAAGATGTACCGGTGTTGCTCTTAGCGTTGCCATTGGCCTGATGGAGACCTCATTCCAGGGTGCTGGTGGCCGAGTAATGTTGTTCACAAGTGGACCAGCATCCGAAGGCCCTGGTCTAGTTGTTGGCCCTCAACTTAAGGAACCAATTCGTTCCCACCACGATATCGACCGGGACAATATCAAATATTTCAAGAAAGCTGTCAAGGTACGATGATAAAGTCCTTTCCACTGAAACGTCACAGATGTGTCTAACAAACTGTAGTTCTATGATAATCTAGCAAAGAGAGCAGCCCACAACAGCCACATTGTGGATATATATGTTGGTTGTCTTGACCAAGTTGGTCTGCTGGAAATGAAAGGCCTGGTTAATTCAACCGGTGGCCATATGTTGCTCACCGACAGCTTCACCTCATCTCAGTTTAAGCAGTCTTTTGTTCGGATTTTCGATAAAGATGAGAGTGATAACCTTACCATGGGATTTAACGCATCTTTGGAAGTTCTCACTACTAAGGAACTAAAGGTTACCGGCTTGATCGGCCATGCTATCTCTCTCAATAAGAAGTCCAGCTCAGTTGGTGAGACTGATTGCGGAATTGGAAACACCTGCTCTTGGAAGATGTGCGGAATTGACCCTGCTGCAAGCTACGGCCTGTTCTTTGAGATTGCCAACCAGGGTGGACCGGCACCTATGCAGCAAGGTCCTCATCGAGCCATGATGCAATTCTTAACTTACTACCAGCATTCCTCTGGACAGTACCATCTCAGAGTCACAACCATTGCTAGGCCCCTCAGCAGCCCTGCCGGAGATGCAGCTCTTGCCCACTCCTTCGACCAAGAAGCTGCTGCAGTTTTGATGTCTCGTATCGCAGTCTTCAAGGCGGAAGTTGATGATGGTCCAGATGTTCTAAGATGGGTTGATCGAATGCTTATCAGACTTTGCTCGCGATTTGCCGATTACAGGAAGGATGACCAAACATCGTTTAGACTTGAGAAAAACTTCAGTCTCTACCCTCAGTTCATGTTCCACCTTCGACGAAGTCAGTTCTTGCAGGTATTCAACAACTCGCCAGATGAGACTGCTTTCTACCGACATGTTCTCAACCACGAGTCGGTCAGCGATTCTTTGGTCATGATCCAGCCTACTCTTGACTCCTACTCACTTGAGCACGAAGGCAGTCAACCAGTGCTATTGGATTCTGCCTCCATCCATCCAGCTCATATCCTACTCCTGGATACCTTCTTCCATATCCTTATCTTCCATGGTGAAACAATGGCAGAATGGAGGAAAGCTGGATATCAGGACCAAGAAGGCTATGAGAACTTCAAAGCAATTCTTGACCAGCCGAAGGAAGATGCAAGAGTATACAGCCCTGCCCATTGATATATTACTTATATGGCATTACTAACGTCCTTTTCTTTCAGGACCTTATTCAAGACCGTTTCCCACTCCCTCGTTTTATCGTGTGTGATGCGGGTGGCTCGCAAGCACGTTTCCTTCTCTCTAAGCTTAACCCATCGACTACACATTCTTCCGGCGGCTACGGGGGAAGTGCACCCGGTCAGACTATATTCACGGACGATGTTTCCCTTCAAACGTTCATGGACCACCTTATGAAGTAAGTAGCATGTTCAAGAGGTCATTATTAATCTTTCGATGCTAACATTCCTTCTAGGCTTGCCGTTTCTGGCACAAACTAATGAGAGAACGGTTCCTGCATTGGAGTGGTAGATGAGTGATAGTGAAAATTCAATGATCAATACTTGCTTAGTTAGTCAATTTCAGTACTTGAATTCAGATGGTGGTACGCTATTGTTGAGAGTACCTCAGGGACATGTATGGCCAGCGCCAAAACTTTATATCACGTGATATATTAGGGTTTTGCCCTAACGCGCTAATTCGCTAAATGGAACAAAACCAAATTTGAACTACAACCTTCGACATCTGGAGACTTGCACTTCATCACCTCACCACCTTTCGACAGAACCAGGAAGATAGACTACCTTTCGCACTCGCCATGCGTAAGTATCATCTCCTCTGGTGTGCTATGGCGGCCGACTGACATTTATACGATGTAAACAGCTCCAAAGCCAGATCCAACCGAAGTCAAGGTGATGTAAGTTTTTTTCGTCCTCATCAATTTTTTTTACCAAGCCTCCAAACAATCACAATGTGCTAACAATTACTCTTTCAATAGCCACCTTAGGGCCACTGGTGGTGAAGTCGGTGCCCAGTCTGCCCTCGCTCCCAAGATTGGTCCACTCGGTCTTTCTCCCAAGAAGATCGGTGAAGATATTGCGAAGGCTACTGGTGACTGGGTACGTTTACGAATAACCAGACGATATCGCATTGGTTGCTGGCCGAACCAGACTAATAAATAAACAGAAAGGCCTCCGTGTCACCGTCAAGCTTGTCATCCAGAACCGTCAGGCTACCATCTCCGTTGTTCCCTCCGCTTCCTCTCTTGTCATCAAGGCCCTGAAGGAGCCTCCACGTGACCGCAAGAAGGAGAAGAACATCAAGCACTCCAAGTCTATTCCTTTTGATGAGATCGTTGAGATTGCCCGCATCATGAGGCCTCGCTCTTTCGCCAAAGAGCTCCGCGGTACTGTTCTCGAGATTTTGGGTACTGCTTTCAGCGTTGGTTGCCAGGTTGATGGACGCAGTCCTAAGGATGTTAGCGACGATGTGAAATCTGGTGAAATTGATGGTATGCGGCCCCTTTATAACTTTACTTGAATTATGCCTGAATACTAACGCGTTTCGCATAGTGCCCTCCGAGTAAATTTAAAACCAAAAGAAAAAGTTAATGAAATGAAATGACAAAAGAGATGTGAAATGAGCACAAAAGCCGTTTCCGCTCGTGGTTTCTTCTAATTGTACTACTACTCAGAGAGAGCTTCCCACTACTCCATGGGATTTACGAAGTAACGAAATTTTTTTTTTTTTTCTCCTGCCTCTTCAGCTACTCTTTGTTCCAATCCTCATACCCCCTCACTGCACTATCTTTCCCCAGCCTTTGCCAACACTCTGGCCTGTACCGGCGCGAATGTTTTCATTTGAGCAAAATCTCTACGGTACTGGCCTATTTTGGTGCAAAGGAGATCGAGTGACCAACTACTCACCGCGGTATCCTGGATGGTGCTCGGGTATTGTTTCCTTTCGGGGGAATATATGTCCATGCATCT
Organism: Trichophyton schoenleinii; assembly: GCA_018357685.1. Lineage (NCBI taxonomy): Eukaryota > Fungi > Ascomycota > Eurotiomycetes > Onygenales > Arthrodermataceae > Trichophyton > Trichophyton schoenleinii. Next base: position 5,986,738 of record WOFF01000002.1, read on the forward strand.
ATCCTGTGGATGCAGTGGTCCATCTTGAAGGTCTACATGTCTTTTCAATATTTAATAACCTACTTAGGTTATTGACTCAACCTTCCATCTGTTTGGAAAAGTATTACCAGGATATATATCTTTAATCCCGGATACTCTGGACTGCAGGAGGAATGGTTCTATGTTCGTATCATTTGAACGAATGCAGTGCATCTACAAACTAGATTCCATGTTTCTTCCCTTTTGGGTAAAGGACCTGATCTGATACACTCATTTCAGCGGAAGCGACAATAATTTTAACAATGCATATTAAGGAGCACTTACTTTTTCACGTTCCGCTTCCCCCCGCGCCGAATAGGCCAGACCATGTATGTGCGTATCTGCGTTGGCCCGAGATCCCCGTTTGTAACAGCCCAACGTAGGAAACACCGATGCATATCCCCGCAACAAATGACTAGACCTGAGTGCGTCAAACGAGTGAAGAAAAACATTGTTGAACCAATCATCCTTATAGCTGCTATTACTTGGCCGTTCATACATCATACACATGGAGAGAGAATAGACCAAACGAGCTGCTGGCAGGCGAACATAGAAAAAGAAAAAAAGTAGATGGCCGCCGGTATAGCGAGAAGATCTTGTGATTGCAGCTTGCATGTCACATACAGAAGCCTTTCGCCTCTTGAACGGAGAAGAGATGGAGAATGTGATCAGTTGTAACACCGTTTGAAAGTGGCTTGCAGCTCGCCCACAGCTTGGGACAACGAAGATCCCCCCTTTGAGTATAAGCTATGTACTCCGTACCCGAAAGCCCGTAGATGAGATCGAAGTGCTTTTCATGCTTCACTATGCAAATGCTGAAGCTAGATATCAATAATATCAATCAATTAGTCAACTACAAAACCAGCTGATACCGCATATGTATCCTGTAGAGCTCTGTATCCGTATATCCGCAGCCTGGACCCGATGCACCAAGCAATAGCAAGCCTTTATCATATCACTGTTAAATGGTGCAGGAAACCGTCATATATACGGAGTACGTGGGTAGCCTTGTGCATGTACACCATGTCCAACCATGCTCGAAGGAGAATTGCGGACAGAACAAATTTAAATTAAAATTCTCGGGAGAAGACCAACTTTTTGCACACCAAGGCGAAACAACCTCCAGTCTATTTTATTAGCCAGTCCATATAATGGAATAGTCGTGGAGGATAGTGATGATGTCGAGCGTTGAGTAGTTAGTATAGCGATAGTACCTGGGGATATGATGGTTATTCCCGCTTCATATATCAAAGAGGTAATTAGCCATTTTGATATCTCCATAAACTATCGGCATTTTCGGGTCAGCTCCCTAGTCGTCTTGTCTTCCCCATAATTACTGCGGGAATATATTAACAAAATAGAAAAGGGAAGAAAGAAAGAAAGAAAATGGAGAGAATTATTTAGGTTTGCGCTCCCGTTGACGGTGATTGCTCAACGTGTCCAGATGCCAGGCCGGATCAAAGAATAGAATCGAAGAACGACTGCATCCTCCATTATTCGACCTGCGGGGATGGAGGCAACCCACGATTCCCTCCCCTTCCCATGTCGATTGCTAAACACAACGAGCAGGCGAACGGTCCAGGATATTCCTTTCAGCCAAGGATCGCCTTTATCCCGGCCAAGTGGGGACAGCTCTGTGGGTGAATCCATGCTTTCAAGCCTTTGAACCGATCGATGTGGAGTCTCTTGTGGATGTAGCCTTGATTTTTTTTATTTCAAGCTATTCGAGTGTGAGATTCATCTCCCATCGTCCTGGTCTTTCGCCTGTCTGCTGTGAGAGCTAGAGGAAAGAGGCAGGCGGGTGGTCGTGTGTCCTTGCATCAACAAACGCCTGTCACGTATACGCAGGAGCCGAAGCCGAGCACACCTCGTGTCTGCGAGCAAGCAACGCTGACTCCAGAAGAGAAAGGGAACGGATGTATCAGTGGGACCGTTGGAGCCACAGCGGAGTCATCCTTTCCCAAATGAAGAATGCTCCGCAGACCATGTATGCTGACGATATCCAACAGGTGCCAAGCTGCGACCTGGCCCATGTACGGGAAGTACCCATGCGTGTCATCAAATATCGAGTGTAGGGAAAAAATAATCAAAGCGCAGCAGCAGGACGCAGATACTGCTTCTTTCCAACACTTGTTCCACAGGCCATACCATACTTTTTTCTTTTCTTCTTTTGGAGGCTGCAATAAGGCGAAGCTGAGCTTGTCGAAGAAGAGCATATAAAGATGCTGGAGGGAGAGTTCGAAACAGGCCAGTGAAACATGATTAATCACACGGTTAAGCCTCGCCTAAGTGTGGAGCCATATAGAGAGCTCATCCACAGCCACGCAGAGATGTTGTCAGTTGCCGCGAGCCAAGATGATAATGCTGATGTGATGATGATGCTGATGATGATGACGGGTAGAGGATTGTTTGGCTGTTGGTGGTGAGATCGGTGTAATCCTCCCGGCGTTTCCGAGGCAAAAATGGCTTTGCCATATTAAGTATCGTTGATGAATATCTTGGAATTTCCCCTTTCATGATGCGCGAAGCCCGTCGAATCGCAGGTCAACACTGTAGAGAATAATACCCGTACGGGTTGCATTGTTCGGGGCTGCTCTGGAAGAGGCCCAAGGTCCCAATCAAGCCACAGTGACATCTGGGCGTTTAACGGCCATCAGTATCACCCACACAACAGTGGGCAAAGGCATGCTGATTATCGCCAAACCAGGTGGACGCCGACGCTGGTCCCAGAATAATAGGTTCCGCCATACCGTATTTGTATGCAGAGTTGCGCCCTCAGCCCATCATCAAAAGTAGAAGAGAAGCCCACAAGTGAGAGGAGAACGCTCATCCTTCGACGACATCGCTGTCACCAGGGGCGAGGAGATGCCACTCTGGTCAGAAATGCGTCAGCGTCCCATACCATCCCATAGATGTCCAATATACTCCGTCCAAGGCACATCGACATGCACCACCCATCCACACACAACCCTCTGAACCTGCACAGCTAGCCCGCATCCCTGTCTTGAGACCTGCGAGCCCATTGCTTTTTTCACTGTGGTCGACTAGTAAGAAGTGGCCGCCCAGCCTGGTCCCTGTCACCACCCGTCCCACCTTCGACCCTCCCTCCCCATGCCTCTAATAATAGCCCCATCAGTAGCATGTTGATGGGCGTTTTTTCTTTGCTGCGATCGCCTTAGCCCACTGCGTTGCTTGGCTGCTGTGGTCCAACTGCCTTCGACTCCAACTGATCTTTCTGCTGGGCGGTTCAATCGTCTGCATCATATTCTGCATCGTCTCGTTGTCTGAGGTGTTGTCACTGAACGGCCGCCCAGTGGCTATTATTCCTCCCTTGTCCACCAACGCTGTCTTCACCCCCCCCCTCTCTTCCATCCTCCTCCGTCGCCTTAACTTTTTTTTTGCCTTTCCATTCCTTCCAGGCTATAGAGTTGGCGTTAAGCACACTTTATACGCTTGCCGTGTTGGTGTGGACCTGGCTCGCCCTAGCGGCTAACATCCATCTCCAGTTGAAAACAGATCTTCTGTTCTTCAATTTGCCTTGGTCTTCGTCTTTTTCCTTCTCTCTCTTTCTCTTGCTTCTTCTCTTATTATCTCTTTCTGCTGCCTCTGGCTCTGCCTCTCTAGCTCGATCGACCGGCTCTTCTTCGACCCTCCCCCCATCCCCTCTGCTCCTCTCGCTCCTACCCGTCCGCCTGCATCTCGCCAGGGCCGCTAACTGTGGCGTCTTTTTGTCCCCGATCTCTTGAAACCTCCTGGCCTGACCTCATATGTCTCCACCGTCGCCGCCAGGGCAGGCTTCAACCCAGCCAGGAATTTAGTGCTTCGGTCGCGAGAGCCCATAAATCTTCCTCGTCTGCTAGTTTAAGTAAGTCGACTCCAGACCTTCGGATCAACGAACGCGGTTTTGCTGCACTCAAAAAGCGGAGTTTTCTTGTCGCTCTCTTCATCGTGTGTTTGCCCGTCTCTCAGTCTCTGCCTGCTGCGCTTTGGTCGTCGTCGTCGTCTTCGTCGTCGTCGTTCTTTTCCTCTTTTGCTTTTCTTTCCCTTTTTTCTTTTCCCTCACCGCCCTGAGTCCGTCCCTATTTCGTCTTTCACGGCTGGCAAAAAAAACTCCAACCTCACCTCCATCAACAACCGCAGAAACCGCAGCTCGACCGCGATACCTGCGGCCATCCCTCGCCTCGATCACTCCTTATCCAGTTGATGGCTTGGAGTAACGGCCTGCGTGTGTACTGACGCTGACAGTCGCTTGCCAGAAACCGACCCTCCTTCATCGCGTGCGGCTGAGCCGGACTGCAACCACCCATTAAGCCTCCCCGGTTTGCTCAGGGCAGTGCCCTTCCAACGCCCGTTATCAGAGAACCTTGTGCCGTTCGGATTCAGCTCTCTCCCTCTATCTGTCTCTCACACACACACTCTCTCTTTCTGCCTCTCTCCCTTAACATCGGCCAGGAGTCATACGTGTCCGTGATGTGGCCTCGAAAACGAACAAGAAGATTCCTTGGTTGATGAAGAACTCTGCTTCGCCCATCATTTTCGAAGTAGCTTTTTTCTTCTTTTATTTTGCAATAGACACGACTGATAGATAGGAGTGAGAGAGGAGGGAAGACGGTATTTTTCTCCTTGTTTCCAGGCAGAAGCATTCAAAATGCTGCCGTCAGTGGCACACCAGCCTCTCCAGTTCCTCCCGCACCGCCATACTCAGTCCGTTTACTCAACCAATACTCCTTACGACCTCCACGGACAAGGCATACATTCTTTCCAGGATGATTTCCAATTCTCACAATACGCCAACCACGGGCCATCCTCTTTGATCAGAGGGAGCAGAGCGCATTGCCCACGACCAATACAGCGGCCTGAGGTACACAGCCTGCCAGATGGCCGATTACCCGGCGGTTCTGCCTCGCAAGAGAATACGTTACGGCGGAAAACACCCAATGGTACTCTTGCTGCCGGCTACGATGCTACTCCAGGAGATAGATCTATCCAGCAGCCTGCTACCAAACACATTCTCGTCTCCTCGCTCGATAATAGCCAGATAATGCCCCAACCTGGCCTTTCCCTCGATCCTCTACAGCAATTCAAGACCGCCGAACCGCTACCTCTTTCTCAGCACCAAAATTTTCCTCCCGCGTTCAAGCAAGATGCAAATAGAATAAATACTGTGCACAACGGTATACCACAAGAATTTCCAAACACTAACTGGATTAGATCTCTAAATCCCCCCCAAGGAGGCATCGACTCGGTTTTAAATCAGACCTCCAGCTTACCTGCAGGTCAGAGGTATAACTACTGGCAGAACCTACCCACAGTTCCCACAGTGCTTGCGTCCTCTTTTCAACCTGGCCTCGGGGGACCTGAGTCCGCCGCTGCAGCGCAGTATGGCCAATACTGGCCTGACGGGCCATACATGCCACCGTACCGACCTACCACTTTTGGGGATACGAGATATCAATCTACCCCGTCATTAGGACAACACTCGCTGCCCACTAATAACCGGCTCACAGACGCTCAATCACTATTTAACAGACAATCTCTCCCACCTTCAGAATTTCTTGCACCAGGTTTCTCCTGGAACCCACTTCCAGCCCAGTCAACTATAAACGCGCAACAGCAGCATCAAGTCTATGCTCACGACCTCTCAAGGCCTCAACAACATTATGGCCCCAGTCACATCCCTCAAAGGGCGCCCGATCACATCTGGGATCAACCCCAGTTGCAGTATGGGCCATCACTCCCTTCAAAACATGATATACATCATTTAGATACGATTGACTCTCTACGTTGGCAACAAACTTCACAGAATGGCCTGCATCCATCCACATCTAACGTTACCAGATCACCGAGAAACTCAGAGTTCAAAGAGAAGACCCTCTCGTGGGCTCATAGCGTTTACGTCGATCTTCTTGCATCGTTGCATAATGCCAGAAAGAAAGCCAGTCAGGGTGTAGATTCCCATTCCCGCGAGCCTCTCAAACCAAGCATATATCCTAAACCCCCAAGGCAACCAAGCTCCGACTTCTCGCATTCTGAAAACATGGCTAGGAAATCTAGGAGTCGCGATCCACAAGTCCAGGCTATGAACATGCACCCGCAACGAAGCCATTCCATCCACCTAGATCAATCTGTGGGTGGATTTTTCGACACAAAGAGACACCCTGCCCACAGGCAATTCCCATCCATTGATGATTCCGCTCAGCTGAGACATCTAAATCAGCCCTTTGATCATGGAATGTCTTCTGATATGTCGATGAATGGATATCGGACGATCCGACGTAGTCATGGGGCTTCGATGTCTCGTATGTTCAGCCCTGCGCACGAAGCAATGTCAATATCTGAAAAGGCTGTTTCTGCTTTGGAAATGCTTGGTAGTCTCTGCAAGGAGAGTGGCTGGACATGGATTGATGGGATGCTCGTTGGTGGCTGCCTTGCCTATGGATTGGGTGACTATAACAGAGCTATGCGTTGGTATAACCGGGTTATAAACCAAGATTCTACGTAAGTTTGGATTCTAGCATATGCCGTTCAAAGAGAGTTTATGCTAACTGTAATTATAATAGGCACGTTGAAGCAATATCTAATCTTGCTGCCTCGCTTCTTGCTTTGGAGCGTCGAGAAGAAGCTCTTCAGCACTGGTTGCGAGCTATAAAATTACGCCCAAGCTACTTTGATGCTGTTGAGCATCTCATCGGATTGTTATGCAGCAGTCAGCGAGGGAAGGAAGCTGTCAATATCGTTCAATATGTCGAAAATTCTTTAAGATTACCACCAAGCGGTGACTATTTCAAGTCGAATCGTGCGTGCGATCAGTCCGATACAGAATCAGAAGATAGAGAATCCAGTGTATCGACCACGGAATCTGCCGACAAAATGGCATTTGACTATACTGACAGCATCCAGAGCCCACTGGCATTTGCTCGTCGCGGGTCTGACCAATCTACCCCTGGCTTTGGGTCAAGTGGTTATGCTATTCCTGGGGCTGATAATGGCAGAATTCTTGGTCTTATACATGCCAAAGGAAACATGCTGTATGCTCTGGGTGATAACGTCGCTGCTGCTGGAGCCTTTGAGGAAGCAATCCTCATCAGCACAGGCAAACGACGAGGAATGAAGAGCCTTATTCGTCATATCCTTTCAGCTTTTGCTGATGATAACAGGCGTGGCATTCCTACTTGCCGGCCATACGATCCTAAGGAAACTGTTCTGCTATTTCCTGACAAGGCACTGCAAACGGCAAAGCTAGTATTCCACCCGCATGGCATATTGCCCGGTCTTCAATTTCTCCCAGACGGTCTGGCCAAAAGGGCTGCAATTTCTACAACCAGTAACTCGCTACTTTCGCTGGCCAAGATATACCAGGATGGTATGGCGTCGACATCTTCAAATGGAACTCTGAGGAGCACACCAGGCGTTCGAGACATTCTTGCTTTATACTACCTGTCTCTGTCGCTACAACCCAGCCCATCAACAGCAAATAACGTCGGGATACTCCTCGCAGGAATTCAAGGAACCTCTTCCAAATCCGTTCGCACAGCTGGTGAATATCAAATTCCAGATATTCCTGGTGTCACTCCTGGCAGTGGAATTGCACTTGCTTTGGCTTATTACAACTATGGCCTGACACTTGACTCAAGACACGCTCATCTCTACACCAACCTAGGGAGCCTTCTTAAGGACATCGGCCAATTGTCTGTTGCAATTAAGATGTACGAATTGGCTGTTCAATGTGACAATAAGTTTGATATTGCACTAGCCAACCTCGCAAATGCTGTAAAGGATTCTGGCAGAATCAATGATGCCATCGGATACTATCGGCGAGCTGTGAATGCCAACCCAGATTTTGCGGAGGCAGTATGTGGCCTAGCAAATGCATTGAATTCTGTTTGCAACTGGGGAGGTAGAGGAGGCATCTCTCCCGGTCGCGGAATCAGGGATTTATGGCACGTCGATGATCAAGGCCGACTACGTGATGCAAAGGAGATGACAGCTGATACGGGATGGATCAAACGAGTTGTTGATATAGTTGACAAACAACTGAAGGACGGTGAGCTTTGGGGCTGTGGGACTCTTCAGAATCTAACCCCAGACCAATTGTGCTCGGCCCTGATGTCTCCGTCCAGCAATACTACGGATGCAATGAGCAGACGAACAACTCTCAATTCCTTGCTACGTTCCTGGTCAGGGAAAAGGTGGGAAGGATCCCGGACTGTGCGACTGATAGAACGAATGGTGAAGTATATTGGCTGGCAATGGTATCAAGATCGATATGTGCACCGCAGAGAATACCCACCTTCGAGGTATGCACGTCCTAATTTTCCAGGGGCTCTCACCCCGCCCAGTGCGCCGACTGTCTTACCATTCCATACATTTACTTGTCCATTGTCTGCAAAGCAAATTCGCCATATCTCTCAGCGCAACGGGTTGCGTATTTCCTGCTCCACACTTCGCTCCCCATGGCTTCCTGCCACAGTATATCCACCTCCAGCTCCGCCAAATCCGCAAATCATAGTTGGTTATGTCTCGTCCGACTTCAACAATCACCCCCTGGCTCACCTTATGCAGTCTGTTTTCGGCCTTCATAATCCAAGTCGTGTAAAAGCGATTTGTTATGCAACGACAGCCAGTGATAATTCCATTCACCGTCAACAAATCCAACGGGAAGCTCCTGTTTTTCGTGATGTCAGCAGTTGGTCTGTTGATCGATTGGTGGATCAAATTGTCAGAGATGGTGTTCATATTCTCGTCAACCTAAATGGCTATACTCGTGGTGCTCGTAATGAGGTGTTTGCAGCTCGACCTGCACCTATACATATGTCTTTCATGGGATTCGCCGGGTCATTGGGTGCCGAATGGTCTGACTACATTCTAGCCGATGAACTCTCTATTCCGCCTAGTACTCTGGCCCCTCGAGGACAATCCGCAAGGATAGAAGATCGACTGTATGACGTGGATCACAACGAAGATGCCGATGATTGGATATATAATGAGAAAATTGTTTATACCAAGCACACCTTCTTTTGCTGCGATCACAGGCAAAGTGCACCAGATGCACGCGCGCCCAGGTTGACTTGGCAAGAGGAGCAAGCAAATAGGTGGAAGATGCGCAAGGAACTGTTCCCCGACCTCAAGGACGATACAGTGATTCTTGGTAACTTTAATCAGCTGTACAAGGTATGTCTGCAAAGCCCATTGAACCAAAACAGAACATGAATAAACTAACAATGAGCTACTAGATCGAACCAACAACGTTCCGTACATGGCTAAGGATTTTAGCCGGTATTCCTAATGCATTACTCTGGCTCCTCCGCTTCCCTGACGTTGGCGAGCACAATCTCCGACAAACAGCAAAAGCCTGGGCCGGCGAAGCAACCGCATCAAGAATCGTATTCACCGACGTTGCACCAAAACATACACACATTTCCCGTGCTCGCATCTGCGATCTCTTCTTGGACACGCCAGAATGTAATGCTCACACCACCGCGGCTGACGTCCTCTGGAGTGGCACACCACTCCTCACGTTTCCACGATACAAGTACAAGATGTGCTCTCGCATGGCATCTAGTATTTTAACAAGTGCACTTCCGCAGACGGAAGATGGCAAACAAGCTGCGAGACAGTTGATCTCTTCTGATGAGGTTGAATATGAAAAAACTGCAATTGAACTGGGTTTGGGGTTGAAGTACGAACTTGGCAATAACCAAGGCAGTGCAAGTGGACGATTGTTTGAACTTCGGAAAATGCTTTACTTGAATCGGTGGGAAAGTAAACTGTTTGATACCCGAAGATGGGTCAATGATTTGGAAGAGGCGTATGAGAAGGTTTGGGCGAACTGGGTTCAAGGAGAAGAGAAAGATATATGGCTATGATGGGTGTACTTTTCACGACTTATTTGTTTTGCTTCTGATTCCCTTGCTTCTTTTTCTTTTTCTTTCTTTTTCTTTTTGGATTTTTAATCTTTTCCTCCTATTTCGACCTTGATCACGCACTTTATAATTCCCCTTGCTGTTCTTATCTGTTTGAGATGACCCGGAGCGATACCAAGTCGGTTTACCCACGCTTTTACGGGCAATTTCGCACTTTGTTGACCCTATGGGTGTTCTAATTATGCAATATTCCCGCCTTATTATGCAGCCCATGCGGGCTCCTGCGATATGACCATCATGTACTTGATTTTGATTTGCTTTTCCCTTTATTCGATTTGATACCTCAAGCGCCCTCGTAGCGAGTTGGCTCTCTGCATAGCGGAAATGTTTATTAGCACCTATGCCCATCTTTGTTTCTCGCTCGGTCATCATATACCAGTGATTTTATCTCTGCCCCTTTTCTAGATTTGTTTGGGCTTGTTTCAGGCGATCTTACCTCTAGCAAAATATACCACTACAGCACCGTTGACCGTTGACTGTTGACTGTTGACTGCTATTTCACCATTTCTCTCCTTTGACCTGTATAAAACATCCACTGTTGGTTGACAACTTCAGTTCCTATTGTCTGCATTACCTTTGACTTGAGAGGGACAGCGCTATGTCACTTCAAGGGGCCGATCATAAGCCGTCCCTCCTGTGTACTATCACATACTCATTCTCACATCAAATGAAGATATTGCCTGCGTGGTCTATATACCCCCTAGACAATGCGCGATGGCATCAATGCATACATACATGGTGCGTTCTCTTCCGTAGAAGTAGTTGTTACCCATTGATATTGCAAAAATTAAAGCAGCATGCGCTTCAGCAATATGTAGTAGATTTTTGAGACGTTCATCACCAGCTCAACTCGGTTATATTTTGTCAACTAAGATCTCAATATCAACAACGTCGCTATGCATTAATGCCCTATCACGGCAAGAAAACAAGACAACGTCCACGCGTTCAAGCACCCGCTTGCTTGCGTGGTCCCATTCTCGCACTCGCTATATGTACGAGGGCCTGGCTGATCAAAACATGGTCGGTGAGTGGTTGAATAGAAATTTTCAATTATAATACCGTCCATCCCCATGACGTTTCGATGACATGGTGTAACGCCTGCATATCCCGTTGTTTTTCGCGGCAGCGGCTCGAGCACAGAGGGTGCATAGCTCCTTTGTCTCACAGCTCAATCCAACAGATGGTACAGTATACATGTGGTGTAGAAGACTTGGTAACCTATGACATAAGTGCTTCCTGCATTTGCAAAGGACGCACACGGGTCACCAGACGGGAAAACTCCATGGCTGTCCTATCTGCATATCTTATAACTGGCATGCGATGAAAGGGGTATATGCCATATTGATCATCTTTCCCGAGCCCGGCTGTCGTATCCAGATAGAGGTATATCCAACGTTCTCGTTTTACTCATGCAACGGCGGAAGATAAAGCAGGCGACACGAGAGACAGCTGGCCCTTACGCCCGAATGAAGCTCGGGGGTTTTTTTTTTTTATTTCCCATTTTTGGTGGAGGAGGGAGGGGACGCTGATTGATACAGGCAGATAGGTAGTTGGCGCGAGTGGATGTCATAGTATGTTAGATCGCGCTTTCACACCACTAACTAATACGGCTGAACCGACCTGGACAAGATGTCTTGCATATGAATACGTCCAAGGGCATTTCTGGAAGTTGATTCGCTTGTTAGTTGGGGGTCCTTTCGTCTAACATCATTGGCGCCGCAGTTCTCCGTCCCCATCTCCGTTACGTTACGTTGTAGCCATCGCGCATGAAAGGCAGACTGGCGCTATCCGACTTTTCGCTCTGCTTCCAACTGTAACCCATCGCCCTTTCGGGGGTGGCTAGGGCGTTCTCCAGTGTATTGCCTCCCGAGAACGCACGGCTCCGTACAGGTCAGCTCCCCTGGGCATTGCGCCAGCGAACGAAACTGGAATGGAGAAATTTGGAACGGGCATGGTGTTTATTTCGGGAAAAACACCCTGGCACTGCCTGCATGAAGAAAGAAAAAAAAGGGCTGAAGGCAAACCCACCGAGGAGTGGCATGTACCGGCCAAACGTTCTAGAACTGAGGCCAAGGTGTGAACGAACGAACTGGTTGCATGGCTGACAGCATAATGACAAGCAGTTCGAAAATTTCCGGAGAACAAACAAGTCAGGAGATGGCCGGGTGAAAGGACATCCAGCTCTCGCTTCCTCTTAGTATTCTTCCTTGGTCTGGGGTATCTGGCAAGTTAACCAATGGACTTGCGATTCAAGGATTGATTGAGAGCATTGCATTGAATTGGATTACAACAATAATGAGTAATCCTTTGACTTCCTTGGTTACAACCAATAACTAGCAGGAAATAAGGTGGTAATGTTTCTTGCAGACACACAGGTTAAAGAAGAACCACCACATCCCTCAATGATTGGGTATTAGGGTCTCTAATGTGGACTGAACCGAATCATGAGAGATTGCATGTTATTCTCAAGATATGTTTCTTGCCATTTTTGCAGGGTGATCGGTGGCCCAGTCACTCAGCCACGATCTGATTGCCCTGCCATAGTAATAACTAACTAATTATTATATTCATCCCAACCGGTCTGATTGCAAGGCGGAGTGGAGCAGACTCTCGCTTTATATCGATGTCGTCACACCCTTTGGGAAATCAATCACCTCGTAATAAACGGCGAAATGGTGTGTATGTGAATATAGAATGATATCCCAGCCCTCTCCGTTTCAAAGTACCGAGCAGCAGGTAGATGGAGCTACTTGGATTCAGGGGTGATTGATCATTCATCAATAATGAATCCTAGGAAAAGGGACTAAAAAAAAAAAAAAAAAAAGGAAGAAGAAGAAGAAGAACTAGAACTGAGAGGGCAGGCTTCCCATGCCCCAAAGCCTCCATTCTCCATCGCTAACGCCGTAACGAAGTGATAGTGCGGCTTCGGGGGATGCATCCGGGTGGCGAACGCTCAAAGACGGATGTGATATGACGTCTTTCGCCTTCTCAGCCGAGAAAACGGAGTGGAAGGAGTTTTCCATAGCTAAAAGTTACTAGGCTCGAGCATGGGGGGGGGGGGCCGACTTGACGAGTTTATGTGGCTGGCTTGCTTCAGAAAGTCACATCCTTCGTTCGGCGTAAAGCACGGGTGGACGCGAAGCAACTGGCGGGAAAGGAGGGAGCCCCAAAATTCGAGAAACCGAGGGAACGGAAAACACAGATCCTAGTGCGATCTAAGGGCTGGAAGAAGAGGAAAATGGAGGGTGCAAGCCAACTGCCTCATCCTTGTTATTCGCTTACCATTGGACGTTGACTACCTATTTGATATCACAACAAACTG